>OY992536.1:162298762-162933341 GCA_963921195.1 Pegoplata infirma | reverse complement strand
TTTGTTTGTACTTTAATATAAATTCAGCAGATTGTAATGGCATTTCCTTTCAGTTGCACATGTCACAACATTCGGCATATAGCCAACTTTGAAAACTACAAACCAAAAACAAAAAACACATTATTTCTGCATACAGGAAAACAAATTTAACTAAATACTTGCAACATTATAATATTTACAAATAGTTTTTTTTATTTTTTTATTTTAAAATTTTTTATTTCTTTATATTTTGTTTATAGTATATAATTGCTTGTGACTGCCTTTTTATTTACATACTCTCATATACAAAACTGTTTAAACAAGTACGAGGACAGTAAACTACTAATGGCCAACATAAAGCCAGCCAGGGGGCAAATGTCTATCTCAATAGAAAAACCAGCCATACTACATAGAAAACCAAGATACTTCCGTGAAAAAGAATAAACAATAACATGTGTAAACATTTATAAATATAAACGAGGGTAGTTATGATCAAAAGTCTTTAACATTTTTGTTAAAACCTAAAAAAAAAAAAATTTCAAAATATACATATCGAGGGGTATATTCAAAACCCTTTATCTTTCAATTTAACGAAAATTACTTTTTGATGGCAAAATATTCAGTAAAAGAGCTCTTATCTATGGTGTTAATTTCAGACCAAAAATATTTTTTTTGCTGTTTTATTTGCATTTTTGGTTATCTCTATTTATTTTTTTGAATGCAATACCCTCTGTCTTGTCAAGTCATTATCTTTGAGTTGAGGGTGGGTTGTACAAGCCTAAAAAATAGGTAAATTTTTAGGCAAGTCCATGGCGCTCCGACTTAAGATAGTCCATTGTACCGAGTAATTATCTTACAAATATTTTCTTCGGAATAATTTCATTTTGCAAACATGTTTTCTTACTTATTTTTGTATGCCCAACATGAATTTGACAACATTTTTTTAAATCTTTTTGGTCATTTTCTAAATATCGAAATCCCACGTATAAAAATTTTCATTTTAATGCGTGGGATAATGTTCGAAAATCCAGAAAATTAGAAAATTTTGAGTACTGTATGGGAAAAATATTATAACAAAAAATTCAAAACCACGACTTTGGTCCATTGATGCTGTTTTTTGCTGAAAATTCTTGTTTAACTTTTTTACAGAATGTGGCTCAAAATTTTAGGGATTTTATATAGACTATAGAAAAATATTTTTAAATCTTAAAAACGTGACTTTGGGTCACAGATTCTGATCAGCACTTTTTGACCAAAATCGCGTGCGTAATTTTTTTACTACACTCAAATAATAACTCTGTTAAATACTCTGTAAAATGACTGTAATCTGAATTCGACAGATATTTGACAAAGTTATCTGCCGAAATACAGATTTTAAGAATATACTTTGTATTTTCTTGTGACTGAAACAAAATTTTATTTGTAATTTTACTTTGTAATCTTTAGTTGCTTGCTAAAATATAGATTTTAGAAAAATACATTGCTTTTTTTTCGTATTCAAATTACTAAATTTCATCTGTAATTTTATTTACCACCCTGTAATACAGTTTTCGAATAAAAATCTCTTCAAAAAACTTTCAAATATTTCAACCACTCTTTAAAGAGGGTCTTAAATTACCCTAAAAGCTGGTAAATTTTACGAGGATGTCGTGTATAACTAAAAAAAAGCCATATCAAGCGCATTTAATTTAAAATATATATCGAGGGCCTATATTCAAAACCCTCTATCTTCCATTTTCACGAAAATGACTTTTTGATGGCAAAATATTCAGTAAAACGGCCCTCATCTATGGTGTAAAATTCAGAACAAAAATATTTTTTTTTTTGCTATTTTATTTGCATTTTTGATTTTCTCTATCTCTTATACAATTAATTTTTCTGAATGCAAAACCCTCTATCTTTTCAAATAATTAATTTATAAATATTTTTTTTTAATAATTTCATTATGAATTACATGTTTTCATACTAAATTTTGCATGCTGAACATGAATTTGTCAACAAAATTCCCGAATCAAGATTTTGGTCCACTGATGCTTATTTTTTCTCAAAATTCTTGTTTGACTTTTTTAAAAAATATGGCTCAAAATTTTGATGTCTTGTGTACATTATGAAACAAAAATTTTAATCTTAAAAATCGAGATGCTGATCAGCATCTGTGGACCAAAATCGCGTTTTTAATTTTTGACTATTTTTTACATAACATAGTCAACAGTTTGTCATCTTTTAAGATGAATTCGGTAAAAAACTATTTTTTGTCTCAAAAATCCGCACCTGTGGACCAAAACCGCGACTTCGGAATTCTTTATAAGCCGTTATCATTAATAAATCACGTTAAAAATTTACCAATGTCGTAAATGAAATCATAATAATTCATTATTATTAAAATGCAAAACCCTCTATCTGATCATTTTCATTCATATACTTAATATTTTTGAGAAACAAAACCCTCTATCTTTCATAATATCCCCAATAGTGCGAAATTTTAAAAACTAATTATATGGGAGATTCAGTAGTTGATTTAAAAAATATTGTAGAATATCGAATTTTAATTACTCTTACAATACGCGAAATAAACAGTTTTTTGGCTCTCCTGAAAAGTTGTATTTTTAAGATAGAGGGTTTTGAATATAGGCCCTCGATATAAGAAAGTCGAAGCATTCTTAAACGATTTTCCATTAATTTTATAAAAGTGTTTATTGGAATGACCCCGCTTAAATGTGGTACTTAAAATGAGAAGTTTATGAAAAAAATCGTCAGAACATCTAGCGAGTTTATAAATAATTTCTACAAAGTTTGGAATTCGAGTGCGAAACATTTAGGCGGGCGCATTTAATGATGGCACTTGCCTTTATTTAGTGTCAAATTATTACTTATCCATGCCTCTTGGTAAAATTCTGGTCGCTTTCATAAACATTTTACAGATAATTCTGTAAATTTACATTTTTTTTCATCAAAATCGTTTTACAGAGTTTTCTTTGTAAAATAACAAAAAATCTTGCTGGTTGGAAATCTATGGTATTTTCTGCTGGCTCAGCAGAGTAAATCTGTATTTTAACAGAGTGATTATTTTGAGTGTAATTTTTACATAATATAATAAAAATTTACAAACTTTTGAAAGGAATTTGGTAAAAAATATTTTTTTTATTAAAAATAAGAACCCGTGGACCAAAACCGCGATTTTCGAATTTTTCAAATATTTTTCCTTTAGAGTAATCAAATTTTCCCAAATTTTTGAGCCGTATTTGGTAAAAAAATTCATCAATGAATTTTTGCAAAAAACATAATTTTTTCAAATTTTGAGCGCTGGATGTCAACTGAAGATGACCTTGCAAAATTTTTTCATACATTTTCCCACATCGGTTCTTCCGTTGCCATTGTCCGGCAGATATTCCGACACGAAATTGGATAATTTATAAAGTTAATATATATTCGAACAATCACTTATGTTTATTGATCCTTATAGGTCGTGGACATGGTAGTTAAGAAAATATTACTGTTTCACTAAAAAAATTATGTCATTAACTGTTTGTAGTTTATTTAAAAAGTTTTACGTTTTGTTGTTTTTAAAAGAAAAACCATTTGTTTTACGTTCAGTTTTTTTTAAATGACTATTTCTGTTCTTTTAAAAAAAAATAACAACATAAAAAATATGGACTCTCGTTAGCATTCAATTTTCAAAGTCATTTATTTTTGTTTTGTAAGTACAAATAAGTGAGTCTTCCTTAATTTTAAATGATTTGTGTGCGTTATTTTATTTTTTAAAATTGTTGACATATCCCAGCAAAATTTTCGGCTGCAAAGAACCGATTGTGGAACAACTTATTCTTCCCAAGAACCTGTTCTAATTCTTGTGCAACACCGATTCTTTTTACAAAGGGATTGTCCCAAAAGCAACAGGTGTTTGTAAGCAAAATTAGAACATATTTTTGTTCCTCGGAATCGGTTCTAGAAGTGAAATTTGGAACAGAAATGAGAATTAAAGAACTATTTTGAATTGCATTATTTTATTAATCAAAGATAAAGATAATCATATGTAACATGGAATATTTACATTTTTTAACACACATTTATCCTTTTTCATCTTCAAAGTTGCATTTTGGGACTTTCAATAATGATATTCCCGAACATGAAAGAGAGAATAAAAATTTAATTTACTCACTTTTGTTTTAACAATTTTCACGATTATATCCTGCTATTTTAGTAGAACTTTGTGTTTTTCTTGGTTAACAAAAATAAATTGATATTTATTTTTTAATTTTTTTGACACATATTTTTTTTTAATTCCTAAGAACCAAAATGTTATGAAACTTTGATTGCAGAGAACAAACTTCACAATAATTTTCACTTAACTTGTTTTGAATAATTAAAGTGTAATAGTGTATGGTTACCGAAGAACCTGTTCTAGAACAAGTGTTGTCAGAATCGGTTCTGAATAATTTTCCTGGGATTCTAAGGACAACTCATTAATTTTTACCCACTTGTGTGGGTTATTTTTTTGTAGAAGAAAAATTCCAAAAAATATTTATAGAAATATAAAAACACGTTTGTATCAAGTGACTTTGTCACGGTGGGTAGAGCGTCTGGCCAGAATGTAGTTGATTGCGGGATCGATTCCCCAAATTTTTTTTTTTTTTAATTTTTTTAAAACATAATTTAATAAAAAAATTGTAAAAATAACATACAAAATCATAATGTTTAATGTTTTGGTAGGTATTTTTTTTTTTTTTTAATTTTTTGGTAAAAATAAAACAACAATCATTAGTTTTTAATGTTTTCGTAGGTTATTTTTTCAAATTTGTTGGTAAAAAATGAAAGTGACGTTATTTTTTAACGCTCAATGTTATTTATTTTACAAAATTTTATGAACAGTAAATTTTTTTTTTTTTTATGTTTGTTAAAACAAATGAGTAATTACTGGGATGGATAACGACTATAAGTCGCCCTAAGTGGCAATATCAGTATCTTTGGAAAATTGGCAACACCTAACATTTGTGTCTAAAATATAGACCATGTCTGGCAACGTTTGCAAAAATAAGTACTTAGATCAGAATTGATGAAGGAGAGGAAGAAGAATAATGATTACTAAAAATAAAAATCTATTTACATTAAATAGCAATAACAACACTTCTGTAAGAAAAAAAAACTACAGCAACAACACCACTCGAATTGAAAAAATCAGATTTAGTTGATACTTGCTTAACAGCCTTCGTGGCGTATCGGTCTAGAGTGATTGTACGTTACAAGCAGTTAATAGCAAAGTATTACAGATGATGATGAGTTCAATCCTCGGCGGCTGCGATCTGTAAATAATTTTCACATATAGAGTTCTATTGACTATTAACTAAATAAATTTGACATTAAAAGTTTTTCTGAAGATTATTATAACTGGATATTATGAAACTAGTAAGAAACAAACCAGGATGTCTTAAATTTTTAGAAAAATTAAATTTTTCTTTCACACTTTCACACTCAATTCAAAAACCATATGGTTTTCAATTGTTTTGTCACTTGTTTTAAATGTGTTTTTCATTTGTTTTTGCCTACAAAATATTTTAAGTGTTATTATTAATTTTATATCTTATGCAGAATTATAGCAGCTATCATAAATAAAACGTGTTAAAAATTGACCGATTTCATGAATGAAATAATAGTAATTTTTATTTATTTAAATGCAAAACCCTCTACACTCAATAAATTATGTCATTAACTGTTTGTGGTTTATTTAAAAAGTTTTCCGTTTAGTCGTTTTTAAAAGCAAAAACATTTGTTTGATGTTCAGTTTTTATTAATGACTTCTTCTGTCATTTGTTTCAAAAATAACACACTAAAAAATAAAGACTTTCATTAACATTTAATCTTTAAAGTCTTTTATTTTTGTTCTGTAAGTAAAAACTACTGATTATTCTTAAAATTTTTAATGATTTGTGTAAGTCATTTTTTTTTTAAATTGTTGGTAATTTTTAATGAAATATCATTAGTTTTTACCTACACAAGTCAGTAAATTTTTTGTAGAAAAAAAAAATCAAAAAATTATTTATAGAAATATAAAAACATGTTTGTATCAAGTGACTTTGGCACGATGGGTAGAGTGTCTGGCCAGAATGTAGTTGGTTGCGGGATCGATTCCCCAAAATTTTATTAAAAATTTTTAAAAAAAATATTTCAATAGAAAATTGTATAAAATAACCTACGAAATCATTAATTTTTAATGTTTTCGTAGGTTATTTTTTTGGAATTTGTTGGTAAAAATAAGAGAACTATCATTAATTTTTAATGTTTTCGTAGGTTATTTTTTTCGAATAGGTTCCCAGGAAAATTTTTCAGAACCGATTCTGACAACACCTGTTCTAGAACAGGTTCTTCGGTAACCATACACTATTACACTTTAATTATTTAGAACAAGTTAAGTGAAAATTATTGTGAAGCTTGTTCTCTGCAATCAAAGTTTCACAACATTTTGGTTCTCAAGAATTAAAAAAAAAATTATGTGTCAAAAAAATTAAAAAATAAATATCAATTTATTTTTGGTAACCAAGAAAAAACACGAAATTCTACTAAAATAGGGGGATATAATCGTGAAAATTGTTGAAACAAAGGTGAGTAAATAAAATTTTCATTGTCTGGGTCGGGTCAAACACTAATAATATTATGTTTTTTTATTTTTGTTTGCAGAAAATCCATGTTCTGGTATGTCATTATTGTAAGGCCCAAAATGCAACTTTGGAGGCGAAAAAGGATAAATGTGTTATAAAAAAAATTTAAATATTCCATGTTTTATAAGATTGTCTTTATCTTTGTTTAATAAATTAATTCAATTCAAAATTTATCTTTAATTCTCATTTCTGTTCCAAATTTTACTTCTAGAACCGATTCCGAGGAACAAAAATATGTTCTAATTTTGCTTACAAACACCTGTTGCTTTTGGGACAATCCCTTTGTAAAAAGAATCGGTGTTGCACAAGAATTAGAACAGATTCTAGGGAAGTAAAAGTTGTTCCACAATCGGTTCTTTGCAACCGAAAATTTTGCTGGGTTAGTAAAAAAGAGTGAAAAAACCATAATTTTTTTATGTTTAATGTTATTTATTTTAGAAAATTTTGTCAACAGTAAAAAATAAATGTTGCTGTTTGTTAAAATAAATGAATAATTACTGGGATGGTTTTCAATTGTTTATTCACTTGTTTTAAGTGTGTTTTTCTTTTGTTTTTGCCTACAAAATATTTTGAGTGTATCTGATAATTTTTATACACTCACATTGAATATTTTTGAAAAACAAAACCCTCCATTTTTATAAAATCGCCAATAATGCAAAATTTCTGAAATCAATTATATGTGAGATTTAGTAGTTGCTTTCAAAAAATATTGTAGAATATCGAAGTCAAATTACTCTAAGAATACGCGAAATAAACAGTTTTTTGGCTCTCCTGAACATATGTATTTCATAAGATAGAGGGTTTTTATTATAGGCCATGGATATATCTTTATATTCTTTAAGAGATTTTAGGCCCATCACTTCTCAAACAACCATTGAACATACTACACTTATGACAAATGTATAAACCCTTCATATATGAAAAAATTTATAATTCAATGTTTTCATTCCACTTTTTTTTTTAATGCAAAATACATGTGTTTACATGTGTAGGTCATTGAAATTTTCCATTTATATATTTATTTATGTATATGTGTTGAATATAAAGTGTATATACGATTTAAAAAATATTTTCATTACATCATCTGTTTAAAATATGTATAAGCCGTTTTTTAAACCTGTTGAAATGTACATATTTTTTATTTTTCTGAATTTTATATTTTTAGATAATCTGTTTTAAATTGTATTTATTGCACTTGAAGCCGTCATGACGGATAAGTGTTAATTTACTCATTCATACAAAACACTTTTATTCATATTACTCATACGTCATGATGTTTCAGTTATAAAGTTATTTTTTATTTATTTATATTTTATCTACTCGTATTTTTATAATTATATTTATTTTTTTTTGATTGATAAATTGGTTCAATTTACGTCAGTATAGATATTGATATGCATCATTGAATATATTTAAATGCAAATGTAGATTAAAAATATTATTAAGTACTAGCTGACCCGGTCCAAGTTGCTGGCCCAAATATAAGATCAGTGTTATATTTCGTTTCGCTTCAAATATATAGACCTGCAAAAAATGTAATGCATTTCTTGGCTTAGAAGAATTTGTGGGCGTGGTTTTAAAGATCCGATTAGGCAGATAATCATCTTTAAATTATAATTTAGGAACTAAAAAAAATTACCATGTCTTCGACTTTGCGAACTGTGCAAACTTCTTTAGTATCATCGTTCTTATCGTGAGTTCAAACAAACCTTTATAGAACCATTATGAACATTTAAAAGAAAAAAATTTACAAATATTTTCCAGGCGTTCTCAACACTCAAAAAATTATGTAGGTATATTCCAGTGAATATTCACTTAAAACAAATGAACTTTTATTTAAAAACCATTCCAGTGTTTTTTCTTTTAAAATAAAAACACAATACAGTCAATTTTAAATGTTAATTTAATGACTAACCAAAACATTAAAAAACTAGTGAATATTCAGTTATTTTGTATTGAAAACAGTAAAACTATAGAAGAATTTTTTTACTGCCGAAATTAAATGTAACAGAAAATTCGTTTTTAATACTGTAAATTATTTTTTTTAAACTACAGAAACAGTAGAAAATAAGAAGTCCATAATAAAATTAATGATTTTTCTTTTAAAATAACTTTACTGATTACTTTTTAAAATAACCTACAAACAGTTAATGACATAATTTTCTTAGTGAACTGTTGCAAATTATAAGGATATTGAAAAATATGGGCTTTGAAGTGGGGTAGGACAACAATTATTTCCGTAAAATCCTTACTTCGACTATAATGAACAGTTAAGAAAAAACTATCACGAACGTCAACAAATGTTACTAATAGCCAAATCGGCCCTGCCATTCTTCTATTTTAGATATATCGAAATAACAGTAAGCGTGACCAAATAGGTCAGCTCTCAAGTGATGCGATTACCAACGGACTACATTTGATTTTTATTTATATTATATCAGCCTTACCACAAGAAAATAAAATAAATTTAAAATTAGTTTTTAATTTTATTTCCATACAAATTGTTTTTGTTTTTAAAATCGACTTTCAAAAAATGTATTGAAAATTTGAAAGTTAAAATAAAACTTTTGTTAAAATAGACTTTCTGTTTTCTTGTGCTAAGGGCCATAGGTCTATAGAGCAAATTTTCTATTAAAAAATAGTGGGTGGACAACTTTTCTTACCGTAAAAACCTCATTTGAATTTAACCATTCATTCAAAAGTGGGCGTAGAAATGAAAAATCGTTCTTTCCGAAAAAACTTAGTTGGACTATGACGAACATTCAAAACAAAATTAGACAAATTGATCCAGCGAATGGTACAAAATATATATATCGAAAAAAGTAAAAGTAAAAGTAGGCGTGGACATGTTTTTTCCTTAAAATTCTATTGCGGACTATAACCAAATCGTTCTAGCCGTTATTGTTCTTTCGATACAAAGAAAAAAGTGGGTATGGGAAATGTTTGCTATTTGTAAAAACCTTTGTTGAATTTTGACGAATATTTTCAACAAAAATTACGTGGTCAATTTCTTTATTCGTAAAAACCAAAGTTGGAATGTAATGAAAATTCATTTAAAAAACAATTAGTCAAATCGGTCCAGCCATTCTCAGATTTTAGATAAAATCAAAATGTGGCCGTAAAAGTCGATTTTTCATTCAGTAAAAACTTAAATTGGATTACTACGAACATTTAATTAAAAAATTAACCAAATTGTTGTAGCCGTTTTCCGATTTTAGATAAAACAAAAAAAGTGGGCGTAAAAGTGGGCGTGGTCAATTTTTCTTTACGTAAAACCTAAGTTGGACTATGGCGAACATTTCAAAAAAAAATTGTCCAAAACGGTCCAGCCGTTCTCAACTGATGCGGTTACCAACGAACGACAATTGATTTTTATTTATATAATAAGACGATTAAAATTTTTGTGTAACCTCCTTACTCTGGGTAAGGGGGTATACACGCTGACGCGGATCCATGGGGGGAAAATGGGTTTTCTCCACCCCCCCAAAACGATAAAAAAAATGGAAACGATAGGAAAAAGGAACGAAAATATGGAAAGGATCAAAGTAAAAATGCCTGCGAATTTTGTACTCTTGCCCAAAACATTATATAATGATAATGTTTTGCTGAAGATTTGGATGTACTTGCCAAAGCAAAGTTTTTTTTTTAGAAAAAATATTGTTATATTCATGTGACATTATATGAGTCGGGAATCCCATTAAGTTTAAATATTATTGATCCAGTGAAATTTTTTTTTCACTGAAATTTTTTTTTTTCAGGTAACCTCAGGTCAGACTTGAATCATTAGTTAAGATTTTTAAGTGCTTAACTCTTGTTTATTATGATTTTTTTCTATAGAAACATCGCCAAATCTTAAAAATTTATTACTATAAAAAAACTTAAGAAAATTTTGGCATTTTAAAAAATGCCTCTTTAAGAAATTTTCAGTTTCTAAGGCATTTTTCAGACAGCAAAATAAACAGATTCTGAAACAATTTTTAGTCAGATTTGAGATATATTTACTCAAAAAAGTTTTCTGATTTTGAAATGCTTCTGAGTCATTTGCCTAAAGGGAAGTATATGATTTTGAGAAATTATCTCAATAGGAAAATGCAAAGGTTCGGAGGCATTTTTCTATAGAAAAGCTTTAAAAATTTATAAAATTCCTGCTTAAGAAAAATCATATCGTCGCTGCGCCTAAAAATGGAGTCATGTGTAGTTTTTTAATTTTTTTTTTATTACATCTTTATGATCCCATATTGGTCATACGTTTACATACCGTTTTTTGATATCTTGATTGGTTCAAAAGTTAGTAAAAGGAGCTATGTGTTCGTCATACTAAAAAAAAGGTCTGAAAAGGAGTTATGTGTTAAGCTACACATAACTTTTTTTGATAAAAAAGTAACAGAATGTGACAAAATGGACCACTATTTTAGTAATATGAGGTTCACACATAGCATCTAAG
The DNA here is from genome assembly GCA_963921195.1 of Pegoplata infirma. Lineage (NCBI taxonomy): Eukaryota > Metazoa > Arthropoda > Insecta > Diptera > Anthomyiidae > Pegoplata > Pegoplata infirma. Next base: position 162,922,265 of record OY992536.1, on the reverse strand, counting down.
TATTTTTAATGAATTTGTCAAGATTTCTGGAAAATACTTGCATATTTTTATGCTGTTATCTAAATCCTAAATGGCAGGTAATCAAGCCTTGTGAAAGCAATTAAATCATTTGACGGCGGAAAATTTTAGTATCAAAAGTACAGAATCTTTCACAGATGTCAATTTATGTCAAAGCTCTTGAATAGTTACAAGAAAAAACAAAAAATATGACAAGTTTTGCTAAAAATCTGTTGTTCACTGTTTAATGAAGAGCTTTATAATATCAAAATTTCAAAGACCTTGTCTAACTTATGTCGCTTTAAACCACCAACAAACTTTATTTAGTCTTTGCCCCTCTCGAAAAAAAATTAAAAATAAGAATCGTTTCATAAACAAAAGGAGTTATGTATAAAAAATAATTCCATTTTATTTAAATTTTGTTCCAAAAAGTACTTAAAAAAGGAGTTATGTGTATGATTTTTAAAAATTTATGCACCACTGGGAAACCGTTAAATGCTTCATACTTTTTATGTAGTATGTGGATAGCATATCGGTACAAGAATTTTTTATAGAACAAACTTAAAAAAAAAAATCGCGAAGGGACGAAAATACACAGATTTTTTGCTCTCCTGAACACTTGCCCCAAAACACATGACTCCATTTTTAGGCGCAGCGACGATATGTAGAAAATTCTTCGGTACTTATGCAATTCTCAATCCAAAAAAATCCTATATTAAAAAAAAAAATTCATAAAGAAAAATTCTCAGATATAGTGACTTTTTCGCCATAGAAAAGTTCTAATGTTCTGAACATTTTTTTTTTTTTTGCTATTTTTCTACAGAAAAGGTCTTAGATACCGATCTTTCTACGCCAAAATTTTTAGGGGTTGAAAAACTATAGAAAGAACATGAGATTAAAAAATTGAAGATTTTAAATTTTTTGCGGCAATTTCCTAGATTCTAACACATTTTTCTATAGAAAAAGTTTAGTCTTTTGAGATAGTTTTCCTAAGAAAAAGTCTAAGATTCTCAAGTATTTTTAAAAAAATTTCTTAGATTCGAGACATTTTTCTTATAAAAAATGTCTCAGCTTCAAAAACATTTTTCCTATAGAAAAATGTGTTAGAAGCTGAATCTCAGAAATTTTTCCTACCGAAAAAGTGTTAGAATCATTTTTTTAAATAAAACAATCACAGAATCTAAGACCCTTTCTCGGATTCTGGCATATATTCTTAAAATTCTTAGAAACTAAGGCATTTTTTTATATAAAAATTCTTAGATTCTGAGTTATTTTTTCTATCGAAAAAGTCTTGGGTTCTAGAACATTTTTTTAATATTAATATTTTTTATATATGGTTTTGAATTGAGAAAAGTGTGAAAGAAAAATTTTAATTTTTCTAAAAATTTAGACATCCTGGTTTGTTTCTTACTAGTTTCATATTATCCAGTTATAATAATCTTCAGAAAAACTTTTAATGTCAAATTTATTTAGTTAATAGTCAATAAAACTCTATATGTGAAAATTATTAACAGATCGCAGCCGACAAGGATTGAACTCATCATCATCTGTAATACTTTGCTATTAACTGCTTGTAACGTACAATCACTCTAGACCGATACGCCAAGTAGGCTGTTAAGCAAGTATCAACTAAATCTGATTTTTTCGATTCCAGTGTGGTTGTTGCTGTTGTTTTTTTCTAACAGAAGAATTTGTTATTGTAATTATATGTAAACAAACTTATTTTTAGTAATCATTATTCTTCTTCCTCTCCTTCATCAATTCTGATCTAAGTACTTATTTTTGCAAACATTGCCAGACATGGTCTATATATATTTTTTACCTGAGAATTTTTTCTAGGATTCTAATACTTTTTTCCATATAAAAAAGGTCTTAGCTTTTCCTATTAAAAAGTCTAAGATTCTGAGAGCCCTTACTAATAGAAATAATCTCAGATTCTGAGACCTTTTTCGTAAGGAAAAAGAGTAAGACTCTTTAACATTTATAAATAGAAAAATCTCAGAATCCAAGACATTTTTCGTATAAAAAAGTACCAAAATCATTTTTCCTATAGAAACAGTTTCAGCTTTTATTTTTTTCTATAAAAAATTCTTAAATTTTCCCCGAAGAAAATTTTCTTATTTTTTTTTCCTTTAGAAAAATGTTCTTTTAATTTTACTTATTTACCTATAAAAAAACTTTAAGATTTAAAAAAAAATTCCTAAAGTTAAATTTGATATTCTTGGACATTTTTCCTAGAAAATTTTTATGTATTTTTCTCTTCCCTTTTAAACCAGATGAATTGTTAGATTTTCAGTATAGAAAATTCTCAAATTTTTCCTATATAAAAATTCTCAGGTTTTTCCTACAGAAAAATTGTTAGATTTGTTATATAAAAATTGTCAGATTTTTCCTATAGAAAATTTATAAGATATTTCTTATTGAAAAATTAAAAGATTTTTCTTATTGAAAAATTCTCCATTAAAAAAATTATGTAGGTAAATTCCCGTGAACATTCACTTAAAACAAATGAAATTTTTTTTAAAAACCATTCCACTGTTTTTTCATTTAAAATAAAAACATAATACAGTCAATTTTTAATGTTAATTTAATGACTAACGAAAACATTAAAAAACTAGTGAATATTCAGTTATTTTGTATTGAAAAACAGTAAAACTATAGAAGAAATTTTTTACTGCCGAAATTGAATGTAACAGAAAATTTAGTTTTAAGACAGTAAATTATTTGTTTTAAACTACAGAAACAGTAGAAAACAAACAATCTATAATAAAATTAATGATTTTTCTTTTAAAATAACTTTACTGATTACTTTTTAAAATAACCTACAAACAGTTAATGATATAATTTTCTTAGTGTAAGAATTCTATAAAAAAAATTCCCATATTTTTGGTTTAGAAAAATACCCGAATTTCTCGTTTAGAAAAAATTAAAAAAAAATTGGACTAGAAAAATTCCCAAATATTCTTTTGTCACATAGAAAAACTCTTATTCTCAGAAACATATTTGCTTTAGAAAAATATTAAGATTCTTTGACATTTTTCATAGAAAAATTTCTATAAAAAAATTTCTCGTAAAGAAAAATTTTGAGATTTTTACTTTAGAAAACTTTTAGGGCTGTTCCTATAGAAAAATTCGGAAATTATTCCTAGAGAAAAATTCTCAATTTTTTCCCCAAAAAAAGTTATAAAATTTTTCCTATAGAAAAGCTCTTAAATTTTTTCATATAAAAAATTCATACATTCCGAGACATTTTTCTTTAGAAAAATTTTAATGTTCTGGACATTTTTCATAAAAAAATCTCATACTATTTCCTTTTACTTTTCTTTTTCCCTCTCCTTTCCTTTCTTTTTTCGTTTTTTTTTTTTTTTTTCTTTCGAATTCGGTTTGGGGGGAATTTCCTTTTTGCCCACTCCGTGGATACGCGCCTGGTTACGATGCGCGTCCATCTTCCGCTTTGCGCTAGCTTATATAGTCAATTTGAGGTTGCGTCTTGCATCATTTATAAAATTAGCCACCAGCCTAAAAACATTATCATGTTAAAAATCTCAATCTGAGAATTTTTGTATAGAAAAATTTCTCAGAATCTGAAAACCTTCGTCACTAGAAGAAATTTCTCTTTTTTAAGGAAAAATGTCTCGAAGTCTATAAAAATTACTCAGAGTCTGAAACTGCTTCTTCAGAATCGTAGAAGAAATCTTAATAATATAAATATTTTAAAATTTTGCTAATCTACGGTAATGGCTTCTTATTTTACCGTACTGTACGGCATTCTTCCAATTCAATAATACAAAATTAAATTACTGTCGTTAGTACTTATCACATATATCTTGAAGCAATATTTTTATCACAATTATACTTTAAATTCTTTATTTTTACAAGTTTATGCCTTAGAAGGGTGTGATAAAAAAATAAAAAAAAAAAGTTGGCAAAATAAGTTTTCCTATCAAAAATATTATTTTAGGTACAAAACAAAAATATTGTTCATAAATATGTATTCAACATCATTTATATGTATTCAACATTTGAAAAAACAAAAAACTTTTAAACTAATTAGATACAAAATGTTGTTGTTTTTTTTGGCAGCGGAAACAATTCTTGTTTTTATCACACTTAAAGTAAAGCCTTAAGATACAGTTTTCCAAAAATAACTGTTGAAGATAATTTTCGGTTTTAAGAAAATGTCTTCGCTTCCTATTGTAGATACATTTCTTATCATTACACCATTTGCCTTTAAAAATAAGTTGCTCGATAGATTTTTAATATTTACAAAAAATAAATTTTAAAATCGTAAAATTCGAAAGAATATCAAATTTATAAAAATTTGGTGAAGGGGTAAAGAGTACTCCCGAATCTAGCACAATATGTTGGAAAGTGAATTTAGCCATTTATTTTGAAAGGATTGGCAAATTTTTATACAATTTAATATGGAATGTTACCGTTTCAGTTTTGGTCTCCGGTATTCGTGACCCTTTCTGAAATAGTTACATTTCCTTGATTTATTTTTTTTAAATTTTTTTTGTCAAATTTCGCCGTCTAAAAATATTGAAACTGTTTATGGACCACGGGCATTGGCATAGGAAGGGCATTTTTCTGGAGGGGTGGGGGGCTAAAGCCCCCCAAATTATTTTTATATAAAAAAAAAAAACTTTTTTTAAATAAAAATTAGGACCTTTTTCTAAGACTTTTCAAAAAAGTTTTGAGTTGTGGTGCCGTAGAAAAGAATTCCTTCTGAAAGCAGCTTAAAAATTCAATTGTTTTTTAATTTTGATTCTGAGAATTTTTTAACAGTTGAGAACCTTTTCCCATGAATGTTTAGAACTGAAAAACTCTTTCGATGTAGGCATAGATTTTATGTTTACAAAATTTGAGTTTAAACTGAATGGTTCCTATAGAAAATCATTAGCTTTTAATAATTTTCTACAACATAATTTCTGTGAAGTTGTTACTATTGAAAAAACCTTAGATTCAGATAACTTTCACCATTATATAACAATCCGATCTGAACACTTTTTTCGTTAAAAAAAATCGGACTTAGACTATTTTTTAAAAAAATGCAAACAAGTCTTAAAGTTTCCATTTAAAAAAATAAATCTAATTGTTGCAAAAATGAAAAATGCATTGAATTTACAAAAAAGAAATTTAAGTGATTCAAATTCTGGGGGGGGGGGGGGGCTAAAAATTCTGGGGGGTACTTTGACCCCCCCCCCAAACAGGCCTATCTACGCCAATGAGCATCGATCTTTGATAGATTTTTTAAACAATGTCACAAATAATTTTTATCACAAATGGTGTTTTAAAATGATGTTTAAATGTTGTCGTAGACTGTTGAAAAAAATGAGTATTTAAGTTTTTCTTTATATTTTTTGTTTTCTAAAATAGAAATGTACACGTGTTGATAAACATAAAAATGAATATTTTGTGTATAGATTATGTAGATATTATATAAAAAAAAATTCTTTAATAAAATTTATCGCCTTCTGTTTAGCTCTAAATATGTATATTCGTTAAGTAGATGCAACCACATTTTTGCCAAAAGTTTGCCTTAAGTCTTAAAAGTTTTATGGATTTTTGCTACAACATTTTTTTTCTGAATATCTTTTATTCTTTTTTTGTTCTTCTTTTATTCTTGTTAAAAAAAAACAAAAACCACGAAAAAGCTTAGCATTTTTTTTTGTTTTAATAATATTTAAGTGTTTCATAAAATTTTTATATGTAATTTTTTTTAAAGAATCTCTGCAACATTTTAAGACAGTACATATATTTTCTAAATTATGGCCCACATTTTCTATGTAGTTGCAATTTTTTTCAGTATCCAGAAAAATTTTACGTGGATCAAGGTTCAAATTTAAAATTTTAGATTTTTAAAGTTTTTTATTAAACAAAATTTTAAGAAAACAAAATTATTTTGCGACAATTTTTTTAATTTTAAAACACTGAAGACAAATATTAGCAAAAACTTTAAATCGCACTGATAACAAAGAAATGACTAAAATTTAGAAAAAAATTTCTTTGAAAATTGTTCATGAATTTTCTTTATATGGAGTTCTTTTTAATATAAGGAATCATATTCGTACTGTCAAAGATATATCTTTATTTTAAAGATATTTTTCTTGAAAATGTGTTCACACACAATTTAGTTTAAGTTCAGTTAAAATTTACTAAAATTCTTTTCTTAGAATTGAGGAGGTGTACTTCTAAAAATTTAGTTAATATCTTCTTAGAATGAAGTTAAAAGTTCAAAATGACGATATCTTGACAACTAAGGGAGATTGAGCGAAAAGTGTAAAATTTTTACTATAAAGAAAAATTTTACATTAGAGGCGTCCTTAAAAACAAAAATCTTTTTTTTATACCTGGTAGGGTCCTATATGGTTCTAAAAATGAGTGAGCCAAAATTTGGGGACAATCGGCTAAAAATAACTCGTGCCGAAAATGGATTGAAGTTTTGGGACATTTTTAAATGAACGAAAAACGTTTTTTTTTATGTTTTTGGAAAAATATTGGTATTTGATATTTTTTGTTAAATTTTTAGTGAAATTATATGAAAATGGTATTAAATTACCTTTCCAAAACGACTAATAAAATTAAAATTGGATAAAAAATAAGTATTTTACGCATACATGCTCCAGACCATTGTATGGTTTTCAAAGCCAGAATTTCAAAAATTTCAAAATTTTTATGTAAAAAAATAATAAAAATTTAATTTTACTTTATGATCAAATTGAAAACATATTTAACATTTAAAATATCAGATATGTTTTTTATGAGTTTTTTTTTTATTAGGCGCGGTTAGTGATAAAATTTCCGCGGATTCCAAATAAAATGCGTTTTTCTACAATAATTTAGCAAATGTTGGAAAATTTGTGCTCTATTGTACGGATCGAAGTGTAAAACGTAAGTTCTGTAACTTTTAAAAATCGGATATATGCAGATATTTTGTATTATAGAAATGTATAATGTCCCGAATTTGTCATTTCTCCTTGACAAAAAAGGGTAAAGATGCCCGATTTCTCAAAAAATTAGCAGAATTTATGTTTTACACTTCGTATCGTACAATACAGATTTTTTTCCCATTTTTGCTTACATGTATTTAATGTGATATTAAAGCACATTTTTTTTTTTTTTTTACTTAAAAATTTTGAAAATTTTCAAATTCTGTCTTTAAAAACCGTGCAATGGTCTGAGGCATGTAGGCGTAAAATGTCTATTTTTTATCCGATTTGAATTTCTTTAAGCTTTTTGGAAAGGTAATTAATTACCATTTTTTTTTATTATTAAACAAAAAAATTTACAAAAAATATCATATGCCAATATTTTCCCAAAAACTAGAACAAAGGGTTTTTTCATTACATAAGAGTGCCCAAAAACTTCAATCCATTTTCGGCACGAGTTATTTTTATCCGATTGTCCCTAAATTTTGGCTCACTCATTTTTATATACTAAACTACAAGGACCCAATATAATAAAATACAAGGACCCTACCAGGTATTAAAAAGCGATTTTGAAAAATTACCTTAGCCGTAAGGACACCTTTACTCTACATATCTGTCGGGGTCTCAAGGCCCTAATTTCGGATCAAAAATTTGACATTGCCGAGATTTTATGTATGCGCATATCTCGGTAAATACTGCCGACACGACAAAGAGTTCAACGACATTTTTGTAGCTCTTGACTAGCTCTCGTAGAAAACATCTGCTTCAAAAAAACTCGAAAGCCCTCCGAGTAATCGTTTTTGAGTTATCCAGCTTATAACATTTTCAAGGCCCTAGCAGGCCCCTAATTTCCGTAATAAAAAATAAATATATGTTTCGACAAATCATATTTGTTAATTTTGATGCGCTGAGCACGAATATAAAAAAAAAAATTAAATCAGTCAAACAGTTTTCGAGGTATCACTATTTAAAGTTTTAAAAAAATTGCGGTTTTTACCTATGTTCAAGAAATTAAAAAAAGTCTCAAAATTTAATTCCATTGACCCTTTCATGGAGCCTGAAACAATCTTTAATTTAAAAACATTTAGACCCTTTCATAGAGCTTAAAACAATCTTTCATTAAAACTTAATTTTAGCAAAATCCGATAATTTTAAACCCTGGCGCCCTTTGATCAAATTTTTGGACTTTTGGAAAATTTCCACTAACATTTTGGATTTTTGAAAACCAAACAAAAATATATGTAAAATATATTGCGACACATTATTTTTATTAATTTTGGCATGCTGAATAAGAATATAAAAAAATTTCTAGAGTCGGTAGAAGGGTTTTCGAGATATCGCCATTTAAAATTTGTCAAAAAAAATTGCAAAAAGGGCGGTTTTTCCTACGTTCAAGAAGTTTTTAAAAAAATTATCAAAATTTTATTTCCTTACCCCTTTCATAGAGCTTGATCCAATCTTTCATTTAAGCCTAATTTGATCCAAATCTGATAATTTTAACCCGTGACGCACTTCGATAAAAGTTTAGAGTTTTTGGTGAAAAGTTTATAAAAAAACCAAAACTTTGATCGATAGGCTCTACTGGTTAAAATGATTGGATTTGGCTCAAATTAAATTTTAGTGATGTGCCGAATGATATATTTTTATATTATTTTTTTAAATGTTTCAAAAACCCAAAACTTTGATTGCCGAGCGCCACGGCTTGAAAAAAATCCGAGTGGTCTCAAATTGGTACCACATAAGCTTAAGACCTAGGACAACAAAAATTTGCCCGGACACTTGGGAAAACTAAAAGTTAAAAAAAATCATATGCTGTGTTTTTCAATAAGTGGATTTATTTTCGGATTAATCGTATTTAGTTTAAAATAAATATTTTATCATGTCAAAACAAATTTGGAATATTTTTTCCGTAATCTACGATAAATAAGCAATTATAATCCGAAAAAATAATAAAAGAATCTGGAAAATGGAAAAAGTTATAAATAAATCAAAATTAATCCAACTAAATTTTAGGATTTAATAAGTCCATTTTGAATTAATTTTGTTTTGTTTATAACTTTTTTCATTTTCCAAATTTTTTTATTATTTTTTCGGATTATAATTGCAAATTTATCGTAGATTACGAAAAAAAATATTCCAAATTTGTTTTAGTATGTTAACACTGTGCTACACCAAAAATATGCAGGGGTTCTCATATAAAAATTCGGGTTGGTTGGAGTCCATAGAGTACTGATATACTCATAGTTTTTCTGGATCACTTCGTTAAGTACGTTTTTTATTGGCAAATGTGTTGAAAAACGGAAATTCTTAAATTACAATTTTAAAAAATTATTACTTTGTTAGTTTGCAACCGATTTTCGATTTTATGGATTTGTTTTAAAGGTATAGGTCTTACCTTTCAAACAAAACAAAAATATTAAAAATCGATCAAGAATTGGCTGAGCTACGATCGCTTAAGTAAAAAAAAAACGAATTTTTTGAAAAATTTCTCATATTCTTTACACTCTAAGTTGAAAGTGAATCATTAAACAATTTTTTTGAATTTTTTGTAAAAAAGTATAGTAATGTGGCTTTCCAAAACATCAAAAAACATAACAATCGGTTAAAAAATTAATGAGTTATGCTAAGTTTTGTGATAGGACATTTTTAATTTTTTTCAGAAACGCTTGTAATTCAAGCATTATTCATAAATCTTGTTACTAGTAGTAATTTTATGCGCATATGCATATAAACTAGAGATGGGAACGTAATTAGATTTGTGCGTGATTCACACATGATCTGAAGTGAGCGTGATTGAAAATTAATTTTACTCACGTGGTTGTTAGTGTGAGTGGAATAAAAAAATGGGCGTGTCAGTTACTTTCAAATTCTATTTATAATTTTTTGGGTTTGTTTAAAAAATATCAGTGTAACTTCTTAAACAAAAAAATATTGAGAATAGGTTAAAAACAGGCTAAGGTGCGCTTGTTTAAGTAAAAAACCTTTTTTGAAGAGTTATACCTGCAACATTTTTATGACAGAAAAAGCTGTGCGCTTGCTAACATGTTTTTTTAAAACGAAATTGCTAAAATTGTGGGATCATTTGATGGAAATTTTACCTGTTTATAAATATACATGTGAGGCATTCCACACCAAATGTTCAGTGAGAAAAAAATTGTGTACCAAAATTTTTTCAATGGGTCCCGGGTAAAAAAGTTTTTTATTTTTTTGGTGAAAATACATATTTTTGCATATTTTGATTTTAAATGCATATATTGTGCATATTTCGAACTTTTAAGTGCATTTTATTGCATATTTTGCATAAATTAGCAAAAACACAAATTGAAATTAATTATTTTCAAAAACTATTTTAAATTTTAAAAATTTATTTTGAAAATCAGAAAAATTACTTTTTTTTCTTCTTAATTTTTTTTATAGATTTTCTTAATTTTTAAAAAAAACTTGCTAGACAAACATCTAATCTTAAAAAAAAAAATTACAAAAAAAAAAAACAAAAGTGGCCGGATTTTTTATAAATTTACTTTTTTAAAAAATGGAAAATTTCAGAACGGGTTCTGAAAATTTTCCAAAAAAATTTTAGTCGATAGCCGATACAAAACTATACAAGAATGTAAATTTTTGAGATTTTGGTGCATTTCGTTTTTATTTGATATATATTTAAACAAGGCAACTTGACACAAACTTGACCATTTTTCCAATATTTGACCACGCCTCCTAAGCCCAGTTTTTGAAAAATTGAACAACCAAAAACGTAATTTTCTTAGCTCCATATATGAGGCATTCCACACCAAATGTTCAGCAAAAAAAAAAATTGTGTCGTGTCAATATGAAATCATTTTCAAAGTATTCGCTCTTAGGGTACTATTGAATAACAAAAATAAAATTTAAGTTTTTTCAAAAAGTGGGCCTTGTAGGCGTGGTCAAAAATTGAAAATATCTAACTTTTTTGCCTGAGCATCTTTACTTCAATATTTATGCAAATTAAAAGAATCACAGTATAGTCTTAAAGACAAAAGCTGTTTATAGATTTTTGAATGGGCTATCAATTAAAAAAAAAATAAAAATTGGAACATTTTCAGAAGAAGTTCTGAATTTTTTAAATTTAAACTTAAACTTTATTTATCAAAAAACATGCCGCAATTTTATTTGTTTTTTATTTTTTTAAAAAAATTAAAGGAATTTTCTATCTGATCTGAAATTTTTAGAGATATGTTTTGCCTTGTTTTCGAAAAATCAAAATTCAAAAATTGCAACACGCTTATTTTATACAATAATGGTATTTAAAACGTGTGTGTATGAGTAATATCAATACTTAAAAAATATTTTAAGAGGCGATGGTAGCGTGAGTGAGTTTTTAATAACGATTACGCACGCTTATGAAAGAAAAAATTTAGTCACGCACGATATTTTATTTTGCTCACGCTCATTCACGCCCACGTGAGTAGAAAAAAATAAGTTACGGTCACGATGTTCACGTGAGCGTGAGTAAAATAAAATATCGTGCTTGAATATTTTTTTTTCTTTCATTAGCGTGCGTGATCGTGAATAAATACTCAGGCAAAAAAGTTTGATATTTTTAATATTTGACCACGCCTACAAGGCCCACTTTTTGAAAAAAACTTAAATTTTATTTTTGTTATTTATTAGTACCCTAAGAGCGAATACTTTGCAAATGATATCCCATTGAAACCACTATAGTTTTTCTGTAGTGGAACAGTTGGTGTGGAATGCCTCACATGGCTATCCATACAACCCATTTAAAAATTTACTTTTCACATGTTTTTTTTTTCGCTGAACATTTGGTGTGGAATGCCTCATACGTATATTTATAAACAGGTAAAATTTCCATCAAATGGTCCCACAATTTTACCAATTTCGTTTCAAAAATGTCAAATGTTTTTTGTCATAAAAATGTTGCAGGTATAACTCTTCAAAAAAGGTTTTTTACTTAAACAAGCGCACCTTAGCCAGTTTTCAACCGATTCACAATATTTTTTTGTTTAAGAAGTAACACTGATATTTTTTAAACACACCCAAAAAATTATAAATAGGATTTGGAAGTAACTGACACGCCCATTTTTTTTTATTCCACTCACTAACAACCACGTGAGTAAAATTAATTTTCAATCACGCTCACTTCTGATCATGTGTGAATCACGCACAAATCTAATTACGTACCCATCTCTAGTTTATATGCATATGCGCATAAAATTACTACTAGTAACAAGATTTATGAATAATGCTTGAATTACAAGCGTTTCTGAAAAAATTTAAAAATGCCCTATCACAAAACTTAGCATAACTCATTCATTTTTAAACCGATTGTTATGTTTTTTGGTGTATTGGAAAGCTACTTTACTATACTTTTTTACAAAAAATTCAAAAAAATTGTTTAATGATGCACTTTCAACTTAGAGTGTAAAGAATATGACAAATTTTTCAAAAAAGACGTTTTTTTTTTACTTAAGCGATCGTAGCTCAGCCAATTCTTGATCGATTTTTAATATTTTTATTTTGTTTGAAAGGTAAGACCCATACCTTTAAAACAAATCCATAAAATCGAAAATCGGTTGCAAACTAACAAAGTAATAATTTTTTAAAATTGTAATTTAAGAATTTCTGTTTTTCAACACATTTGCCAATAAAAAACGTACTTAACGAAGTGATCCAGAAAAACTATGAGTATATCAGTACTCTATGGACTCCAACCAACCCGAATTATCATATGAGAACCCCTGCATAAATTATTTTTGGTCTTTTGTAGCACAGTGTATTTTTTTAAACAAAATAAGATTAATCAGAAAATAAATCCACTTATTGAAAAACACAGCAATAGTCTAATGCACCCTACACACAAGTTCGTGAAACCTTTTCCTAAAATTAGTAGAAATCAAAAATTATGTTTTAAAATCTTCCAGTTGGTCAGAAAACATATTTGTAGAATTTAAACTTATTTGGCAATTTCCCTTTTTTCAGTATAATTGTTATTAAAATTTATTTGTATAGATTTCAATGCATAAATTTTAACAATAATAAATTCTAATTACTAGGGATGAGATTTCCATGCAAATGCATGTTTTTTGTCGATAGTCTAAAAACGATATCGACTAATTATCTTTCCGAATCAAGAAATTTGCATTAAAATGGCATCGATTTGTTTTTGCATATTTTTGCATATTTTGCTGAAAATGCATATTTCTGCATATTTTGGTTTTAAATGCATATTTTGTGCATATTTCCAACTTTTATGTGCATATTTTTGCATATTTTGGCATAAATTAGCAAAAACACAAATTTAAATTTATTTGTTTCAATAACTGTTTTAAATTTTAAAAATTTATTTTGAAAATAAGAAAAATTATTTTTTTTCTTTTAAATTTTTTTATAGATTGTCTTAATTTCTAAAAAAATCTTGCTTATATAAAGTTTTAAATAGTACTATTTAGACCCGGTGTTACTTTTTACGAAGTTTTTCATATAAAACAAGATTTTTATTGCACACATTTTTTTTTTAGTGCATATTTTCAGGTTTTTTAGTGCATATTTTGAATTTTTTAGCGCATATTTTAAGCGCATATTTTAGATTTTTGAGTGCATGAAAATCTCATCCCTACTAATTACCATACTTGGTTAGTTTGTTTTAAATTAGCATATACATTAATTGATTAAAGTAAAAAAAAAAAAACATTCCTTGAATTTGAATACATATAATTTCAATATAATAACTGACTGCTATACAAAAGGTCGTTCTTGGAAATAAGTTGAACAAGAGAATTGCAAAACAGCATTGTTAATATTAATGAGCCAAGGGTGGTAAAGCATGAGCTGCCTCATAGTTGCAACCATTTTGCTACAAAAGCACACTTGAAGCTAAAGTTACTATTGTATAATTTAATGAAAATTAAACCTATAACACACAGTGGGAGAATTACAAGTGGAAATTTTAGGAAAGTAAATAAGGAATTCGGGGATTCAATGCAGCAAATCTTAAATTTTTTTTTGCTATCTTATTTCTATTAGTAAGAACTGTTTAAATACAAAATTTCACGACGTTGTGCCTAAAACGAACGTTTTTTTTTGCCTAATGAAACTTTAAACTTTTAAAGCTTAACCGATTTAAGCTTAACACAAAATCAAAAACTCATTCGCTGTTCCGAAACTGCCCTTTATCTCATTTTTTTTTATATTGGCACTGTTTACTTTCTGTCTTAGAACGACAGAATGTAAAATTGTATGTATAATTAATAAAATCGTACCTTTAAAAATTAATTATACCCTCTATACTTTTCAGTACTTCACTTGCTTTAAGTTTTTGGAATTTTACGGAATGTTTGTATTCTTTATGTCTTTTAATGGATTTTCCAGACTTAAGTAGTCAGGATTTTTTTTTTCGATTTCTCTTTTAGTTTTTCTGAATTTATAATATTTTTGTGAGCTTTCCGATTTATTTCTTGATTTTTGGTACCTGTGTTTTTTTTTTTTTTGATTTTTAAAATTAGTGAATTTGTATACGCCATCATGGCGTATAATCATTATTTAATTCATATTGAACTTATAAATTGTTCATACGCAGCATTGGCAAAACTTGAACACAAGAAAATCTAAAACATCCCAGCAATAACCTGGTTCTCATTCCCAATTGGATGACCAATTCAATTTACACATGCAGAGTAAAATTACCGAATTTATAGTAGGAGTCCAGTTTCCTACTATAAATTGGGTAAATTTCAACAAATTTTGATTAGAGTGTGTGTAGTATGAAAATAGAAGAACAAAAGGAGTTTTGTATTAATTACACAGTGCAACACCCAAAATCGGAATGGGATGAAACCAAAAGCAAATGAAAGTTGACATATTCCATAACAAACCCATCAAGGCTTTTTTCTAGCTCAGAGCTAGATTTTGTTTTACACGCATTTGAAGTTAGTGCACTTTTATTATAATTATAAATTATAATTTATAATAATAAATGCTTGAAAACTGTATCAGTGGCGAATGATTAATATTGTAATTGCTTTTAAATAACAATCATACGCAACGGTGTCCAGTGATTTATATTAATAATTGCCTTTAAATAACAATCATACGCAACGGTGTACAGTGATTTATTTAAATAATTTGGCTATTCAGTAAATAGGTACTGGACCGATTGCAGCAAAATTCATACCAGTCATAGCTGAAGTAATTTTGAGCTTAAGTTTGGAAACTGGACCCTACATGTCAAATAAGGGCACCACCAGGGGCCTTTAAAGTAGGACATGTTTAGTACACAAAAACTTTAAATGCTTTAAAATCACCAACTTTAAATGCGTGTAAAATAAAATCTAGCTCTGACCTAAAAAAAAGGCCTTAAGGGTTTTGTTATGGAAAACGTCAGCTTTCATTTGCTTTTGGTTTCATCCCATTCCGATTCCGAAAGTTCGATTTTGTATCACTGTGTTATTATACTAAATATAAAAATATTTTCATTTGAGGGTTAAGAAACAACAAAATTATTCCTTCATCCGTTGGGGTAGATTGGTTATTAGGTTCTTGTGGCCATTAAAAAAAGTTGCGTTTTATTTTTTTGAAGTGCAGCCATTGACTTCAGTTAAATGTTATTAAGAAAATATTACAAAAAGGTTGGGGCAAATTAATTGTGCGTTATTTTTTTTTATTATAGTTTTATATAAAATTCAATTTCTTGTTAAACTGATTTACATATTTTGTGCGAAAAAGATATTTTATGGAATTTTTATTTATTTCAGTACTATGTTTAGAAAACACGCTAATTCATAGTCTTTAATTAATTGAAATTATTATAAAAAACATTTGAGTAGGTAAAAATAAATTGTTTTTTTTTTTTTATTTTAATATAAAACCAGGAAAATAATTGTAAAATAATTTATGTGTTTATTAATGTGTTTAAAGTTAGGTTGTAAGTGGCTGCTGGCCTTTTACGATAGCACACGCAGACTCTAAGGTCATTGTGATACCACAGAACTGTAATAGGTGTCCCTACTAGTCTCTGCCGTAAAACCGATCTGAGCTTCTTATGAAACTGCTTCGATATTGAATTTTTAGGTTGTAGGTGGCTGCTGATGTTTTACGTCTGTAATTGGCTTTCCTACTAGTGTGAGCTTCTTATAAAACTCTTTAGATATTGAATTTAGACATTTTAGATCCCACTGAAGCAAGTCTCTGACCAGAAAGTGCCTGGTAGTGGAAGATGAAGTGTTCGATAGTTTCCAACTCCTCTTTATTCATGCAACTCCGGAAAAAGTCATTCAACGGCTATCATACCATCATACCAACTTTTTTGTCTCTTATATATTTTTCGCAAACTTTCATTTAAAATTAAAAAAAAAAATAAAAAAACATTTAAAATTACGTTTTTTTTGTTACATCGATTTTAAGGTTAAATTTGAAAATGACATTGTTCCGAATTGTTGCCAAAAATAAACAATGCCAATCGGTAGCCCATTCAAAAGCCTATTAAACAATTAAATTTGAAAAGTTTCAGAATTAAAAAGTTATTTATCATGTTTGGCTACGACTTTTTCGCCCATTTTTTTAAATATATTAAACTTTTGATTTGTTAGTTCTGTAAAGCTCCGTAAGTAAGTAAGACTTTAATCAGGCGCGGATCCAACTCTTGGGTTTGGGGGGGGGGGGGGGGGGGGGGGGTAATTTTTTTTGTTCAAAAATTTTTTTGCAGGGAATTGCAGGTCGAATTTGAATCATTGGTTAAGGTTTTTTTAGTGTTCAACTCTTTTTTATTATGATTTTTTCTAAAGAAACATTTTTAAATTTGAAAAATTTATTCCTATAATAAAAAAAACTTAAATGTTTGATATTTTGAAAAATGTCTCTTCAAAAATTTTCGGCTTCTAAAGCATTTATCCGATAGCAAAAGACCTAGATTTCTAACAATTCTAATAATTTTCTAACAAAAAAAAGTCAGGTTTGAGATATGTTTATTCACAAAAATTTATCTGATTTGGAAATTTTTCAGATTCATTTTCTTAAAGAGAAAGTTTATAATTCTGAGACGTTATCCAAATAGAAAAATTTTAAAGTTCTGAGGCATTTTGATACAGAAAAGCCTTTAAAATTTATACAAAAATATTTTGAGCAGGTTTATTCTAGCTCGAGGTCATTATTTTCATAACTTTTTAAAACTGTGATATTCTCATAGAATAATTTTCAAAAAATATTCTTTGAGAATATCATAATCTAAATAAGTAAAGGATATTAAGACCTCGAGCTAGAATAAACCTACTAAAAATATAATATTTTAAAGGTCAAATGTAACGTCAAAGGTCAAATTTTTGAATAAAATTAATCAGAATTAATACAAAAAATTTTAAATTCTGATACACCTTAATATAGAAAATTCTCAGATACTTATGGAATTCTCACACCAAAAAATTTCTATATTTAGAAACAATTTTCGTAAAGAAAAATTCTCAGATTAGGTGATTTTCACATTGAAAACTTAAAACGTCTGAAATATTTTTTTCTATTCTATTTTTCTACAAAAAAGGTTTAAGATACCGTAATGATCTTTCTACACCTACATTTTTAGGGTTTGAAAAAATATTCCATAGAAAGTACCTGAGATTAAAAAAATTAAGGACTTAAATGCTTTTTAAAATTTTTGGAGTCAATTTTCTAGATTCTAAGTCATTTTACCCATAGAAAAAGTCTCAGAGTCTGAGTCTCCGAAATTTTTTCTACAAAAAAAGTCTTGGATTCTGAGACATTTTTCAAATTAAAAACAAATTTGAAATCTAAGACCTTTTTTAGATTCTGTGATAGTTTTTCTAAAATTCTCAGAATATTTTTTCTAAAATTCTCAGAATTTTTCATAGAAAAATACTTGGATTCTGAGTTATTTTTCTATCGAAAAAGTCATAGATTTTAGAATATTTTTTTAATATCAAAACTCAAAAATTCAGAGATATTTCTTCTTTCGGGAAAATCTGAAATTTGTTTTCTAGTATTCTAGGATTTTTTGCCTATAGAAAAGGTCTCAGCTTTTCCCTCCCCCCTCCCCCTCCCCCCGTGGATCAGCACCTGCTTTAATACATAAACATTTTTTTCGTGGTATGTTTAAATTAAAAATTTTTATATAGGAGGCATTTCACACTAAATGTCCAGCAAAAAAACATGTGTACCGTAAATTTCTGCATATTGTATGGATAGCTGGGCTTAGAAGGAGTGTTCTAATATTTGAAAAACGTTAAAATTTGTGTCGAGTTGGCTTGTTTAAATATTTATCAAATAAATACGGAATGCACCACTAATCTCAAAAATTTATATTCTTCTATAGTTTTGTGTAGAATATCGATTAAATTTTTTTTAAATTTTCCGAACCCGTTTTGAAATTTTCAGTTTTTTAAAAAAGTCAATTTATCAAAAATTCGGCCACTTTTTATTTTTTTTAAATTAAGATGTTTGTCTATCCACATAACCTTTCCGTGAATTTCTGAATAGGTTGTTTGAATAGCCCTATACGGAGCTAAGAAAATTTCGTTTTTGGTTTTTCAAGTTCTTGAAAACTGGGCTAAGAAGGCCTGGTCAAATATCGAAAAATTGGTAAAATTTTTGTCGAGATGCCTTGTTTAAATATTAATGTAATATTTATGCAAATATCTAACCTGTTCAGAAATTCACGGGACACATGTTTTCTGTAGCGGAAATTTGGTGTGGAATGCATCATATACTTTATATCGGCCCTGAACTAATATTTTTATGCACTCAAGATAATTACTCTGTTAAATTACAGATAAACTGTGCTAATTTAATAGAGTACACCATAGTTTTCCAGCAAGCAACATTACGTTGTTATTTTACTATAAAACTCTGTATAATGCTTTTGACAAAAAAAAAACTGTTGTATTGTAAGAGCTTACAGTAAAGTATTGGTTAAATATTAGCGCCTTTTTACATAGAAAGTTCTGTAATTTTACTATAAAACTCTGTAAAATAATTTGGACAAAAAAAACTGTTAATTTACAGAGTTTCTTGTAACATATTTGTTAAATAAAGCACCATTTAGCAAAGAAAAACTCTGTAAATTTAAATACATTTGTAAAATGCATTTGATGCAACCAACATTTTACAGAAAAAACTCTGTAAGTTTACAGAGTTTAGTTAAAATCATGTTATTTTGAATTTTTTTTTTAAGTTTTCTGAAAAGATTTTTTTGTTTTTTGGTTTTCTTAGGAGAATTTTTTTTGGTACTTTTTCATTTTTTTCTAAAAAAAAAAACATAAAATTTTGGTGTTTGGTAACAAAAAAAATATTTAAAACAGTATTTTTACAGAAAACTTAGTTTTAAACAATGAAATTTAGGTTAAAAATACAGACAAAACTTAGTTTTTTGGTTTCAAAATAAACAAAGTAGTGTGCTTAAATCCGTATTTTAGCAGAAAACTCTATTAATTATCTGTAAAATAAAGAATACCAAATTGTCAAAAAATCTGAAATATTTTTTTTTTACGAACTCTACGATGTCTATGAAAATACAAAGTATTTTCTTTAAATCTGTATTTTGACAGAAAACTCTCTCAAATATCTGTTGAATTGAGATTACAGACATTTAACAGAGTATTTTAGACTTATTCTTTTGAGTGTCTGACAGAGTGAGTATACCCCCAATACTTTAGTTGAATGGTATAAAAAATTATTGACAGTTTGTTAATTGAACTGTGTATGTATTTGAATAAAAAAAGTAATAACTGTAATTAACAAAGTCTCACACCTCAAAATCTGCATACATATGCAAAATACATAAATGTAAAAATACAATTAAAACCAATTATATTTAAACTTTTAAATTTCCATACCCTACATCACTTAAATATGGTACAACACAATTATTCTGAGAATGATAAATAAACGTGTCATTCGACTGTCAGTCTACAAAATTAAAAAGTTACAAAAAAACCTCAATCATTTATAATTATATCTGGTCGGTTGTTTTAAAAATCACATGTTTTACTTTAATGAAAAAAAAAAAAAAATACAGCCTTACCATAAAAAAAAACAATTTTAAATCGACTTTAAATTTTATTTCCATAAAAATCGTTTTTTTAATCAACTTTCAAAAAATGTATGGAAAATTTTTAATTTAAAATAACTTTTTATTTTTCTTTGGTAAGGGCCATAATGTTAAACCGAATAATCGGCTTTAGTGTTACTGAAATGTCAACAACAGAAAAAAGTTTAATACTAAAATGTTTAGCATTTTAAATTGAAGTTTTATTTGATAGGCTAATTTTATAATAAGGCCAAAATTATGCCAACACCACATTGAGTCATATTCAGAAAACTGTTACTTGTGATTTCCATATTAAATCAACATAAAAATCAGGACATTTTTACGATAATTATATCCCATTTTTTTTGTATATCTTCCCAAATGTACCACAAAAATTAAACAAAATATCGTTACAAACAAAAGCTATACAAACAATAGAGTTTGAAATATTAAACTCAATTAAAATGTAGTTCCGATAAATTTATTGGAAAACCATTACCATTTTACCAAATTAACCTCAAGAGTAGTTTTTTTGCTTTTGGTTTACCTGTTCGTTTCTTTTATGTTACATGGCTATGAGCACACATTTTTACAGTATTCTATATACGCATACATTTCTCGACTGTAATTTAAATAGCCTGTATTTTTATACGAAAATATAAGGAAATCCACACAAAATAATCTCTTTTTAATTGGGGTGATAAAAAAAAATATTTTCCATTTGTGGATGCTTTTACACTTTTTAAGTGTGACTAGATTGCAACCTGGCGATTTTTATTTACTTAACATAATGAATACGAACCTGGGTTTTCCAGCATGAATGACTTTTTCCTTCAATATTTGTTTAAATCTCATATTTTTTGACTAGCATGCCCGTTGGGTAAAAGGATTAGTTCAGTTTGAATTAGCAAACTTTTAGCAGATTTTTCTGCCAAAATGGGTATTTTAACTGAAGTATCTATCATTTATTTTTAAAAATCAGCTTATTATAAGCTAATTTTACAGAAATATTTAGTTTTCCTGTTTTAAAAAATATATTCTAAGTAATTTTTCAAATATTTAATTTAAACTAAAAGAAATATTAAAAAAAGCATAACTAAAAAAATGAATACTTAAAATAAGATAATTTTCTTAACGTTTTAGAAAAATATGCTTAACATCCTTTATCGGTTATCTGAAAACAGCAGATTTTTCTACTAAAATCGGCAAATTGTTCGGCCTAAGCAGAAGTGTATTCTTAGCAGATTTTTCTGCTGATTGGACAGAAGTTTTAGTTTGAGTGAAGATTTAAAATTTCAAGTTTATTTTAGGAAATTTAAGTGATCGAAAAAGTTCCTACACTCAAAATATTTTGTAGGCAAAAACAAGTGAAAAACATATTTAAAACAAGTGATTAAAACATTTGAAAACCATCCCAGTAATTATTCATTTGTTTTAACAAACATCACCATTTATGTTTTACAGTTGACAACATTTTCTAAAATAAATAACATTAAACATTAAAAAATTACTTTTTTTTCATTATTTTTTACCAACAAATTCGAAAAAAATAACCTACGAAAACATTAAAAATTAATGATAGTTCTGTTATTTTTACCAACTAATTCCAAAAAAAATAACCTAAGAAAACATTTCGTAGGTTATTTTTTACAATTTTCTATTGAAATATTTTTTTAAAAATGTTTAATAAAATTTTGGGGAATCGATCCCCCAATCAACTACATTCTGGCCAGACGCTCTATCCATCGTGCCAAAGTCACTTGTGGGGGGTGGGGTTTTTCACAGAGGTGCACTTCGGTGTGGAACGCTTTCTGTCTGCTAATCACTTGGGAATAGCAAGAAGCAATTCCTCTGTTGAATTTCCCAAGCAGCTCACTACTTCCGGTCCTTTGGCCAAGTATCCCCTGGTAATGACGTTCAGACAACCGTCTGACGACAGCTAGAGTGAGAAGCCGTACAGTATGAGTAACCTGAATGGCATGCTAACACCGATGCGTCTCAGGTAATTAGGTGGTAATCTAGAATACATTTTTTTACCTCTGAAACTCAGCTGTATTATTTTTGCCGTTTTTACGGCTTACCTGCCTAGAGGTAGTTGGCAGCCCCAACACTAGGATCGGAGTGCAGTGGTCCAATCAGCCCTCACTCTTAAACTACTTCGATTACAGAAACGTCAATAAATTTAAATAATGATCCCCCCTCGATGACGACTTATGGCTTTAAACAACGGTTTATGATTGGTACTTGGAACGTAAGAACTCTTTCGGAAACATCTCGAATCGAGCAAGTACGCAAAGAAATGGCTGCACATGGTTTGGATGTCTTAGGACTCAGTGAGGTACGATGGCTTAACAACGGTTCTACTCATCTACATAATGGCTACCGCTTCATATATTCAGGTAACGCCACGCATAAAAATATGGTGTTGGAATACTTCTCTCGCCAAAAGCTAACAGCGCTCTATTGGAATACAATGCTATTTCCGACCGTATAATCACAGCGAGGATAAACTCAAAGTTTCGTAAGTTGTCCATTGTTCAATGTTATGCGCCAACAGAACCTGACGATGACGGTGTTAAGGATGATTTTTATGATCAACTAGACGCAGCTATCAACAATATTCCTACCGGTGATATAAAGATTTTCATTGGAGACTTTAACTCTAAAGTTGGGAGCAATAATAACAACTTACAATCAGTTATGGGTACTCATGGTCTCGGAACGGTGAGAAACAACAACGGCGACAGGCTGGTTGACTTCTGTGTACGGAACCGGTTATTTATCGGTGGAACAAAATTCCCACATAAGGACATCCACAAGTATACGTGGGTGTGCCCTTCTGGTCGAACTCGTAATCAAATCGATCATATCTTGATCAGTAAACTATTTTTGGGATCCTTAATGGATGTGAAGACCCGTCGAAGAGCGGATATTGATAGTGATCACTATCTCCTCGTGGCAACGCTCCGGCTAAGACCGGCTGCAATTAAAACTAGGGAAGGCCCGATAAGTATAACACAACACGACTTCTTGATCGTAATATTGCACAGGTATGTATATAACGACAACTTAAGGACTGCTTTACTTACAAACCCCCACCAGAACACATGGGCAGACGTATCGTTGGCTTGTAAGGAAACTGCAAAATCGGTACTTGGTATAGTAAACTGCAAGGCCAAACCGTGGATCAGCGATGAGTCTTGGATGGAGATTCAAAATCGTAAACGACTGCACAACGATCGTATAACGGCCAAAACTGCTGCTCAGAAGTATCAAGCAAGGTCCCAATATCGTGAATCTGCCCGTCGAGTACGAAACTTGGTTCGTGCTGACAGGGAGAAGTATTACAACAGCATTGCTGAACAGGCGGAGCAAGCCTCAAATACTGGAAACCTGCGTGGTGTGTATTCAGCCATAAAACAGATGAGTGGAAATAATATAAGAGGTACAGCGGTTTTAAAATCAGCCGATGGACTTGAAATAACAGCACCCGAACAACAACAAGAGCGATGGCGCGACTTCTTTTCAATACCAGCTTCAACCACCCCCAGTGTAAATGGGGAAGACGATGTACTTTTTACAACTCGCCGCAATCCCAGGAGGGACATATCCACAGATCCGCCGTCATGCCAAGAAATTGAAGATGCCTTAAACAGGATGAAAAACAGCAAAGCATCAGGTCCAGACAACATCCCTGCTGAACTCTTAAAATATGGCGCTGGTACTTTAGCGCAGTTTCTTACCCCCATTATACAGGAAGCCTGGGCATCAAACAAAATACCGGATGACTGGAAGGAAGGTATAGTGATTACACTACCCAAAAAGGGTGATTTGACGCAATGTAAAAATTGGCGTGGTATAACCCTTCTTAACGCCATTAGCAAAGTTATGGCAACACTAATTTTGCAAAGAATTTCTCCCATTGCTGATCAGATTTTGCGAAAGGAACAGGCTGGGTTTAGACAAGGTCGATCGTGTGCAGACCAGTGAAGCAAGCCGGTCGGCGCGGCTGACGGCTGAGTCGCTAAGCCGATATTTTTCCACGAGCCGCGCCGCCGCCGATATCATCGGCTGATCGGCGGCTCAAACTCCAGCCGATTTTGGCGGTTTTGAAATTAAAAAGAGAATATTCCTCAATTTTGTTTTATATTGTTGGGCTTTATATTTTATAATTTAATAGGTATATTAGTTCGGTTTGAGTCCTTACACTCAAAATAATCACTCTGTTAAATTACAGAGATACTCTGCTGAGCCAGCAGAAAATACCATAGATTTTCAACCAGCAAGATTTTTTGTTATTTTACGAAGAAACCTCTGTATAATGATTTCGATAAAAAAAAACTGTAAATTTACAGAATTATCTGTAAAATATTGATAAAGCCGAAAAGAATTTTACCAAAAAAGCTCTGTAAATTTACAAAGTTTTAGTTAAATGCTTTTTATGAGTTCAAAATTTTACAAGAAAAACTCTGTAAATTTACAAAGTTTTAGTTAAATCCATTTTATGAGTAAAACTTCTCTGCTTCAAAAACATTAATTAAAATTAAAAAAATTTTATTAATTAAAATTAAAATTTTGTTAAATTTGCCCGCTTTAATGCTTCCAAATTGTAAATTTGCTTCCAAATTGTAAAATTTTTTAACGAGTAACTCCAATTTTACAAAATTTTGTTTTTCGGTCACAAGAAAATACAAAGTATTTTTTTAAAAATCTATATTTCGACAGATAACTTTGTCAAATATCTGTCGAATTGAGATTACAGCCATTTTACAGAGTATTTAACAGAATAATTATTTTGAGTGTATTATTTCTGAGAAATAATAACTCTTGTTTACAAATTAAAAAAATTTTGCGATCCACGGCACTTTGCATTTATTTTCAATGTAAAATCTTACGCAAAATGCGACGAAAATGTTTTAATATTTGAAAAGTTTATGTAAAAGTTATTCATATCTTTTTTATTCAAATTCCCAATAAAATTACCTAACTTTTGCAAGAAATCCGGAATCGGTACGATCAAGGAAACCATCAGGACATTATAAGGAAGTTCAAAATATCCTTTTTATGATTATATCCTTATAAGTATCCGAAGTTTGCAAGAAATTTCCTGTTCAAAACAGATGTGTTAAGTAGCCACTCCAATAAAAAGAAAATCTAAAATCCATTAACAAGGGAAGTATCTCAACCCTTATGAACCGATTTGCCTGAAACTTAAAATATATATTAAAGAGACGATTTTAAGGTTGGGGTGTCTCGGCTTATCGGCCTCCTAAAAACGAATAAGACACCAAAAAATTGCATCAAATCGCCTTCTCGAGATATAGCCATTTTTAATTTTTGTGGACCAAGTTCAAATAAATAAAAATATGAATAACTTTAACATACACTTTTTCAATATTAAAAAAATTTTCGTTTTGAGGGCTTAGTCCACAAAAAATTTAAAATGCCTATATCTCGAGAAGGCGATTCGATACAACTTTTCTGATGACAGATTCGTGTTTAGGAGGCCAAAATACTTTAGAAAATGTATCCAACATGTCTGTACAAAAACCGTGTAGAGTAGTGTTAATTTTTATATATTTTTAACGAAAAAGTATTAACTTTAATTTTTTTAAATACTTTTTTTTGATTTCGTGTTATATGTATGTTTTTTAGTTTTGTTTTAATTTTTTTTTGTTCGGAAGGGGGGGGGCCTTTGCCAACCCCAGAATAATGGCCTAGATAAGCTTATGCCACTCACTGTTGCCAACTATTTTTAACCAAAAACCTCTAAATTTCACGAAAAAAGCGCTAGAAACCGCCAAAAATTAATTTAGCGGGGAAAATTTAAAATTTTTCCGCTAAATTACAAAAAAAAAAGCGCTGAAAACCGAAAAACTTGGCATTTTTGATTGACAAAAAAGAAAAATTTAAAAAAAAACCTCCAAATTATTTTTTTTACGAAAATTTACTTTTCATTAAAAACGCGCAAGAAACGGTCGAAAAAATTTTAGCGGGAAAATACAAAATTCTCCCGCTAAATTTCAAAAAAAGCGCTAAAATTCGACAAACTTGGGGTTTTCGATTGAAAAAAAAAGAAAAATTGAAAAAACCTCTAAATTTTTCCCACTAAATCCAAATAAAAAGCGCTAGATTTTCCCGCTAAAGCACTGTTCCCGCTAAAACCAATTTTCCCCCGCTAAATCCAAACAAAAAGCGCTAGATTTAGCGGGAAAACCTCCAACTTGGCAACAGTGATGCCACTCTGTGGTACAGGGTACAGATGGTCGCGTGAGTGACTTTTTACTAGCACTCACGAGTACTCACACAAACTTCACTCACACTCACGAAACTTTTTTTTATAAAAAAAAAATTTACTTTTTTTGGAATGAAAGAAAATGTAAAGAGAAAATAAAGCACACAAAAAAATTACTTACTCAATTTTTTTTCCACTCACTCACAACCACTTGAGTAAAATTGAGTTTTAGTCTCACTCAAGCGTGAATCACGCACAAATCTGCTCATGTGCCTATCTCAAGTACTCTTAATGTTTGTAACTATCCGAAATATTGGTCCTAAACCAAACTTCAAGTATAGTGATCGATTTAGAATCACTTTCTGGTTCGATGTAGCGATGTCCGTCCATGTAAACATAGTGAGCACGATACAGGTCGCAACAATCAATTGATTTGACTGAAATTAAATTTATGCTTCCTTTTTCCCAGGGAAGAAGCCTCTTGAAATTAAAAAAAAATAATCGGTCCATGTTTTGACCTAACCCCCATACAAACGCCCCCCAAATTTGGCTAACATTACTTTTATACCCGTAATTTAACAGGTATCCTTTCGAAATTTGGCATGTGAATAAATAAATGGTAAATTGCCATCTTGTTAGGTATCTGGAGGCTAACTCACTTTTAAACGATCGACAGTATGGTTTTCGGAGAACTCGTTCTACCGGGGATCTGTTGGCGTTCCTTTCGGAACGTTGAAGTCGATCGATCCACCATTTTGGTGAGAGTAAGGTAGTTGCTCTGGATATTTCCAAGGCGTTTGATTGTGTGTGGCACGGTGCGCTCATATCTAAGCTTAATGCCTTTGGTGTCGGTAATGACTTCT
Source organism: Pegoplata infirma (assembly GCA_963921195.1). Classification (NCBI taxonomy): domain Eukaryota; kingdom Metazoa; phylum Arthropoda; class Insecta; order Diptera; family Anthomyiidae; genus Pegoplata; species Pegoplata infirma. The sequence goes on along the minus strand of OY992536.1, from coordinate 162,895,211 downwards.
CTCGATTTGTTTCGACTTTCCTCAGGGATCGTTCTATACGTGTTGTTATAGATGGGTTCTCATCAGATGAGTTCCAGCTCCAATCGGGGGTACCGCAAGGTTCTGTTCTTTCTCCTACACTTTTTCTTATTTTTCTTAACGACCTTCTAAGTCAAACTTCAAATCCTATCTACTCTTTTGCAGATGACAGCAACATTTGTCATTCATTTTCTTTTGATCGTAGGCCAAGCCTTATTGAGGTTGAGGGCAAAAGGCAGATTATGAATGACACACTTAATCAAGACCTGTTGACAATCTCTAAGTGGGGTCTTGCGAATAGGTTCAAGTTTAAAGGTGCATACAGACGACGCAATATTATGTACAATATTCAATTATATTGATGGTGTGTGGGTAAGATTGACCATTGTACAATCGTCAATATTACCCACACACCTTCAATATAATTGAATATTGTACATAATATTGCGTCGTATGTAGGTACCTTAATGCACGCAAGACCCAATGTTGTATGTTGACTCACAGAAATGTGGAACCAACAGTGTCATCTGTACATATGGGTGGTATTGGTATTGAGGAATCAGACACTCTTGATGTTCTGGGCATGAAAATTCAGTGTGATGTCCGTTGGAATAAGCACGTTTTTCAAGTGTCGAAAGAAGCATTCAAGTGTCTCGGTTTTTTAAACCGATGTAAGAAATACTTCACCTCATCCGATCTCTTTACTATTTATACCACCTACATCCGACCGAAGATGGAATACAACTCCCATATATGGGCAGGGGCTTCAAAGTCTATTTTGGAGCTCTTGGACCGTGTGCAAAGGAGGGCGTTGATGCTTATCAATGACACTAGGGTATCCAACTCTATTGACTCATTGGAGCATCGTCGGAATGTGGGTTGTGTGACTCTGTTCTATCGATATTACCATGGAAAGTGTTCTGCTGAGATAAGTGAACTTATCCGTAGAGCCCGAGTTTTTGTTCGAAACACTCGGCTGTCTACACCATTTACAGATGTAATTCGAAAAAGATCAATTGTAATTCGAAGATTCTATTTGTAATTCGAAGATTCCATTTGTAATTCGTAGATTCCATTTGTAATTCGAAGATTCCATTTGTAATTCGAATACTCCAATTGTAATTCGAAGATTCCATTTGTAATTCGAAGATTCCAATTGTAATTCGAAAAAGATCAATTGTAATTCGAAAAAGATCAATTGTAATTCGAAAAAGATCAATTGTAATTCGAAAAAGATCAATTGTAATTCGTAAAAGATCAATTGTAATTCGTAAAAGATCAATTGTAATTCGAAGATTCCAATTGTAATTCGAAAAATATCAACTGTATTTCCATTGATATTTTTCGAATTACAATTGGAATCTTCGAATTACAATTGATCTTTTACGAATTACAATTGATCTTTTACGAATTACAATTGATCTTTTTCGAATTACAATTGATCTTTTTCGAATTACAATTGATCTTTTTCGAATTACAATTGATCTTTTTCGAATTACAATTGGAATCTTCGAATTACAAATGGAATCTTCGAATTACAATTGGAGTATTCGAATTACAAATGGAATCTTCGAATTACAAATGGAATCTTCGAATTACAAATAGAATCTTCGAATTACAATTTATCTTTTTCGAATTACATCTGTAAATGGTGTAGTAGATCACATCCGTTTGTTGTCGATTGTCCAGTTGATCGCACAGCGCATTACAGAGAAGGTTCGTTTATCAGTCGAACTAGCCGTATGTGGAATAATCTCCCCGCAGAGGTCTTTCCAGTTTCTTTCAATGTAGATAAATTCAAGTCAAATATACACAAACACTACTCCCTCTTTCCTCCTCCTCATAACCTATATATTTTCCTGATATCAACACAATGCATTGCATTAGTAGGGGCATCCCCTGAGTGTTGGTTCATTGTAAAAAAAAAAAAAGAGCTAACTTAATTTTGGGATACAATTTTCTTCAAAATAGTTCATACATTTTACCACAATTTAGTAAAATTTAACTAAAAGTTTAGAAATTTAGAAAAGTTTCGAAATTTTCTACCCATTAGTTTATCATATTTATCTTCTTAGATTTAAGAAAGTTTTTTTTCACTACTTAGTAAATTTTTTAAAAGTTGAGAATTTTTTTTTAAAAAACATAAAATGGCGATATCTAAACTAAAAACTAAGATTTCAAACCGAAAAAAGCTTGTTGAGCGGTGTAATTAGACCATTCTTGGACTCAAATTAAGTTTGTGCACTAATTAAAGATGTCACAAAATATAGATCCAATCGGTTCATGTTTGGACTTCGGACACATTTTCCGGAAAACACTGGTGTAGGGTATAAGGTCGGTCTTGACCCACTATAATTTTCTTACTTGTTACCATAACTCCAATAAAATGGTAACTAAACCATTATTTAATTGGTCCCTAAAGTTCTCAGCTATGCTGAATGTTATATCGACTACTTGTTCGGTAGGGTATCGTGATTAATATGCATAGATTTAAACCGTTTTTTACTATACAATAGCGGCGCAGCCGATTTTTTTTTTTTTCAGCCGCGCTGTTCTAAAAAAAACGCGGCGCGCAGCCGAAACGCCGCCGCCGCCGAAAATTTTTGCTCTTCAGCCGCCGCCGAAAATTTTGCATCGGCTTGCTTCACTGGTGCAGACCACATCAACACGTTGCGCATAATCATTGAACAATCCGCCGAATATAACACTCCCCTATATCTCCTTTTTGTTGATTTTGAACGTGCATTCGACACTATATCACGAAACTCCATGTGGTCAGCACTATCCTACAAAGGAATTCCCGATACAGGGATACAGGGATGCACAATGTAGGATACGTTTCAATGGAAATGAGAGTCGTTCATTTATTCCCAACACGGGAGTGCGGCAAGGCTGCATCCTCTCCCCAACACTGTTCTTGCTATTGCTCGATTGTGTAATGGAAAAGACAAACAGAGATGCACCTTTCGGTATTCGCTGGACTTTGTCTGACTTCTTATATGACATAGACTATGCCGACGATTTATGTCTAATGGCCCATCATTTTTCGGATATTGAAGCAAAACTAACCAGTCTATCCGAAAACGCTAAAAAAGTTGGATTAAAAATTAATATAAAGAAGACAAAGCTTATGCGCATTGGCACAGATGTAATTTCACCGTTAATAATTGATGGACAAACTATTGAAGATGTGGATGCTTTTTCTTACCTTGGTAGCAAGATAACCAAGGATGGTGGTTCAAGTGCGGACATAACTGACCGTATCAATAAAGCACGTGTAGCCTTTTTCTCGCTAGCTAAAATTTGGCGTAGAAATAATATTTCCCGGAAAACTAAAATCCGCATTTTTAACTGTAGTGTTAAGTCAGTGCTTCTTTATGGCTGCACTACATGGAGCTTAACGCAAAATACCACAAAGAAAATCCAAGTCTTTATCAATAAATGTCTAAGACAAATCTTCCACATCCACTGGCCAGATCGGATTTCAAATGAAGCCCTGCTTCTAAGGGCAAATTCTTTGCCAGTGCAAATAGAGATCCGTAGACGAAAGTGGACATGGGTAGGTCATATATTGCGACGACCCCCTGAAGAAATCGCCAGAACAGCCCTAGATTGGAACCCCCAAGGACAACGCCGACAGGGCAGACCCCGTAACACCTGGGTTCGTTGCCTCAAACAAGAATGCTTACTAGCTCAAATATCCTGGAATCAAGCAAAAACAATTGCCAGAGATAGAATTAGATGGAGAGAATTTGTTGACGCCCTATATTCACACTGAACTTTATTTAAGTATTTTTAGTAGTCAGAAATGTATTCCTATTGATATTTAAATAAATAAAGGACATATATATATACACTAAGAAAAAAAAAATTTCAAATCAAACAATCTCAAATTAAAAAGAAAACAGTGACAAAAGTCAACAAACTTTGTTTTTGCTTAATTTGAGAATGTTTATTTTTATTTTTAAAATGGGCGCATAAAAACTAACGTTTTAAAATCAAAGTTGTTTCATTTTCAATTTAAAGTTGAGAAATTATTGATTTGAGGTTGATATATTTTTATTTTTATGTTGTTCCATACCATTTTATTTTATTTATTAAAACACTTTTTTTTATTTTTAATATTAAACAATTTATTTAAAATAATAAAGTAATAACATGAAGTTTTGTATAAGATTTCTGATATTTTTTATGTGAAACCGTCTATGTAGCCTGGTAAAATGATAAACTCTGTTATCAGACTATATTGACTGTGTTAAAAACTTAAATTACTTAAAAATTGTACATTATACTTAACTTGATTAAACCATATTATTTTATAAATTTCCTTTCCGGGAATTGAATTTTAAAGTCCAGTTAATAATTCTCATCAATTACACAGAGAGAACAGTTTAGTTGTGCCAGCCGAATTTAGAGCCAACTGCATAGTTTAATTACAACAACCGAAATTTTCGGTTGTGATAACCAAAATTTGCTTTGAAAATTTAACTTCTGTTTATTGAAATAAATTTCGGTAATCGCAACCGAAAATTTCGGTTGTTGTAATTAAACCATGCAGTTGGCTCTAAATTCGGCTGGCACAATTAAACTGTTTTCTCTGTGTATTTTTTCCACGACAACCAGAGAAGCCCTTTAACCAAAGAATAACAAAATCAAGTTAGTTAACAAAAAAAACATATTGAAGTTTATAACTTACCATCGCTTATAGATATTTAACATTAATTTAGTTTTTTTACAGATATAATTTATTATATCTTAGGGACTATTCCTTTTTTAACAAAAATTTTCCTTTTTTTTTGCAAAAAGTAAGAAATGACGCAATATTTTTTATTATAATGAACATGTTCAAATTAAAAATGTTTTCATTTTAAAATTTGACATATGATTTTGAAATGTCAATTCACAACTAAAATTAAAATTGTTTGACATCAAATTGAAAATGAAACAATATAGTTTTTAGAATGAAAATTTGAATTGGCAATAACTCAAATTTGTAACGAACTTTTACGACAGCTTAATAAATACGAGATTATTCATTTTTAAATTAAGAGGTTAACAACTTTAAAACAAAAATATTTATTTTTAAATCAACAAATTTCAATATAAATAATAAAATTTTTGGAAAATAATTTAGCATTTTTAAATTAAAAACGAAAATGTTTGATTTAAATATGCTTTTTTTCCTCAGTGTATATATAAAAGTAAAATTTAACCCTTTTAACCCATATAAAATCAAAATTTCCAAAATATATTTTTTTCAGAATGTCCATTATTTTAAATATAATGTTCCTTTGACCATTATTTAAAACGAAAGAAAAAATTAGAAAAGTAGACTATTTTATCCTATTTTGCCAATTATTGGAATTTCCAAGGAGCACTTTTAATTTTTTTTTTCTGCTGCAGTATCCTACATTCAGAGTTTTAAGTTTTTGGGGACATTATTATTAAAGGTGCCAAGAGTACACTTTTTTATCCGATCCTTCCAAATTTATAGTTCAGATTCAGTGGTGAGTCAGTCATCCAAATTTATATGGAAGATAAATGAGAGAAGGAACCTGGTTTTTTAAACTTATTTTATTTTACTCCTAGAGTCAGGCTGAATTAATTTCTCTCCCTTGCACTCTCATACTTTGGTTGGTGTGTTTGAATGAGTTAAAGAGGCATTTTTCTTCTGAATTCTTAACTTGAAACAATATTAACATTGTTTTCCCCATGCTCTTAATAATTTTCGTAACAATTAGTTTATCTTACTATGTATATAAATGCCCCATATTGTGTTTTTCCAATTACATTGAAAACAGGTAAATATCAGTTGGTTTGTATACAATTATTCTATTTTATCTGACATTGAAACAGTAAATGTTCACATTAGTTTTTATGAAAAATATATTGTAGATACATAGTTCTTTATTGTATAAAAATACTTTTTCATTGATTCAATCCCAAGAAGTGGAAATTAGTCCAGATCAATTTATTTTGATTAAGAATTTAACCAATATTTCGAAGACAATGTGAATAGCCCCGTACTAAACCCCACTAAATTTGGTTCAAATGACTCTAATAACCATATTATAAATCTGAGTGTTGGCTTGTCTGTCTTTCTGTCTGTTCCGAAATCGGAGGAAAATGTCTAAACCGATTTTCACCGCAGATAGTACTAACCGAGGCGGGAACTATAGGCCATACAAATTTTCTCAAATTTTTCGTATTAAATGTTTGTGAACATTTTTATACCCCCCACTTAGTTATAGAGGGTATATATAAGTTTGTCATTAAGTTTGTAACTCATCGAAATATCGATCTGGGACCCCATAAAGTATATGGGGCATTCCATGTCAAATCGGACACTTTGAAATTTTTTTTTTTTAGATTTTCCCAATTTGTTTACAGTTTTTAGTACCCTTCAAAAACTTCTTCGTGGTAAATTTTCAGATTTTTTTGATGACCCGTTCAAAAGATATTGATTTTTTAAAAATTGGTAGTTTGGGTAGTTTGTTCCTTTACTCAAACTTCCTTTACTCATAACTTCTTCAATAATGGTTAAAATTTCAAATTTTTTATTTCAAAAATTTTGTTTTTTTTTTTTGGAGCCACGATCCTCCTGGGCAAAAAATTTGTAGAATCGATACACTAAAAACAATAACTCTGTTAAATTACAGAAAAACTCTGCTAATTTAACAGAGTACACCATACTTTTCCAGCTAACATCATTTCATGTTAATTTTACTAAAAAACTCTGTAAAATGATTTTGACAGAAAAAAACTATTAATTTACAGAAAAAACTCTGTAAATTTACAGAGTTTAGTTAAATGCAGGTTATTTTGTAAAATTTTTATAAGATTTCTGAAAAAAAATTTTTGGTAACTTTTTTTGCTACTTTTTCAACTTTATATCAAAAAAAGATATACAGATAAAATTTTGATGTTTGGTAACAAAAACTACCCAAAATAGAAAACTTTTTTGGCTATAAAAAAATACGAAGTGTTTTGCTTAGATCTGTATTTTAGCAGAAAACTCGTTTAATTACACCGCTCTACAAATCTTAGGTTTGTCGCTGCGTTTTGGATGAAACCAAAAAAAGTTGATAGGGTTTGGTGCCCCGATTCCAAAACGGTCACTCAAATTTTTCTATCACATCACAATTTTGAGAAAATCGCGGTTAAAGTGTCAAAAAATGCCCATTTTGACCATTTTTGAACGCCTATAAATTATGATCCTGACATGCAAATGACTTGGTATCTAGTTCATTCGAAAGTGTGTAATTTTCTCTTTCAGACAAGATCAAATCTTCTTGAAATTTAATTTTCTAAAATGGTAAAAAAATCATTAGCCACAAGTGCTTTAAATCTAAAATTTACGTATGAATTTGTATGGAAATTTGTTTAAAAACACTGTGTAAATAAACTAAATATTGAAAAAATGGAAGGTTTTTTGCTAATGATTTTTTTACCATTTTAGAAAATTAAATTTTTAGAACATTTTGTCTTATCTTTAAGAGAAAATTACAGGCTTTCGAATGAGCTTGATACCAAGTCATTTGCATGTCAGGATCTTATTTTATAAGCTTTTAAAAAGGGTCAAAAATGCCCTTTTTCGGCACTTTAACCGCGAATTACTCAAAATCCTGACGTGATAGACAAATTTGGGCTCCGAATTTGGAATCAGTGCAACAGACACTATCCAAATCACTAACCAGAATCCAATACGCATTTTCTTGTTGAGCTGTGTTATCTGTAAAATTAAGATTACAAAGTAAAAAGTAATATAACAGAGGAAACTTTGTTTTTAACTTTGTTTTTAAATCTATATTTTGACAGAAAACTCTGTCAAATATCTGTTGAATTGAGATTACGGTCATTTTACAGAGTATTTTACAGAGTTATTATTTTGAGTGTAGAAGTTTTACTCAAAAAAATCGAAGAGTACAAACATTTTCAAAAATGAGATTTAAGTTTCAAAACTTAAAAATCGCATACTAGATCGCTTTTAAGAATTTTTTGGATTTTTTTTTTAAAAGTACGTAAAAAACAAAAATTTTGAAAAAAAAATTTGAAATTTGGACCATTATTAAAGAAGATTTAAGTAAAAAAAGTTTGAGTAAAGGAACAAACTACCAATTTTTAAAAGTTCGATATCTTTTGAACGGGTCATCAAAAAAATCTGAAAATTTACCACGAAGGAGTTTTCGGAGGGCACTAAAAACTGTAAACAAATTGGGAAAATCTAAAAAAAAAAAAATTTCAAAGTGTCCGATTTGACATGGAATCCCCCATATATATTATTGATCAGTGATCGATTTTAAGACATTCTAGCGATGTCCGTCCGAACACCTCGAAAATTTTGGTATATTCTACATAACCTAACAATACAAAATGCTTTAAATGTGCTGCTGCAAAAAAAAAAATTCGCGGATTTTTTTTTTTTGCAAATAATTTTTTATTACATTGTGGAGGGTATCAATTAGGGTATTCAATTAATCGAGGTTCTGGTTTAATCGGTTAATCGAGCAAATAATTAATCGGGGTTGAGATTTAATCGGTTAATAATTGGTTAAATTTGAATTATTCGGTTAACCGAATAATATCAATTTAAAATTTAAATTGAATAAAAAACCACGAATTGTATATACTTTTAAGAATTTTATTAATAAGAAATCTATATCCGATATGGCGAAGCTTTTAATACCCGTTAGCCCAAATAAAGCATTTTTGTATGGCACCCTGAAAAATTATCCCAATCCAAATTGGCACTAATTCAATGTGAAAAATGTAAAAAAAAAAAAATTAGAAAAATGAAAAATTTAACCAAATTCCTGCTGGGCTTAGATCCCAGCAAAACTTTGGTAATGGGTAGTGATTATATAACACATTACCAGGTACACAACGTATTATTTTAAAGTGAAAAATAATGCATTCCTATTTTTTTTGCTACGTAATGCATGATTATTGGAAAAATGTATTTCATATTTATTATTTCTAAACATTAAATCATAGATGACTTATATTTGGTTACATTATGAATTATTTGAAAATTTGAAATAATGCATTCTTTATAATTGGATGCATAATGCATTGCAATAACATAAAAAATAATTATTTTATAAAAAAAATGCATAAGTTTAAACTAGAGATGGGCTTACGACAGGAAATTTCTAACGACACACACTCACGAGCATATTTATCTACTTACACTCACTTACAATCACGTGAGTAAATTTAATACAAAATTACTTTTTCACTACTCGTAACACCTTATATATTATCTTCTGGTATGCTATATTATTTCATTTCTCATAACCTATAAAATATCATATATTTTACACCTTACTCGTATTCTTCGTTATAAATTTATGACTTATTTTATACCTTACTGGTATTCTTTGTGATAATGTGGATGCATTACTTTGAGTCTCATCGCCTTTTAAAATCATCAATGCTGCAATGTATAAAATAAGAGATCCTATACCTTAATTTATACCTTATTTGGTAATCTAAGTTTTTTTTGGGATGCCCTAAAAAAGTTTCGAATTCGGTACTAAAAATATCAACAAAAATTGTTTGGTTTCCAAATTTGTTTTCTTATATTTTTTAGTGCCGAAATTGAAGTAATTTCATCGGTCGATATTTTCGTAATAAAAATTAAAAATGAAACATCAAACACAAAATAAAGCAAAAAAATAGGTATAAGTTCAAAAAAAAGAAATTTCGGTTAATCGGTTAATCGGTTAACCGACACAAATTAATCGGTTTATTTGTTATTTGAAAATTGACAATTTTAAATTATTCGAACAGTTAATCGACCAAAATTAATCGGTTAACCGACTAACGGTTAATCGATTGAATACCTTAGTATCAATACACTCGGCAAAGCCGTATTTAACTTTTTTACTTGTTTTTAATATTTTTTTTTTCTATATTTTTATTTCACTATTTTTTTTTTACTCAAAATATTTCAAAAAATATAAATATTTCAAAAAATTTCATACGGTAATGCCGTTATTGTGGTTGGACAATTGTCATGATAATTTTTTAACGGATTGAACATAATAACGTGCCAGTGAAGTTCTTTTAATTTTATTGTTTTAATTATTTGAACAAATAATCGAAGGCATCGTAGGGAAAAAATTTAGAAATCGGTAATCTTATTCTGATTCTTTTGTTATCCGGTATTAAATATGAGCGGTAACGAAGTTCTGGCGGGCGTGCTAGAGGAAACATAAATAACAAATACGATCCAGCCTATTATGCACACATATGAAGTTCATAGTTGGTGCAAAAAAAAACAATGATTGAAAAGGTTTTCTTTTTTACATTTCCTTTCGTTCAAACATTTATTTATGGTTGAATTTTCTTTGCTGCAATTCAATTAGATTTAATTGTAGATATTTACACAAAAAATATTCACTTCGATTAAATTACAAAATTGTTTATAGCAATGAAAATTTTGTTTGTTTTTGAACTTATTAAAATTAAAAATTCGGTTTTTTACATGATATTTTTTTATTCACAACTCTGCTATTGAGTTATTAGTTTTTGTAAAACTTTTTTATGCCATCCACTTAGTAATCGGTACCTAATAAAGTTGATGCTTCGAGCAATATTTAAACAATATTGGTCTAGTAGTTAAAAAATACTCCCTTGGGTCCAAAATTTATGACCTTTTTCTGATTTTTTTTTTTATTTGCTAACAAAAAATTTAAAAAAAAAAATGGAATTTTTCAGAAGTTGGTTTATGATTGCCCTAGATCCGATATTGGATATTCCCAAATTTAATTAGCCTTTGACCATAAAAAATGTTCTTGCCAAGCTTCAAGAACCTTGAGATCTTAGTTTGGACTGCATACTGCTTTCCATAGGCCATAGTTCATAAAGGGGCAAAATCGGACCATAAAAATGCTCGCCTTTGAAGAACTAAAACTACCCCAGAAAAACGCATTTAACCGAATTTAACACTGTCACTCGTTTGTTTTAAAGTTATTGTTTAATTAAAAAATGTTTAATTAAAAAAGTCGGTAATTTTTTCTGTGTATAAATGCAATGACTGCAAGAAAAACCATTTTAATTACTTTTGCAAAAAGAATTCAAATATTTGTAGAAATTAATTGTAAAAAAGAAAATCGTGTTCATGTATTGTTTATAGAAAAGAGAGAGAGTGTTCAATTAAGTAATTGTTTTATATTTTAAATTTCTTTTATTAATTATTGTTTTTTTATTCTTCTTACCAGTTTTGGTATTGTGGTGAATGCAGTACATTTATGCACTGATAGAAAAACGCTTCATATCACTTATGAATGGAATTCATTAACATTGTTTCATTAAAGCGATGAAATATTTCATATGCTGAATGAAATTTCATACATATTCAAAAATAAAACAAATGAAAAGAAAACATTGGAGGTAAAACAATTTATCAGTGTACCATATGTGCCAAGATTAACGGAGAGCAAAACTATCAACAACATAATAAACGATGAAAATATTGCAGTTGCTTTTAAGTCAAACACTACACTAAGACATCTTTTCACACGTGAAAAAACGAAAATTGACAAACTTCAAAAACATAATGTTGTGTATGAAATACCATGCGAAGGTAACGAGAGGGAGAGGTGTAACAAAGTTTATGTTGGAACAACAAAACGTACACTTGGCGTATGAATATCAGAACATGAAGCTGATATAAAGAAGGGAAGGGAATCAACAGGATTATCTCAACACGCAAAAGAGAGTAACCACAGAATAAATTTTGAACGAGTTAGAATACTAGACAACGAAAGCTCTGAGAATAAACGTTATACTCTTGAAAGCTTACGAATTCAAGAGAGGATTTATAACAACATTAACACTAAAGAAGATCGTGACAATACAAAACTCCAATACTCCGTTGCAATACACCATAAATGAAAGTTCTGTGATATTAGTTTCTAAGTTTAAACTGTGATTTTTTATTTCTTATTGTTTTGATTATTTATTTATATTTTTTAATTAATTGTGCCGTGTCGTCTTTTAATTATACACATATTTTTAAATGATTAAATTATGTAATTAAAAAGAAACGTAAGTTCAAACTGTGATACTAATAATTTCTAAAAAATTTTAAAAAAGAATCTTGTAAAAAATTGTAATTTTTGTTAACAGAATTTAATAAAAACATAACTCCTGATGATGTCGGAATACAACTGACGAAACGTCGAGAAACATGGTAAAATAAATTGTTTTATTTATATCAAATTTAATCCCTGACCATAATCAGCCCAAAATAAAAATTAAAATTTACTATAATATAAACACAATTGGTCATAAAACACAAATTAAAAGTGCAAAATTTTCATTAATTTTGATTCATTAGATTTCTTAATTTTACTAAAAAATTTCATTAAGTTTTGTTTATAATTTTTTTTGTTTTGACACCTGTCGTGACGCGTCTGTTTATTCTGTTAGTTTACGCCCGCAAAAAGCAGCTGATCAGAGCGGCATGAAATAATTTGTGATTTTTTTTAGAATTTTTATACGAAATTCAAAATGAAATGTTATTAATTAATTATAGGTATTTATTAAACTCGCGTTGTTTTATATTATTTCGTGGTTTTACTTACGTATTAAAAGTAAATGTTATAGTAAAATTTTGTATGAGAAAACTGACTGAAATCTATAGATCAAATAAAAAATATATGAAAGTGTTTTTTAACTTGGTTATTTTGTGATTTTTCAGATTTTTTTTTATTAAATTTGAAATAAAAAGTAAATTATTAATTTTATTTTTACTAAATTCGCGCTGTTTTATATTACTTTGTGGTTTTAATAATGTATTACAATTTAAGGTTGGAGTAAAATTTTGTGCGAAAAAACTAAGTGAAAACCAATTTTAATTATTTTTAATTCTATAAAAAGATCTTTACAATTTCATACATTTATTTTATTTTAGAAATAAAAGTAGCATTTATTCTATGAAAGCATTTCATTTGGAAAATAAAAAGTAGGATTTATTTAATAAAAGTATTTCATAAGAATTAAATACTTTTTTCATTAAAGTAATGGAAAATTTTCATAAAATATAATTTATATTTTATATGAACAATTTTCATTAATTTGATGAAACTTGTTCTTGCAATTATATTTTATGATACCTATTTCATTAATTCAATGAAACCCTACATAGGTTCCTTTTTAACGCCGTTTTTCATAACATTAATGTAGATTTTCATTATTGTCATGTACAAATTTCTATCAGTGTGTAAATCAGCGTTTATAAAATTGTTATTATTATTAAAATTACATGGTGACATAATAAGTCTACATTAATCCATCAAAGATTGCCATCTTCCGGAAAACACATGCCATCACTTATGTTTTCCAGGGTAGTCTTAGTTTATAAGGTAAATTTTTTTCCCTTAACCCGACTTTGCAAATTATTGCACTTAACCTACCAATGAGCAATAAGCATATTTTTTACAAACTTGATTATTGAAGTTATTTTTTGGAATTAATTGCAATTTACAGACAGTCGGACATCGCTATATTGCCTTAGAATCGAGCAAGCATCAAAGAAGTCATTATTAGTAATTTCATTAGACTTCGCCCTTGGTGCAAGAAAGGTTAACATTTTTAAATGCATGATAACACTGTACTTACAGTTTTTTTTTATGGCCCAATGAAGTTTTTCTAAGGCGCACATTGGGTTCAAATGGTACCAAAGTGGCGATTAATTGAAATTTATAAATGAAGTTTTTGTTATAAGTTTTGGTATGGGGTAAAAGTAGATAAAATTCTGCAACGCTAGTTATCAAAATCAATAAACGAAGTTGTTTACTTTTTTTTCGGTGAGCTGTCAAAGTTAGCAAATTATTGCAGTCTTTGAAAAAAGTAAAAAAAATTAAAATTTTTTACAATTCAAGCGATTATTAGTAGTATTAAATCTTTTAAAAGAAAATATTTTATAATGGAACCTTAAACAACAGGTATTAAACTAATTTGCAAAATTTTTTTTGTTTATAAAAATTGGGTCTTAACACTTTTAATAATTTTTTTAAAAAGGACCCGAAATTGGGATATTTTCCCCATTTAATGGGCCACACATATTAAGTTCCCAGGAAAATTTTTCGGAACCGATTCCGATAACACTTGTTCTAGAACAGGTTCATCGGCAATCAAACACTATTACACTTTAATTATTCAGAACAAGTTAAGAGAATATTATTGTGAAGCTTGTTCTATGCAATCTAAATTTCATAACATTTTGGTTCTCAGGAATTAAAAAAAAATTATGTGTCAAAAAAATTAAAAAATAAATATAATTTTTTTTTGTGTTCACCAAGAAAAAACACGAAATTCTATCAAAATGTCAGGATATAATCGTGAAAATTGTTGATACGAAGGTAAGTAAATTAAATTTTGATTGTCTGGGTCGGAACAAATACTAATAAAATAATGGTTTTCATTTTTGTTTGCAGAAAATCCATGTCCTGGTGTATCTTTGATGCAAGGCCCAAAATGCAATTTTGGCTGCGAAAAAGGATGTATGTGTGTTCAAAAAAATTAATATACGATGTCATATAGGATTATCTTTATCTTTTTTAATAAATTAATGCAATTCAAAATATTTCTTTAATTCTCATTTCTGTTCTAAATTTTACTTCTAGAACCGATTCCGAAGAACACAAATGTGTTCCAATTTTGCTTACAAACACCTGTTGCTTTTGGGACAATCCCTTTGTAAAAAGAATCGGTGTTGCACAAGAATTAGAACAGGTTCTAGGGAAGTATAAGTTGTTCCTCAATCGGTTCTTTGCAACCGAAAATTTTGCTGGGTTAGTAATAGTTGGATTTAGTTTTGTGGATTTCAAAAAAGTATAGGATACCAGCTTTTATTTAAAAGAAAAAAAAGTACAGACAATGCCCGGCCCTTTTTTTTTATTCCCGTTTTTGTGTAAAAAGTCTGGGTATCGTTTATTAAACAAGGCCATTATATGTGTGTTTATACCCTTCAACTACGGTATGGGCTTACACTCACTTTGTCATTCCGTATGTAACGCATCGAAATATGGGTCTAGGACCCCATAAAGTGTATATTATTGATCACTGATCGATTCTAAGACATTCTGTGACTAACAGTGTGTCCGTCCGTCTGTTTTTGAGCACACCATAAAGTACATAAAACAAGAGCTAGAATCCTGAAGTTTGTCACAAATATGTGTAATGGTCATAGACTGGTTAAGTTCTTGAACGAGCAAAATCGGATCAGGGGAAAAAAGTTCCCCCTTGAAGAACTAAAACTACCCCAGAAAAAATTTTTTTTACAAGTTTTATTTGTATATTTATTCAATAAGTGAAACATTTTAATGCCATATGAAGTTCATCGACCTAAATTTGAACCAAGGGAATTTTTTCGGTCCGCCCCTTTTTGGGGGCGTGTATAGAAAAAATAATTTAAATAATGACATCTATTTTTTTGTCAACGTTTATCGCGAGGGAAAGGTGTCCCCCATAGTCTCCCGGGAAACCCCCCCCCCCTACGCCAAAAAAACGTCCTCTCCATTTGTTTTTTGTAGCTTTATTACATGTTCAAGGGTTTCGTGTTTTTTTCCAAAAACAAAAAAAGCGACTAAAAGATTAAAAAAAAAACATTTTGTTAAAAATTTTTTCTCGAATGCTGTGTTTTTATATATTTTTGATAATTCGTTAATAAAAAACTACAATATTCCCATAAATCACTTTTTTCAGATAAATTTGTACATTTATGAGATTTTGTGAAAAACAAAAATTGCATTTTAAATAAAATTTAAAATAATATAAATACATATTATGCGTTCTTTCTTTGATTACTTTGATAGCACATTATGTAGGTACACTTTAATTTCCATTTTTGTTTATTAATTTATCGCTTTTCATTCCAAAGTTACAGCAAAAATTGTAAACTATAACCCTTTTTTCCGAAAAATAAAAAAACGCCTAACAGGTTAAAAAAAAAATTTTTTTCCAATTTTTTTTTCATTAATAAAAAAATATAATATTTTAAAACTACTGCTTATTAGAGCGACTCAAAAAAAAAGTGATTTAGTTACCCCTCTGAAAATAAAGCTTGATATGTTTTATGATGATTCCCAAAATATTTTGGTTTTAGCGTTGACCATCCGTGAGCTGGACCATTTTTAAAAAAGGTCCTTTTTTCAGTTTTTCGAATTTTTTTGTACTTTGCTCCAAATAAAATTTGGTGTCATCGAAAATAGTTTTTGACGCAGCATCCAATGGTATATAAAACTTGACCACTTGCGACCTACAAATTGCGATATTTAACTAAATACATATTTTCGTTTCGGGTTTTCATACAAATTTTACGTATTTGGAAATAATGTTCTGCTTTTCAAATTGAATCTGTTTTAAAATAATGTTTATTAATTTTTTTTTTGTAATTATTCACTTTAAACGCGAAAATCGCGATATATTTTATATTTTTTCAAATATAGGCAATATGGGTATCAACATTTTTCATTTTTCAATTATAATAACCTGGTGATAAGTAAAAGATCTGTTTTCAAATCTAGGATGCTGTGAGATAAATTTAAGTTTTTAAATATTATTTTTTTAACAATGTTCTGCTTTTAAAATTGAATATGTTTAAAAATAATGTTTATTTATTTTTTATTATTCACATAAAACGCGAAAATCGCCATATATTTTCTCTTTTTTTAATATAGGCAATATGGGTATCAACTTTTCTCATTTTTCAATTATAATAATCTGGTGATAAGCAAAAGATCAAATCTAGGATGCTGTGAGGTATATTTATGTATTCAAATTTTATTTTTTTAGTTGAATACATATATAAAATGAGAAAAATAGTAACTAACAGAACACCAGATTATTATAATTGAAAAATGAAAAAATTTGATACCCATATTGCCTATATTAAATAACATAAAATAAATCGCGATTTTCGCGCTTTATGTGAATAATAAAAAAATAAATAAATTGACATTATTTAAAAACAGATTCAATTTGAAAAGCAGAACATTGTTAAAAAATTAATATTTAAGAACTTAAATTTATCTCACAGCATCCTCGATTTGAAAACAGATCTTTTACTTATCACCAGGTTATTGTAAATGAAAAATTTTGATACCCATATTGCCTATATTTGAAAAAAGACAAATATCGCGATTTTCGCGTTTTATGTGAATAATTAAAAAAAAAAAATAAATTAACATTATTTTAAAACAGATTCAATTTGAAAAGCAGAACATTATTTCCAAATACGTAGAATTTGTATGAAAACGCGAAACGAAAATATGTATTTAGTTAAATATCTCAATTAGTAGGTCGCAAGTGGTCAAGTTTTATATACCATTGGATGCTGCTTCAAAAAATCTTTTCGATGATACCAAATTTTATTTATGTCATCTTGAAGCAAAGTACAAAAAAATTCGAAAAACTGAAAAAGGACCTTTTTTAAAAATGGTCCAGCTCACGGATGGTCAACGCTAGAACCAAAATATTTTGGGAATCATTATAAAATATATCAAGCTTTATTTTCAGTGGGGTAACTAAATCACTTTTTTCTCTTCCATACAAGTTGAGTCGCTCTACTGCTTATCTGAATTAATCGCAATTTTGGGTACCATCGAACCCACTGTGAGGCGTGTGGAATAAGTGAAAGAAATGATGTAAATATACTTCTGAGCTAAGAAACGTTCTTAGATGTTTCAGTAAAGTTTTGTGGTGCTTCTTTTATAAGTACACATAAATCCACTAACGACAATTCTATTGGTTATTTTAGTCCTTTTTGAAAGACTGTGTTTTAAAAAAAGACTAAAATAAAAATTAAATAACAAATAAATAAACTTTTCTTCTACATTTTCCAACTTAAACCCTTATAAAAAATATATCAGATTATCAATCTCTCAAAGCTTTCCAAAAAACAGCGCTGCCAGTTGAGGCAATCCATAATTTTATGCAATATTTCGAATTCACCATAGAATGGGATTAATATTCAGGATCTTCTGCACACATTTTTGTAACAAATAGTTCTACAGTATTTTCTTTAATTGTTAAATCACACTTTTTTCTTTGCCTACAACTCCAGAAGCAAACAAATTATTTAATTCGACCATTCTAGAAAAAAATTTACATTGAAAGTAATTTGACATAGTTGGACTTTACTGTAAGGCTCAGAAAGTCTTTTTATATCTTTTTTTTAATACTTCCTTTGAATTTAGGGATAAAAAGATGCAAAGTTTTCAGTTGTAGCGCAAAGTCCACTCTAGCTGTATAATAATAAAAAAAAATAAATGTCCCTTCAAAACAATATGTATTTTAATTACGTTTATCCATTGTCAATTGTTAAAGTGTAAAAGTATAATTAGAAAATGGTTCACCCAATTGCTACTGTTTCAATGCAAAAATCGCGTTTTGAGCATTTTCAAACGCGATTAACTAAAATTCTATACGTGATGGAAAAATTTGAAGTAGATATTTGGAATCAAAATCTTTAAAATTTTTCAAACCGGATCCAAAAACCTTTAATTTGTTGAGCAAATGTTATTTTTCAAACAATTAGAAATTTTTCTATAAGAGTTTTAATATTGAAAGTTTATTTGTATTAAAAAATATGGTGGTCAATAGTCTCTGCGTATCTATATTATTCCAGTGTTGTAACTGCATTATGAGTTTTCTACGAAATCCTTAAAATTTCGTTTGTGAAATTTCATTTTATTATTAAGTGATGTAACGCTAAAGGTAAAATTGTATAAAAATAGCTATTTAAAAAAAATCTTTTAAAACTATGCCACAAACATAGTTTAGTGTGGCTTTTAAAAATCGCCTTTAGCATTATACATACGAGTGTATAGGGTTTTATAACGGATTTCATAAGGGTTTTCATAACGAACTGAAAAAAAAACAGGATCCCTAGTTGTCGTTTTATTTAAACATTTCGAATATTCTATAAAGAGAATTTTATAAACAAACTTTTGAACAATTATTGTTATAGTTTCTAAAGGACTTTGAAATATTATATATTTTCAACCTGTAAGTACATGCAGAGAAGACATATGATTGTGGCAATCATAATCTAAGAGCGTCATATTGTAATTGAAAATTTTACCATAACTTGTTTGTAGCAACCATAATGTTTTTGAGCAATAATGTAATAAACCTAAATATTGGAAAAAATTAAAATTAGGACCATAATATGATTGCAACAAAAATTTTATGATTGCTATGAACATATAATGATACAATTTTCAATCATAATCTCTTCTTAGAGTGTAATTACGAAAAAAAGTGGAAAACTTTGATGGCCTATGAGGGAAATGTTTCATTTGGGACAACCAAATATAGCATTCCAACTTGTTGATATAGTACTAAAAGTTCCTTTATCATAATTTGTTCTCCTCATTGTTATTGTGCTTTATCTCCAGTGTTACCAATTGTGGTTAAGCTCAAAAAAGCTTTACCCGGTTATTAAAAAAATTCGATACCCTGATTTTATTGTGGTCTCTAATAAATATTCAAACTAGTAGAGTAGATAAATTAAGTTAATCAAATGTTGATGTGCTACACACAACATTGTATGACTACTAAATATATAGTAGTATTTGAGTAAATATCTCTGATAAGAATTTTCAGTTAAAAATGAAACTGAAGTATTTGAAATGGTTTATAAAACTTTGTTATGGTAATACATCCCATCAAAATTTGGCATTACTATTGTAATCCAAAACAAATGTAAATTAGTAGTTACTTATTGAATGAAACACTTACTTATAACAAATCTAACTTTCCGATTCGGAATGGTATAAAAACAAAAGCAAATGAAAGTTGACATTTTACATAACAAAACCTTTAAGGCATTTTCTTAGTTCCGTGCTAGATGTTTTACGAGCAGTTAAAGTTGGCGATTTTAAAGCATTTAAAGTTTTTGTATACACACTAGAGTAGGGCTGCCAATACCGGGCCGGTATTAGAAAATCGGTATTTCGATATTGGGAAATTTTCAATAACCGAATTTTCAGTATTATCGGTATTCATAAAAAAGTGTGTTTTAATTCATTTCATAAATTTATTTACTTTAAAAATGCACATATTTACATGAAAAACTATTTATAAGGATATTCACATATTTGTATTTAAATAAAATTTTAAACAATGTGTTATCTTCCAGACTAAAAATTAACAAAAAAAACTTTTTTTATGTTCGGGTTAATATTATAATTCTTAAAAACGTATTTTGTGTTATATAGTATTACAACTGTATCAATTGGCAGAAATAAAAAACAAAAATTGAAAAAAAATCATATCCTTTAAATCCTTAAAAAGTATATCCTTGAAGTCCTCAAAGTGTTACAAGCAAATACCAACAATAGATCCTCAAGTTTTGCAAGTCTCAAAACAAGGTGGTCAAAATCTACTGCAAAATAACACATTTTTATTCGAAGTTTAATAATTTTTTTTGGATATTTTCCCTATTTCCTTAAGCAAAAATTGAAGTCCAATTACCTTACTAAAATTTTGTATATGAGTAGAAGTGAGTTAAATCTTGAAGATAATGCAAAACAAGCCGGCTAAAATATTGGTTTTTAACCGTTTCCTGCGTTTTTATTGTTCCCTGCAAAATTATAAAAATTGTCTATTCGTACTTATTCACCTTCTTTAATTAAAATAATTTTTTGATTTTTATTGAGAAACATATATTTAATATCAGAGTTGTATTATAAAAATTATGTCAAAATCATACTTTATTTGGAAACTAAGGAAATTTCACAATCTATCAGTTGACATAAAAATTATTTTGTTAAATATTTTTTGGAAACGTCATATAAATTTTAATTAAAATCAAAAAAAGATTTGTATGTAATACCGAAATGGAAATTGACTAAAAATCGGTATTTCGAATTTGAAAAAAGGCCTCGAATTTCGACGAATTCGGTATTACCGAATTCGGTATTTGCAGCTCTACACTAGAGTGATCAGAAAAAAAAACTTTTTTTCTTTTTTTTAGGTCTTACCCCCTAAATTTGTTCCTTTTAATGAAAAAAAATCGTTTTTCTTTTGGGATTTTTAAAATAAAATCTTAAGGTCGCGCTAGTTACATATAACCAAATATACCGACTGTATGGTTGTACATATATGCACAATCATACACTCTGCCATTTGTTTGTATGTCAAAGCAACTTGATAGTTTTGCTATTGTGGATAGCCACAATATCAGTACTATGGGAATGCTTAACATACATATATAATAATGTAGAAATAAGTTTATGCTGAATTGCAGATTAGCTGCAATTTTTTACCTTTAAGATATTTATAAGAATTAAAATTAAGAATTTTAAATAAAGTTAGTTTTTAAAAACCCAGAAAACAACAAAGTTGTTTAATTCATTTAATTGGCGCAGTTACGGGACAATATATCTAAAGATATATTGAGAACAATAAAAAAATAATATATATACGCTCATTTACTAGTGTCATATCCCAAAATGATGGATTTTACAGAAAACCTGTTTAAAGTTTACAATTGAAACTTGGTTTACGTTGCAAAAGGCATAAAAAAAAAAAAAAAAAAAAAATGAATGCTGAACAAGTTAAAGAAAGGATCGAGCAGCTGGAATGCCTCGTCCTAAAACAAGAAGATATAATAAAAAATCAACAACAACATCAGTTGTTGCTTGAAAATGAAATGCAAAAAATCCTAGAAAGATCCCAAGAACAACAGCAACAACAACAACAACAGCATCAACGGTCCTCACAGCAGTTGGGTCTACGCCCCGGGATCGACGCGGGAACCACAATCCCGCCCAAGGACTGCAAAACCTCGGACACTGGAGTCCAACATGTAGGTACAAGGAACCCACAAATCCCATATCCCCCCCCCATTTTTCCCCACTGAACAGACAACACCGGCATGCCTGTTCAGACTAACAACTCTCCTAGCCGGTGACATAGAACAGAACCCTGGTCCAATGACCAACAGGTGTAACAGGTGTGGAAGGTCTTTCACTGGCAAGGCCAAACCCATCAGATGTGCTGTGTGTGGTGACAGTGCACACCTTCGCTGCTCGGGACTGAGGAATGCCGATCTATATAGACCGGACTTCATCGGTCCCTGTTGCAGAAGGCGTCAAGCTGCCAACACACGTAGCACACCTGTGGGTGAGGCACCAGATCGGCCTTCCGCACCTGGTGTCCAAGCAGGACCACACTCGACCGACGCTACCAACGAAGAACCAACCATTAGGGCCAGCCCGTTGGAACCTTCACCAGGTCTTGATTTCAAGATATTACAGTGGAATTGCAACGGGCTGAGCAGGAAGATCAAGGAAGTTACAGATTTCATGGACAAGAGACGCATCCTGATCGCGGCCCTCCAAGAAACTAAGCTGACGAGCAGGAACCCAATCTCCTGCTCGTCCAGCTATAGTATCATAAGGCAGGACCGCGAAAGGGATAAGGGCGGAGGCCTTGCTTTTCTTGTTCATGACTCTGTTAACTTCCGACCGCTGTCCATCACATCGAACGACGATCACCTGGAACTCCAGGGGATAGCCGTTCGATCAGGAGAGGATGAGATCGAAATTGTGAACGTCTACATCCCTCCAACAGCGGCCTGCCGTTCGGGATATCGTCCTTCCATTGAATTTTTAATGGAAGGCGATAGTAGGGTCATACTGGGTGACCTAAACGCTCACCATGATAGCTGGCATTCTGAGCTGGAAAATGATGCGAGGGGTAATCTCTTTGCTGATGAAATTGACAACACAAACTACTGTGTTGTCAACGAGAGACACCCTACTCGCATCACCGCAAACTGTCGCAGCTCACCAGATATTTCGATAGTCAGCCCTGACCTTGTGGCCTTCACCACCTGGCATGCCGACATCGCCCTCAACTCTGACCACATCCCAATTACCGTCAAGATTGCAAAAAGCCCAGACTTCATATCTGCTGAAGAACGGACTTTTGTAAACTTTCGGAAATCGGATTGGGCCAGATTTGAGGAGGTGACGGAAGCACAATTTAGTCATCTGACTCCTCCCTCAACGTCATCAGAGGGAGAACGTAATATACGAAAGATCTTGGTCGATGCGAAAAACCGCTGCATCCCGGCTGGACGCATAGCGAAAATGCGCCCAAATTTTCCACCGGAGGCATGTCGCCTAGCAGATAGGCGAGATGCCATCCGGAGGGAAAATGCAGCGGACCCTCGTTTAAGGCAACTGAGCGCCGAGATTGAGGCTCTAGTCTCTGCTCACTGCAAAGACCTGTGGTTACGGCACCTTGAAGAGTCGGATAAAGGTTCTAAGCGTCTTTGGTCGACGATCAAGAACCTTTCGAATCCCCGTAGAAGCGGAAGACCCACTCTCACTTTTGAGAGTGGCACGCCGCTTGACTCCCAAAAGTGCTGTGCTGCCTTAAACCGACAGTTTGTAGAGCATCCAGCCAGACCCAACAGGGACCAGAGAGTCATCCGAAGGAGGATCAGATCTCTACCTCACACCGAAGAAGTAGAGATCACTCCGGAGGATGTCTCTAAAGCTATCAAAGAAGCGAAAGCCTCCACGGCAATAGGTCCAGATGGTCTCGCTATGATCATGCTTAAACACGTGGGGGAGAAAGGGTTGACATACATGGCAAAAACGTTTAGCCTGTGTGTCAACTCCTTGGAGATTCCAGACATGTGGAAGCTCGGGAAGATTATTCCCCTTCCCAAACCTGGGAAGCCCAATAACTTGGGGAGCTCCTACAGGCCGATAACCCTATTGTCACCAGTGGTTAAGGTCCTGGAATCTGTCCTTCTCCCTACTCTTAGGGAGAATCTCCCCATGGCGGACCACCAACATGGCTTTCGTTCTGGTCACAGTACAACAACTGCGTTGTGCGAAATCACGACAGCCATAGCCGGAGGCCTTAACAGCAAACGCCCACACGAGAGGACCATTGTGGTCGCTCTCGATCTGTCTAAGGCCTTCGACACGGTCTGCCACACGCAGCTTCTGCAAGACCTGTATGACTCTACGCTCCCTAATGTCCACAAACGATGGTTGGCGAATTACATGGCTGGGAGGCAGTCATATGTAGAGTTTAGAGGTTCCAGGTCGGGACTGCGGAGAAATAAGCAGGGTGTTCCACAAGGGGGTGTCCTTTCACCCATCTTGTTCAACACATATATCTCCAAAATCCCGACCCCACCTCCAGGACTGAAATTGATATCCTACGCCGATGACTGCACAATTTTGTGCACAGGCAGGGATATCGAAGCCCTGGAGGAACAGCTTAACAGCTATCTGCCAACCCTGACGAAATTTTTGGCAGATAGGAACCTCCAGCTCTCGACACCCAAGTCGACGGCCACGCTCTTCACCACGTGGACTAAAGAGGTTAACAGGGAACTCAATGTCCACATTAGTGGGCAGAGAGTTCCCACGGTGAAAAACCCCAAAATTCTTGGGGTTCACTTCGATAGCCTCTTTATGTTCGCGAGGCATTCTGAAGAGGTGACCAGGCGAGTGAAAGGGAGGAACTCCATTTTGAAAGCGCTGACGGGCAGCACCTGGGGTAAAGATAAGGAGACGATCTTGACTACGTATAAAGCCATAGGTCGTCCCCTTATCGACTATGCCTCCCCGGTATGGTCGCCGTCCGTTAGCGACACACAATGGAGAAAGCTCCAAACGGTGCAGAACACGGCCCTCAGGGTGGTAACAGGGTGTCATTCCATGGCATCTGAAGACCACCTACATGAGGAGACCAAAATTCTGCCCGTTCGGAGCCATTGCTCCCTTCTCACTCGTCAATTTGTACTTGGATGTCATATGACCGAGCATCCCAACCATGCAAGCGTCGTTGGAACGTCGGCACCGGAGGTGAGACAGGTGAGGTCTGACCTACGGTCCGAGAAATCGGCCGTGGGTCACCTCATCGGTCTTGTGCAGCGTGGCGATTTAAAAGAGGCGCAGGCTCGCCTACACACAGAGATCGTCTCGGAATCCATTGGGAGGATGCGAGACAATGTTGTGTTAGGTGGCAGGCCCCCTCCCCTTTCCGAATCCGAAAAGAGCCTGCCACGTAAGGTCCGCACGACATTGTCCCAACTCAGGTCAGGTTACTCTAGGGGGTTAAATAGTTACCTGGCCAGAGTTAACCCTGACATCTCTGATGCCTGCCCTCTTTGCAACGCTACGCCTCACAACACCATACACCTCTTCGAGTGCCCGGTTCGGCCCACGACACTCACACCTGGGTCATTATGGACCAATCCGGTCGAGGCAGCTCGCTTCCTCGAACTGGAAGGGTAACCTGTTTTATGTCTCCTATCCCAATCCCCTTCCCATCCCCATCCCAGAATATATTTTTTATAACAATATAATAATAATTTACTACTAACATTTCTTTGTATCTGCATGTGAACCTCCAGTGGACGTTACAACAACAACAACAACAGCATCAATATCATCAACAACAACAACAGCATCAATATCATCAACAACAACAACTACAGCAACTGGTTCAACAAGAGCATACCCAACAATATGCTTTAGGGCTAAGCCCACATCAGATCCTTAACCAGTTTCATCAACTAAGACCTTTTGGAAAAGGCCATTACCTTTCCTCCTTTCTCAAATCGGTGGAAAATGCATTGAGCCTATGCGGCCAAAATGAAGAACTCATTAGATATGGAATAACCATAGTTATAAATGAGAAACTGATTGAAAAGGCAGCCAAATCAGTGTCCATGTTACCAGATGATAGCAGTTGGGCGGAGATAAAACAACAACTCAAGAAAGACTTCGCTCCAAGAAAATATTATCCCGAGGTATTTAATTATTGTAGAAATATAAAAATAAAGGATCTTAGGGAACTTTTTGATGTATTTATTGAATCTAAATTTGAAATTAATGAAATATATATACATGACGAACAGAAACCCGAATTGTACTCACCAAAAAATGTTGATAGGGATCTAACTGAAATACTAATTTCAAAAATTGACGGACAATTTAGAACTTGTATAACGGAACAAACACCTAATATCGAATCATTGTTCAATAAGTTTTTACAATTAAAACTTCTAGACGACACCAGAGCAATAGATTTTAGACACAGGAAAAATACTAACAAAATACAGGCTAATAAAAAATTTAATGGGAAACGCAACGAAAGTGTTGAAACCCAAAATACTTCTACCAAAACAAATTTTAAGAAATTGTCCACAAATAGTGCTCAAACTAAATATTTTCCAAAACTTCAGTCCAAGGACACAACCGTTCCTATAGACGTTGGAAATTTGGAAAACGAATCGGAACAAGAAAGTAAATTTTCTCAGGGCTCTTTAAAATCGCGATTGCCCCTAATAGCGATAACTATAGGGAGTAAAGTAGTTAAATGCCTAATCGATACCGGTTCGGAAACAAGTATAATAAGGCCCAACCTTTTTGAGGGCGAATTTTTTGAAACGGTATTGAATAAACCGTTTAGATTCCGTACTTTAAATGGTACAAATACGACAAAAACTGG
Source organism: Pegoplata infirma (assembly GCA_963921195.1). Lineage (NCBI taxonomy): Eukaryota > Metazoa > Arthropoda > Insecta > Diptera > Anthomyiidae > Pegoplata > Pegoplata infirma. The sequence goes on along the minus strand of OY992536.1, from coordinate 162,868,688 downwards.
CCTAATTACACCGATACCGAAGGAATTTGATATACTGGGTACATTTTTTGGAAAGTAATTGGTATCGAGGGACGCATCTACGATGCTATTATTGGCCAAAACTTTTTGGTTCCGCTTAAAGCAAAGCTAGATCTGGGAAATGGGTTTTTGGACATATTTGGAAGAAAAATTATTTTTGAAGAAGAGTCCCCTTATCATATTAATACAATCCAGACTATTCAGGACACTGAATTCGATGAAATTAATAAATTTGACTTGAAGCATTTAAACCGCGACGAGGATTTAAGATTGAGAAAAATTCTAAATGAATTTCAAGATTTATTTTATAGGGACGGCGATGAACTAACATCTAAGGGAACACATCTTACAAGGGAAGTTCAGCACGAAATTCCAACATCTATCGATAGACCGTTATATTCGAAAATATACCGGTATCCACAAGTCCACGAAAGGGAAATACAAAGACAGATAAGGGAAATGCTTGAACAGAATATAATTCAGGAGAGTAATTCTCCATACAACAGTCCCCTCTGGATTGTACCAAAGAAAATAGATAATTCTGGTATCAAGAAATGGAGGTTAGTTGTGGATTATAGGAAGCTTAATGAGTTTACTAGAACTGACAAATTTCCAATTCCTAATATGGAAGGGATTTTGGATAAACTGGGAAAAGCCCAATATTTTTCAACCCTTGACCTCGCAAAGGGATTTCATCAAATTTTGGTAAAAGAAGAGGACAGGGAGAAAACGGCTTTTTCAACCCCATTTGGACATTACGAATTCATTCGAATGCCCTTCGGCTTAAAAAATGCCCCCTCTACCTTTCAGAGACTTATGAATTCCATATTAAAGGAATACATAAATAAGATTTGTATCGTTTATCTGGACGATATCTTAATTTTTAGCACATCATTAGATGAACATTTGGTAAATTTGGGAAAAATCTTGAAGCGACTTCGAGAGACCAAACTGAAAATACAAATTGATAAATGTAACTTTTTACAGAGACAAACCGACTTTTTAGGTCACATTCTTACACCTGAAGGTGTCAAACCAAATCCGAAGAAGGTTGAAATTATCCAAAACCTCAAACTTCCCAATACACAGAGGAAGATTAAATCATTTATAGGAATGACTGGGTTCTATAGGAAGTTTATAAAGGACTATGCAAAGATTGCATACCCAATGACAAAATATTTAAAGAAGAATACAAAGGTAAACATAAATGACCCAAATTTTATAGCGGCCTTTGAAAAGTTGAAGGATATTCTGATAAACCCCCCTATTTTAAAATTCCCAAATTTTAATAAAAGGTTTAAACTGATAACAGATGCCAGTAACTTTGCACTTGGTGCTGTCTTGACACAGGATGGTCATCCCATATGTTACGCCTCAAGAACACTCAACGTTCATGAGAAAAATTATTCGACTATAGAAAAGGAACTATTGGCTATAGTCTGGGGTGTAAAATATTTTAGACCCTACCTTTATGGTGTTGAATTTGATCTTAATACAGATCACCAACCACTTAAGTGGTTACAAGCTAAAAATAATGGAAAGGATATTAGCCCAAGATTACAGCGTTGGTTGGTCCATTTAATGGATTACGACGCTAAAATCGAATACATTAAGGGCAAGGAAAATCATATTGCGGATTTTTTGAGCCGTATCGATGTAAATGGAAAACAGGAAAATTTTGTGGACGCTGAAAGCGTTAATGCAGGGGAAGATCTGTCACATGATGAGGACTCTTCTTCATTGGTGGTAGAGACAATCCACTCTCAGGAGGAGGATTTGGGTGATGACTTCTCTATTTTGGACACAGTTGTTAATAGATTCAAAACACAGATAATAATAACAGAAAATAAGACTGAAGGAGCGGTACAATTATCTGGTAAAACCAGAATATATTTAGATATGGCAGATTTGAACTCCCGGAATATCGGTAATATACTTTCTGATCACGCTATAAGGGGTCCTGTAGCAATTTTCTCCGAGGTTGACGAAAGAACTTACTATAAGTTCCAGAATGCAATCAAGGAACATTTTCAAAACAGGTCCGATTTGAAGTTTGTAAAGTGCTCTTACTTTGCAAAAGATATAGTGGATCAGGAGGAATTGAATAGACAAATAGCCCTATATCATAAAAACGAAACAGGTCATTCGGGAATTATTCCTACTTATGAAGGAATCAAGTACAAAATCTACAATCCTGAGTTAAAAACTGCAATTCATAGGATTGTAAATAATTGTGAATTTTGTTCATCTGCAAAATATGACAGAAATCCGATTAAACCCAAATTTCATCATACTGAAACTCCATCTTCTACGAATAAGATAATTCATGTGGATACCTATGTCAATAGTAAACAATCGTTCATAATCTTTATAGATAAATTCTCCAAGTATGCGATACACTTTCACCTTCCCGATAGAAATAATCAAACTATTATTCAGAAATTAAGAGAATTTTTAGCAATAAAAGGGAAAATTGATAAGTTTGTTTTTGATAACGAATTTAATACTGTAAATGTTCGCAGATTCTTAAATGAAGAAAATATAGAGTTTCATGCCACAAAACCCAATAGCCATACGGGCAACTCGGATATTGAAAGATTGTACAATACAATTTCTGAAAAAATTAGAGTCTTAAACCTGGAGGAAAACGTGCCAATAATTACCCAAATGGCTAAAGCCATTAAATTTTACAACAGTACTTTCCATTCTACAATTAAATGCACTCCTTTCGAAGTTGAACAACATCATGTTGATCACAATACGATAAAAAATCGCATAGAAGCTATGAAATGTAGGTCATTGGGAAAACGAAATAAAAATCGCGAAAACTATATAGAACATAGACAAAAGGGATACATTAAAAATTACAGGAGTGTTCGACATAAAGAACAACCAAAATTTATAAAAAGGAATCTGAATAATGTCCACACTAATAACATCAAACGTCCTTTTAAATATGCCGATTCTGATAACAACATTGAAGATCATGACCAATAACTTGTGAAACCGGGTTCATTATGAAAATAGGATCCGTTTGAATTGCAAACTAATACTGTACCCCATATTATAGCGGATATAGAGTCAAATATGAGAACAATGCAAATTCCACCGAACAGTTTAATAGAAAAACAAATCCAAATACTAAGATCACGAATTAATTCAATAAGTCTCTCTAATAAAAATTTAAGAAAAACAGAGGTTTGCTAAATATAGTGGATTCAGCACTATTTGGGACAATGGACAATGAAGACAGAATTGACATTCTAATATGAATTTAATAACAGCAAACATTCATAATGCTGTCGAATGTTTAAACAAACAAACAAATTGTACTAAACGAACATTTTTACGACAGCGTTAATTTACTAAAAGCTGCAATTCGATCGGACAGAAATGTGACTAAAAACAGATATACTACACCCTAGTATGTTGACATCAGATGAAATTATCGATTATGATATCGATTTCAATTAACTTCAATTAACAAAATAAGGCATGTGTATAACATGTCTACAAAAATTATTTACTGGTTATTGCATTTAAAATACAATTAAATATCATCACAACTGATTTAAAACTAATGCTACCTATGACTTACTCTAAACTTTATGAAATAGATTCATATAAAGAATATTTTGTAATTATTAATAATGTATTATATATTTATAAACAAAAAATGAAATTTTATTTGCTAAATTTGTATGCGATAAAAATAATACATACAATTTTACTAAAGACCATAGCTGTATTATTGATTTTTTTTATTTGGATTTTTTGGATATAAATAAAATACTTTGATATTTTAGTTGGCTATCAAAAAATAAAATGTTTTGTTATTTTATTTATTTTGGTTTGAATAAAATAAAATTTTATTTTATTCAAATTCATAAAAATGAAATAATATTTCTTTCCAAAAAAATCAAATAATTTTTTCTGATTGCTTATTCAAACAAACAAAATAGATTTTTTCAAAATAATCAACAAAAATTTGTGATTTTTTTTGGTTATTCACAAAAATTCAAATGAATAACGTATTATTAAAACAAAAAAAAAGAAATATTCTTGAAAATTTTGTGTTTGAAAAATAATTTTGTTTATATTTATTTTGCATTTTATTATACAGTAAAACACACAATTATTCTTACAAACCACTATTGTTTTATTGTTAGCTTGTTATTAAAGGTTTTCTTTACTAAAACATTAGGCTTGTTTTTTTTTCAGACCGGATTAAGATTGGGATTTACTTTATTTATTGTAAAAATGTGTCAAATCAAGTCCAGAATATTTTTTATATTTTTTTTTTCTAAATCTACATACAATTAGTAAATACATATAAACAGGTAAGAAACTAAGCGGTGTCCATAATGTAAAATGGTATAAATAAATCCAATTTAATCCTAGGATTTAACTAAATTTAGTTTTTATACTTCAAATTTTTACCTTAGCTTAATTATGTTTTTATTTTATTATTGATGATAGGATGTAGATTCAGAAAAAAATTAAAAAAAATTGTTTGGCCAGATTTGAACCTTTTTAAAGTAAAATAAAGTTATTCCAATATTGATTTAATGCAAAAAACAAGGCTATTAATTAGAATATTTTTTTAATTTTTTCGCAAATTGATTTTTAATGTTTAAAAAATACTGTTAAAACGTTTTGCTATTGAAAATACACTACTTGAATAAACTTTTCGATATTTTTTTAAAACAATAGACAGTCCTGAAAGGATGTATATTTACTAGGGTGATTAGACCGGTTTTTCGAAACCGGTTTAAACCGGTTTTATGTGGCTTGCAACTTCCGAATTTTTAAAATCTTAACTATTTGAAAACCGGTTAGACCGGTTGGTTTACTGTCGAACCCCGGTTTTTATAAATCAACCTTTAAAAGGAGTTAAACTCGATTTTTTTAGTGTAAAGGTGTTAAAAAAAATCCAAAATGAATGAATACCAAGTAAAAAAAATAATTTCGCCTTGGCTGAATCCATAAATTTGAGTGCAAATCATTTCTGGATGTGGCAAATCTTTACATATGGGCAATTCCATCATGTCGAACGTGACCGTTGCACACATTAAAGTTGAAAAAAAAGTCAAAATAAAAATATTTTTTTTCTTGACAAAAGGGGAAACTTATAGCTCTTAACTAGCTCTACAATTGTTGCTCAGGTTGATTTTGAAAATTGTTTCAAGCTTTCGAGATAATCGCAAAAAAGACAACCATTCGCACGGGACAAAAAACAGAAGTCATTTTCGCGATTATCAATCAAAACTCTGATTTCAGCAAAACCTGAGGCAATATCACAATGCGACTAATTTTGAAATGTTGGCTGATAATGTCTCTTAAAAGTTGCAAAATTTTACCTCAAAATTATTTCTACTTTTTTTTTAATTTAATTTTAATCACTGTCGCACGGGACATGTCGCACGGGACCGTTTTTTCCATCATCATATTTATGTTTTTTTTGTTGTTCTTTTTTAACAAATTATAAATAAATAAGCTTAGAATACTTGGCATATATATTTTTCGTTCCGCTGGTCTGGTTCGTATTGAATTTCAGACAAATCGGTTCAGTGGTTCAAAAGTTTTTAGCAAAACCGAGAATTTCAGATTAGTTTCACCTTAAATTCACGTGTTGAAAACCTGTTAAACATGTTTTCAAAACATTGGTAAGTCACAAAACTATTTTACAACGTATTTTTGTCACTCAAAAATTTTGTCACAAAAAAGTACACTCGAAAAAGTTTTACACTCAAAAAAAAATTTTACACTCAAAAAAAAATTTAGTAATTTTTTTTTTTTTCAAAAATTTCTTAAAAAAAAAAAAATTTACATAACATTAATATTTCTAATTCAAAATGTTATTTACTTTCACTTAAAAAGGGCATTGTGGAGGGTATTCATAGATTCGCCTAGTCGAATTTAACTTTTCAACTTGTTTAATTTATTGTCTTGTAGTTTCATTTCATCTTCCTTCAACTTTTCTCTCCGCCGTTTGCATCTCTCTTTATTTTTTAAGCCGTTTATACTCATCTATATTTAAATAATTCAAAAGAATGTATTAAAATAAGTAAATCATTTATTTAAGAAAAAAATATTTTTTCAAAATTTTAAAATTCACACTTACCATGTCGCACGTGACCAACTTTATATAAGAACCAAGATCACAGATTTTATTATTTTTTATTTTTATTTTTTTTATTTTAATTGTAATAAAAATCTGTGTTTGTTCTCAATATTTGATGAACTTTCGTCATGTCCACTTGACGCACTAATTACAAATGTTGTTTTTCAATGTCGCACGGGACATCGAAATATGTGATAAAGCACAGCAAAAACTAACCGTTATTTTTCGAATTGCATAGTTTGTTATGCATTTTTTTTAGCTCTTTGTAACTCCAGAAAGATTTTTTAAAAGCAAAAGTCAATATTTAATGCTTCTCTTTCAGAACTTTAAACAAAACAAAAGGTACAATAGAAATGTCCCAATGAGAAAAAATTGGCTTGCTCGACTTTACATTCGAATATCTCGAAATGGGTTATGAATAAATGTAAAATTTGTTCACGTTAGTTAAATTTGATTGTTTTCCTATGAAAATATGTTAAAACAAATTCGTTTCAAGAACTTTTGGTTTTTAGGTCTTGGTAGACCTTTCGGTGGAAATGCCCATATAAAAAAAAATAAGCAAAAATTTTTAATGAACATTTTTGTCGACTATCAAAATTTTATTTTAAGTAATTTTTTAATGTTTGCTAGTTATTTTTTTTTTTTAATAAAAAATGTTTGCAGTAAAAAATATTCCATTGAAGTTTGAACATTTTTTAAATGCTTTTTATAAAATTTCAATTGTATTTAAAAAATTTCGGTTTGTATTTCAAAATTTCCGTTGTTTTTTTAAATTTTTCTTTTGTATTTCAAAAATTTCTATGGTTTTCAAAAATTCCTTTTGTTTTCAAAATTTTTCATTGATATTCCAAATTCTCTAAACGCTTTTAAGAAATTTTCATTTTTATATCAGAAATTTTCATTTGCATTACAATTTGTAGAAATAAAAACCTCTAAAATACAATTGGTAATTTTTGAAACGTAAATGAATTTCCGAAACATAAATGAAAATTTTTGAAACACATATAAATAAAATTGAACATTTCTAAAATGTATTTAAAAATTTCTGAAATATAATTGCAAATTTCTTAAATACAAATTGTATTTTCTGAAGTAATATTGGAAATGGTGATATAAAGTACCAATTTTTTCGAAACACCGAGAAATCTCTGCTTTATATTGGCCGTAATAAATATTTTTTGAAATTTTTGTTTTTCTGTAAAGACAGTTGAGCTCAGGCTCTAATTATAATTATGTATTATGATTTTTTAATCATGTTATATTTTTTGCCTTATTTTGCAAAAAACCGAAAAAACGGGTTCATTCGGTTTTTTGTCAATTTAAAAAAACGCTGATTTTCGAACTGTTCGAAAACCGGGTTTTAAAATTTCGTAAGGGTCTTTAGATTAAAGATATCGTCACCCAAAACTTTGTTTTTTTATATGTAAGTGAATTAAGAAAAAAAATTGTATATAATAATTAGGGATGAGATATTCATGCACTAAAAAATCGAAAATATGCGCTTAAAATATGCGCTAAAAAATTCAAAATATGCACTAAAAAACCTTAAAATATGCACTAAAAAATTAAATGTGTACAATAAGAATCTTGTTTTCATAGGTAAAACTTCTTAAAAAGCACAAAATAACGCCGGGTTTAAAAAAAAATTGTAAAAAAATTAAAAAAATTGTAAAAAAAAAAAAATGTTTTCTTATTTTCAAAATAAATTTTTAAAATTTTAAATAGTTTTTGGAAAAAATAAATTTCAATTTGTGTTTTTGCTAAATTATGAAAAAATATGCAAAAATATGCACTTAAAAGTTCGAAATATGCAAAAAAATATGCATTTACAATCAAAATATGCAAAAATATGCATTTTCACCAAAATATGCAAAAATATGCAAAAACAAATCGATGCCATTTTAACGCAAATTTCTTGATTCGGAAAGATAATTGGTAGCTATCGCTTTTGGACTATCGACAAAAAACATGCATTTGCATGGAAATCTCATCCCTAATAATAATTATCAGATATCATTCCATTTCGCAAGAACTTCTTCTGACATAGAAATATTTTATTTAATTTTGCATTTGTTCAGATGTTGAAATATGATCCGATTTGGCCCATTTTCGTACATAACCAGCCTCAGACCATAAGACATATTTCTGACAAATATCCGCAGTCTAGCTCTTTTAGTTGGGACTGCATCATGTCTTCCACAAACAAACGGACGGACATCTGTAGAATGTGTTACAATCTATCTCTAATCAATAACATATATTGTATAGTCTGTAAGATGGATATTTTGATTCATTACACACGGAATGACAAAGTGAGTATAGTCCTTTTAAACCAACCTCTAAAAATCGCCTTTTTTCAGATTTTTATACTTTTGTTAAAAAAATAAAAGTTTTTATATCTGCACTTGGAATTTCCTAAATTACAACTTAACTTTTCTGAATTTCAATGGACTTTATTAAATTACAATTTATAAGAACCTGACATCAAAACAAAACTGTGTTGTAAGAATAATTTTGTGTTTCTCTGTACAATATAAATGAAATAGATTTTTTTTCAAACACAAAATTTTCAAGAATATTTATTTTTGTTGTTTGAATAATACGTTATTTATTTGAATTTTTGTGAATAACCAAAAAAAATCACAAATTTTTGTTGATTATTTTGAAAAATTATATTTTGTTTGTTTGAATAAAAAAAATCAGAAAAAATTATTCGATTTTTCGTTATTCAAATAAAATCAAAATAAATATTATTCATTTTCAAATATTTAAATAATCTGTTATTTGATTATTTTTGAAAAAATATTGTTATTTATTCATTTCGTTATTTCAATCATAGCATACAGCTATGCTAAAGACACATTTTTAAACTTTAAGAGATTAAAAAAAATAATAGTTTCCATAACTTAAATGAAAAAAAAGATTTGAAAATGCACAGGAATATTTCCTATGGTATAAACATATAGATGATAGTTTTAATTATGATTAAATTATCGATGCTTATATTTGTAATAAGAAAAACAGAATCTTAATTAAAGTTAATGAAGCCCCTCCACAGGTAATGGCAGTATTGCAGAGGTGTGGGAAAAATGTGTAATGTTTTTTCATACTTCTGTTAAGCCTTCAAATTCAGGAGAATTTTTTTTAAACAAAGGTTGGAGGAGTTACATATAACCAAATATACCGACTGTATGGTTGTACATATATGCACAATCATACACTCTGTCATTTGTTTGTATGTCAAAGCAACTTGATAGTTTTGATATTGTGGATAGCCACAATATCAGTACTATGGGAATGCTTAACATACATATATAATAATGTAGAAATAAGTTTATGCTGAATTGCAGATTAGCTGCAATTCTTTACCTTTAAGATATTTATAAGAATTAAAATTAAGAATTTTAAATAAAGTTAGTTTTTAAAAACCCAGAAAACAACAAAGTTGTTTAATTCATTTAATTCGCTCGCTGCTTTTTTACGAAAATTTACGAATTTACGATTTTTAAATTATTTAAATTGTTTAAATGCTTTAAATTGGTGAAGTAAAAAAATTTCATCAAAAAGGAGACTTTCGCCAAAAATATGTATTGTCCATTCCATAAGATATTGCCCATTCCATGAAATATAACCCATTCTTTAAGAAATTTTACATAATGTCATGAAATATTACATGAAAAAATCCTTAGGAATTGAAGATAGGTTGTTGGTATGTTCAGAAAAAATGTTAAGGGGTAAAAGTTAAGGGGGTCGGCTTTGCTTTTTATCCCCCTAAGAGGCCCCGTGAGGGCTGTAGGTGCGCATTTAGTAAAACAAAGTTATAAAAAAAAACAAGGATTGTAAGGGGACCACCTAAACGGTTTAAGATATAGGGTAAGTTTGTTCTAAGAAAATGTTGGGATTGAAAAGCTACTGGGGGTCGGTCATATATTTGACTCATCTGTAGGCACTCTTGGAAAAGTTATTTCGTATTAAAGCCCCTATAGGGAGTGGAGATAGGGATTAGGTATGTTTGGAAAAAAATGTATTGGTCAAAAAATCTCACAGTTTACCCAGTTTTTGGCGACTCTGGGGCAATTGTGCGGCTTTTTGTGAATTCTTACACCTACATGCCCAACACGAAAAGTTCCACAACTGTCCAGGAGTCGCCTAAAAAGAGGTAAAATGTGAGACCCACCCCTATTAATTTTCCATTCCAAACGTTTTTTCCAAATATACCAAGGCCCTATCTCCAATTCTTAAGGGGGCTTCCATATAAGGGTTACACCAACAAACTGCTCCTACCTCTAAACTTTCTTAAGGGGGGCTATGAAGGAGTCAAATGTAAGACCGACCCCCAATAGTTTTTCAATCCCAACATTTTTTCAGAACACACTTTCCATCTTTCTTCAACCAATAAGGTAGTTCCCATACAATGCTATTTATTTTTTCAACTTTTTTTTTATTAAATCCGCTCCTACCGCTTCAAAGGTTGCTTCCTAGAGGGGTAAAAAGTAAGACAAACCCCCCTTAACTTTTATCCCCAAAATTTTTTTCTGAATATTCCCGGGAATCCCGGGAAATTTTTATTATTAATGTAAATCATAAAAAACATTAAAATTTGATTATCTTTTTATTAAAAACAGTTTTATTAGAGATAAACAATTAATTAAAACATAAAAAATCAAAACATAAAAGTTAGAAATCCTGAAATACAATAAAACAAACCAAAAAAAATATTGCAGCTTTTTCCTTCACAAAAAATCGCAAAAAAAAATAGCTAAAAATCGCCAAAAAATTAAAACTGCGTTATTCGAGAAAAAACTAATATAGTTGGCAGCACTTTTAATATTTATTCTGGAAATGTTAATTCTAGGTTCAAAATTTTTATATTTTTTTGACAGTCACAGCAAAATTATCATTAACCGACGCATATTTTTTGACTTTTAAGTTTTTTCATGATATTAACATACTTTTTACACTTGGTCAGTTTTCCTATGAATATATATTTGCACTGTTCTTCCAAATAGAAAAAATACAAAAAATATCAATTTAATTATACCTGTATGTAAAAAAAATTGTAAAAATTAAAGTAAAATAAACGTTTTTATGTAAAAAGGTTTATTTTACAAAATTCCCGGATTTCCCGGGAAAAAATAAAAAAATTCCCGGGAATTCCCGTCAGTGTTTTCCCGGGAATTCCCGGGAAATCCGACCCGGGAATTCCCGGACCCCAAACACTAGGTAGGACCATACAAAAGTATTTTTTTCTGGGCACTCTAATACATAAAAAAAATTGACAATGAACGAAATTCATAGTATTTATGAAGAATTTATAAAAAAATTTTAACTTTTTCATAATACTTTTGAGCTTTTACATAGTATTTATGAATAAATTATAATATGTTGAATTTAAGTAATATTTAACATTTTTTCAAAAATACTATGAAAAAGTTCAAAAGTTTAATGAAAAAATTCATATTTTTTTAAGTATTTGTTCATAAATATTACGAATTTCGTTCATTGGCAATTTTTTTTTGTGTACTATAGGACATGTGGGGACCAGCGCCTAAACTTAAGCTCAAAATTACATTACCTATAACCGATATGAATTTCGCTGCAATTGGTTCAGTACCTACTTACTAAATAGCCTAATTATTAAAAATAAACTACTGTGCACCATTGCGTATGAATTACAAAAGTAATTATTATTATAATCAATTTCAACTACATTTGAAGTAAAAAACATAGTTACTTTTGGGCATAAAATAATGCAACTGGTAATGGGTAATCATTATAGGTATATAATGTATAGATATATAATGTAATGATTGCTTTTGACAACTCATTACCCTGATTTTGCTGGGATGTGTATGTGTATACGAATACATTTTCAAATAGCAAAGTTTGCCCAGAGCGTGCGTTATGTGTTCATTTGGTTAGACTACAAATATTAAAAGCGGTTTTTGTTTGGTTAAAAAAAAAATAATATTGTTTTATTTTTTTAACCAAAGAACATATGGGCTTTCCTGTTCAAATCGGACACTTTGAAATTTTTTTTTTTTAAGATTTTCCCAATTTGTTTACAGTTTTTAGTACCCTTCGAAAACTCCTTCGTGGTAAATTTTCAGTTTTTTTTGATGATCCGTTCAAAAGATATCGAATTTTTAAAAATTGGTAGTTTATTCCTTTACTCAAACTTTTTTTACTACTAACTTCTTTAATAATGGTCCAAATTTCAATATTTTTTTTTCAAAATTTTTGTTTTTTTAAAAAAAAAATCACAAAAAATTCTTAAAAGCGCTCTAGTATGCGATTTTTAAGTTTCAAAATTTAAATCTCATTTTTGAAAATGTTTGTACTCTTTGATTTTTTTGAAATTTTTTTTGTGTAAAACTTCTATCGATTCTACAAATTTTTTGCCCAGGAGGATCGTGGGATAACAATTATTACTATTTTTTTAAATTTTTTTAAAAAAATTTCTTGTAATTTTCCAATCTTTAAATCATTTCTACTGCTCCAACGGTGCGTCATAGAGGGGTCATTTATAAGACCGACCCCCATTAATTTTTACGTCTTAACATTTCTTTGAAACAAACTAATACCCTATCTCCAATTTCTATGAGGGCTCCCACACAAAACGAAATTTTGTAAAATTTGCTCCAGCCGCTCTAACTGCCCTAATAGTGAACTTAGAGCAACAAAATGTATGACCGACCCACATTTTTTTTTAGTCCAAACATTTTCTCTGAACACACCTACCCTCTATCTTTAACTGTTAAGGCGGTCCCTATATTTTTTTTTATTTTTTGTAAATTTGTTTTATTTAATCAGCTTCTACCGGTCCAATGGTGCGTCCGAGAGGGGTCATTTTTGAGGCCGACCCCCATTTGTTTTTACCCTACAACATTTTTTTAAAACATACCTACGCCCTATCTCCACTCCCTAAGTAGGCTTCCATACAAATAACAGTTGAAGCAAATTTAAAAAAAATGTAATTTTGAATGGAAGCCTACTAAGGGAGTGGAGGTAGGGCTGTGGTAGGTTTTACAAAAATGTTGGAGGGTAAAAATAAATGGGGGTCGGTCTCACTAATGACCCCTCTCGGACGCACCAGTGGACCGGTAGAAGCTGAATATATAAAACAAATTTACAAAAAATTAGAAAAAATTGTATGGGGACCGCCTTAACAATTAGCGATTGAGAATAGGTATGTGCAGAGAAAATGTTGGGACCAAAAAAATATTGTGGGTCGGTCATACACTTTGTTGCTCCAAGGGCACTATTATTAATTTTAAAATTTTCAATTAATTTTGATAAGTAAAAATATCGATATCTAAAAAAAGTTGTACAACATTTTGTTGTACACAAATCTAAAAATTTTAATTTGAATTACGTTACTTTTAAGCCATATTTCGCAAATAAAAACATTTGCAACAGCAACAAACAAGCAAATGGTAATTTTCTTGAAAATTATTCAATGAGAATATCATAGTTTTAATTAGTAAAATTACCTGCTCAATTTTTTTTAACATGATAATGTTTTTTTTTATCAATTTTTTTTTCCCATGATTTTTGTTTTCATCAATTTAAAATATTTTTTTATCAATCTTATTTTTCATATTTTTTTTTCATCAATTTTTTTTTCATCAATTTTTTTTTTTATCAAATTTTTTATTATTAATTTTTTTCTCATCAAAATAATTTTTTTTTTTCATTAAAAAATTTTTCTTTTTCATAAATTTTTTTTTTTTTCATTTAATTTTTTTTTCATCAAAATTTTTTTTCTCAATTTAAAAAAAAAAATTGTTTTTATCAACATTTTTTAAAAAAAAAAAATATTTTTTTCTTCATCAAGAATTTTTTTTCATTAAAAATTTTTTTCACAAAAAATGTTGTTTTCATTAAATTTTTTTTATCATAATTTTGTTTTCGTGAAAAAAAAATTTTTTTTTACCAAAATTACTTTTTCACCAAGTCTAAGCTTTTCACATAAAATTTTTCCATTTGTTTATCAAATGTACACAAAACAAGTGAGAGTGTTATATTCTTCGGTGCCAAATCTGTTATACTCTCCAAAATGTAAAAACACTTTTTTCCACTTATTTTTATACTCATTTATCAAATGCTCACATTATCATGATTTATAGTTTTGGGCAAGAGTACAAAATTCGCAGGCATTTTATTTTTAATTTTCGGAAGAGGGTTCCAACGGCCCTGAAAATATTTTTTCCAAGTCAATTTTAAAGCGGAATTATTTTTTTTGTCGTTAATGAGCTTGTCAAGTAAAATAATTATTAAAAAAAATAAAAATCGAAAAAAATAATTTAGGACAAATCTTTAACCACCAGTGGCACGAGTTTTTGTCTGATTTGGCTAAATATTTAAACATAGAGCCTTATCCCACCAAAATCAAATTTTTTTGTCGTTAATAAGATATTCAAGGAACACAATAATAAGGGTTGAGATTTCCATGCAAATTGTGTTTTTTGTCGATATTCTAAAAACGATATCGACCAATTATCTTTCCGAATCAAGAAATTTGTGTTGATATGGCATCGATTTGTTTTTGCATATTTTTGCACATTTTGGTGAAAATGCATATTTTTGCATATTTTGATTTTAAATGCATATTTTGTACATATTTCCAACTTTTAAGTGCATATTTTTGCTTATTTTGGCATAAATTAGCAAAAACACAAATTGAAATTTATTTGTTTTAAAAATGATTTTAAAATTTATTTTGAAAGTAAGAATAACAATTTTTTTTTCTTTTTATTTTATTTTATAGATGGTCTTTTTTTCTAAACAAATCTTGCTTATATAAAGCTTATAAATGCTATTTTTCAAACCCGGCGTTAATTTTTGTTTGTTAAGAAGTTTTTTAAGTTTTTTAGTGCATATTTTGATTTTTTTTAGCGCATATTTTTATTTTTTTAGGCCCTAATAATAACACAGTGCAACACCCAAAATCGGAATGGGATGAAACCAAAAGCAAATGAGAGTTGACATATTCCATAACAAACCCCTCAAGGCTTTTTTCTAGTTCAGCGTACACCGTTGCGTGCACTGTGTAATTGCCTTTAAATAACAATCATACGCAACGGTGTACAGTGGTTTATTTTAATAATTTGGCTATTCAGTAAATAGGTACTGGACCGATTGCAGCAAAATTCATACCAGTCATAGCTGAAGTAATTTTGAGCTTAAGTTTGGAAACTGGACCCTACATGTCCAATAAGGGCACCACCAGGGGCCTTTAAAGTAGGACATGTTTAGTACTCAAAAACTTTAAATGATTTAAAATCACCAACTTTAAATGCGTGTAAAATAAAATCTAGCTCTGACCTAAAAAAAATGCCTTGAGGGTTTTGTAATGGAAAACGTCAGCTTTCATTTGCTTTTGGTTTCATCCCATTCCGATTCCGAAAGTTCGATTTTGTATCACTGTGTAATTAGAAAATAATAAAAAAAATTTTTGTTTTATATGGAAAAATGATTTGTAATGCTCCGCTCATTAAATTTCTCCAAATTTAATCAAACAAAACTCCCAAACTACCTATTTTTTACATGTCATTTAATACATTAATTTTTCAAAAAAAAGTAGGGGTATCCACTGTTATTGAAGTTTAGCAGATTTCAAGGAATTTGAATTTTTGACAATACACTCAAAAAAAAAACTTAGTCAAAATATTAGTAAAAGGTGTTGTAATTTACTTCAACCAAACTTTAGCAAACAAAATTGTAAAAATTTAACTTTTGGGAATTTACTATTGGTAAAATACAAAAATTTTTTGGTACTTTTACTATATTTTCTTGCTAGTTTTTTTTTTTATTTTACTATTATTTTAGCAAAAATATTAGTATTTTCCTTAAAAAAATGGTAATTCTTTTTCTTTTTTTTTAGTTTTAAGAAAAAAAAAATTGTTTAAAGTGTTCTAGTGTGAAAAAAAAATCATTGCAGATTGATGATGCTGCCAACACCATAGCAAAGTAGCCATCCATCAACTGAATGGGTGCTCAAAAATGGGCTACACAATTTTTAGTATTTTTTACCATATTTTTTTGCTAATTTTACCATATTTTTTGCTAAGTTTATAAGAAAATTTTTTAAAATTTGCCACCTAAATTGTTAATACAAAGTTGATAATTTTGAAAAATTATTTTTTTTTTAATTTTAACACATAATTATATACCTAATCTCCAATATCCAAAAGTTATTTTTTTATTTTTTTTTAAATACATGTGAAAAAAATTAAAAATTCGGAAAAAAATGTTAATTTTTTACAAATTTTACCTGAAAATGTAAGAAATTTCTTGTGTAGACTACTACGCAAATCTCATTTGTTCTACTTAAGCTAAAAAAAATGACGCAAAAAAATAAAAAAAGTGAAGTGTTGTTCTTTAAATTTTTTGTTTAAAGTGTTTAAGTGAAAAAAAAAATCATTTTGGATTTTGATGTTGTTGGAAGTCCAGTTACTGCAACTACAGCTGCTGAGAAGAAGGCAAAAGAAGATGCTGCCACCATCAAGCCGAAGAAACCATCCAACAACTGAAGTAATAGTTGATGCTGCTATTACTACTACATACTACATTTAAAGAATGTGGTGCTCAAAAACAGGCAAAAATTTTTTTAGTATATTCACCAAATTTTAAATCAACTACTAATCAGAGAAAAAAAATTACTAAAAAAAACAGTTTTTTTTACCAAATTACAAATTTTTTTTATCTATTTCAATTTTACCATTTTTTTTTTGGTAATTTTACCATATTTTTTGATAATTTTACAAGGATGATTTTTTACAAAAATAAAATGGTATTCTTGTAATTTTACCATTTTTTTCCTAATTTTTTGATTAGCGAAATAGTTTTGTTAATATTACCAAAATTTTTGCAACGTCAAAAACTACAGTTTTTTTTTGCTAATTTTAACAATTTTTTTTGCTAGTTTTACAATATTTTTTTTTTGAGTGTATTTGTTTATTTATATATTTCACAAATATTCCTAAAACAGTGTTTTTATCACTAAAAAACATTTACAGCAAATTTTTAAGCGATTCTCAATCTTTTTGTTTTATTTAAGAGGTATTGGTCCTATATTTTAAACAAACACAAAAAATACAAAATCTGTTGTAATACAACAAAGTTAAAATTTTTCAAAATTTTTAAGTTAAGAATTTTGGTTTTTCAACTCATTTGGTAAAAAAATTACTAAACGAAGTGATCGAGAAAAACTATAATTAGGCAGTTCCCTACTCTATGGACTCCAACCATATGAAAATATGAGATCCTCTGCAAACGTTTTTTTGTACACTTTTGTAGCACTGTGTTATTAAAACTCTACTGTATTTGTGTATGTTTTTTTTTTTCAAAGAACAATAATTATTTATATAGAACTCCTAAAGTTTTGTTGTATAACTGTTGTTGTATCTATATATTTGTCCCCCATTTCTATTTTAACATTAGTGAAAAAATCCACTTTAACCGCATTTTGCTAAATCCTAGGGAATTAAACAAAATAATTAACGGTTGGTTGAACTTTAGCAGTTTATTTTATTTTTAAGACTATTTGTGTTTGTGTTTATATTGTATATATTCACATGTATGTGAATGTTTGAGGAAAATTTTGTCTGTCCCAAAATGTGATTTCAAAATCGAAAAATGTTTTGAAATATTTTCGGATGCCCAAAAAATTTGCAGTTTTTAAGAAAATGGAAAGCTAAATGAAACAAGGATTAAAAAAAATACTAATTAAAATAAATAAGAAAGTTATAGTGGGTCAAGACCGACCATATGATATCCTACACCAGTTTTACGGAAAATTTGGTACCAATTCCAAACATGAACTGAAAGAAAACACGCACAGACCAAATTTTATTGAAATTGGCTTATTTTTGTTGCCAATAGACTGATTTAACTGAATTTCGGTCGAATTTTTTTTATGCGGTACTAATTGTAAATTTAAAATGATCTTAATATATTCAGATAAAATTATCAGAGACAATAAGAATTACAGTTTTTATACCCTACACCACTCTGTGGTACATGGTATAATGAGTTTGTGCTGATGTTTGCAACTACCCGAAATATTGGTCCTAGACCTACCTTTAAGTATACCGATCGACTCAGAATTACTTTTTGAGATGATTTAGCGATGTCCGTCTGCCCGCCCGTCCGTCCGTCTGTCCATCTATCGGTTTAAGCACGATACAGGTCGCAATTTTCAACCAATTGACTTGAAATCTTTTGGCCTAAGGACGAAGCCTATTGAAATTGAATAAAATCGGTCTATGTTAAGACCTAGCCCCCATACAAACTCCCACTTTGGATTAGGCTTAACTGACTCTAATAACTGTATTTTAACAGATATCACTTTGAAATTTAACAAAATCCAATCGGTCCATGTTTGGACTTGAGATCCATTTTCCGGAAAACACTGGTGTAAGGTATCATATGGTCGGTCTTGACCGACTATAACTTTCTTACTTGTTTTTTTTTTTTTTAATTTATAGTGGAAGACTTATTCTCTTTCTGTAATAATTAAACAATAAAACTTAAGTTATTAAACAACTTAACGGGGGTCTTAAAAATTGAAAGACAAAAATTTCTTTTTTCATAATTGGGGGAGAAAGAGGACAATGTTTTGAAAGTATACATCTGGGAGACCTTATCTACCTACGGTTAATATGCGCAATTTTTGCACAGCTATTAAAATACGAAATATTTTTGAATTCTGTTTTTTTCTATTTGAAATATAAAAAGAAAAAACAAATTGATAAAATTTCCTTTTTTTCTTTCATTAAAAACATAATTAGGTCAAAATTTAAAACAAAAATTTGAAACTTTTCCACTTCCTCGAAAAATTGCAAACTTAAAAATTAACCCCCAGTTTCTGTAATACGAACGCCATTCGTTCGTGACGAATTTGTGTGTATTTTGTTATTTTAACAAAAACAAAATACATGCATATTCGTCGCAGACGAATGGCGTTCGTATTACAGAAACTGGGGGTTAATGTCTCTTGCTATTGACCTTCTGTCAAAACGGAGAATACAACTACGACCCAAAATTAAGTTTACATGTATCGGCGTTTTGTGTGTCAATTTCACTTACTTACAGTGTTATTATTCAAACTGCTTTTAAATTGAATATTTGTAAATTGACGTTCCCTATCAAGGACAGTCGCTCATTATGTAGACATGTGCGAAACCACACTCTTTTATAAAGTTAATATAGATATATGTTGAAAACTTTTTTAGACTTCATTCACTTCAGTATAATTTTTTTATACTTTTTGGGTGTTTGATTCTTTTATGCTGTTTTGTATTTGACTTAAATACCAGATTTGTGTGCACTGATTTGTTAAATAGTTGATCTTTTATTTTTTGAATGAATTGTATTTCGAAATTTTCAGGACCGTCAAATGGGAATGAGGAATGAAAATTGGTAATATGCTCCCAGTAGAATAGTATGCTCATAAATTACATATGGGAAAGCTGGATGTTTTTGTTTTGAATTGAAAACAAGTAGAAAAGTTAAATTCGACTTGGCCGAATCTATGAATACCCTCCACAATGCCCTTTTTAAGTTATAGAAAATTTTCTAGAGTGAAAAAATAACATTTTTGAATAGAAATATTTTATTTTGTTTAAAAAAACTTTTTTTTTAACTAATTTTAAAAAAAAAATTTACTAAATTTTTTTTTGAGTGTAAAATTTTTTTTGAGTGTAAAATTTTTTTCGAGTGTATTTTTTTTTTTCTTTTAGTGTAAAAATATTTTTGAGTGACAAAAATGCGTTGTAAAATATTTTTGTGACTTACCAATGTTTTTAAAACCTGTTTAACGGGGTTTCAACACGTGAATTTAAGGTGAGGTGAATCTGAAATTTACGGTTTTGCTAATAACTTTTGAACCACTGGACCGATTTGGCTGAAATTTAAAACGAACCGGACCAGAGGAACGGCAAATATATATGCCACACTTCAGCACTCTCAGAATTGCCGTTCGAAAGTTATCGTGTGTTTTATCTCGTAAATTCCAGAAAAACCCTTGCCGAAATTCACTCATTTGCTTATAACTTTTGAACCACTGGACCGATTTCGCTGGATTGCAATACCAACCTGACCAGGTAAATGCACAACATATATGCCAAACTTCAGGAGCCTTCGTAAAGTCTTTCAAAAGTTAGCGTGTTTTCAACAGACAGACAGACAGACGGACAGACGGACGGACGGACGGACGGACGGACGGACGGACGGACGGACGGACGGACGGACGGACATCGCTAGATCGTCTTAAAATCGATCGAGGATCATGAATATATATACTTTATGGGGTCCTAGACCAATATTTCGAGGTGTTACAAACGGAATGACAAACTTATATATACCCTCTATCACTAGAGTGGAGGGTATAAAAAAAAAATTAAAAAAAGAGTCTTTCTTTTATTTAAAAATCTTCTTTATTTCACTCCTCCAATATTTCGTTATTCATTGAATAACATCCTCAGGGACAGTACAAAAATTCTTATAAGCTAGTGCGTAGCTGTTGCTGCTGTTGTAGCCATAATAGTAGTAGAATTTTTGTACTGTCCCTGAGGATGTTATTCAATGAATAACGAAATATTGGAGGAATGAAGTAAAGAAGATTTTTACATAAAAGAAAGACCTCGAGCTTGATTATTTACTATTAATTATATTGTAATTCTTTTTTATTATTTAGAATACTTTATTGTCAAACTTACCAAATATTTCACAAACAAATATTGCAATTTATTGATTAAAACTTCGTTTTTACTGACAGAAAATACCATGGTACACTAGAATGTAATTTTTCTTCAATTTTTGATTTTCCCAAGTGTTCGGGCAAATTTTTGTTCAACAAGACTTAAAAGGTTTGAGCAAGGAGAGGACATATATGCAAATGCATGCTTTTTCCTATTGGTTTTAGAACAGCATAAACCAAACACCTTTGCAAATCAAAGATATTCGTCTAAAATGGCATCGACTAGTTAGTGCATATTTTTGCATATTTTGCTTAAAATGCATATTTTTGTAGTGTTCTTATATAAATGCATATTTTTAGATTATAATTTGTGTAAAACTTTAGTTTTGGCTAATTTTTTTCCATTTTTTATGATTTTTTTTTGTAAACATCATTAATTTGTCTGTTGGGCAACTTTCTTCAAGGTAAAATACTTGTCTGACCGAAATTATTTTTTTTCGTTACACTCAGAAAAAAAACTAACTAAAAAATGGGAAAATTAACTAAATCCAAGGAAAATTGATAATGATTTGGCTCCATTTTTCCTAAAAATTATTTAATTTTATATTTTTTTAATGGTTTATTTATAGAATAGCATGTGAATACATAATTCTCATTGTGTACATATTTAATTTTAAATATAAAGAAACGTTTGTTTCTTATAGTCAAGTAATAAATTTCATAAGTTTTTTTTTAGTTAAATTACAACAAAAACTTTGTTTTTTCCCAGACTATGGGAAAAAACAAAGTTTAAAATATTATTTTTTTTCTAACACATACATGTGTAGAAAAAAAAATTTAAATATTAAATTTATTACTTGTTATACTAGATCAAAATTTTTGTATTCATGTACTACAAATAATAAACAAAATGTGAACTACAAGCAAGCATGAAAAAAAAAAATACATCAACAAAACAATTTCATGTTATGAAAAATTTACTAAACTTGTGGAAAAAATTTCCTCAAATTAAAGAAGATAAATATGATGAACTAATTGGTAGGAAATTACGTCCTAAAACTGAATTTTTTGAACTAAATTTTGTTTTTAAAGATATGTCTTCAAAATAAAGAATTTTTTTTCAATTATTTAGGGAAAATTTCTTTGGCGGTAAGAATTTCTTTCATGTATAAGGGAATTCCATTTAAGGAAAATTATGGCTCATTTAACAGTACATGAACTAAAATATTTTCCTAAAAGTTAGGAAAATTTCCCAACTTTTAGTTGATTTTAACTTAATTGTGGGAAAATTTATAAACTATTTTGAAGAAAAATTTTCCAAAGTTTAAGTTTTTTTTTTTTGAGTGGAATAAGCTAACAAAGTAAAAATAATTTTTTTTTTATATTTTTTTTAATAACGCTTCATTTTTGTAGTTTTAAGTGCATAAGGCGTCTAAAACGTAGATTTGTACTGCATGAAGGTCCCTGGTTATCCGTTAAAAATTGGAGGCCAATCGGATTAAATGAACCCGTTTCGCCCGTCGAATTGTCTTGCGAAACATTATATTTATGAATTTAAATACACTGAACACGAACATAAAAAAAAATAAAATCGCTCGAATGCTTTCCGTGATATTTTTATTTGAAATTTGTAAAAAAAATTGCGTTCTTAAATCTCAAAACGTCTTTTCCTTGACCCTTTTAAAGAGCTTGGGAAAAAAAATTTATTTAAAATTAATTTCAACCAAATCCGATCATGTTAACGACCTTTCAAAATTTCATGTATGTATTATTTCACCCAAGGTTGGTTACCGAAACGAATAACGGTAAGGGTAACGGTAACGGTATCTAATTTTTATTTATTTCGGTAAAGGTAACGGTAAGTATTTTCAAATCGTTTCGGTAACGGTATGTACCGGTACCGAACCAACCAAACCGGTACGTACCGGTATTATTAATTTAGTTAAAAATTTGAAAAAAGATAGAACTGAAAGCTAAAAATATTTTATAGACCCAAAAACCAGTATAGATTTGATATGATTATTATTTTTGTCATTTATTTTATGATAATTTGCAAATTATAAATTTAAAATTATATTAGCAATTTGATTTTATTTTTTTGTTCGTTAAAATCCCTTAAAACAGGTAAAATTTTGAATACCGGTACAATACCGGTAACTTCTAATAATTATAACGGTAACGGTAAGGGTAACGGTATTTTAAAAATATTTTTAGCGGTATCGGTTACGGTAACGGTATTCGATTTGAAAGGGTTTTGAATCGGTAACGGTATAATAAGGGTAACGGTAACCAACCATGATTTCACCATAAAGGTTTTAAATTAACAATTTTATTGGTAAAAATCTTGTAAAATTACAAAAAAGGTCGTAATATTTACTAGGAATTTTCTTTAGATAGTAGGTACCAAAAAATATAGGAAAATCACGAAACCTCCTTGTAAGTTTTTCGCGTCAAAAAAATTGTAAATTTACAATTTTGTTTTTGTGAAAAGCTTGTAAAATTACAAAATTATTAGCAAAAATCTTGAAAAATAACAAGGAATGGTTGTCATATAGGAGGTAGCAAAAAAAAAGTTACACACTTTTCTTGTAATTTTACAAGGTTTTTCGAATAGAGGATCGAAATGGGTTAAATAGTCAAATTTTAATAATATTTTCATCATGTTGTGATCTTTTCAAAGCTTATGTTGTTGTTTTTAGGAACAAACTATCGACAGACGATTAAAAATAAAACTATCGATTTTATATTAAAATTTTTGTTTAAAGACTTTTATTAACTTTACGTGTTAAAGTTTGCGTAAATTCTTAAATGGTTTAATAGTCTAAAAAAAACGTGATTTTCCCCAATCGAAAGACCTGATACAATTTATTCTCTGTTGCGTATACAATATTTATTTTGTTTTTGTTTGTGTGGCAAAATTGGCGATTTATGTCTTTGAGAATTTATGTGTAAAACGATTGAAAATGTTCCTTTTTTCCACATGTTTGGTTGTTTGTTACAAACAAAAAAAAAATAAATACTTTATTAAACCCTTAAAAAATAAGATTTATTGCTAAAAATTTTCAATAAAGATTTTATATATTTTTTTTTTCGAAATGACATCAATTTTGGCACATGCTGGTTAATTTAAATTCTAGAGATTTAAAAACTGAGTTTTGTAAGTCTACTTTCAAATCAAACTGATGCAAAAATATACAATTTTCTATTTGTAATGGAATTTTAGTAACTATAAGATTTAAAGTCTTAATTGAATGATTAATGTTTGGGGTTCTGTTGTGTATTAAAAATTTAAATTGAAAATTTCTTGCCCGACATATGAGTTTCATATACAAATGTTAACTAAATCTATGTGTATTTTGTCTTTTAACTTTAACATAGATTCATATTCATACTTCACCTTCATGTCATTTGTCTTCTTTATCCTTCCACTACCCAATTTTTTGTAATATTATTTTGTTGGTTATGTAGTTAAAATACGCCCTACGGATATAAAAAAAACGCAAAATAGCTACCAAAAGACCATAATAATATCATAAATTTTGTGAAAAATGGCAAATCGATTTTGCTACTTTACTTTTCAATATAATTTTCTTAGGCTTTTGTTGTTGTGTTATTTTTTTTTTTAAGGCAAGCCTTCTTTTAGAATCCTAACAACGAGTGTATTCTATGGCAAAGTTAATATATAATTTTTTTTTTTTTTTCGAGGGGCCAATTTTTTTTTTTGCAATTAATTTTAACTGGGTTATATTCACTACTATGAAATTTTAAAAATATGTTATGTTTCTTATTATCGACATTTTTAATATTTTTTTTAATAAATTTTTGTTTTCTTTTATTTCAGGTAAGACTATGAAAAATTTATTGAATTTAAACTTTGTGTAAGTATTTAGTGGAAATCTAAGTTTCGTCACTTAAAACTCGTGAAACAATCATATTTGCTGGACAGTATTTGTGGAATTTGTATTTGGAGACCAGATTTTGGAGTTGGATCTAATTCATCAATCTAACAAAATTCAGATTTAAAAAATTTTATCCCGTAAAAAACCTTTGCCAAAATTCAAAAGTAAGCGTGTTTTCAAAAGGCAAACAGACGGACGGACATCGCTAGATTGTCTTAAAATCGATCGAGGATCATTAATACATACACTTTATTGGGTCCTAGACCAATATTTCGGGGAGTTACAAACGGAATGACAACTTATATACCCTCTATCACTAAATTGGAGGGTATACAAAAATGTGACAAAAATTTGCTGAAGTAAATATCACTTAATTTTTAGCGTTTAAAAATTTAAATCGACTTTTTCCAAAAGTCCGCAACTTTAGATTTTGTTTTTTAAATCCAAAAATTGTACTCTAATTTAGGCAGTAGGGCGTCCTGTAAAATTTAAATTTTCGAATTATAATACCTGCCAAACGATTGTGGGAAAGTTTATGAAAAAATTTTGCAAGGTAAGAGTTGGAAAAAATTAGGTATTTCGTCAAAAAAATTATGTCCCAATTTTTTGAACAAATCCGGCTCAAAAATTCGGAAATTTTGTTGCAAAAATATTTAAAAAGTTCCAAAACCGCGATTTTGGTCCACAGATGCTGAGTTTTAAACATAAAAATTATTTTTATCCAAATTGGTCTCAAAAGTTGGAAAATGTTAAGTGTGTCGTCTTAAAAATATAAAAAACGATTTTCGTCCGAAAAATATAAAACACGATTTCGTCCGAAAAATCGCAGATCAGCATTTTTGGACCAAAATCGGTTTTTGTCAATATTTTTTACATAACACACTTAAGATTTTCCAACTTTTGTTATTTAAAAAATATAAAAAAAAAATATAAAAACACGATTTTGGCCGAAAATGCTAATCATCATCTGAGGCATCCACACCAAATGTCCCGCTACAGAAAAACACGTGTCCCGTTTTTGGTTTTTCAAATTTTCAAAAACTGGGCTTAGGAGGCGTGGTCAAATATTGGAAAAATGGTAAAATTTGTGGCGAGACTAAATATTTATCAAATTAAACCGGAATGCACCACAATCTCAAAAATTTATATTCTTATATAGTTTTGTATGAGCTATCGATTAATTTTTTTTTTAATTTTCAGAACCCGTTCTGAAATTTTTCATTTGGTAAAAAAGTCAATTTATCAAAAATTCGGCCACTTTTTTTTTAATTTTTTTTTTTAAGTTTAGATGTTTGTCTATCCACACAAAAAAATCAGAAACGCGTTTTTCGTTTTTTTTTTTTTGAGAAAATCGCATTTGAATTTTAAATTTCATAACAATTTTGTAATTTGCTTGTATGTATTTTCTTGATTCAACAGACCGTATGAGTAATGTTTATGCAATTAATAATACTCATTCGTAACGATAAAACAAGAAAATACAAGCAAATTACTAAATTGTTATGAAATTTAAAATTCAAATGCGATTTTTTCGAAAAAAACGAAAAACGCGTTTCTGAATTTTTTTGTGTGGATGGACAGACATCTAAACTCAAAAAAAAAAAAAAAGTGGTCGGATTTTTGATAAATTCACTTTTTTAAAAAACTGAAAATTTCAGAACGGGTTCTGAAAATTTTCCAAAAAAAAAAAAAAACAAAACTTAATCGATATCCCATACAAAACTATATAAGAATGTAGTTTTTTGAGGCTATGGTGCATTCTGTTTTAATGTGATAAATATTTAATTAAGGCAACTCGCCACAATTTTGACCATTTTTCCGATAGTTGATCACTCCTTCCAAGTCCAGTTTTTGAAAAATTAAAAACCAAAAACGCGATTTTCTTACTTCCGTATAGGGCTATCCATAGAACCTATTCAGAAGTTTACGGTACACATGTTTTTTTTTTCGCTGGACATTTGGTGTGGAATGCCTCATCTGTGGACCAAAATCGCAAATCATCATCTTTGGACCAAAATTGCGTTTTTAAATTTTTCAACTTTTGAGACCAATTTGTATAACAAAATTAATTTTTATGTTTAAAAATCAGCACCTGTGGACCAAAATGGCGGTTTTGGATTTTTTTAAATATTTTTCCAATAAAGTAAGCGAAATTTCCAAATTTTTGAGCCGGATTTGTTAAAAAAATTCCGACACAAATTTTGGTTGAAATACGTCATATTTTTCAACTTTGATCGCTGGTTTCTGACCAAAGATGACGTTGCGAAATTTTTTCATAAATTTTCCCACAATCAGCTCTAAACCATCGTTTGACAGGTATTATGACATGAAGTTGATAAAAGTTGGTTTAAAAATCAATATAAAAAAGATCAAGCTTATGCCTATAGCTACTACAAACACAAACAACCTATACATAAATGGAACAGCTATCGAAAACGTAGATTCCTTCTGTTATCTCGGATGCATTGTTTCGAAAGATAATGGTGCTAGCGATGATGTTGACAATAGAATTAATAAATCCCGAAATGCTATGTCGAAATTGCAAAATATATGGCAGTCAAACGAACTATCTCAACGCACAAAGATTAAGATATATAATGCGTGTGTCAAATCGGTTCTTTTGTATGGTTGCGAAACGTGGGGCATTACAAAATCCCAGATAAGAAAACTGCAAACTTTTGAAAATCGATGTCTTCGCAGAATAATACGATGTTTTTGGACGAATACTATTAGTAATGCCGAATTATTAAGCCAAACCAACCCAAAATCGATCACCTATGAAATAAAAAAGCGGAAATATGGGTGGATCGGTCATATACTAAGGTCAAACAACACCATTGCCAAAATAGCTCTACAGTACAACCCCCAAGGTCAAAGCAGGGTAGGCAGACCTAAAAATACATGGCGCAAAACCGTTGAAAGAGAGTTACAACCGATTGGCTATTCATGGGCAGATGCGATACGAACAGCACCAAACAGAACGAGTTGGAGACTATTAACTGAGGCCGTTTGCTCCCAAGCTGGAGATTAGCGGATATATATAAGGGGTGGTCCAATAACTGGTATCTTTTTAAAACATGCAATGAAATGAACAATACTCAATAGTTTTGAAACCTTTTGGCTTTATTTGAAAGAGCAAACATTCCCGTTTTTTATGGCAAACGACTTCATTGATGCGTCTTCGGCTTGCTCCGCTGTATCGCGTTGTAGCGCAGTACTGCGCTGCCAAACTGCACGTTTTTCGAAAAAAAGTTTTTAACCGAAATAAGGCACTCAAATGAGGTTATGTTAACAAACAAATTGCTACATCTTGGGATCGTAAAACTCGCAAGGTATTGTAAAGAATCCAATTCATCTATAGAAAGCAATAGATTTGAGTATCAGCATCATTACACAATATTTTCAAAAATACAGCTGAAACTCCCATTTTCGTCAAAGATGAGCGCTACATAGCCATGATTACCGACTTTTTGTTGGCCGTAATAGAATATACCAACTTGGATGACATTTATTTTCAGAAGGATGTCGCAATATGTCCCACAGTCCATCAAACAATCGATATTTTGCGACTTAGTTCGGAAATCGTGTTTTTCGCCATATTCGCGGTGACAATTGATCACTTCAGAGCTGCCAATTAAAAACTTTAAAAAATTTTTTGAGGGGTCTCGTTAAAGATTCATGCAACATGGGAAATCCAGAAATGTTCTAGGCCCATTCGACGAATATCGTTCAAGCCATTCGTGAGATAGAACCAGAAACATTAGAAAAATGGGTGCCGAGAATGAGCTACTGCGGAGCTAACCCAGGCAACCGCATGAATGAAGTCGTTTGCCATAAATAATGGGAATATTTGCTCTTTCAAATAAAGCCATAAGGTTTCAAAACTAATGAGTATTGTTCATTTCATTGCATGCTTTAAAAAGATACCAGTTATTGGACCACCCTGTATATGACATGAAGTTCGAAAATTTAAATTTGACGGGATGCCCTATTACGCAATTTTTAAGCTACAATTCGAGATTTTTCAAATTTTGAAAGTTGAACGATATTTTGATTTTAATTTCTTATTTTTTTTTTAAAAAACTCGCCATTTTGAAATTGATTACTCAAAACTGGCTTGGAATAAAAATTTGGTAGCAAGTTGCATTTAATACGGACTAAACATTTTTAAAAATGAGCAAAACGAAGGTGGTCGGGTCCGAAAGTGTCCGAGGTGGCATGGAATGCCCCATATACTTTGTGGGGTTCCAGACCTATATTTCGATACACTCAAAATAATAACTCTGTTATATTACAGAAAAACTCTGATAATTTAACAGAGTACACCATACTTTTCCAGCTAGCAACATTTCTTGGTAATTTTACTATAAAACTCGGAAAAATAATTTTGACAAAAGCTGTTAATTTACAGAGTTTCTAATAAAATATTGGTTAAATAAAACACAATTTAGCAAAGAAAAACTCTCTAAATTTACATATAATTGTAAAATGCATTTGATACATCCAAAATTTTACAGAAAAAACTCTGTAAATTTACAGGTTTTAGTAAAAAACGTTATTTTGTAAACTTTTAAAAGATTCTTGAAAAGATTTTTTTTGGTCCTTTTTTAACATTTAAAAGTTTTACAGAAAACTCTGATTTTTACATAGAAATAAATAAAAATACAGATAAAACTTAGTTTTAAAAAATACAGAGTATTTCGCTTGAATCTGTATTTTAGCAGAAAACTCTGTTAATTATCTCTAAAATTAAGATTACAATGTTAAAAGTAATATAACAGATGAAACTTTGTTGTTTTGTCACAACAAACTAATTTTCTTTAACTCTGTATTTTAACAGAAAACTCTGTAAAATATCTGTTGAATTGAGATTACAGTAATTTTACAGAGTATTTTACAGAGATATTATTTTGAGTGTACGTATGCACTATCTTAACTCCACTCAAAGGTAAAAATACTGTATTTTTTTAAAAATTTCTCCTACCACAGACTGAGGAACATCGCTAAAACGTCTTAGGTTCGATCAAGAATCTGTAATAACATGGGTTATTCGATGCCGAATCGCACACTTTCGGACCAGACCCATTTCAATTTCGCTTTTGTTTGAATATGCCTTTGGGCCGCTTAAAAAAATATGTGTCAAATTAATTTTTGTTCTGAACAACATATCCCAATTTCATATAGATCGAAGGGCGACAACAGGGAGACTTCTCTTGTTAGTCCGTATTAATTGCAACTTC
The DNA here is from genome assembly GCA_963921195.1 of Pegoplata infirma. NCBI lineage: Eukaryota > Metazoa > Arthropoda > Insecta > Diptera > Anthomyiidae > Pegoplata > Pegoplata infirma. Next base: position 162,838,703 of record OY992536.1, on the reverse strand, counting down.
CATACCAATTTTGAGCCTTTTATTCTAACTCAGTTTTGAGTAATAACTTTTTAAAAATGGCGATTTTTAAAAAAAAAAATTAAGAAATTAAAATTTTCAATTGAGGGGCTCAAAGCACAAGGGGTTCAAGTGACTTTTTAAAAAAAATTGAGTTAACATATGGAATTAGTAGGTGAAGTTCACAGAAGTTTAGAGCACAAGAGCTCAATGTAAAATTCTTATTCGTTAGCGAGATATGGCGACAATTTTTAGCTCTTGTTACTAAAATACCTGTTTTGCTTGTAGCACAAGGGGTATATGAGCACTTAAACCCCTTGTGCTCCAAGCAATTATTAAAATTTAATTTTTACGTGGACAAAGTAGTTGAAGTCTTAGAAGTTCGTGTATTAATAGCAATAAAATTAACAAGAACATCTTAGGTCGGTAACCAGCGGTCAAAATTTGAAAAAATGGCGTTTTTCGATCAAAATTCATGTCCAAATTTTTTCATCAAATCCGGCTCAAAAATTAGGAATTGTTGCGTACTTTATAGGAAAAATATAAAAAAAAATGATGGTCCACAGTTGCTGATTTTTAAAAAAAAAAAATATTTTTTTATCCAAGTTGGTCTCAAAACTTTGAAAATGTAAAGCATGTTATATACTAAAAAAATATACAAAACACGATTTTAGTTCAAAAATGCTGATCAAAGATTTTGGTCCACAGATGCTAATCACCATTTTTGGACCAAAATCGTGTTTTTATATTTTTATATTTTATATATTTTTTTCATAAACTACTCAACATTTGTCGACTTTAAGACAAATTTGGTTAAAAAATATTTTTTTTTTTTGAAAATCAGCATCTGTGGACCAAAACCGCTATTTTGGAATTTTTTAAATATTTTTGTAATAAAGTACCCAAAAGTTCCTTATTTTTGAGAAAGATTTGGTGAAATGATTTTGATATGAATTTTGGTCCAAAAACGTAAATTTTTTAAACTTTGACCGCTGGTTGCCGACTAAACTAAAGATGACCTCGCAAACATTTTTCATAAATTTTCCCACAATTAGCTACTCCGTGGCCATCGTTCGGCAGGTATTACGGCAGGAAAATCAAAAGTTTAGATTTGACGGGACGCCCTAATGAAGATGAAGATGAGCCCGATGATGTCATGGAATCTGATTATGACGACTAAAAAATGAAACAAAGAACCATTAAAGATTTTCGTAATAAAATGTGGTTTTTCTTTTACGTATAACTAAAATTTTTTTCATAAATTTTGAAATTTATAAAAAAAGTTAGAGCTATACCCCTTGTGTATAAGTGCGACATACTTACTTCAAAGGCAATTTTTGGGTTCTTGCATTTGCAAAAGATGGTATTTTTTTGACTTGTTAGATTAAAATATATCTCAGGATCTCTATTAACTAAAAAATAATATTCTAGATATCATCTAACATTTTTTATTGCAATTTAACTTTAACCTCTTTTTTCTCATTATTAAATATAAGGCACTTGAACCCCTTGTGCTCTAACCCCCTCAATTAATTTTGACCAGTAAAAATGTCAATATCTTAACAATTTTGAAATGAAATATTTTATTTTGAATAAAAAATTTTTTATGTCATTTTTGTAAAAACAAAAATTACCGTTTTTTTGAATGTAAAATTTTTTTCAAGTGTAACTTTTTTTTTTTTGGTGTAAAAATATTTTTAAGTGACAAAAATTTTTTGTAAAGAATTTTGTGGCTTATCAATGTTTTTAAAGCTTGTTTTTTTAATGTATGTTTTTTTCAACACGTGAATTTAAGGTGAAACCAATCTAAAATTAACGGTTTTGTTAATAACTTTTGAAACACTACACCGATTTGGCTGACCAGGGGAACGACAAATATATACAAAAAGCGTTAGTTCCCTCGGAATTGTTTTTCTAAAGTTAGCGTGATTAGATTGTCTTAAAATCGATCAAGGATCATTAATAAATATCGAGGACCTATTTTCAAAACCCTCTATCTTCCATTTTCAATGACTTTTTGATGGCAAAATATTCAGTAAATCGGCCCTAATCTGTGGTGTAAAATTCAGAACAAAAATATTTTTTTTTGCTTTTTATTTGCATTTTTGTTTATTTTCATCACTTACACAATTAATTTTTCTGAATGCAAAACCCTCTGTCTTTTCAAATAGTTAATTTATAAATCTTCTTTTTTGAATAATTTCAGCATGCATTACATGTTGTCATACTATTTTTTGCATTTTAAACCCTAAAATTCTCTATCTATCGTAAAATAGATAGATAGAGGGTTTTAGTGCAAAATTTTAAAAACGAATTATATACACTCACAGCAAAATACGGTTGTCTCAACCGTAAAAGGTTCCAACCTCAGATTGAGGTTGCGGCAACCGGTAAATATACGGTTGTAGCAACCGACAATTTACAGTTGTGGCAACCGACAAATGCCGGTTGCAGCAACCTCAAATAACGGCATTTGCCGGTTATGGCGACCGTATTGCCGGTTGTCCCAACCGTAGCTGTGTTTAATAAATTTTCAATATTACACCAAATTACAAAGAAATCCCAACTAAAAAAACACGTTTTTTTTAATTTTTTTTTGTTTTTTTTTATTGTTTGTAAAAAAAATATAGTAATTATAACATCTAAATACTAAAAATATTTAATAAATGTTACATTTTAAAGTTGTATTAATACGTGTGATTAAGATCCCATACAACGAATTATTATCCTCAAAATCTGAGACTTTTTCTCTAGTCTAGGAGAATGTTTCAGAACTTCAGACTTTTTCTACAGGAAAACTGTCTCAGGATCTGAGACTTTTTGTATAGGAAAAATTTTAAAGAATCTTACACTTTTTCCTATATATTTCAGATTCTGAGACATTTTTTCTATCGAAAAAGTCTCAGATTCTGAGACATTTTTTCTATAGAAAAAGTCTCAAATTCTGAAACATTTTTTCTATAGAAAAAGTCTCAGATTCTGAGACATTGTTTTTATAGAAAAAGTCTCAGATTCTGAGACATTTTTTCTATAGAAAAGTCTCAGATTTTGAGACATTTTTTCTATAGAAAAAGTCTCAGATTATGAGACATTTGTTCAATAGAAAAAATGTCTCAGAATCTGAGACTTTTCTATAGAAAAATGTGTCAGAATCTGAGACATTTTCCATAGAAAAAGTCTCAGAATCTGAGACAGTTTTTCTATAGAAAAAGTCTCAAAATCTGAGACAGTTTTTCTATAGAAAAAGTCTCAGAATCTGAGACAGTTTTTCTATAGAAAAAGTCTCAGAATCTGAGACAGTTTTTCTTTAGAAAAATTCTCAGAATCTGAGACAGTTTTTCTATAGAAAAATTCTCAGAATCTGAGACAGTTTTTCTATAGAAAAAGTCTCAGAATCTGAGACAGTTTTTCTATAGAAAAAGTCTCAGAATCTGAGACAGTATTTCTATAGAAAAAGTCTCAGAATCTGAGACAGTTTTTCTATAGAAAAAGTCTCAGAATCTGAGACAGTTTTTCTATAGAAAAAGTTTCAGAATCTGAGACAGTTTGTCTATAGAAAAAGTCTCAGAATCTGAGACAGTTTTTCTATAGAAAGTCTCAGAATCTGAGACAGTTTTTCTATAGAAAAAGTCTCAGAATCTGAGACAGTTTTTCTATAGAAAAAGTCTCAGAATCTGAGACAGTTTTTCTATAGAAAAAGTCTCAGAATCTGAGACAGTTTTTCTATAGAAAAAGTCTCAGAATCTTAGACAGTTTTTCTATAGAAAAAGTCTCAGAATCTTAGACAGTTTTTCTATAGAAAAAGTCTCAGAATCTGAGACAGTTTTTCTATAGAAAAAGTCTCAGAATCTGAGACAGTTTTTCTATAGAAAAAGTCTCAGAATCTGAGACAATTTTTCTATAGAAAAAGTCTCAGAATCTGAGACAGTTTTTCTATAGAAAAAGTCTCAGAATCTGAGACAGTTTTTCTATAGAAAAAGTCTCAGAATCTGAGACAGTTTTTCTATAGAAAAAGTCTCAGAATCTGAGACAGTTTTTCTATAGAAAAAGTCTCAGAATCTGAGACAGTTTTTCTATAGAAAAAGTCTCAGAATCTGAGACAGTTTTTCTATAGAAAAAGTCTCAGAATCTGAGACAGTTTTCTATAGAAAAAGTCTCAGAATCTGAGACAGTTTTTCTATAGAAAAAGCCTCAGAATCTGAGACAGTTTTTCTATAGAAAAAGTCTCAGAATCTGAAACAGTTTTTCTATAGAAAAAGTCTCAGAATCTGAAACAGTTTTTCTATAGAAAAAGTCTCAGAATCTGAGACAGTTTTTCTATAGAAAAATTCTCAGAATCTGAGACAGTTTTTCTAAAGAAAAAGTCTCAGAATCGGAGACAGTTTTTTATAGAAAAAGTCTCAGAATCTGAGACAGTTTTTCTATAGAATCTAAAACAGTTTTTCTATAGAAAAATTCTCAGGAGTCTGAGAAACTTTTTGTGAAGAAAAATTTTCAGATTTTGAGACAGCTTACCATCGAAAGCTTCGGATTCTTGAAAATTAAACTTTTTCTGGCATATTTCTTACAAAAGGAGTCACAGATTTTGAGAAGGTTTTCTGATAAAATTGTTCCAAAGCAAGTATTTTTATTATTTGAAGTCCTCGAGTTCCATAAACTTTAAAACTAAATTTTTTAAGATTTCGAACTTCCTGCACATGATCCATTTTTTCTGGCAAAAATATATAGCAGCTTCAGGGAGGCATTTTTAGTATCCGTAATGTGGAAATCATTTTTGATGATACGGAAACAAATTCCTTTATATCTATAAATTTAAAGAAAAAAGGATATGTTTTAAACTGTTGTAGCCTTCATTTAAAAAAACTTACCTCAATTATGCTGTATTTTCCAAATTTCACAAAAAAAATATAAAATTTATTTTTAAATATTTTGTTTTATTTAATGACAAAACAACAATTTTGAAGTTTTGTTCATAGAGAAACATAGAGGCGAAGGCGTCAAAAATTGAGTTGTCAAAGTACAACTTGTTTAAATGTATTTGTTGACAAAGTACGACTTGTAAACATGTATTGTGTGGTGAATTCACACCGACAACGTAGGTGCGAGCAAATAGAAAAAGATAGCAATATTGTTTTTTCTTTCACCTTCGCCTCTATGTTTCTCTATGGTTTTGTTATTTGAATTAACAGTAGAGGGAACCGGTAATATGAGTTTGTGGCAACCGGCAAATGCCGTTATTTACGGTTGCTACAACCGGGGTTTGCAGTTGTAGCAACTTTTTTTTAATTTTGTGGCAAATGGCACAAAAATATTTTAAAAAAGTTATAACAACCTCAATTTACGGTTGCTGCAACCGCGTACGGTTGGGACAACCGCAGGCCGGTTACGACAACCGTATTGCGGTTGTGGCAACCTCATTCCAACCGATTTTTTATGTGAGTGTATGAGATTCAGTAGTTGATTTAAAAAAAATTCTAGAACATCGAATTTTAATTGCTCTAACAATACGGAAAATAAACAGTTTTTTGGCTCTCCTGAAAGGCTGTGTTTTTTTCGATAGAGGGCTTTAAAAAGGCCCTCGCATTTTTTTTTCTTACGATTTACGGTTTCAGACAACAACAATGGTAAAAAAAACTGTCTTATAGTCAAAATTGTCAGGAACCGTTTTTTTAAACGTCCACATCTTACTAAGTATTGATAAAAATACCGTTTTTGATAATTTATAAAGCAAAATCGTTGATCAGCCAGTTAAATTTCCCCTGTATTTGTTCGATCAGTAATATGTATATTCTTAGACATTCGATGTTATAGTGCAAGCGTCCTGATATTGTATTTTAAGGCCCCTTTACAGTGCCTGCCTAAATTGATAAATCCCCTTCATATTAAATCTTTATTACTGTCCATTCCATGGTACGATATAGATTGTTGTTGTGAATTTTATTTCACTACATGCATAGACATTCCGGACTTAAGAGACAACGGAAGCAACAGCAGCAGCAACATCAGTAGCAACGGAAACCTATGAAAAGTGTAAAGATTTTCTGTTTTTATTGGTTTTTGTCATACCATTAAAAGTTTCCTTTACGAGTATATTTTTTCTTTTGTTGCTCTTCTTTATTATATTTATTTTTCTTCCTCGAAGTGATAGAAAAATAATAATTTTTTGTTTAAAGTTGTAATATACTTTTGACTGGTGATAAATATTAATCGTGAAAGTTATTTATGATTATGACGGATAATAAATTTGTTTAAAGAATGAACAACAACAACAGAAAAAAGGGAAAGTAAAGGAAACTTATTAAGAGTTTATGTGTTTAATAAAAAGGCATAAAGTACATAGATATATGAATGTCTTGGTATACTAGGGATGTAATATTTGAAAATTTTTTGAAAAAATAAAATTGACCAGCGTTGTGGGCGAGTTGAACATTTTTTTTTTTTTTTCAAAATTTACTTGCAGTCCACAATTTTTATCAGATTTTTTTGCTGCTTCTAGCTTATAAATTTTTTTATCTAGCCCATTTTTTTAATTTATTTAACTACCTTAACAATTTATGTAAATTTATTACATTATACATTTTTAAAAATATATCGAGGGCTTGTATTCAAAACTTGCTATCTGCATAATGAACTTTTTTAGAATATTAAAAATCACTGTTTTTTAGGTAATTCTAAGAGTCATAATTAATGTTTCTTCTACAATATTATTTAAAAAACTTGTTTATGAAATAATATTTCAGCTTAAAATTAATTTGGTAGATGACAACAAAATCAATGAACACATTTCTATTGAAATCTCTCTTTCGAAAATTTTGCAGATAGCAAGTTTTGAATATAAGCTCTCGATATGAATAAAAATTTATTTAAATATTTATTTTGATAGTTTAAGAAAATGATGTTTATGCGGAAGGTTTTTGTTATGAATGACACAAGTAAAGTCGCTTCGGCAGAACCGAAATTAATTTATACCCCTAATGTGTACTTTTTTCATTTTACATCTACTTTTCATTGTGTTCCATAATCAAACATAAACATAAAAATATTTTTTATTCGCGGAAAAAGTGGAAATCATTATTAGGGTGTGCAGGTTATAATAAATTTATGGTTCCTACCTATCTCTCTCTATTAAAGAATGTAATAAATTAAAAACTAAATATTTCCGAATTTTAGACAACCATTTTTAAACTCCAACTTACAAGGAAGGTACCCTAAGCCAGACACTCCCACTGTTCTTATATTAAAGAGGACCGAAATCTAAGATTTAGTTGGTGCTATCTTTGTGGTTATAGAGGTGGGGGAAATATAAATGGAGAAACGGTATTATTTACTTTTTTTTCATATTTAAAAAGGAACTAGAGAGTTTTGATATTCGATGCGGAGTTTTACTTTAACAAAAAAGAGAAAGTGCTTAGTTTTAAGGCTTCATGTCATTCTAGTATTCGAGATATGGGGTTTTAAAAATAGAAAAATTGTGTTGACATAAATGTCGTTATATTAAAAATAACTCAAGGTCGGGAGCGGACCCACGGGGGTCCGCTCCCCAAACCGAATTCGAAAGAAAAAAAAAAAGGAAAAGGGGGGAAAAAAGAAAAAAAAAAAGGAAACGAAAGAAAAGAAAAGGAAAGTCTAAAAGAAAAGGAAATAATCTGAGAATTTTTTCCTATGAAACATGTCAAAGAATCTTAAAATTTTTCTAAAGGAAAAATGTCTTGGAATGAAAGATTTTTTTTTTATATGAAAAAATTTAAGAATTTTTCTGTAGGAAAAAATAAAGCAATTTTTTTAGCAAAAAAGCAGTGAGAATTTTTTGTCGATACCAATAATTTGCGAATTTTTCCTGAAAGTTTCCTATAGGAAAACTCGGAGAATTTTTCTATATCAGAAATTTTTTTATAGAATTCTTCTTTGAAAAATGTTTAAGAATCTTAAAATTTGTCTGAAGGAAAAATGTTTCTGAATGTTAGAATTTTTCTACAGATAAAGTCTCAAAATAATAAATCTTTTTAGAATTTATCTAGACGAAAAATTTTGTAATTTTTTTAAACGAAAAATTTGGTAAGGTTGGTTTCGGCAGAACTTTGCAAAATTGGACGATGTTCATGTATGGGTTCAGTCTGAAAAAGTCTTTCGGTCGGACAATATTAATCATACATCATCAAAATTTATTATAATTTTTGTATTCTATAGGCGAATATGAACGTCACTAACCAAATTTAGAAGAAAATACGAACACTCTGACGGCATTACTGTCAGAGCTGCGAAGGATTTTATTCCTTAATTAGATTTGGTGTTGTGAATTAAACTTGAATGATAACGTTTCCCAATCACAATTTACCGAATGATTTTACGTTTGTTTTTAAAATATAGAATGCATTTGAATTCTTTTCCTTCGACTTTGAAATTGAATGCGTAAGTTTTTATAAATTCGATTTTTAAAAGTCTCATGAATAATAATTGAATGCATTCAATTTTTAAAATTCTCATTAATTTTAATTAAAAAACAGTGTCATAAATTAACACAAATTATTTATATAGACGTTTTATGGAAAAAAATACAAAAAGAAAAATTTTCATCCAAATTCATGTATGACAATGTATGATCATTAATGTACATTAGGGCGGGTCGATTTGTATGGATCGAAAAAAACTGATCGAAAAAAGAAACCATTAGTCTAAAATCAAACCCTATACCGCGCCTAACGACATGAAAATCCGTCCGTCTGTCTTTCTGTCTGTGTGAAACACGGTAACCTTAAAATTTTAGCGAAAGAATGAAAAATATATACGGCAAGCTACTGAAGCGTGGCGCATATATTTGTTATACTTCCGGTCAGATTAATACTAAATTTCAGCGAAATCTGTCCAGTGGTTCATAAGTTATTAGCAAAATGGGGAATTTCAGATGGGTTTTAACCCGAACTCTCGTGTTTAAAAGAAAGGTTAAACACGCTTTGAAAAGGAATGGTAAGCCAAAATAAAAAAATATTTTAGAAACTATTTTTGTCACTCAAAAAAACTAAAAAAAATATTACACTCAAAAAAAAAAAAAAAAAATTACACTCAAAAAAATTTACGCTCGAAATTTTTTTTTTTACAAAAATTAAAAAAAAAAATGTTTTTACTCAAAATAAATCAAATACTGATGAAAAAAAAAAATATTCAGTTATTAAAAATTTTTATCGAACACAGCTTTTTTCCTCTCCGATATGCATTTTTCCAATTTCATCCCACAAAAGTATCTATGTGTTTTTTTTTGACGAATATCATTATGATCCTCAATTACACACTTTTATTTACTAAGAAAAATCCGCTGCACCAGCCATAGTGACATAGTAATCCATCGACCGTTTTGTAGATCTGGCATCACCAAAGATAATTGGAAAATTCTGGCAATGCCAAACTAAAGTTCAAACGCAAAGCAAAGAGAGACAAAAAACAATCTGCATTCTCACTGTAAAACTGGTATCTTCCATCTCGCTCACATTTCGATTTGTGATAAAATTTCGTAAACAATACCATATGGTTTTTGTTTACTACTTTTTCAAACGCCATTTGTTGGACTACTCTATGACTCTGGCACCAGCTTCCCTTTGTAATTAACATACAAAGGCTTTGGAGGGAATCGAACCCGCAACCCCTGCACTTACTTTCAGAGTATCACGCTACATGTTAATATTCTGCAGCCCAATATAAAATAAATAAAAAAATTATCATGGATTAACGATAAAAGCAACGCTTTATTGTTAAAGTTTCTTATTATAATTTTTCGTCTGTTGCGTCTAATTATTTATTTTTCCATTTCAGGGATTATGTCTAATATACTTGCCGGTCATAACCCCAAAAATTGTTCGAATTATATCCAGCGGCCACTGTTGCCAGATTTGACGATTTCTCTGCATTTTGACGATTTTTACTCCCCAAAATAGCAAAATGACGATTTGACGATTTTTGCCCAAAAAATGACGATTTTTAAAAATAACAAAAACCTGACAATCAAAGGTTCGAAAGAATTAATTCTTTAATTCAATTTTCTAATTCGAATTAAAAAAATTGAATTTGGCATTCCCTAAAATCATTCAACTTTCATAATCATTGAATTAATTCTTTCAAGAATTCATTCCTTAAGAATGATCATTCTTAAGGAATGAACTATTTTTTTATCCAAATCAATCTACTACAAATTGAATGGTGAAATTTTCTTATCATTCAATTAAAAACAGTGAAGCGCAACACACATACACACATATTTATGCTTGTGTGGGAAGCAGCAGACGAGAAGTCGACAAAACAACAAGCGATCGTTTACACACGAAGATGCTTAAAATGCACACAAGCAACACATTTTTGAAAATACAAAGGGAATGAAATAAAAAAATCATCATTCAATTTGTAATAGATTTGAATGATGAAAAATTTCGATCATTCAATCGAATGATTGCTTACAAGGAATTAATTCTCTTGGGAATTAATTCAATTTGATTTAAGCTTTGAGAATTAAGCCTTTGAATTAATTCGTGTTGAATGCTGGTAAGGAATGATAATTCAAAACTTATTAAAACAGAATTAAACTTTTGGTGAATTAATTCTCAATAGAATTAATTCGTTCGAAGCTCTGCTGACAATTTTGTCTACTTTTTAAAATTTTTTTAATAGAACTTTAATATTCAATGAATATTTTTTGCTTATTGTTAGTTAAAAAAAAACTATCCACCAATATTTTTGTACAAAAAGGGACAAAAGAAACAAGTGAGAGTGTTACATTCTCTGTTTCCCTCCAAAATGTAAAAAATTATAGGGAGTTTTTTGGAGGAGGACCTTTCTTTGATTTATTATGATATTTATGCAATTTTATCATTATTATTTTTTTTATAAAAGTGTCCACTAAAAAGGGTAAACAGAAAAAAAAACATTTTCCAATTAACTTGACCCAACTGCATAACCTTTTCTTTCATAAAACGCAGGTTTAGTTATACAAGGGAGAACTTTGTTCTTCTTGGTCTGATTTTGCCAATTTTCGAACTGAATCATCCAATGGCCATAAGATATATTTGTGCCAAACTGTATGGATTTAGCTCTTTTGGAATTGGACTGTATCATGCCTTTAACAGACGGGCGGACATCGCTTGAATGTCTTAAAATTACTCTTTAATCAAGGATAAATATACCTTTTTTTATTTTGACGATTTTTTGACGATTTTTGCAAATGGGATGACGATTTTGACGATTTTTTTTATAAAAATCGAACATTTTTGACGATTTCGTACCCAACAATTCTGGCAACCCTGCCAGCGGCAATTAGTAAAACATTGCCGCTGGATATGTTCTTGCAGCATATCGGTATATAAAACTATGTTTTCTTTACATCTGAGGTGTAGGGTATGTTCAGCAACTTTGTAGAAAATATTATGGCAAATATTTTTGTGAAACATATTAACCCTCTAACTCCCTCTCATAACGGTATTTTTTGGCTCTATTCTAACAAATCGCAAAAAACACCCCGAAAGAGGGGAAGGGTGGGGATGAAATATTCTACAAAAATGTTGACAATAAAATTTTACTATATACCTCAGAGCACACCAAAGCCCAAAAATTAACACAAACAACAAAAAAGAGTCAAGTTTTATGTTTTGCTTATGAAAAAAGGACGGACGGACAAATCTTCATGTCGTTAGGCGCGGTATAGGGTTTGATTTTAGAAACATGGTTTCTTTGGGAAATGTTCTTAGAATTTCTCGTAGATTATGTTTTTGCTATACGATTTTTGACAAAAAAAATCGACCCGCCCTAATGTACATGTACCCTCAAATAACGGATATGCACTTGTATGGACATCCATATATGCATCATATATGAACATACATGGTCATTTTCACCCGGGTAGACGAAAAATTTAGAAATTTTTCCATAAAACAGAGCTGAGAACTTTTTTATAGGAAAAATCTTATAATTTTGACAATTTTGATATGAAAAATCAATTTTTCTATAAATCATAAGAGAATTTTTTCTTAAATTTTCAGGAATCTCAAAATTTTTCTTCCCGGGTGAAAATAAGCATGTATGTTACTATATGATGCATATATGGATGTCCATACAAGTGCATATCCGTAATTTGAGGGTACATGTACATTAATGATCATACATTGTCATTAGAGTTTTTCTTTTCCCGGACTTTTTCATTTCCCGGGAAAGCGGGATTCATTTTTAAATTTCCCGGGATCCCGGGAATTCCCGCAATAACTAAAAACCCAAATTTTTTGTCAAAAAATTATATAAAAACCTTATGAATGCTATTACACTATTTATAATGTTTATTAACACCATAAAAATCTTATTTAGTACCTTTAAAACAGAAAAAAATAAGTTTCGAGAAAAAAGGAACAATTTTTGTTACCCAGTTCTTATAAAAAAACGGTCCAAATATATCGAAGTCGTTTAAAAGTATTTTTAAGGGAATATGTTATTTCACATCGCTTTATCTGTTTTAATAATAAAATTCATCATTTATTCTAATTCATCTTGTTGTTAGTTCAATTTTACAATTGGTTCTCAACGCTTTGCCTCTAAAACACAATGAAACTAATTCACAGGAATTTCTCTATTATGTTTCTGAAACTGAATGTAACTGTTTCAGAGAAATGAAATTATAAGAAAATTTACCCCAAAAATTATTAAAAAAAAATTAAAAATTCTGGTTTCTAAAAAAACTGTCATCCTTTACACAGATTTTATATCAATTTATCGATTTAAAAAGAATCATGTCCAGAGACATAAATATTTTATAAAGAAACAAATAATCATACTGCAATTTTTTATAATGCAATTCTCAGAAAAAAATTTCTTAGCTTCTGAAAAAAAGTATCAGGATCTGATAACACAGCCCAACAACCAAAATCGGAGTGGGATGAAACAAAAAGCAAATGAAAGCATAATAAACCCCTCGACACTTTTTTTTGGTTTAGCGCTAAATTTTTTTTACGCATTTGAAGTTGGTGAACTTTTATTATAATTACAGTCGAACCCGGTTATAACGAACTCCGAGGGACCAGTAAAAATAGTTCGTTATAAGGGAAGTTCGCTATAAGCGGGGTATATTTTTTTATCAATCTAGTTGTATTTCCAAAAAAAATAGATCCAATTTTGTTTTATTTGATGTTTTTTCGTAAATAAACTACTTATTGAGAAGAAATCATTAAAAATATAAATAAATTTTATCAAAATTAAAATATAAACAAAAAAATTCCAACCTGTTGTTAGTATGATAAACATGATTGCCACACATTAAAAAATATTTATGGGAGTTCGTTATAAAAAGGTAAATATACATGAAATTGTGTTCGTGGGACCATAATATGCAGTTCGTTTTAACCGAGGATTCGTTATAACCGAGTTCGTTATAAAAGAAGTATTTTGTGTGAAAATTGATGCTAAAACGTCGGGACTTTAGAATTAGTTCGTTATAACCGAGAATTCGTTATAACCGAGTTCGTTATAACCGAGTTTGACTGTATAATAATAATTGCTTAAAAATTGTATAGGGCGTATGATTAATTTTGTAATTGCCTTTAAATAACAATCATACGCAACGGTGAACAGTGGATTATTTTTATTAATTTGGCTATTCAGTAAATAGGCACGGGACCGATCACAGCGAATTTCATACCGGTTGTAGCTAACGTAATTTCGAGCTAATGTTTAGACCAGGGGCCCCTAATGTAGGACATGTTTAGTACACAAAAGCTTTAATTGCTTTAAAATGCGTGTAAAAAATAATCTAGCGATGAATTAAAAAAACCTCTTGATGACTTTGTTATGTAAAATGTAAACTTTAATTTGCTTTTGGTTTCATTCTATTCCTATTTTAAATTTAGATTTTTTATCACTGTGTAATTATATCCTATCGAAATTTAGATATTGTGAGACTTTTTTCATTTCGTAAGTCTCAGATTTCATGACATTTTTTAGTTAGAACGTCTCTCTTTTTGGGCCCTCATGGTCCCTGCGTACGTTTCTGTCTTCAATTAACAAGAATTTTAATAAAATCTCTAAAAAATCACATACTATATAATCAATAGAAGTCGAAAAATCAACAATTTCAAAGAAACTAAAATTCCCGGGAATTCCCGCTCTATTTCCCGGGATTTCGGGATCGAAAATTTACGGGAATTCCCGGGAATTTCCGTCCCGGGAATTCCCGTGAAAAACTCTAATTGTCATACATGAATTTGTAAAAAAAATTTTGTATTTTTTTCCATAAAACGTCTATTAACCCGAGTAAAAATAAACATATATAACATATATATATATAATATATATAATTGGATACAAACCTAACGAATTATAAATGATCATATATTCCGTGAGCTATTTTCTAAATTTTTTAAATGCAGTCATATGTAGTTAAATATAATTAAATCATGATTCGGATTAAAATGCGCACGGTTGATATAATTATATTTAATTATATGAGGGTCAATACAAAATTTGTTTTTCTGTATAATTTAATATAAAATTATATATTTCTCATTCTGTTCCATTTATAACTATAAATGTTTCTAATCAACCAACAATTTTCTAAGTTTTTTAGGCAAAGTATAAAAAACTTTTTAAAATGTTCCTAAACATTTCCTTGTTAGGGTTATGTATATCACCTATCTGGTTCGAAGCGTACCCAAACATTTTTTTGTTTTAGAAAATTTATATTTTGGTGAATGTATCGTTGACCTGTGGTGTATCTCAACCCAAACCAAAAAACACCAGGGTTTTATATGTTTTTATGCAATTAGATCTAATTAGATCCACTAATATATGACAATGTCTGGTCAAAACTCGGATGAAATCAAATCATATTTTATACAAGTTGATCTTTTTTAATGCAAAAACATCCACAATTTTTCGGATCAAATTGCGTATAATTATATATTGTATTACATATCATTATATATTGCATCATATAAAATTTTTTACTCGGGAACTGAAATTTTTTCAAATATCAATAATTTGTACTAATTTATGACACTGATTTTTTAATAAAAACTAACGAATATTTTAAAAATATACTTTGGACTTTAGGATAGTAAAAGCTTCGAAAAATTAACCACTTTTCGAATGAATTCACAAATAAAATACATTCGATTTTTATAGTCACTGTATTCAGTTTATCTTTACATATCAATATTTAATGGAATGCATTCGATTTTTACCATTAAAGCGAATTCTTGTTTATGAGAATTTTTAAAAGTGAATGCATTCTTTATTTCATTCATTTATTATTCATGAGACTTAAAAATCGAATTTATAAAAACTTACGCATTCAATTTCAAATTCGAATGATTCGAATTTTAAAATCAAATGTAAATTCATTCGATAAATTGTGATTGGGGAATGCAATCATTAAAGTTTAATTCAGAGCACCAAATCTTATTAAGGGATGAAATCCTTCGCAGCTCTGTCAGTAATACCGTCAGAGTGTTTGAATTTTCTTCTAAATTTGGTTGTTTACGTTAGTGCCGTTCATATTCGCCTATAGAATACAAAAATTATAACCAATGTTGATGATGTATGATCATTATTGTCCAACCGAACGACTTTTTCAGACTGAACACATACATGAACTTCGTCCAATTTTCCAAAGTTCTGCCGAACCCAACCTTTAAAAAAATTGTTTTTAAGACATGTATGCTATGCAGATGCATAGCATATATGAAGGAGTATGACATATACCTATCCACACATAGTTGCATACATATATGGAATATTACATTACTTGTGTATGTTCATATATGCTCCCATATATGGCATACATTTCCATATATTGTTCATATACTATCATACATGGAATCATGTATGAGCATGTATGAATATGCATGGTCATTTTCACCCGGGTTTAGAAAAAAATGTAAAATAAAATTAAACGAAAATTTGTCTATAGGAAAAATAAGAAAAAAATTCAGAATTTTTCTATAGGAAAATCTGTTACTTTTTTTTTATAAATTTTAGATTTTTTTATATTTGAAAATGTTTCAGAATATAAGTCTTTTTCCTTAAGAAAAATATCTCAGAATCTAAGATTATTGTTATTTGAAAGAAGTCTCAGAATCTAAGACTTTTTAATAGGAAAAGCTGAAAAAACGGCTTAAAATCCTAGAAAAAAAAATTTCAGATTTTTCGGTGGCAAAAGTGTCCCAGAATTTGCGAGGTTAATATTAAAAAAATTTTCTAGAATCTAAGACTTTTTCAATAGGAAAAATAATTCAGAATCTACGACTTTTTCTATGAAATACATGGTTTAGATTCTGAGAATTTTAGGAAAAATATCACAGAATCTGAAAAAAAAATCTTAGATTTTTTTGTATTGTATGTCTCAGAATCTAAGACTTTTTCTATAGGAACAATTTCTGAGACTCACACTCTTAGACTTTCTTAAGAAAAATGTCTCAGAATCTACGACATTTTTTATGAAAAATTTCTTAGATTCTCTTATGAAAATATGTCTCGGAAAATGCTTAAGAATCTTAGACTTTTTCTAAGCAAAAGTGTCTCAGAAAACTATACTTTTTCTATAGAAAAATGTATCAGCATTTAGGAAATTGCCTCAAAAAATGTAAAAAGCATTAAAGACTTAAATTTTTCTAAACTCATGTATTTTCTATGGAAGAGTTTTTCAAACCCCAAAAACTTGTTGTGCTCGTTTCGATATCCTAGACATTTTGTGTAGAAAAATATAATAAAAAAAAACATTTCAGAACCTAAGAACTTTTCTTTGGGGAAAAAGTAGCTAAATTTGAGAATTTTTCTTTACGATTTTTTTTATAAATATAGGAATTTTTTGGTGGAAGAATTGCACAAATATCTGAGAATTTTCTATATGCAAGTGTATCAGAAATTGAAAATTTTTGTATAAATTTTAAAAGTGTTTGTATAAATTTTGAGGATGTCTATTCTGGCTCAAGGTCATTATTTTCTTTACTAATTATAACCATGATATTCTAATAGCATAATTCTCATAGCATAATTTCAAGAAAATTATTTTTTTTTTTGTTTTAAATTTATTTATGTTGGTCATTTTTGCAAGACTTAATCGACACGTGTTTCGGAATTTGTCAGATTCCATTGTCAAGATTATTTAGCAAAAATAGAAACGATTTACTACAGAGTAGCCAACGAGTCTACTGACAAATCGTTTGTGCACAAACTAAAGTATTAATATATATTCGACTCTATCCACAATGTGAATTAGAAAGGCGAAGAAATTGTACTATACTAGTAAGGCAACGATTGTCAATAACCAACAAAAATATTTAAAACATTTTTACATATCGCTCATTTACTTGTATAGTGTCATAATGCAAAATGTTTGATTTTATAGAAATCAAATTCATACAGATTCAAATCTTACCAGATTTGAATCTTCCCTTCTTCTATGACAGAAATATCGAAGATTCTATTCTTGTTGTGGTATAAGATGTTTTTAAAAAATTCACATATATGAAAAACGATTACTTTTAGTAAAACAACCCGACATTTAAAATCCTACTGAAGATAACACTACAACTGGGGTGTTTGAAACCGTTATTGGAATACCAGAAATGTCTATAATTTTAAGAAATTAAAATTTCTTCTACATTTTTCAACTTGGACACATTTAAAAAATTATGATTTAAATAATTTCATAAAAAAAAAAAAAAAAAAAATGCCCCTTTACTCCAAAAACTGAAACTTTAACCTGATAATGCAACGGGTTAAAGTGCTTCGATTTTCCTGAAATTTTTCCCCAATCATATTAAGACCCAGCTACACAATACTCCGACCCGAACATTTTGAAAATCAAAAGTTTAGTATTTACGTGTCACTATAATATCCATTATGTCACTATGCTCTGACAAGAGCGATGGAATAAAGAGAGAGAGATAATATCCATACATTCGGCAAGGCTGAATTTTACTTTTTTTTACTTGTTAAATGTATTTTTTTCTTTAAATCTTCCTCTCTAGAGAGTCAAACTCATTGTCATTACAAAACCCTATAGTGATAAAACAATATCGTATCATCATCATCATATTTTTTGTATTTTTATAAACTGTTTAAAAGTTTTCGTGAAGAAAAAAACGCAAAGTAAACATATACTCCCAGAAATATGTCTCTGACAATTTGTCAATATACACTGCTGATAATTTTTGATGACTTAACAATAAATAAATGTAAACCAAATTAGACATAAAAAACCTATAAAGTTATAAAATTTTGCTAAATTCTTCCACTATTTTACAAAAAAATCACTGATAAAAATTTGTAAATTTTTTTGTTAACAAAAAAGTATTTTCCTTAAATTTGTACTTTAGCAGAAAATTAAGAATAAATTTAGAATTTTTTTACACAGTTATTATTTTGAGTGTATGTGATAATATATGGGGCATTCCATGCCAAATCACTCACTTTTAGGCCCGACCCCCTTCGATTAATTTTATTTTTGGATATGTTTTAGCACGTATTAAATGCAACTTCCAGCCAAATTTTCAGCCTTTTATACCAAGGTGGTGTTGAGTAATCAATTTTTCAAAATGGCGATTTTTTCCAAAAAATGAAAAAATTTAAATTTTCAATCAATTTTGACCAGTAAAAAATAGAGATATATTAAAAAAAGATGGACAACATTTTGTTGGTAGTTAAATGTAGTTTTAGAAAAAAAATATGAAAAATTATTCGAAGTAATTATCACTTGTTTTTTATCGTATAAAAATTAAAATCGACTTTTTGAAAAAGTCCGAAACCTTCGATTTTTTTTTAAAAATGTCAAAAAATTCTACTCTAAATTACGCAACTTTTAAGTCATAATTCGAGATGTGATCGTAATTCGTTCTATTTTTATTCAAATTTTGAAAATTGCACTTTTTTTTTTTTTGACTCTGGTTTATTTTATATGGTGCTCCAAAAAAAATAATTTGGTAAATATTGACCGTAACTTCCCCTAGATATATTAACTTGGGTGTAAAAATACGTCTCAGAAAATTTTAGGATGATCGGACGTGGGTAAGGCGTGCCGCATCGGCTTTGAAGTTTGAAAATCGGATTACAAGGGAAAATATGCATTTTTTTCTGTTTTCTTAGTTTTTTATGGTATTTTAAGTTAATTTTGAATTCAAATGGTTACAGAATTGAAATGTAGAGTAAAATGTCTCTCTATTAAGGTCATAAAAACCGAAATCGGTTTAAAATCAGCCAAGTTATTACAACTTCCCCAGGCATCTAACGTGTGGCAGACAACTTGATTAAACAATACAATCCGATTTTTGAAATTCATTGAAATTTTCTACTGTAATAACATTTTTTTATTCTTCAAGTTCAAATGTTATTAGATGACAAGTATTTTTCATATTGTGTTTTGCTAACATTTTTTAAATTAGTGCTAAAAATGCCTGCATTTTCCACTGTAGCATATGTAGCATGAATTAAATGCGTTATTAACCATAACTGTATTTTACTGTATTTTGACGATATTTTGGATAACTGAAATATGAGTATTATACAAAGTACAAAACGATACACACTGTTTGCATTGTACAATGACTATTGAAGTTACAGTAAACTAAGCTGAGAATACTCAGTCAAACTGTGGTAACTTCTACTGTAAATCTTATTGAACAGTCAACCCTTCTGGTATTGTACGATGATCGTTGTTTCGTACTTAACGAATCTAACTAAATATATAAGTCCATTGCTACATTTCCCCACTGTTAATTTAAGTGCTAACTAAGCAATTTTATACTATAAATTAAGTTCAATTTTAATGAATAAAGTCAATTGAAAAACAAAGCTCAACCGGCTTATCAATTTAATACCAAGCTCAACCGGCTTAACAAGTTGTAACCAAGCTCAACCGGCTTACCAAGTTACATGGCGACCGAGACAGTGTTTCCAATGTGCTTCTAAATAGAGCACTGGAAACAAAAGAAATAAAAAATTATTATTTTTGTCCTGGCGGATTAGCCACAAATATCCGCCAGTCGCGTGAAGGAGGTTCCCCGTCTGGCCAATAGATGGGATGATGATGATGATGAAGGAAGGCCCACATCGATTCTCCTTAGAAGAAAACATGAGAAGATAAACACACCTCAACTACCTAAGGCACCTCCAACAACAAAACAAAAAGGGTATAAATAAAAAAAAAAAAATAATAACATTTAAAAAAATAACATATAAAAAAAAAAAAAACAAAACTCAGTGCTCCCCAATGCACGGGTTAGGGCTAGAAGGCGATTTCGCTCTTAGCACACCTTTATTTTTTCTCGATAAAAAAATAAACAAATAAATAAATAACAAAAAAAAAAATAATAATTTTAATAAATTAAAGAAATGAAAATTTTTAAACAATCAGAAATATAAGATAATAATTTCAACGTTAAATTTAAAATTAAAAAAAAAAAAAGATTTATAATAAAATTTTTCTATTAACTATTTAAATATTTTGTAAATGGTCCTTTATGAATTGAAGAAAGATTAAGAGTAAATATAAAACCCCAATAGATTGGAAGTATAGGGAACCAGTTTCTACGGAACAAAAACTGTAGGTACTAGGGATCCATATGCAGAAATTCGTTACATGATTACAACATTTTTGAAGGAAACTTAATTATGGGCAAAGAACAATCGAAGGTGGTAAAACCCAATGCGAATGTAGTGAATGAGGTAGTAGTAGGGAACAATACACCCGAATTAGATACGATCAAACTCTATCTTTTGTTGATCACTATAATTCTTTCAATTAATTTCGCTTTAGGTATTTATGCAATGCATAACAAAAGACTCAAGAAGAAATATTATAGTAGGGCGAATGATTTGGATAAAATATAAATCAGATTTCATAAAGAGTTGGAAAAAGAATATATATAAATGGATAAATGGGAACAAATAAGGAAAATTATTTACACAGAAAGGGAAAATTTCAAGCAGGCTTATAAATGTATTAACAAAAATATTTATATTAAACCGGAAACAGTGAGAAAACACTTAGTAACATTAACCGGTTCTCTGGAGATAATTAGAGAAACAGCATACAGAAATAGAGGGAAATTCACTGAGGAACACAGGAACGAAGTTTTAGAAATTTATTGGAATCTAAGGGATCGATTAGTAAAAATACTTGATAAATATAATATTAACCAAAAAGTGCCACATTCAATTGAGCAACAATTAAAGATCGATACAAACATTATACTCGATTCTAGCAATAGTCAGAAGTTTGACCCAATTGCCGAAGAAGAAACCAATTCCGACTTTGAAGATTTCTCATATAATTTCAAAATGACACAAACGGTAGTAGAATTTCTTAACACAGCCTCAAAACTGATTTGCGATTTCGACGGCAAGCCTGAGAATCTACGTACATTTCTGGACTCGCTCCAATTAATAGATTCACTTAAGGGTACACACGAACAAGCAGCGGTATCTCTAATAAGGACTAGACTAAAGGGAACTGCTAGAAATCTGATTAGCAATGAATCTTCAATCTCTGAAATTATAAATAGACTGAATATCTCAGTAAAAGGAGAATCAGTCGAGGTCTTGTCGGCAAAAATAATGAATATTAGACAAAACAATAAATCTGCAAATGTATATTGTAGTGAGATAGAATCTCTAGTAAAATCACTTGAGAATGCATACATATCAGATGGTTTGACTTGCGATTTGGCAAATAAATACTCGACTCAAGTTGCTGTAAAAGCACTTACTAAAAATTGCAACATTGATAAGGTAAAACTGATCATGGAAGCTGGACAATTCAATAATATGAATGACGCAATTAGCAAATTTGTGAATTGTTGCACTGAGGCAACTAGTCAGCAGAATTCCATATTGTACTATGGGCAAAGACCCAATCACCACAGTTACCGCAGAGGCAGAGGAAGATTCCGTGGAAGAGGTAACTTCTCCCGGAATAACAATAATAACCACAATAACAATAATAATAATTATTCAAATAATAACTACAGAAATAGAAGAGGACATGGTTACTATAATGGTAACAGAAACCACACTAGAGCAATAACTGCAAATGAAGATAGTTCGGGAAACTCGAACGCTCCCCTAAGATCAAGTCAATAAACAGGAAAATATACAACCTCAACCTTAACTTTAGTTGTTTCATACGAATTAAAATAGATATAATTAATACCATTGTAACATTACTGGTAGACACTGGAGCAGACATATCCTTAATAAAACATCAATGCACATTTAAACAAATAAATACGTCACATTGTACTACACTCACTGGTATAGGAAAGGGTACAATTAAATCCATTGGTACAACATTTTTTGATTTAAGAACTGATAAATTCTTGATACCCCACAATTTCCAAGTGGTAGAAGACAATTTCCCAATACCATGTGATGGAATAATTGGTACGGATTTTATGAAAAAAATATAATTGCATACTTGAATTTAATCAAGACCAGGATTATCTTATCCTGAGACCACATAATTTAACACAACAAATAGTAATACCGATGACCAATACTTGTGATGATGAAATTACCTTACCAGCTAGATCTGAAGTAATACGACAAATAAAAGTTTCATCTTGCAATGAGGAAATATTGATACCTAATCAAGAACCCCAACCAGGAATATTCATCGCTAGTACACTAGTTAAAGCTAAAAATGCATTTATAAGGATACTTAACACAAACAACACAATATCTACACTAAAACAAAATAAAATTATAACAGAAGATGTCAATGAGTATGATATAATGAAGAACAACATCGACAATAAAAATAGAAAACACGAAATTTTAAACATATTGAAGAAAAATTTTCCAAAACGTTTTAATGAAACATTAACGGAAATATGTTCCGAATACAGCGATATCTTCGGATTAGAATCAGAAACTGTTACAACTAACAATTTTTACAAACAAAAGTTAAGAACAAAGGATAAAGAACCAGTATACATAAAGAACTATCGTATACCACATACTCATAAAGACGAAATTGAAGAGCAAGTGAATAAGTTGATAGATGATGGAATAATAGAATCATCATATTCAGAATATAATAGTCCAATTTTATTAGTTCCAAAGAAATCCTTGCCAAATTCAAAGGAAAAAAGATGGAGATTAGTGATAGATTACAGACAAGTTAACAAGAAATTAATAGCAGATAAATTTCCATTACCAAGAATAGATGATATTTTAGATCAACTTGGCAGAGCAAAGTATTTTTCTTGTCTGGACTTAATATCCGGATTTCATCAAATTGAATTAGAAAAAGATTCTAGAAACATAACTTCATTTTCAACTACCAAAGGTTCATATAGATTTACCAGATTACCATATGGTCTAAAAGTAGCACCAAATTCATTCCAAAGAATGATGACAATTGCTTTTAGTGGTTTGAGACCTGATCAAGCTTTTTTATACATGGATGATTTAGTTGTACTAGGTTGTTCCGAGAAACACATGCTTTCAAATTTAACAGATGTTTTTGAGTTATGTCGCAGACACAATCTCAAATTGCATCCTGAAAAATGTTCATTCTTCATGCACGAGGTTACATACCTTGGCCATAAATGCACCAACAAAGGCATACTCCCAGATGACAGTAAATATTCAGTAATTGAAAACTACCCGAAACCTACGGATGCAGATAGTGCTAGAAGATTTGTAGCTTTTTGCAATTACTACAGACGATTTATTAAAAATTTTTCTGAATATTCAAGGCATCTTACTAGATTATCGAAAAAAGGAGTATCATTTGAATGGACAAGGGAGTGCGATATTGCCTTTGAACATCTTAAAAAGGCACTAATGCACCCAACATTGCTGCAATATCCAGATTTTGAAAAACAGTTCTGTATAACAACAGATGCAAGTAAACACGCATGTGGCGCCGTACTTACACAGGAACACGACGGAAAACATTTACCAGTAGCATACGCATCTAGAAGCTTTACAAAAGGAGAAAGTAATAAATCAACCATTGAACAGGAACTAACAGCAATTCATTGGGCAATAAAACATTTTAGACCCTACATTTATGGAAAGCACTTTCTCGTTCGGTCAGATCATAGACCTCTTTCTTATCTATTTTCAATGAAGAACCCAAGCTCTAAACTAACAAGAATTAGACTTGATCTAGAAGAGTATGATTTTACAGTTGATTATCTTAGGGGAAAAGATAACTACGTCGCAGACGCTTTATCGCGAATTACGATAAATGACTTAAAAGAATTAAGTATAGAGAATAATAGTATACTAAAAGTAACTACAAGAACAATGACAAATAAGGCACAAAATATGGCTAAAAACAAAAATTTGAATAAGCGGCATCAATTAAATGAAAAGCCCAGTATATATGTACCGATTAAGAACACTGACGTCAGAAAATATTATAAATTGAAGATTAACCCTGAAAGATGTTACATCAAACGAGGCAAATCTATAATTGCATGTATACCAATCGATGATTTGTTTATTAATGGGAAACTTGACTTAGGACAATTTTTCCCAAGGCTCGAAGAAGTGGCCGATAAACATAGCATTACGAAATTACAAATGGCACCTAGTGAGAAAATTTTCGAATTTATCTCTATAAATGAATTCAAACAAATGGGCAATGAAATTTTGAATCATATTAAAGTAGCGCTACTAAATGAGGTGACCCGAATTGATAAAAATGCCAAAGCTATTCAAAATGTAATGGAACGATACCACGATGACCCTGCAGAGGGAGGTCACTGCGGTGTTTCAAGAACATTAAATAAAATTAAAAGATATTACTATTGGAAGAATATCACAAAAGACGTAACAAAATACGTTAAATCATGCAAAAAGTGTCAAACAGCCAAGACTACAAAGCACCTGAAGAGTCCAATGGTATTAACGCCAACGCCAGCGAAACCATTTGATAGAGTACTAGTGGATACTATAGGTCCATTACCTAAATCTTACAATGGCAATGAATACGCAGTCACTATAATATGTGACATGACAAAATATCTAGTAACAATACCTATACAAGACAAAAGCGCTAAGACAATTGCAAAAGCAATTTTCGAACATTTTGTTCTCACATATGGTCCTATGAAGACGTTCATTTCGGACATGGGTACAGAATATAAAAACTCTCTTCTAACAGAGTTATGCAATCTCCTCAAAGTAGAAAAACTAACATCAACAGCTCACCATCACCAAACGCTG
This sequence comes from Pegoplata infirma, assembly GCA_963921195.1. NCBI lineage: Eukaryota > Metazoa > Arthropoda > Insecta > Diptera > Anthomyiidae > Pegoplata > Pegoplata infirma. Next base: position 162,813,509 of record OY992536.1, on the reverse strand, counting down.
GGCACTATAGAGAGAAGTCACAGAACTTTCAACGAGTATGTAAGATCTTACATATCTGTTGACAAAAGCGATTGGGATGAGTGGCTCAAATACTTCACGTATTGCTTTAACACCACTCCATCGACAGTTCATGATTACTGTCCATATGAATTAGTTTTTGGTAAACTTCCAAACGGGTTCCAACAATTTAATGAGGTTGATAGAATAACACCACTGTATAATGTAGAAGATTATGCTAAAGAAGTTAGATTTAGGTTAGAAGTAGCTCACAACAGGGCAAAAACAATGTTAGATAAGGCTAAGTTAAAACAGAAAATTAATTATGATAAGGGAAATTTAGATTATGCTTTTAAAATAGGTGATTTAGTTTTACTTAAAAATGAGGTAGGTCATAAACTGGATACTCAGTATAAGGGACCATATAAAATTAAGAAAATAGATCTTAGAAACAATGTAACCATAGTTGATAAGAAAACAAACAAAGATCAAATTGTACATAAGAATAGGCTTAAGATTTATAAACAATAATAATAACAAAATAATAAATGATATACTGGAATTCCAAAATAATACGACTTAAAATAATAAAATGAAATACACATAAGAAATATTACTTACTATAAGTTATTCATACGTTTTATTTGTCTTTATTGTAAAAAGAATGTTCATACAACTTTGTTATATGACCATTCTTCTATAAAAAGGGAGGTGTAGCATATGTAGCATGAATTAAATGCGTTATTAACCATAACTGTATTTTACTGTATTTTGACGATATTTTGGATAACTGAAATATGAGTATTATACAAAGTACAAAACGATACACACTGTTTGCATTGTACAATGACTATTGAAGTTACAGTAAACTAAGCTGAGAATACTCAGTCAAACTGTGGTAACTTCTACTGTAAATCTTATTGAACAGTCAACCCTTCTGGTATTGTACGATGATCGTTGTTTCGTACTTAACGAATCTAACTAAATATATAAGTCCATTGCTACATTTCCCCACTGTTAATTTAAGTGCTAACTAAGCAATTTTATACTATAAATTAAGTTCAATTTTAATGAATAAAGTCAATTGAAAAACAAAGCTCAACCGGCTTATCAATTTAATACCAAGCTCAACCGGCTTAACAAGTTGTAACCAAGCTCAACCGGCTTACCAAGTTACACCACACCGTTTTGAAATCTCTATTTTAAAAAAAAAATATTTTTTTTGTTTTTAAATTTGGAAAAGTCAAAAAAATATTACACTGAAACATGAATAATGAAAAAATGTTATTACAGTAGAAAATTTCAATAAATTTAAAAAAAGGGCCTCGTATTTTTTAATCAAGTTGTATGGCACACGCTAGATGCCTGGGGAAGTTGTAATAACTTGGCTGATTTTCAACCGATTTTAGTTTTTAGTACCTTATTAGAAAGGCATTTTACTCCACATCATAATTCTGTAATCACTTGAATTAAAACTTAACTTAAAATACCAAAGAAATTGCGAAAACAGAAAAAAAATCATATTTTTCCTTGTAATCCGTTTTTTAAACTTCAAGGACCATGCTAAGCGCCTTACACATGTCCGATCGTCCCAAATTTTTGTGAGACGTATATTTACCTCCAAATGAATATATTTAGGGTAAGTTAGGGTCAGTATCTACAATTTTTTTTTTTTTTGGAGCTCCATATAAAATAAATCAGAGCCAAAACATAAAAGGTGCAATTTTAAAAATTAAAAAAAAAATAGAAAGAATTGTGATCACATCTCGAGTTATGGCTTAAAAGTTGCATAATTTAGAGTAGAATTCTTATAGATTTTTACAAAAAAATCGAAGGTTTCGGACTTTTTCAAAAAGTCGATTTTAATTTTTAAACGTCAAAAAATAAGTGATAATTACTTCGAATAATTTTTTCACATTTTTTTTCTAAAACTACATTTAAATACCAACAAAACGTTGTCCAACTTTTTTTAAAATATCTATATTTTTTACTGGTCAAAATTGATTGAAAATTTAAATTTTTTCATTTTTTGGAAAAAATCGCCATTTTGAAAAATTGATTACTCAACACCACCTTGGTATAAAAGGCTGAAAATTTGGCTGCAAGTTGCATTTAATACGTACTAAAACATATCCAAAAATAAAATTAATCGAAGGGGGTCGGGCCTAAAAGTGAGTGATTTGGCATGGAATGCCCCATATACTTATAAAATTTTTAAAACCAAATGTGCCTAGATAGATTCTAAAGAAAATTAAAGAAGAAAAAATGGAATAATGTTACACAAACAACCATAATTTTCAACAGTTTATGTGCTAGTAGTTATAGTATTAAAGAAACTTTTTGCTAGAAATAAAAAAAAATTGAAGAACAAAAAAATTAGATGGTTTTTTTAGCCATCAAATCCTTTAAAATTGATTGCAAAATATTGGGTATAAACAAAATAATAAATATTATGGATTCAATACTTAAATACCACTTAAAATAAGTTGATTTTTTTTTAGAAAATATTTTCTAACATGGTTGAACGACTTTAAGCCAATTTAAAAATTTGTTGAAATAGCAATAAGGGCATTCAATACATTTTCAGTGGAAAATTAATAAGAAGATTTTGGAATTTATAAAAATTGGATCTGTACAAGAAGAGATGCGCATCTAGTTAAGATAACACAAAAAAAAAAAACATTGTGATGGCCCACTGAAATTTTTATTATTATTTTTTTTTAATGCGTTTGGAAGAAGTCAAAAAAAATTTATTAAATTTGGCAATCTCTTGTAAAAAATATGATGTTAAAAATGTGTGTAGAATATTTGCACCCTTTAAATGTATTTTTAGTGGTTTTCTATGAGAATATTTTAAAAACAGACTAAAATGACGCTTAGAAGTAGATGAATTACAATTTTATTACTTATTCAAGCTACTTTGAAGAAAAAAATAAAAACTTTAGTGGGCTATAAAAATAGAACTCGAGCTAAGTTTTCAAAACCCTTCGGGGGTTTTGTATACTCGTCCTTTCATTTTGGTCCCATTAAGATAGAAAATCGTGTTGTAGGCGTATGATTAATTGTCAATAACATGTATTTGCAATAAATATGTATACGCACCGTTGCACTGCATATTGACATTTTGTTTTCTTTATATGTATTATACCCTACACCACTCTGTGGTACAGGGTATAATGAGTTTGTGCTGATGTTTGTAACTACCCGAAATATTGGTCCTAGACCTACCTTCAAGTATACCGAACGACTCAGAATTACTTATTGAGTCGATTTAGCGATGTTCGTCCGTCCGTCTGTCCATCTATCGGTTTAAGCACGATACAGGTCGCAATTTTCAATCAATTGACTTGAAATTTGAAACTTAAGCATCTTTTAGCCCAAGGACGAAGCCTATTGAAATTAGAGAAAATCGGTATATGTTAAGATCTAGCCCCTATACAAACGCCCCCTTTGGATTCGGCTTATTATAATAGTTATCGCTTTGAAATTCAGAAGGTAATCAAATTTTGTATGCACAAATCACCGTTCAAAATTTCAAAGGAATCAGTTCAGTCCTCCTGGTAGTCCCCATACAAACCACCTTCCCGATATTCACATAATTCCCTCAAAATTCATAAATATGGAAATATTTGATAGAAATTTTATTTTTAGGTGTTAAACGTGGGGGACTTAGTCCCCCATTTAAAAATTTCGACCGATATTCAGATAAATTGGTCTATTGACAAAAAAATAAACCAATTCCACTAAAATTTTATCTGTGTGTGTTTTCTACACTAAATAAAGATCTTACAAAAGACAGAAACAATCGGTCCATGTTTGGACTTGGGACTCATTTTCCGGAAAACACTGGTGCAGGGTATCATATGGTCGGTCTTGACCGACTATAACTTTATTACTTGTTTTTAATATCTATCGACTTGAACATTTAAAAAAAAATCTCAATCTAGGTTTTATTACACCGTCCAACACGTTTTTGTACACATGGTCCAGACCTTTAAATTTTGAAAGTAGGGCCGAAAATAAAATACACGTATCTCTCAGCTTTTCCGGAACCCCAATAAAAGTCGTATTTCTTGAAAGTAGTGGAATTAAGTAAAAAATGTATTAATCTGAATAATATTTATGCATATCTTCAGTGAGATTTGATGGCATCACTTTTCGCAGAACATATTAACCCCCGTATCCTCCATTTTTAAAAGTGATTTTAGTCCTTTTTTTTTAAATATTCTCATTGAACGTGGTGTTCAACAAAAATATGTTGTATTAAATTTCCCTAGGGCCTGAAAAAACACAAAATTTTTAGCAACATAAATAAAAATGCATAAGAATTTAAAATTGTAAAGTATCTCTTGTGAAACACAATTGAGGTATTTAAAGTTCTACTTGCCAGCCCTGGTACTGGTGGTAAAAGAGCACTTTTAAAATTATTGGCCCTTTTGCTAACATCGCACGAATTATTGGCTCTTAGACCCTAGTGAAATTTGATGCATTTATGTATAAGATCAAGTCCATGGGAAATTTAACCGACGGATCACATTATTTTATTTTTTTTGGATCAATACTTTGGAAGCGCTTTTTTTTTGACAATATTGACTTTTAGACAATTCTTAAACATTTTTGTGCTCGGGAAATGTAAGCTGTACGAAAAAACAAAAAAAAAAAAATTTTTAAAATTTCAAACAAAATTTTGAAAACCATATTTGAATGTCCTTTTTTGCTATTGATTTTCAAAATCAAAATTTTGTATTAAAGTTTAGAATGTCCTTTCAGCGCCATTAAAATTTTAGAAAGGTGTTTTTTCGTATTGTTGAGCAATAAATTTTCAAAGTTTGTGATAGAGCCAAATATTTGATTTTTTTTTTAAATTTTGCCAAAAAATCAAAAATTTAGCTATATCACTAATTTTGAAAACTTATTGCTCAACTATACGAAAAAACACCTCTCTGAAGTTTTAATAGCATTAAAAGGACATTCTAAACATTAATACAAAATTTTGTTTTTGGAAATCTATGGTGCCCTTCCCAGGAAAAAGGACATTCAAAACAAGGACATTCAAACAATATTGTTTTTATTTGTTCTTTCGTACGACTTACGGTTTCCGAGCACAAAAATGTTGAAAAACTGTCAAAAAGTCAATATTGTCAAAAATGCGCTTTTTTAAAGGGTCATATCCACCAAAGTATTGCAAAAAAAAAATGTATATATATATAGATTTAATCATTCACAAAGGTCTATCAAATAACCAAAATTTGTATAATCGATGATCCGTCAGTTTAATTTCCCATCGATTTGTTCATAACATTTTAACCCTTTGAAAAAGAACCGAAATCAAATTTCATTTCAGACATCTATTAACATTGTTTTTCTCAAAAGTATATTACATTTATAATACATTTTTTCGACTTATTTCACACATCTTTTCTGAAACCCAATTTAACAACAAATTTGTTTTTTATTTTTCGCAAAAACGCGAATTGTTTTAAACGACCTAAGAGACTCAGGCATGTTATTTTTATCCCCAATTTCTGTCTAGAGTGAACTTTTTTTATAGTGAAAAAAAAATTGTTTTTAATTTTTCGCGAAAACGCGAATTGAAAAACTGGGAGACTCGGGTATTTTATTTTCGGCCCTACTATAAAAACTGTTTGGTCCGGTTCATGTGTACAGCCAAAAAACTGCAATTTGTCGGACGGTGTTATCACAAAGAATCTGCCTTTTCAGTGTAATTATATTATCAATATTTCATATACAGTGAGCGTCAAAAGAAAGTGTACAGGTCTTGTAGATGTAATTCGATAACGACAAATTTGACCAAAAACCCCCATTTACTTTTGACGCTCACTGTATTTCAATACCTTTATCCGTTTCAAAACCCATTAAATTGGAATACCGGTATTCAGACCAATACCGAATCCCAGTTTTGGTATTAGAGACTGGTATCTTAAAACCTTTTAATCCGATACCGGTATCGTTCCTGTATTGAAACGGGTTTTCCCTTAAAAACCATGAATTTTTACCAAAAAAAAAAAATTAACATCAAGTTGTAAATTGTAGTTTTTGTAAAAAAACCGTCCTTTTAAAATATCCCATGATAAATAAGCATTTATTTGCGTTTGGAGCACAGTTTCTATACAATCCATTTGGTGGTAGAGGGTATTTATAAGTTTGCCATTCCATTTTTAACTCATCGAAATATCGATCTACGACGCTATAAAGACTTTCTAGCGATGTCCGTCTATATTTTTCATCGGTTTTTTTTTTTCGTCAATACATTTTTTCATCAATATTTTTTTTCGTCAATATTTTTTTTTCATCAATATTTTTTTTTGCATTAATATTTTTCTTTCGTTAATATTTCTTTTTCATCAATATTTTTTTTTTTGATCTATACGTTTTTATCAATATTTTTTTTCATCAATATTTTTTTTTTTTTCATCACTATTTTTCATCAGTATTTTTTACTTACTTTTTTTCTGAGTGTGGAGTTTAAATTTTGAAACGTCAATATCTCAAAAATGGTACACTCACATAACAATTACAATTGCCACCACCGTAATTGTTCCCACCTCATTTTTGAGGTTGGTCCAAACGGTAATTCGGTTGTTACAACCAAATTTCGATTGTCACAACCGTATTGCGGTTGCCATAACCGTATTGTGGCATATTCAGTTTTGACAACCTCAAACATAAGGTTAGAATATTTATGGTTGTGCAATCGTATTTGTTATGTGAGTGTACGCGTTAGAAAAACTTTTAAAAACAATTTGGGATCACAAAATGAAATTATACAAAACCAAGTCCTATTTGGTGTGAGCAACTTAAAGTCACATAAAAGTTTGGAAGGCAGATTTGAAATCAGGAGATTAAAATCTATTTAATTCATGTGTTCTGATGTATGGGAGTGCAAATTTGTATGAATTTGTTCAACAGTGTTATTTAAGGTTCCCTTTCGCATACATCATAATATCACAAATTAATCTGTGACTATTTATCATAAAAATCAAGCTGTTAGTCAATATTATAATTTTCATCACCATTTGTTTATTTAAGCTTTCGGATCACTTAATCTGAGTTAAACTATATAAACTCAAAGCTTTGCAATGAATACATTTTTTGTTTGCAAAGTATATTTTTTTAATTTTCTTTAATAGAAAAAAATTAACGGGAAAATATATTAACAAAGAATTAAAATAAAAATTGTGGAGGGATGCGTTTATAAAAATAATAATAAAAAAGAAATAATGAACATTTAAATGGATTGTACACACTCATTAGTAAATGTTCATAAATATTTTTCATATTGGATGGGATAATAAGTACCTTCGTAGTATGTTGTTAGATTTTAATAAGCTTTTACTGTTTATTTTAAAGAATCTGAAAGTTTTTTTTTTTAATTCTGAGACATCGCTCTTATAGAAAAAAATTTAAATCATAATATATTTTTCTATAGAAACTATACAAGATTCTAAGACATTATTCTATAGAAAGTATCTCAGACTCTAAGATATTTTTATATTTAAAGTAGCTAATTTTAAAAATGATGCAGAACGCCATCTTAGTTTGACTTTATAACCTACCGACTAAAAAAGAAAATAAGAATTACAGTTTTCGTTTTCTTAAAACCAAAAAGGTTTGTAACTTCGATTTGTAAATTGGATACTAATTCAACTGCTGGTGAATAAAAACGGGGTTTACCAGCTGGTGAATAAAATGTAAAATAATTGCTTTTCAACAAAAAAAAAAAAAAGTTTTTCGTCATCATTTTTTTTCATCAATTTTTTTTCTTTTTTGTCATAAATTTTTTTTCATTATTTTTTTATCAAACCAAAGAATATTTTTTCATAATTTTTTTTATCAAATTTTTTTTTTTTTTTACATCCATTTTTTTTTTCAAACTTTTTTTATCAATAATTTTTTTTACATATTTTTTCATATTTTTTTTCATAACAAGTTTTTTCTGTTCATCAAAAACTTATTTTTTATAAAATTTTTTTCACCAAAATTTTTTTTTCGTCAAAATTTTGTTTTTCGTCAAAATTTGTTTTTTGTTTTTTTTTTTCTCATTTTTTTGCCAAAACTACTTTTGTACCTAATCTAAACTTCTGATATAAAAATTTTCCATTTGTTTCACAAATGCACAAAAAACAAGTGAGAGTGTTAAATTCTTTTGTGCGCAATCTTTTATACTCTCCAAAATATAAAAATGTAATCATTTCCCAGCAGAAATTTTGCTGAACTGGCAGCAGCATTTGGAATGGAAACTCGAGTCAAGGAAAGCATCCAAACCTGCTGAATTCATGCATGATTGTCTAAGACGATGTCACACTTTAGAGCGCTAGTTGGATATACCGAAAAAGAGCTCTTAAGATGCACTGAAATCACGTGTCGTTAGAGTGCCGATTAAAGCATTACCCAGGAAAATTTTTTGGAACCAATTCCTGGTTCAACAGATTCTTGAATACATTCTACGGTAATCACAACAAAATTTTCTATGTAAAATTATTTTTCAAAAAAAAACTACATGCTCTAAAAAACGATTGCTTTCGGGACAATTTCAAACAAAAATCATTGATTCTGGAATGTTAAGTAGAACCGGTTTGATGAGTTCTGGAACCGATTATTTGAAACAGAAAATTTTTCTGGGTATTTTATAGCGCTGTTTAAGCGCTATAAAGATGAAGTGAATTCATGTATATTTTTAGAGCTGATTTAAGCAGAATAAAGATGAATACATTTGATTGTATCTGAAATATAATTATAAAATCTGAAATATAATTTACTATTTTTGAAATACAATTGAAAAGTCTTAAATACCATTGATCCTACTCACAATCAGTTGAATAGTAATCCAACTCAGTTGAATATTTCTGAAATAAAATTTAAAATGATGTAAAGCAACCTCTGAAAACGCATATTGTTAAGAAAACAAAACAATTTTATGTCAAGAAAATTTCAAAGTCCTGACAACACAATTTCCACTTTTATTCCAGAAAATACATATGAGGGGGTTAGAGCACAAGGGGTTCAAGTGCCTTATATTTGATAATGAGAAAAAAGAGGTTAAAGTTAAATTGCAATAAAAAATGTTAGATGCTATCTATAATTTAATAATAGAGATATATTTTAATCTAACAAGTTAAAAAAATACCATCTTTTACGTATACAAGCACACAAAAATTGCCTTTGAAGTAAGTAAGTCGCACTTATATCCCTTGTGCTCTAACTTTTTTTATAAATTTCTATTTAGAGCACAAGGGGTTCAAGTGCCTTATAATTAATAATGAGAAAAAAAGGTGTTAAAGTTAAATAAATAATGTTAGGTGCTATCGAGTATATTACTTTTAAGGTAATAGAGCTCCTGAGATATATTTTAATCTAACAAGTTAAAAAAATACCGTCTTTTACACCCTTTTGCACCCAAAAATTTAATCTGAAGTAAGTAATTCGCACTTATACCCCTTGTGCTCTAACTTTTTTTATAAATTTGTAAATACGTACAAGGAAAATCACATTTTATTAAGAAAATCTGTAATGGTTCTTTGTTTCATTTTTGAGTCGTCATAATCAGATTCCATGACATCATTGGGCTCTTCTTCATCTTCATTAGGACATCCCGTCAAATCTAAACTTTCGAATTTCGTATCATAATACCTGCCGAACGATGGCCATGGAGTAGCTAATTGTGGGAAAATTTATGAAAATTTTTGCTAGGTCATATTCAGCCGGCAACTAGCGGTCAAAGTTTGTAAAAAATTAAATTTTTCGACAAAATGTTATATCCGAGTTATTTAACCAAATCTGGCTCAAAAATTAGATGATATCTAGTATATTATTATTAGATGATATGTATCATATTATTTTTTAGTTAATAGAGTTCCTGAGATATATTTTTATCTAACAAGTTAAAAAAATACCATCTTTTACAAATGCAAGAACCCAAAAATTGCCTTTGAAGTAAGTAAGTCGCACTTATACCCCTAACTTTTTTTTTTATAAATTTCTAAATATATGAAAAATCGGTAGTCATACGTAAAAGGAAAACCACATTTAATTACGAAAATCTTCAATGATTCTTTGTTGCATTTAGTGCCTACGGTCAGTACCGTAGTACCGGGAATACCGGTATTCCCGGTTCTCGGTATTACCGGGAAATGGTACCGGTTTCCCGGTTCTTAACTCATTCCCGGTATTCCCGGGAATACCGGTATTCCCGGTTCCGGTTCTGACGGTATTCCCGGGACTACCGGTATGTATATTTTGTAAAATTCAATTTTTTTCTTTGCTTTTACCAAAAAAATACAAAACATGTGAAAAATACCATTTCCATTTAATTTTTTGAAGTTAAGAAAAAACAGATACATGATTTTCAAATAATTTTAGAAACACTACTAAATATTTTTTAAATACTGATTAAATAGTGTAATTTAAATATTTTATGGTGTAATTTAAATATTTTATTGTATAGTATTTTTTTGGTTTTTGAGAACCGGTACCAGGATCAGAACCGGGAATACCGGTATTCCCGGGAATATATCTAGAACCGGGAAACCGGTACCAGAACCGGGAATACCGGTATTCCCGGGAATACCGAGAACCGGGAAATGGGGGGCACTAGTTGCATAACTTAGTCGTTGTAATCACCCAGTCAGAAAAATACAATCGCAAAAGCGTTGTGAAAGCATTGTAGACGGTTGTACGAGCGTTCTGTATACCAACTTCAAAGCGCCTTCAGATGATCCGAATGATAACATCGATCTACGCTAGGTTTAAAGCGTTTTAAAAGCGATGTAAAAAAGTGCTTTAAGAACGTTTTTTTTTAGTCATCAAAGCGCTTTAAAAACCCAAAGTAAAGAATTTCTGTTTTAGTTCGGTTATAATAATTTGTTTGATACAAAGTGAAATCCGAAAAAAAAGTTTTTGTACTCAAAAAAACTTAAAAAAAATTTAAAAAAAATTTTCGAAACTTAGAAAATTTAAAAAAAAAAAAAACTAAAAATCATTTTTTATGATTTTTTTTACTTAAAAAAAAAAAAAATTGACAAAAAATTGTTATTCAAAAATAGTTTCGAAACTTAGAAATTTTTTTCAAAAAATAAAAATAAATATAAAGAACTCTTAAAACGCTATTCGAATACGAGATTGCTTTTTTTTTGTTATAGAGATTTCAGAACACTTTTCAAAAACACGCGCAAAGCGTTTGAAAATAGCGTTTTGTTACAGAGCTTTCAGAAAGCTTTTTTTTAGAACCGTCGTCAATTTCTGCTTGGGCAGATTCCTTGACATCATCGGGCTCATCTTCATCCTCATTAGGGCGCCCCACAGTGTTGTGACCTTGGCCATAAATGGTCAAACTAAATGTCTTAAAACTTAAGGTTATATGAATTTTATTTTAAGAAAACATCATAAATAAAACAAATCCAAAACAGTTTATAGATATCTTTAATAGTTTTTAAGTTATATGTCTCTAAAGTTGAACTTTTTGAAATATATCATATTTTGGCTTTAAAATCTTTGAAATCCACATGTACTTGTAACGGTTAAATAATTATATTGCATTTAAAATTCGACCTTATTGGTAATGAAACTTTAAGTTAGATATGTTGCTTGTATGATAATGCTATTTTGGTCGACATAAGTTAATCATATGGCAAGTAATACTGTTATAAAGTGAGTTCCAAAGAAAATACTAATTTATTTTGCAAATTTCATATTCGATAGTCAGCCATTTTTGTGGCCCCCATTGGCGCGCTTAGTTCTTTGCAGAAAATATTGGTATAAGTATGTAGATTACAAATAACAAAAGAACTCGTCCACGTTTTTCCACTTTTTTTTTTAATCAATTTTTTTTTGTGGGAACCCGAATATAAATTTGAAAATTTTTTTTACGAAAACACCAAGATGCAGCAGTTGTCCTTGATAATTTGAAATGTATTGCGAAAAATAGTTATGGAACACATATAATAAATCCGAATGCAAAATGAATTGGTCGGTAAAATTTTAAATTTTATTTAAATTGGTCCAAGAACCATTATTTGTCATCCAGGCCTGACACAAATTAGATGCTTGACTAGACACCAGTTGTACATTAACAGATGCACACTTTTATTTAGAAAGATTTTGTTGAGGAAGTACGTTGTACTATATTTTTACTTGCTTATTTTATAACGGTCTTTTTGAGATAGGCATATCCCTGCTTAAACTTAAAAACAATATTCAACGTATTGTAAATACTACGTGCAAAAATGTTGTGAATTATTGATAGTTTTAAGGTCAAAGGATTTCCCTGAATTTTCTCAAGTCTTTAAAAAAGGATATTTATGCGCTAAGAATATCCTAAGGATAGGTTAAGGATAATCCTTGCTTCAATTATACTAAAATAAGGTATTTTCAACATTATCAGAACAGAATTTCATGAAGTACGAAGGATTTTTAAAACTTTAATTTAATTTTTTAAGGACATTTTTAATATATGTATTACATCCTTGCTTCAATTTTTTCATTTGATTAAGATTTAAGGTATATTCTAAGTGTTGCGGATGCAAAAATTCATGAAGGAATTTGAATTTTGAACTTTTTCTTGACTTTTTTAAAAAAGGACGTTTTCAAGGAGGGCGTATCCTTGTTCCGATTTGCACAAATTTTGGAAAATACATTGAGCATATTATAACAGTTGGATTTTCAAAATTTCATGAAATAACTTCAATTTTTACCCTTTTTCTGAACGTTATTTTAAAAAGGACATTTTTGAGCTAGGCGTATCCTTGCTCCGAATTGGACAAAATTTTGTAGAATAATTAATGGCATTATAGGTAATAACTACAATAAACAACATGAAGATTAAAGCGTTAGTTTTCGTTTTATGCCGTATTTTAATTTCAGGATATATGGGAAGGATACGAATCCTTGGGCGGGTATTGACCAAATTAAAAATTTTTCTTGATCTTATCGATCTTAACAAGTGTTCCAAATTTTAATACTCTAACTTAACTCCTTCTATTTTTGGCCACTCTTTACATGAAGACGCAACACTGTGCGTCCCGTCGAATCTAAACTTTCGAATTTTGTGCCGTAATACCTGCCGAACGATGGCCACGGAGTAGCTAATAGTGGGAAAATTTATGAAAAATGTTTGCAAGGTCATCTTTAGTTTAGTCGGCAACCAGCTGTTAAAGTTAAAAAAAATGACGTGTTTGGACCAAAATGCGTATCCGAATTATTAAACCAAATCTGGCTCAAAAATAAGGAAGTTTTGGGAACTTTATTAGAAAAATATTTAAAAAATTCCAAAATAGCGATTTTGGTCCACAGATGCTGATTTTCAAACATAAAAATATTTTTTAACAAAATTTGTCTTAAAAGTCGAAAAATGTTAAGAAGTTTATGTGGAATATGGGTCAATTTCAAAAAAAAAAGTACACAACGATTTTTTTTTTGCTTATTTTTAAAGTTTTTTCAATTCGCCTGTAAGAGTGGCCAATTTATGTAGAAATTGATGAAGAATCCGGTGGTACTTTTAGGCTCTCAAAAAATCAATATTTTTTGATTTTTTTTTTAGGTTTTCTATGATTTCTATTTTGAGCGTCACACACCAAATGTGTATTAAAAATCGCTAAAAATGCAAAAATATTTGAAATTTAAGCTTACTACGATGTTCTTATGTTTCTCAAGATTGACTTTTGGGAAAATCGTCTTTTCGATTACAAACACAAAATCATGTTTCACCTTGATTTTTCATTTTTTTTTTTTAAAGACTTGATCTTAAAGGTTACTTGCAAAGTAATAGGCTTGTAACAATGTATTTAAAAAAAAACTGCAATTATAAGCGTTTTAAGGAAAAAAAAAACTAAGTGTGACGCTCAAAATATTTTGTGACGATCAAGAGATTTTGTTGCACGTAAACAAGAAATAATGCCAAATTTAAAGTTTAACGAAAAAAAGCTTATTCTTTTACAAAAATTAATTTAAAAAAACAAAAATTTTTCAAAAAATCAAAAATTTTAATACAAAGAAAAATTTTATACAAAAAAATTCATCCAAAAAAAATTTGAATACACTTTTTTATCATTGTTTTTTTTTTTCTTTTTTACCTAAAATAGTAGTTTTAAGTGCGGGGACACAAAATTTTTTTTTTTTTAAATTGACCCATATTTCAAAAGTGATGCTCATGAAATGTTTGCCTATTTTGGTTTTTTTTCGTAGGCAATTTATTTCTCAAATTATAAAAAAATGAGTTGAAACCATGTAAACAATGATTGTCAACTTCAATTTTTTACATATAATATATTAACTTTTAAAAAAATTAACGTGACACTCATGAAATTTTATCGCGCCCTTACCATGGTGTTCACAAAAACTACGCAAATTCACACTTTTTTTAATAGATTTTTTTTTTTGCTTTTTCACTTTTGTAATAATTAAACTTTGTATTTTCCTTACGTTATTTACTTTATTTAAATGCAAATAGAAAACTAGTAATATTACTTGAATTATAAAAAAGTGACGCTCAATGCAAATTGTGGGGACAACCTTTCTTTGCAACGATAAATTCGCACTAATTAAGTTTTGACGACTATAACTAATCAAAACACAAGAAAGAAACGCAATAATTCGAAAACTGTTATTAAATGATGCATATTTACATTTTTCTTGATTTTATTTTATTTTGTTTACTAAGAATTCTAACGGGGGACACATGCTTTTGTATGGAAGGAGTCAGAGGGAGAAACAAAACACCATTCTGAATAAACAAAAAAACAAACATAAAAATTTGGGAATTAAGTTTTTTTTTTACATATTCCTCGCTGATCACTCTCAAATTTTTTTTTTTTTTTTACCTAAAATAGTAGTGTAAAGTGCGGGGACACAAAAAATGCGTTTTTATTTAAATTGACCCATATATATAAAATATAAAAACACGATTTTGGTACAAAAATGGTGATAAGCATCTGTGGACCAAAATCCTTGATCAGCATTTTTGAACTAAAATCGTGTTTTTTATATTTTTTTAATATATAAAATGCTTTACATTTTCAAAGTTTTGAGACCAATTTGGATAAAAAAAAATAATTTATATGTTCAAAAATCAGCATCTGTGGACCAAAATTTTTTTGTATTTTTTTATATTTTTCCTATAAAGTACGCAACAATTCCTAATTTTTGAGCCGGATTTGGTGAAAAAATTTGGACATGAATTTTGATTGAAAAACGCCATTTTTTCAAATTTTGACCGCTAGTTACTGACCTAAGATGTTCTTGCTAAATTTTATTACTATTAATACACGAACTTCTAGGACTTCAACCACTTTGTCCACGTAAAAAATTAAATTTTAATAATTGCTTGTAGCACAAGGGGTTTAAGTGCTCATATACCCCTTGTGCTCCAAGCAAAATAGGTGTTTTAGTAACAAGAGCTAAAAATTGTCGCCATATCTCGCTAACGAATAAGAATTTTACATTGAGCTCTTGTGCTCTAAACTTCTGTGAACTTCACCTACCTAATTCCATATGTTAACTCAATTTTTTTAAAAAAGTCACTTGAACCCCTTGTGCTTTGAGCCCCTCATATTATATTTCAGAAATTTACATTTATATATAAGAAGTTTCTATTTTTATATCAGAAATTTCCAACTGTATTTAAGAAATTTCGATTTGTATTTAACATTTTTTTAAATGATGGAAATATAAATGAATTTTTTTGAAGGAATTTAGCAAAATTTGAAATGGAAATTTTTGAAACATAATTGGAAATTTCTAAACTGTGCATGGTTTTTTTTTTTTAAATTTAAATAAAATTTTAAATTTTAAAATCCAATTATAAAATTTTGAAATTTAAATTTTCCTAAATACAATTGGAAATTTCTGATATATAAATATTAGAGTTCGTTTCGTGACTATGTCACTTCATCTGTTTATCGGATATCATCATTTTTTTAAAGGATTTAGGGGAGCTAAAAAGAATGCCGGTATTTTTTTGGAAAAATTTTCACTCCTTGGGGTGGTTCAAAGCATCTGAAAACGCGGATTTTGAGCTGATTTTTTTGCAGAGAAAAAACGGCTGAATATATTGCAAATCTGATTGCACCAGTCGATTCAACACCAAAAACTAAAATAATAGCAGTTTTTTGAACTCTTAAAAAAAGTTCCAATAACCCACAACAGGGGGCGTAAAAATCGATTTTTCTAAAAAAAAATTTAAATTATTTTTTTAATCATGCACCATGAAGAGGCAGATTTTGCTAAGAAATTTGGTACCAAAAGCACATTTCTATCACAACCCATTAAAAAGATATAAGGCTTCAAAGTTTTTTTTCTAATGGCAAAATTATAAAACACTGACCGAAATTTGAAAATTTTTTGGATGGGTCCGCGGTCTGGACACTCGTTTTCGATTTTCATCTCAATGCTGATTCCAAATCTGGTTTCCAAAATGTTCCGTAACGTCAGGTTTTTGAGATAATTGAGGTCAAAGTTCACAAAAAACGCATTTTTTGTGCATTATTAAGAGCATTTTTTTGTGATATTTTAGGATGATATTCTGGGATCATAAAACTCGTTTTCGATTAACATTTCGATGCTGATTCTGAATCTAGATTTCAAATTTTTCTATCACGTCATGTTTTCGAGAAAATTGAGGTCAAAGTTCTCAAAAAACGTGTTTTTGTCCATTTTTGAAAATTGATAACTTTTTAACGCGTTGTGATAGAACGGAAAATTTAGTACCATTTTGTCAAGCTGAAAATGCCCTTTAATTGTGCATATTTAAAAAATTAATTTAAAAAGAAAATGGAAAAACCTTATATTTCCGCCCTCTGTGGTGGGGTTTTGGAACTTTTTTTAAGAGTTCGAAAAATGACCATTGTATTATTTTTTGCTGTAGAATCGACTGATGAAATCAGATTTGCGATATATTCAGCCGTTTTAGCTCTGCTGAAAAATTAGCTCAAAATTCGCGTTTTCAGATGCGTTGAACCACCCAAAGGAGCTAATTTTTTTCCAAAAAAATACCGCCATTCTTTTTAGTTCCCCTAAATCCTTCAAAAAAATGATGATATCCGCACATCAAATTTTCAAAATTAACTCTAATAAATATGTAGTAATTTCTGAAATATAAATGGAAATTTATTTATTCTTTCAAATAAAAAATAAGCATTATTCAAAATATGTTAAAGATTGAAGGACTCTTTGCAACGCCGATTAATGCGCAATAATGAGCCAGTCAAATCACGTGTCTTTGTCTAAAACTCATTCAAAAAGAGTTTAAAATATTTAAAAGGAAGTCAGTTGTGAAATTTTATCAAAAAATAATTTTATATTGTTAGTTTTATATAAAAAATCTTAACAAAAATTAAAATTGTTTCCCCTTACTGCATCCTAAGCAGTGCTCTTTAGATGCGCTTCGGTTTGGTATAAAAAGATGCTGTGTCGCCAAAATCTTAATTTATTTTTGCTGGGTTACCAAAATTGCAGCTCTTTTGGTTTGGACTGCATCTTGGCTTCCACAGAAAGATGGGCGGATGTATATAGATAGATTGTCTTAGAAATTGATCAATAATATAAAACTAAACGAGGTCCTTGACGAAAATTTCAATTCGATTTGCATCCCAGCAACATTTTCTGTTCCAAATAATCGGTTCCAGAACGCCTCAAACTACCCTGCAACCGGTTCCACTTAACATTCCAGAATCAATGATTTTTGTTTGAAATTGTCCCGTAAGCAATCGTTTTTTAGAGCAAGTAGTTTTTTTGAAAAAAAATTTTACATAGAAAATTTTGTTGTGATTACCGTAGAATGTATTCAATAATCTTTTGAACCAGGAATTTGTTCCAAAAAATTTTCCTGGGTTAGAGCAAGTAGTTTTTTTGAAAAATAATTTTACATAGAAAATTTTGTTGTGATTACCGTAGAATGTATTCAAGAATCTATTGAACAGGAATTTGTTCCAAAAAATTTTCCTGGAATGGAATGGCAAATGAATACAGTCAAACTCTGTTATAACGAACTCGGTTATAACGAATTCTCGGTTATAACGAACTAATTCTAAAGTCCCGACGTTTTAGCATCAATTTTCACACAAAATACTTCTTTTATAACGAACTCGGTCATAACAAATCATCGGTTAAAACGAACTGCTTATTATGGTCCCACGAACACAATTTCACTCCCATAAATATTTTTCAATATGTGGCAATAATGTTTATCAAGACAACAAAAGGTTGGAATTTTTTGGTTTATATTATAATTTTGATAAAATTTTTAATGATTTCTTTTCAGTAAGTAGTTTATTTACGAAAAAACATCAAATAAAACAAAATTGGATATATTTTTTTTGGAAATGAAGCTAGGTTAATAAAAAAATATACCCCGCTTATAGCGAACTTCGCTTATAACGAACTAATTTTACTGGTCCCACGGAGTTCGTTATAACCGGGTTCGACTGTATAACGTTTTTGTTTTTAAAAAAACTTTGGCAAGTACACCCAAATCTTCAGCAAAACTTTATCATGATGTAATGTTTTGGACAAGAGTACAAAATTTGCAGGCATTTTTCTCGTAAAAAATTGTCAGATTCCTTGGGCACATGCCGATTTTTAGCGTATTAGGCTATAACCTTTTCCCCTATCCAATAGTCAATTAATACATTAAATGTGTTGTTTTTGTTGAAACGGGTGTTGATTTAGTGGGTGTGTGTATATGTTTGTGTTCATGTGACATTATTAACTCACATGTATTTGAGTGTGTGGGTAATGAATATGTATGAAAATTTGTTAAAATGGTACAAACTCATTCATTCATATATCGGTATGTGTATGAAATGTATTTTTATATAAAAACTAACGAGTATTTCTGAAGCATTTAATTAATTTGACATGTTGTGCAAAACTGCTGGTTGATATTCTGTTTTAATTTTTTTCTTTTTTTTTCGTTATGCTCTGATGTTGTTTTGCCTTGATGAAATAAGTTGAATGGTTTCATTTTCTGACTGCTGCTATTTTTTTTTTTAAATCTCAATTTTTGTTTGTTATTTAGTCAGTTACAGTTTTTACAATAGGCTAGAAAAGTATACCGTTTGGTTAGGTTGTAAGTGGCTGCTGATGTTTTACGTCAGCACACATAGACTTTTAGGTTCGTTGTGATGCCACGGGAAACATTTCGGTTATTCAATTTTTGATAACTGAAACCGCGGTTTCTAAATTTATCGGTTATTCAGAAACTCTTATATAAAGTTTAAAAATTGAATTACAACGGCTTGAAACTAACCAATGTTTCTCATTATTTTTAAACCTCCAACTAAAATAAAAGAGGCAGGTTAAGTTTGTAAATGAGCAAATAAACCAACCTCTGAAAAATACCGCTTTTTTACATGGTTTTTTGTAGATTTTTTAAAAAGTACCACATTTTTATGCTACTAGAAGTTCAAAGTCCTGTGTTTGGAGACAGAGGATTAGAAAATGAGGTTTTTTGGTCCGCCCCCTTTTGTGGGCGTGAATTAAAAAAATTGTTTAAATAATGATAAACTTTTATTTCTTTAGTGCAAAAAGCATAGGAATGAATTTTTAAACATCCCAGGCAGAAACTGTCTACCGTGACAAAGAAAAAGTCTCGTCAAAGCACTTTATTTTTTGTGTAGAAGGTAGTATGAATTCGAAAAAGTGCTTTGCAAGCGCTTTGCCAATGTTTTTCTATTTAAATACGTTCAAATTGGAATATTTTTTATTTCCCTGCAGGATAAGTGGCCGGTCTTTGATAGTTCTCGTGATATGTCACTTATACACAGTGACCTACATATTACAAACTTGACACCTTTTATATAAAAACACCTGTTTCTTTCGTGAGGAAGTGTCTTAAATTCCGAATACATCTAATGTGAAATGTCACTGGGCCTATCCCTTGGAACACTACCTGATTCGGTTCAATACACTACTTTTTTCGGGACTTTTCCAAAAATTTTCCTAGAAGCATTTTTAATAAATTTTTTATTCCAAAACGCAAAGAAAACTGCAAACAAATTTTTTCCGGGACTTAGAAAATATTTCAAAGTTTGTCCAAAATTTGTTTATCCTAATAAATTAGTCAATAAATTTTTTATCCTAATTTAATAAATTTCTTTATTCAAATCAGGGTTGGCAACCGAAACGAATAACGGTATCGGTAACGGTATTGGTATTACATACTTTTTATATCTAAACTTAAACTTCACTACCGGTACGTACCGGTATTATGAAAAAAATGTTAACAAGTCATAAATTTGTTAAAAACACGTAAAAAATAAAAAAAAATATTTAAAAAAATTAAAAAACTGTTATGTTCAGTACATTGTCTATAAATAATTATATTTTTACTAGTATTAAATACTATGAATTAGCTCAGAATTAAATTAAAACATATACACAATATTGTAATTCAACAAATACGAACTCATGCTCGTAGAGAGTCTCTACTAGCGACATGTCGCGACACCTTTGTCCAATAAGCAAAAAAATCTGCATTTTGAGCCATATGAGAAATCTGCATTTTAAGTCATTTGAGAAATCTTCTGTTTATAGCGAAGCGGTTTGCTAAATTTCTGTCTGGATAATCCAGGTAGAATCTGCAGAAAAAAACCGTCAATACAGCAGAAAAATTTTCTGATTTTAACAGAGAAATGTTCTGATTTTAAATAAACAGCGTGAACATCAAGACTGTTTGTCCTGTTGTTAAAAATAAAATCGACAGGAATAAATAAACTTGGCAAGGATGTTTCAGGGGATGTTCTTTAAGGGGTAGGGCGGGCGGAATTGGAGGGACACCTTTCCCCTCGTCATATATGTTAAGAAATTTATTTTATTTATATTTACGCTTAAATAATACAAATTTATCAATATTTAATTTTATTTTTTATAGACAAGCCCCCTTATTTTTTTATATTGGACAGTGAACTTCACACGGCATAAAAATGTTTCATTTTCTAAACAAATAAGCAAAAAAAAAGTAAATAAAATATGTTTTTCTGGGGTTGTGTAAATTTCTCTGGGGAATTTTTTTTTCATCTGGTCCGATTTTACCCACTTCGGAACTTAACTAGCCTATGACTATAAGACGCACCAGCATGTATCGTGTCTTCTACAGAAGGACAGACGAACATCACTTATAAACGATCACTGATCAATAATATATAATTTTTATGAGGTGCAAGACTGTATTAATATATACTGTAGACTAGAGGTGATGTTTGACTCACACTC
Source organism: Pegoplata infirma (assembly GCA_963921195.1). Taxonomy (NCBI): domain Eukaryota; kingdom Metazoa; phylum Arthropoda; class Insecta; order Diptera; family Anthomyiidae; genus Pegoplata; species Pegoplata infirma. Next base: position 162,792,290 of record OY992536.1, on the reverse strand, counting down.
ACTCACGCTCGCGACAGAAATTTTTGAATCACGCACAATCACTCACGAGCATATTTTTTCTACTCACACTCACTCACAATCACGTGAGTAAATTTAACACCTCTCACACTTACGTGCACACAAAAGCTTCACTCACATTGACTCACACTCACGGAACAAAAATAGTTCAAAAACTAAAATTTCAAAAATCTTACAAATTTTAAGCAAAATTTAAAGTTCAGACGAAATTTAACATTTTTTTGCTCTTTGTGGGACGAAGACGAAATCTTAAGTTTAGCCAAATTTTAAACTTTTTTTGTTGCTTTTTTGGTACGAAAAGAAATATAAAGAGAAAACAAGTCACGCAAACTCACGCAAAAAAATCGACTCACTCACAATCATTGTAAAATTGAATTCAGTGACACTCACGCGTGATCATGTGTGAATCAGGTGAATCATGCACTAATCTGCTCATGTGCCCATCTCTACTGTAGACTATATTACTGTTTTTAATCCACAAAAAAATTAAAATAAGTAATATTAATACAACCGAAACAAAACCGATTTAATACCGGTAAAAATCCGAATAAAGGTTACGGTTTTTTATCGGTAACGGTTTTTAAAAATTTTTATTTCGGTATTGGTAACGGTAACGGTAACGGTAGCCAATATTGAAGGGTTTTTAATCGGTAACGGTATTGAAAGGGTAACGGTAGCCAACACTGATTCAAATAAACACCAAAAAAAGTTGTGTCTTATGGACTTATACAATTTTGATACGTCTCATTTTTTTTGTTCTAAAAGTGCTATAATAGTACCATATTTTTTGTTATTAAAGCGCTTTCAAAGGGCTTTAAAATAGCAACGGCATACCGTTTACCGTGGTTATCATTTTGGACGCTGGGAGAGTACTAAACTGTGATGCTTTCCCAGCACACAAGCGACCATAAAAGGTACTTTGCCAGCGCTCTCCCGTTCGTATTTTTCTGCCTGGGTTCTTTCAATCTTTTCCAGCATAACACAAAATCAGTACATATAAGAGATTATTTTAATGTTGGTTTGATAGATGCTTCATCACTTGGTAAGAAGTTATAAGACGGTTAAATTTTGAAACCAAAAATTAAAAGTTTTTAAATTTTCGAGGTTTTTTGATCAGGGATTTCGGCCCCCTCTATATAATGAAAAAACTTGAACCAGAGTTGGTAGCTGTTGTAATTCTTAACATTTTGGAAATAATCCCATTAATATGCCACGAATAGTTAAGGAGTTCCAGCAGATCAAAGTTCAAAAGAAAAAAACGTAGTTTTTTTAAAATACCAGTTTTTCGCGAGGCACATTCGCGGTTTCATTCGAAATTTGGTGGACTCTTGCGTAAACCGAGTTTTTTTGTGAGTTTACATAAAAAAATCACTGGCGGGTTTATAAACAATAAATTGCAAAAATTGTTTGACATTTTTGAAAATTGTGCGAAATTTTCAAATCTGTTTCCTACACTCAAAGAATAATGTAGGTAAATTCCACTGAATATTCACTTAAAACAAATGAAATTTTATTTAAAAACCATTCCACTGTTTTTACATTTAAAATAAAAACACATTACAGTCAATTTTAAATGTTAATTTAATGACTAACCAAAACAATAAAAAACTAGTGAATATTCAGTTATTTTGTATTGAAAAACAGTAAAACTACAGAAGAAAAATTTTACTGCCGAAATTAAATGTAACAGAAAATTCGTTTTTAATACAGTAAATATTTTTTTTAAACTACAGAAACAGTAAAAAAATTAAATCCTTTATAAAATAAGTGATTTTTCTTTTAAAATGACTTTACTGATTACTTTTTAAAATAACCTACAAACAGTTAATGACATAATTTTCTTAGTGTATTTTTTTAGTAGCAATTAATGCATCATGTTAATTTTAATACAGCAAAGATTTGCGAGTAGAACTGATTTGCTTTTTGACTTTTTTCTTTAAGCCATTCTGAGCGGAAAGCGCGATGATTTTATCTAAACGTGTTTTGATCTGGCACATCCAAGGCTTTACACGAAATCGGATGTGTCGAAACTTGATGTGTCATCATAAAATCAGAAGCGGGTTAAAAAATGTTGATGATTATTGATTTTTTGGACCATATTAAATTTTCTTGTTATAAAGAAGCATCACCGATTTTTTTTAAACTACTGGTATGTTATAAAAAATTGTGAAACTTTTCTTTTACCGCGAATTAATCGCGATTTAAGGTACTTAGATATTTTTTTTTTTTAAATCGTTTGGTCATTAAAGGGTTAAATTTATATCATATATTTTAGAAGAAATGATATATCCTGGCATGTTTTAATAACGCATGCAACAAATGTGTAGAAAAAAAATCTTTAAAATATTTTTAAGCTTTTTAAAACCGCTAAATCTTAAAACCGCCATAACTTTTGACCCCCTTGCGCGATTTAATTGATGCGAACGAATTTCTTAATCTTAAATAGCTTCTAATATTTTCATCGATGTGCCATCTAAACAAAAATCACATCTTTTTTACCTCAAAATTTAAGTCTTAGACGGAACCCATCATATATTTCGAGAGGAAATTTGTTCCCCCCTAATTCCCACATTAGAATTGGGGGGGGGGACATTTTATATTTCTTAAAAGGGACATTGTGGAGGGAATTCATGGCTTCGGCCAAGTCGAAATGAACTTTCTACTTGTTGTTACTTGTTTTATATATAGATTTTATTTCATTACTTCGTATACATGTTGGACATAGAGTTGTATTGTAAGCACATGATGCGAGAGTTTTATATGCGCGTCAGTTAATTTAGTGAAAAGCAAGGTGCTTTTATTTTTGCTTTATAACCGTAGTTAATTTTTGGCAGTTCAGTTTTTTTGTATTTTTTTTTTTTTTCAAAAAAAGAAATTTCATAGATGATATGCTGGCTGACTCAAAATTTATCCACTCTTATTACACACACAAAAAAACAACGAGCTAAATATTACATATTAATTGTGGAATGTGCCACGGGGAAGTTTTTTTGCTGACGTAAATTTGCTACTGGGAAGGGGGTTGCGAGAGGGGTTGGAGTGCAAATAAATTGTGTGCTTTGTTAATGATTGCACGATAATTATATGGGATGAGACGGGCTGAGCGGAGATGCCGTCTTTATGAGATGCCATAATGATCTGGCTGAAGAAATTTATATTTTGGCTTATGAATTGTAGTGAATGATATATGTTGTGCTACAATTTTATGTATGAATGAAAAAAGTGTAAGCGTACGAGCGATGCTTTCGTACACAATTTACGTGTTTTTATGGTTCACATATTTTATATACAAGAATCGTTTAAGTGTTAAATTAAGTATTTATAATTTATAAAAGCATTTTTGTTAATGTTTAATATTATTATGCCTACTTTGTTGTTTTTTTAAACAAACAAAAGCCATATAAATTTTCTAGATTAAAAATGCAATTATAAACGTTAGTTGAATGGGAGTAATAAAACATTATTAAGATGTATTAATATTGTTTATTTAACTGTGTATGCAAATTAAAAGGGTTTTCGTTGTTATTATTAACTTGTTAAATAAACATGCTTAAAGTACACTACAAAAAAACTTGTAAAATGACAAGAAAAACTTGTTTTTTTTTTATTTTTTGCTACTTCCTACTTGACAAGAGTTTCTAATCATTTTATAAGATTTTTAGCAATAATTTTGTAATTTAACAAGCTTTTCACCAATAAAATTGTAAATTTACAAAATTTTTTGTAAATCTAAATTTTTTTTTTTTGTAATTTTACAAATTTCCAAAATAATTTTACAAAAAATATCTGGTAAATTCACGAGAATTCCATGTAATTTTTATTACGCCAAAAAACTGTAAATTTAAAATTTTATTGGAAAAAAGCTTATAAAATTACTAGAAATTCTCGTAAAATAGGAGGTAGCAAAAAATCTAGTTAAGTTACGAAACCTCATTGTAAATTTTATCGTGTCAAAAAATTTGTAAATTTACAAGTTTATTTATTAATAAAAACCTTGTAAAATTACAAAACTATTGGTAAAATGCTTGTAAAACTACTGGGAATTATTGTCAAATTGGAGGTAGCACAAAAAAAAGTAACAAACTTTTCTTGTAATTTTACAAAGGTTTTTTTTTTTTTGAGTGTACTAGATTTTTTTATACCTCCTATTTTATGAGAAATCATAGCAAAAATTACGAGCTTTTTTGTAATTTTACAAATGTACAAGGTTTTTTTTACAAAAATAATCTGGAAAATTCATGAAAATTCCTTGTAGGTTTTATTGCGCCAAAAAAAGTTGTTAATTTACAATTTTATTGGTAAAAAGCTTTTAAAACTACAAAAAAGCTCGTAATTTTTACAGTCTCACTTGGTTTTTGTAGATTTTTTAAACAAATTAAACATTTTTATTTTATTTTGTTAATGACATTTTTATTTCAGAAGAATCTGAAGAATTCTGGTTTGTTAAAAAAATTTTCGATGAAAAAAAATGCATGACACAAAAAATGTTGATGAAAAAAATGTAATAATTTTTTTTTTATAAAAAATAAATTTTAATGAAAAACATTTTTTTTTATTAAAATCTCCCGGAAAATAGACCCACTAAGGCTGGATTTTTGTAAGGGGTAAAAATGGTAAAAAACTGTACTTTTGGTACTTTTTATATCTTCTGAAATAATGGTACTAGAGACTTGAAATTTGGACTGTATATTTACCTCCGGAAATATAGATCCAGTAAGGCTGGATTTTTGCCAATGTTGATTCTAAGGGGGGAAAAAAAGGTAAGAAACTGTACTTTTGGTACCGTTTATATTTCCTCGAATAATGGTCCTAGAAACTGAAAATTTCCTTAAAAAATGTTCACAGAGAATTGAAATTTGAACTGTAATTTCGTGTCCCGGAATATATAGTAGATCCAATTAGGCTGGATTTTTGCCAATGATGATTCTAAGGGGGTTAAAAGGGTAAAAAGCTGTACTTTTGGTACCTTTTATATTTTCTTAAGAAATATTTTTTTTTTTATTGTGTTAATAACACTGTGCAACAAATTTTGGGCCATCGCATTGAGCCTCAATGCCTTCAACGCCATATGAAAGAAGACCATCAAGTGGACAAAATCACCAAAGGGTTTTGCAAAAATAGTAGGAATTTCTTTTTTATAGCCCACTGAAATTTTAATTTTTTTGTCAAAGGCGTTTGGAAAACGCCAAAAATACTATAATAAAAACACATCTGAGCTTCAAAATATTTGATGTCTTCAGTGAAATTTAATGGTGTTTCTTTTCTTGGAACATTTTAACCCTCTAACTGCCATTTTAAGGGCTCATTTTAGTCCTTTTTCAAAACCTAAACACAGAAGTCTAATAAAACGTCCATTTAGAGGGTTAAAATGTTCTACAAATATTTTGCTCATAAAATTTCACTAGGGGTTGTCAAATGTTCAAAGTTTTTGCGACATGCGCAAAGTGCTTAAAAAGGGTCAAGTATAAATAATCAATGTTTGTTATTTTTTTTTACCAAAGCAGTGTTAAAAAATATCGGCAAAAAACAGTGCAAATATCCTTTTGAGCTAAAAACGATGATTTGATGTGTTTTATAAAATTTTATGATGATTCTTTTCTTTGACCAAATTAACCCTTTAGGTCACGTTTTAAAGGGTCATTTTTGTACTTTTTTAAAAGAAATACAAAAAGTCTATAAAAAGGCAGTTATAGGGTTAAAATGTTTTAAAAATATTTACTGCATCAAATTTTACTAGGGCACGTCTAAGACAGAAATTTCGTCCAGCATATAGAAAATGCTTAAAAATTTTAAAGTATTAAATTTTTTTTATTTAGATGTGCCCAAGTAAAAAAAAGATGCAGAAAATATTTGTAGAACATTTTAACCTTCTAACTGCTTTTTTATAGACTTTTTTGTAATTCTTTTAAATAAGGACAAAAATGACCCTTTAAAACGGGAGCGAGAGGGTTAATTTGGTCAAAGAAAAGAATCATCATAAAATTTTATAAAACACATCAGAACATCATTTTTAGCTTAAAAGTATATTTGCACTTTTTTTGTCGATATTTTTTAACACTGCTTTGGTAAAAAAAATAATTAACATTGATAATTTATACTTGGCCCTTTTTAAGCATTTTGCGCATGTCGCACAAACTTGAAACATTTTACAACATCTAGTGAAATTTTATGAGGAAAATATTTGTAGAATAATTTAACCCTCTAACTGGACTTTTTATTAGACTTCTGTGCTTAGATTTTGAAAGAGGACTAAAATGACCCCTTAAAATGGCAGGTAGAGGGTTAAAATGTGCTAAGAAAAGAACCGCTATTCAATTTCACAGTAGACATCAAATCATATTTTGAAGCTCAGATGTGTTCTTATTATAGTATTTTTGACGTTTTCAAAACGCATTTGATAAAAATATAAAAACTTCAGTGGGCTATAAAAAAGAAATCCGAACTGACTTTGCAAAACAATCTAGTGATTTTGTTCACTTGACGGTCTACTTTTATATGGCGTTGAAGCCATTGGGGCTCATTTTTCTTATTGCACAGTGTAATTCGGTGAAGAAAACTTTCTTAAAAAATTTTTTTGTGTTTCATCGGTGGGTAAAGGGGTAAATATTGTAATTTTGGTACTTTTAATATATACTAAAATAATGACCATAGACACTTGATATTTGGAATGTAGGATCCTTTAGTAAAAGAAATCATTCTGAAATAAGTACTTTCTGAAAATGTTGTTTCTAAGAGTCGTAAAAGGGTTAAAAAAGTTTACTTTTGATACTTCTTATATTTGCTAATATAATTATCCCAGACACCTGAAATTTGAATACTACCTTTTGTAAAATAACCTTTTTTAAAAATACATTTTCCCAAAAGTACCCTTTATAAAAAGTATCCTTTATAAAAAGAACCTTTTATAAAAAATGCCTTTCATAAAAAGTACCTTTTATAAAATAAAGAACCTTTAATAAAAAAAATATCTTTTATAAAATAAGTACCTTTAATAAAAAAATATCTTTCATAAAAAGTACCTTTTATAAAAAGTACCTTTCATAAAAAGTACCTTTTATAAAAAGTACCTTTCATAAAAAGTACCATTTATAAAAAGTAGCTTTTATAAAAAGTACCTTTTATAAAAAGTACCTTTTATAAAAAGTACCTTTTATAAAAGTACCTTTTATAAAAGTACCTTTTATAAAAAGTACCTTTTATAAAAAGTACCTTTTATAAAAAGTACCTTTTATAAAAAGTACCTTTTATAAAAAGTACCTTTTATAAAAAGTACCTTTTATAAAAAGTACCTTTTATAAAAAGTACCTTTTATAAAAAGTACCTTTTATAAAAAGTACCTTTTATAAAAAGTACCTTTTATAAAAAGTACCTTTTATAAAAAGTACCTTTTATAAAAAGTACCTTTTATAAAAAGTACCTTTTATAAAAAGTATCTTTCATAAAAAGTACCTTTTATAAAAAGTACCTTTCATAAAAAGTACCTTTTAAAAAAAGTACCTTTTATAAAAAGTACCTTTTATAAAATGTACCTTTTATAAAAAGTACCTTTTATAAAAAGTACATTTTATAAAAAGTACCTTTTATAAAAAGTACCTTTTATAAAAAGTACCTTTTATAAAAAGTACCTTTTATAAAAAGTACCTTTTATAAAAAGTACATTTTATAAAAAGTACCTTTTATAAAAAGTTCCTTTTATAAAAAGTACCTTTTATAAAAAGTACCATTTATAAAAAGTACCTTTTATAAAAAGTACCTTTTATAAAAAGTACCTTTTATAAAAGTACCTTTTATAAAAAGTACCTTTTATAAAAAGTACCTTTTATAAAAAGTACCTTTTATAAAAAGTACCTTTTATAAAAAGTACCTTTTATAAAAAGTACCTTTTATAAAAAGTTCCTTTTATAAAAAGTATCTTTTATAAAAAGTATCTTTTATAAAAAGTATCTTTTATAAAAAGTATCTTTTATAAAAAGTACCTTTTATAAAATGTACTTTTTATAAAAAACACCTTTTATTAAAAGTACCTTTTATAAAAAAGTACCTTTTATAAAAAGTACTTTTATAAAAAGTACCTTTTATAAAAAGTAACTTTTATAAAAAGTACCTTTTATAAAAAGTACCTTTTATAAAAAGTACCTTTTATAAAAAGTACCTTTTATAAAAAGTACCTTTTATAAAAAGTACCTTTTATAAAAAGTACCTTTTATAAAAAGTACCTTTTATAAAAAGTACCTTTTATAAAAAGTACCTTTTATAAAAAGTACCTTTTATAAAAAGTACCTTTTATAAAAAGTACCTTTTATAAAAAGTACCTTTTATAAAAATTACCTTCAATAAAAAGTACCTTTTAGAAAAAGTACCTTTATAAAAAGTTCCTTTTATATAAAGTACATTTTATAAAAAGTACTTTTTATAAAAAGAGCTTTGAAAATGATTTGCAAGAAAACTGTTCTATTGATTAAAAACGGACTTCACCATTGAAATCAGCATGTCTTAATTATATAAAAATGGTAGTCAGACCTCATGTCACAAAAAATTTTTGGTTTTTTGTAACGAAGTGTGATTGTTTTACGTTTTTTTCCATTAACTGGTGAAAAACTTTTTTATTCACCAGCAGGTGAGTTAATATCCAAGTTACAAACCTTTTTGGGTTTAAGAAAATGCGTCGCTTTTAAAATTAGACACCAAACGGAAATCAATATCATGTTAAATTTGTTTTAATCACTTAATTTTTGTTTCAAAATATTGTTAACTAATTTTGGTGTGAAAATTATTTATAAACTATTGAACTTTTTCCCAGAATTTCTTTAATTTTTTGTGTTTACTTATCATTTACGCTTTAACAAAAACTATGACTGGCAAAAAAGAAAATAAAAACACAAATAAAGTTTTTATGTATTAAAAAGTTCGTCCTTGAAGTTGACTTACTGTAATAATAGCAGCACTGCTATAATGCTAATATGCTTTTGCTTAAATGTTACAAAAAAAAAATAGAGGAAATTTGCAAATCTAATATGAACAAAAAAAAAACGTTAGGTTTGCAAAAAGAAGAAAATAATATTAAAATTTCATTATTATGCCCTTTTTGTGTTATTCTTGTTAACAGCATAAATATTTATCAGTAGAACGAGCTAAGAAAAATACAAATTATAATAAAAATAACAATTCCAACTAGCAAACGTCCGCCCACAAGCCTGCCATTCAGACCGAAAGTCCAGTAAGTCACATCAACAGGCTAAGAGAAAAGTAAAACAAAAGTAAATTAAAATAAAATTCTTTTTAAAAAATTTTTTTTCTCTTCCTCTTTTTTAAAATAATGACCTAAAAATGTCAATTTATCATATTTATAAAAATAAAAGCAAAGAAACTTTAAAGAATAATATATTACTTCCAACTATTTGTAGGTTAAAGGAATAAACATGTTTTTTTTAATACCCTTTCACTCAGCTTAAAAGGGTTTATATCAGTTTGTCTTTACGTGTGTTATATATTAAAATATCGGCCAAGGACACTATAGTATAATGTAAAAACATTCGTGATCATCGATCTAGCGATATTTGCTCTTATACCCTCCAACCACAGTATGGCGGTAAAAACGCTACTTTATTCCGTGTGTAAGAAGGGGGAATTTTCCCTAATTTTTGTATATGCTTGTATTTTTGTTAAGGAAATCGAATATTTTATTGATAGAAGAGTTTCAAAGTCCTGCACTTGAACCTAGGGGATAAGAAAAGTTAAGAATGTTCTTTTTATGCTATTAAAATTTCAGAGAGGTGTTTTTTCGTATTGTTAAGTAACAAATTTTCAAAGCTTGTTAGAGATCCAAATATTAAATTTTTTCCAAAACCTTTAAAAAAATCAAATAGTTGGATCTAGACAGTTCTGTGAAAACATTGCTGATAAAATTATGGAGATTTAAAATTTAGTATAAATATTTGGCCTCTAATAAACTATTAAAATTAACTGCTCAACAATACGAAAAAACGCTTCACAGAAATTTTAAGAGCATTAAAAGGGCATTCTAAACTTAAACACAAAATTTTGTTCTTGGAAAAATGCGATTTTTAAAACGCCAAAAAATATTGAAAAAATATGGTTTTTTATCATTCTATTTCAATTCATTCTATTTCAATGTGATTATAGAGATCCAATATTTACTTAAGGAGTTATGGCTCTTCAAAAATTCATTGAAAAACAATTTAGAACAAAAAAAAAACAATTTTATGTACAAAATTATATGGAAAAAATTATGGAAATTATATGGAAAAAATGTATGGAAAAAAATTATCAAAATTTAAAAAAAAATATATTAAAAATAGAAGACATTATGCCTGTTCGTTTACCTTACTACAATCTACTCATTTCTACTACTTTTACTACAGCTGGAAATTTTCAGTACAAAAAGTAAACAAAAATTTCCAGTTGTAGTAAAAATAGTAAGAAATTTAAGTAAACAAACAGACCTGTTGTGTTCCATGAAAATGATGACTGACTTTGTTTGTACAAATGTTATACTTTAACAATATGGTAACTAAAAAAATCAAAAGGGTGTAACTTTGCAAATCAAACTCCGATTTACAACGTTCATATTTTCGTTAAATAGTGTATAAAATAGCCTTGATCATATTAATTTTCATATGATCAATCTAAACAGATTACACGTTTGTTCTAATAGCAGTGTCAACACGCTGATCACGCCACTCTGTATCAATTACACAGTGATACAAAACCGAACTTTCGGAATCGGAATGGAATGAAACCAAAAGCAAATGAAAGCTGACGTTTTCCATAACAAAATCCACAAGGCGTTTTTTTCAGGTCAGAGCTAGATTTTATTTTACACGCATTTAAAGTTGGTAATTTTAAAGCATTTAAAGTTTTTGTGTACTAAATATGCCCTACTTTAAAGGCCCTTGGTGGTGCCCTTATTGGACATGTAGGGTCCAGTTTCCAAACTTAAGCTCAAAATTACTTCAGCTATGACTGGTATTTTGCTGCAATCGGTCCAGTACCTATTTACTGAATGGCCAAATTATTAAAATAATTCACTGTACACAGCCTTCGCGGTCTGTTCGAATTTACAGCCTCTGCGGACTGTTCTAAGTTTTCAGCCTTCGCGGTCGGTTCTAATTTACAGCCTTCGCGGTCTGTTCTAACGAAACCATTTACAGCCTTCGCGGTCTGTTCTAATGAAACTATTTACAGCCTTCGCGGTCTGTTCGGATTATCAGCCTCTGCGGACTGTTCTAAGGTTACAGCCTTCGCGGTCTGTTCTAACGAAACATAATTTTACAGCCTTCGCGGTCTGTTCGGATTTACAGCCTTCGCGGTCTGTTCGATAGTAGGATTTGCACCTCCGCCGCCGAGGAGGTTGCCAACCCGAGGCAAGGATCATAGAAGTAAATAGGATGTCCAGAACTTCAAGTTCCTGATAATGATGTTGCTCAGTCTGCTCAGTCTGCTCAGTCTGCTCTCCCAAAACAGGGGTCTTGTGGACTGTCCACAGGGGCCTTGTGGACTGTCCACAAGACCCCTGAACATTAACCAGTAAAGCGTTCAAAACAAAGAAATCGAAATTTGGCAAACATTTTGAAAAATTTTCGATTTAAATTTTAAAAAAATGAGGAATATTAAGAAAAATCCCAAAAAAATTATTGAAAATACTAAGAAGAACCAAAAATTAATATTTAGGGGGGAAAAAAAATAAAAAAGAATGAAAATTTTTTAAATTTTCAAAAATAAGAAAATAAATATTAATTTTTGGTTCTTCCTAGTATTTTCAATAATTTTTTTGGAATTTTTCTTAATATTCCTCATTTTTTTAAAATTTAAATCGAAAATTTTTCAAAATGTTTGCCAAACTTCGATTTCTTTGTTTTGAACGCTTTACTGGTTAATGTTCAGGGGTCTTGTGGACAGTCCACAAGACCCCTGTTTTGGGAGAGCAGACTGAGCAGACTGAGCAGACTGAGCAACATCATTATCAGGAACTTGAAGTTCTGGACATCCTATTTATTTCTATGATCCTTGCCCGAGGACGAAAAAGCCTGAGTTCTAGACCACGAGGATTTCCGAAGGTACCCGAGTTATTTACCGAAGTGACCCCGATTATACCTGAACGACTAAGCCAGTGTCGTTACCCGAAAAGATATAACCGACGAGTCGATCGTACCCGAGTGAAGCCAGTAGAGTAGTTGCTATTTATTTGTACTGAAGTTATTAAAATTAATAAAGAAAATATACTATATAACCCCAAAAAGAATCAAGTTGAATCTGGACATGACTGATTTACCTCAGCCGAAGAATAAAACCACGTCACAAGGGGTAAAAGTTGACGAATAATGCATTTTCATTTAGAATGCATTTTTTAATGTCATTTTTTTTTTAACTTTTATGTTTACAATAGAGGACTTTAGCTTTTAATTCCAATTTCGATAATAAAAATCCGAAATTTACTTCAGAAGTTATCGCTCATCAAACTACAGCACTTTTTCATATTTTGCTATTGAGCTAAAACACCTCAATTCAACCAAGGAGTTGACCGCACCCCCTCAAAATTTAATGAAATTAAGTACTGATGTTTACTTTAACAAAAAAGAGATTTTGCCAATTTTTCAGGCTTCTGGTCATTCCAGTATTCGAGATATGGGGTCTTGAAATTTGGCAAAATCGTATATATTTGACAAAAGTGTTCTGAGATAAATAAAGATAAATCGAAAAGTAATTACAATACACGTCTCAGTCAGGTCGCAAATAATAGGTAATAAGACAGCCTTTAAAATGGCATTCCCCAAGATTTTTTTTGAAAAAGGTCAGAGGTCATTGGTTTTAACCTTAATTTTTGGAGAGCTATATCTCAAAAAACAATATTTTTAAAATTTTGGAAAAAATATATGTGATTAAGAATCATCTATACTACTTAAATTTAAATTTTCAGGATGGAGACTTCATTGCAACTTTTTATATTAATAGAAACGTTGTGACAGGAAAGAAAAAGCGGTGTAATTTCCCTCAGAAAAAAAATATTTTTTTTTTGTCTTTGAAATTCTGCTAACAAAGTTCATTTTTCTGAATGTTTTTGACGTGCTGAGTCCAAATATGACCTTTGAACTGGCCTATCGCTATTACTTTTCAAGATATATGCACCTAAATTTTCAAAAATATCACAGCAATAGCATTTTAGCAATTTTCACATATTTATGTGCAGATATCTCGAAAACTAATAGCGATAGGCCAGTTTAAAGGTCATATTTGGACTCAGCACGTCAAAAACATTCAGAAAAATAAATTTTGGTACCAGAATTTCAAAGACAAAAAAAATTTTTTTTTTTCTAAGGGAAATTACACCGCTTTTTCTTTCCTGTCACAACGTTTCTATTAATATAAAAAGTTCCAATGAAGTCTCCATCCTGAAAATTTAAACTTAAGTAGTATAGATGATTATTAATCACATATATTTTTTCCAAAATTTTAAAAATATCGTTTTTTGAGATATATCTCTCCAAAAATTAAGGTTAAAACCAATGAACTTTGACCTTTTTCAAAAAAAATCTTGGGGAATGCCATTTTAAAGGCTGTCTTATTACCTATTATTTGCGGCCTGACTGAGACGTGTATTGTAATTACTTTTCGAGTTATCTTTATTTATCTCAGAACACTTTTGTCAAATATATACGATTTTGCCAATTTTCAAGACCCCATATCTCGGGAAGAAAAAGTACCAGAAGTCCAAAATTTTGGCACTATGATTTTTTTGTAAGGACCCAACAATATTCCAAGTTTCATCAAATTCGAAAGGGGTAAGGTCAAAAATTCTACTTTTTTCCGTTGAATTGAGGTGTTTTAACTCTATTTTTTAAAAATGAAAATCGCGAATAAAATCGCGAGATTTTGGAATTTAATAAAATTGTAAATGGGAATATCTAAATGGCTCCATATTGTATCCATATCATAGATGGGACTAATTAATTAAAGGGACCAATTAATTGATGGTTTAATTACCATTTAATTGATGTCAATGGTAATGAAATTTTTTTCGTTACCATTGGTTGTATCAATTGTACCAATTAAATGACTTATCAATTTAATTACTAATGAAAATTAAAAAAAAAATAATTACCATTGGTATGGCATCACTTAAAAAAAAATAATTACCATTAGTAAAGGTCGTCACAATATTGTCAAAATCGGTAATATTTGGAAATATCTGTTGTTTTTTGTTATATTGTGTTTTAGGTTTTAACATTTTTTAAACCAAACACACGTTGATTGCCTTTGTATAACACAATAGTGGACATTTTTATTTGCGTTTTGTTTTTTGACTTTAACATTTTCATATTTTTTTGAAAAACATACTTTTATATTTAAATTTTTAACTTTTCAAAAAAAAAAACAAAAATGTGCAAACAAATGGTTTTGAAACCAATTATAATTGGTGTTTTCCAACAATTGGTGCATTTCATTACCATTAGTAATTATTTTTTCAATTTAAAAAATTTAATTACCATTAAATGGTAAAGAAAATTTTTTCATTACCATTGATATCAACCAATGGTAATTAAATTTCAATGGTAATGAAAAATTCCCATCTATGATCCATATACACAATCTAAAGATCCCAGGTTTCTCGTGCTGATTGATGAAAAGGCGTATATCGTACAAAACTATTTTTGGAAATTGGGGGGTCAAAACTCAAAAAAAAAATTCCTATATGAATAATTTTTTATTCCAAAATACTTGGGCTCCGAAAACCACAATTATTTGAAGTCATTAAAAAATCATAAATTTGCAGGGCTCAACATTTTGTTCGCTGGTTTTGTTACCAACTTTAAAAACTTATTGCTCCATAACACTTAAAACCACCACCCTGAAATTTTAACACCGCACTATGGTCCCAAATCATTTTTTTTTTGCATTAATTCCAAAAATGAAGCAAAGTCGCTAGTTTTTAATCTGGAATGGGTTTTTATCTCTTTACGCAATTAAAAAACGATTTAAAAAAAAAAAAAATTTTAAAAAAAAAAAAAAATTTCGCAAATTTTTTTTGAAAAAAATTTTTTTTTTTTTTGGAAAAAAAAAAATATCAACCATAATATATTTCTAGTAGTCAGTTAGCTTGGCTAAAGCCAAAAAAATTATAGTTAAAAAAAAAATTAAAGATTTGTCTCGCAAAAAACCGAAAATTTTGCCGAAATTTGTGCTAAACTCAAATGGCAATTGTGAGAGTTTGCCGAAAAATGCTGGCTAGGTGTTAATTTTAGTATTAAATAGACCATCTAGAAAACACTTTCACATTTGAAGACTCATGCAAGTTCGTGCCCAAACACAACTTTTTGTCCACGAAAGATATAGGCTATTTTGGCTTCAAAATCCTTAAAACCGCAACCCCCAAGAATAACGCCAAAGATGCATGGAATTACAAATTGGAGTTTTTTAAAAAGAACTACTTTCCTTGGGCTTCAATTTTCCTTTTTAGCCTTTTTATAATTTAATTTTTTCCCATTTGCTGTTAGTATAATTGTAATATGGTTTTAATCCCAATTTAATAATACGCCTTAAAACTATTAACTTTGAAACCCTGGCAGACAGACAGTATTGCCATAAAAATTTTTTCATCATACTTTCTTAATGGCTTGGAGTGTTGCCATTGAGAAACTGTATAAGCTTTTGGAAATTTGTAAATTTTTTTTTTTTTAATTTCTGCCAAAAAAAATGCATTTGGAACCATAGTGCACCGTAAAAAGGACATTATATATTTTAATAAAAAATTTTAGTTTTTAAAATCCTTGGTGTCTTTGCCAGGAAAAAAGGACACTCCAATATTGTTTCAAAAATTTTTATTGTTTCTAAATTTTAAATATCCATCATTTTTTCAACAATATTGTAACAGATAGTGTTTTCGTACAACTTACGGTTTCCGAGTAAAAAAAAACTCAAAAAAACTGTCTAGAGAGACAACTATTTGATTTTTTTTTAAATTTTTTTTTTGCTCAACAATACGAAAAAAAACACCTTACAAAATTGTTACATCAATGGTTTCGTTGCCAGAAAAAAAGGAAATTCCAATACTGTTTTTAAATTTTTTGTTGAATTTTTTTTTTTTTTTGGAATTTTACGTCTTCATAATTTTATATAAAATATTGTTTTTATAAGTTTTTTCATACGACTTACGGCTTCCGAAAAAAATGGTAAAATATTGTCTATAAATCAATATTGCTTTCAAATTATTCTGAGCTAAATAATGTTCTTTGATGTCTGCAGTAAAACTTTAAGGTGCTTCTTTTATTAGAACATATTAACCCTCTAAAGTTCATTTTTATACCCTCTACTTAGTGATAGAGGGTATATATAAGTTTTTCATTCCGTTTGTAACTCATCGAAATATCGATCTGGGACCCCATAAAGTATACATATTCATGATGCCCGATCGATTTTAAGACATTCTAGCGATGTCCGTCTGTCTGTCTGAGGAAAATGCTGTCACGGACAAAATATTGCACAGAGATGACTGAAACTAAATAAATTTATTGGAAGTTCTCCCGAGAAGTTTGGTATTGCATTTCAGCGATGTCGGTTCAGCGGTTCAAAAGTTATGAACGAAAATGTAAGCACACCTCAAAAATTTCAGTACATTCAACATAACCTAAAAATGCAAAATGCTTTAATTCGGCTTCTGGTTGACATATGTGAACATAATTGAACACCAAATGGTATTTAAACAAGTACCAACATATTTTTTGACAAAAAAAAAAAAAATCGCTTCTACTTCCAAAAGTAATTTCCTTTTAATTAAAGTTTTTTGCAATAATCTTTTTGAAAGATTATTGCAAAAAATCACTACATTCGGCCGTAAATAAAACTGTAAGTACGTGACCAAAGTCTTTTGGAGGCTGTAGTCTACATTTAAAATATTTTGTAGGCAAATACATATGAAAAACATATTTAAAACAAGTGATAAATCATTTGAAAAACCATTCCAGTAATTATTCATTTGTTATATATGGTTTTGAATTGAGAAAAGTGTGAAAGAAAAATTTTAATTTTTCTAAAAATTTAGACATCCTGGTTTGTTTCTTACTAGTTTCATATTATCCAGTTATAATAATCTTCAGAAAAACTTTTAATGTCAATTTATTTAGTTAATAGTCAATAAAACTCTATATGTGAAAATTATTTACAGATCGCAGCCGACAAGGATTGAACTCATCATCATCTGTAATACTTTGCTATTAACTGCTTGTAACGTACAATCACTCTAGACCGATACGCAAAGTAGGCTGTTAAGCAAGTATCAACTAAATCTGATTTTTTCAATTCGAGTGTAGTTGTTGCTCTTGTTTTTTTCTAACAGAAGAGTTTGTTATTGTAATTTTTGTAAACAAACTTATTTTTAGTAATCATTATTCTTCTTCCTCTCCTTCATCAATTCTGATCTAAGTACTTATTTTTGCAAACATTGCCAGACATGGTCTATATTTTAGACACAAATGTTAGGTGTTGCCATTTTTCCAAAGATACTGATTGCCACTTAGGGCGACTTATAGTCGTTATTTTTAAATTATTGTTTTTCTGTAAAGACAGTCGAGCTCAGGCTCTAATTATAATTATGTATTATAATTTTTTGATTTGTTATATATGGTTTTGAATTGAGAAAAGTGTGAAAGAAAAATTTTAATTTTTCTAAAAATTTAGACATCCTGGTTTGTTTCTTACTAGTTTCATATTATCCGGTTATAATAATCTTCAGAAAAACTTTTAATGTCAATTTATTTAGTTAATAGTCAATAAAACTCTATATGTGAAAATTATTTAGAGATCATTTGTTTTAACAAACATCAACATTTATTTTTTACTGTTAATAAAATTTTCCAAAATAAATAACATTAAACATTAAAAAATAACGTCAATTTCATTTTTTTAACAACAAATTCGAAAAAATAACCTTCGATAACATTGAAAATTAATGACGGTTGTGTTATTTTTACCAACAAATTAAAAAAAAAATACCTACGAAAACATTAAAAATTAATGATTTCGTAGGTTATTTTTACAATTTTTCTATTTCTGTTGAATTTTATCTTAAAAAATTTTTAATAAAATTTTTGAGGATCGATCCCGCAATCAACTACATTTTGGCCAGACACTCTACCCATCGTGCCAAAGTCACTTGATACAAACATGTTTTTATATTTCTATAAATATTTTTTTGAATTTTTTGTTTTACAAAAAAATAACCAACACAAGTAGGTAAAAACTAATGACTTCTCTTTAAAAAATGTCAACAGTTTAAAAATTTTTACTTACAGAACAAAAATATATGACTTTAAAAATTGAATGCTAATAAAAGTCTTTATTGTTTATGTTTTTATTTTTGAAACAAAGAACAGAAATATTCATTTAAAAAAAGGAACCTTGAACAAATGTTTTTTCTTTTAAGAAAGACAAAACGTTATAATTTTTAAATAAACTACAAACATTAAATGACATAATTTTTTGAGTTTACTATTAGGGTACTTTAATTTTTTTTGGTTTCAAGCCAAATACATTAAGTCACCTTTAATTTGTTGAACAGTGTAATATGTTTACTTTGTGGGGTATCCGTTTACTTTGTGAAGTCCTCGGTAAAATTAAGAAAAATCCAGAAAATTCTGCATATTTTTGAAGGGGTTTATATGATTCGGCATAGCTGAATTATAATTATTTTTTACTTTGTGTTTTTTTACATTTGACCACTACTTTTATTTAATATTAATGTTTACAAGGTGAAAAAATATAATGTTTTTTGTTTTTATTATAATATAAAAACAACAAGGAACATAATATACAATTTTTAATGTGCACATTTTATATTGGATAAGAAAACAAGTGGTTTCGTTAAACATAGTTTGTAGTACATGTGCTCGATTAGAATGATTGATATTACATCTTCTAAGGAATTAAATCACTACTTCGATTTCTAATTCTCGATATCAAGTTTTTTTTTTTTTAAGTTTTAAAATTATGTCATTAACTGTTTGTAGTTTATTTAAAAAGTTTTACGTTTAGTCGTTTTTAAAAGAAAAAACATTTGTTTGATGTTCAGTTTTTATTATTGACTTCTTTTGTCCTTTGTTTCAAAAATAGCACACTAAAAAGTAAAGACTTTCATTAACATTTAATTAATAAAGTCATTTATTTTTGTTCTGTAAGTAAAAAATACTGATAATTCTTTAAATTTTTAATGATTTGTGTAAGTAATTATTTTTTAAATTGTTGGTTTTTTTTAATCAGATATTAGTTTTTACCTACACAAGTAGGCTATTTTTTTGTAGAAAAAAAATTCAAAAAATTATTTATAGAAATAAAAAAACATATTTGTATCAAGTGACTTTGGCACGATGGCTAGAGTGTCTGGCCAGAATATAGTTGATTGCGGGATCGATTCCCCAAAATTTTATTAAAAATTTTTAAAAAAATATATCAATAGAAAATTGTAAAAAATAACCTACGAAATCATTAATTTTTAATGTTTTCGTAGGTTATTTTTTTCGAATTTGTTGGTAAAAATTAATGAAAAAAACGTAATTTTTTAATGTTATTTATTTTAGAAAATTTTGTCAACAGTAAAAAATAAATGTTGGTGTTTGTTAAAATCAATGAATAATTACTGGGATGGTTTTCAATTGTTTATTCACTGGTTTTAAATGTGTTTTTCATTTGTTTTTGTCTACAAAATATTTTGAGTGTAGACAATGTCAACCTTCATTTGCTTTTGGTTTCATCCCATTTCGATTTTGGTTGTTCCACTGTTGAATATTACACCGATCCAATAACTGGGATTTATAAAACAACCAATACACTTTTCTCTCCACAAATAAACTGACAACGCAACTCAAAAATAATATTTGTTACTTTGTTCGGGATTTTTTGTTGTTGTGAAAGTGTATCTGGGTGTCTGTAGGTTTTATATCTTTTACAGTACTTGACATTATTGTCAAAATATGTATCAACTGTTGTGATGATGTTCATGTTGGGTGTATTTATGTTGATATTGTTGTTGCTGTTGCTCCAAAAAAAAAGGTAAAATTTTCTATTAAAGGCAGCAGGTGTTCCAAAGTGTCAACTAAATTACAAACAGCTATAACGATGTAAAAGTAGCAGTCAACCGATGAGTCGACATTTTGCAATGTACGGAAAATCTCCAGTACTTGTTAGAAACATTCAAACACAGTTTTTTGAGTTAAAGGAATGCCACAAATATTTGCCTGCAGCCTGGTGGGCTAATAAAGCAAGTTTTAGGATTTTTTTCATTACACTCAAAATATTTTGTAGGCAAAAACAAATGAAAAACACATTGAAAACCATCCCAGTAATTATTCATTTGTTTTAACAAACATCAACATTTACCTTTTACTGTTGACAAAATTTTCTAAAATAAATAACATTAAACATTAAAAAATTACAGTTTTTTTCATTATTTTTTACCAACAAATTCGAAAAAAAATAACCTACGAAATCATTAAAAATTAATGATAGTTCTGTTGTTTTTACCAACAAATTCCAAAAAAATAACCTACGCAATCATTAAAAATTAATGATTTCGTAGGTTATTTTTTTACAATTTTCCATTGAATTTTTTTTTTTTAATTTTTAAATAAAATTTTGGGGAATCGATCCCGCAATCAACTACATTTTGGCCAGACACTCTACCCATCGTGCCAAAGTCACTTGGTACAAATATGTTTTTATATTTCTATAAATAATTTTGTTGATTTTTTTTTTCTTCAAAAAAATAACTTACGTGTGTAGGTAAAAACTAATGATATCTCATTAAAAAATATCAACAATTTAAAAAAAAAATTACTTACACAAATCATTAAATATTTAAAGAATAATCAGTAGTTTTTACTTACAGAACAAAAATAAATGACTTTAAAAATTAAATGTTAATGAAAGTCTTTATTTTTTAATGTGTTATTTTTGAAACAAAAGACAGAAGTAGTCATTAATAAAAACTGAACATTAAACAAATGTTTTTTCTTTAAAAAACGACTAAACGTAAAACTTTTTAAATAAACTACAAACAGGTAATTTTTTTTTTAACTAGTATTTATTAACGCAATCTATCATACATTAATATTAAACATTACATGTGGCTTATTAACTATTAATTAAGAACTGGTAATGATCCATTGATCATCCCATACTAAAGAAAACCAAAATAAATAATACATAGGTAATATTTGTTTTCCTTGTATGTGTGGATTATTAATAAGAATATGAATTGTTTTCAGATAAGGTTAATTTCCCATTTTGTTGCCTTATTGTAGTAAGTCCTGGGGAGCTCTTCTTCTAATTGTAAGTCGGACGAAAGTAGAAGGATTAGCCATTAGATTTGATGATAAGGGATTTGGATGGTTATGGAATCTGGATCTGTAGGACGTCTATTGTTTTTGTACTTCCTCTTTTATTGTAGGGATTTTGAGTTCTCTATATAGTTGGTTGTTTGATATGTACACAGAAAAAAATATTCGATGGAGAAAAACAATTAAATATTTGCTTAGCTTAAAATTTGACTTTCAATCAAATTTTACTTGAATTAATTAACCATTTGCTAAAATCTGAAAAATTCACAGTATGAAATATAAAAACAAAAAAACTTAACAAAGTAGGCTTTGTCTAACAATGCGATGAGCGCTGTTGAGTTTTTTGTTTTAGTTTTCGTTAGTAGCCAAACAGAAAAGTACGTAAACGCACACAAGACGAAGAAAAGAAAAATAATATAAAATACAAAAAAAAACAATTTAAAAAAAGATTGACAAAAAACACTAAAATTGTATAATATTGATTAACCATTCACTCAAATCAAGCATTGGTTTAATCAAAAATAACCAAAAAATATTGATTAACCAATCACTCAAATCAAGCATTGGTTTAATCAAAAATAACAGAAATATACCGATTAATCATTTGCTCAAATCAAGCATTGGTTTAATCAAGGATCAGTCAATGACTGACCTACAATTTTAGTGCTTGATCCAACAATTTTCCTCATTAACTGACTTTTAATTAAAATAATGTTCAACCTGGTGTATTTCGCGCTTGATCTAACAACTCATTTTTATCTGTGTACCATGGGGCATTTGTGACCTGCCGTAGAGTCTTCGATTGGAATCGCTGGTGTATTTCCAGATTAGAGTTTGCTGCAGTTTCCCACAGCTGGATACCATAAGTCCAGATTGGCTTTAATACACACTTGTAGATTAGTAATTTATTTTCGAAAGAAAGTTTTGATTGAGGGCCAATTAAATATTTCATAGATCTGAGGTGTAGGTCAAGGGACTTTTTCTTCGTTTCAATGTGCTTTCTCCACGTAAGTTTTTTGTCAAGGTGTATTCCAAGGTACTTGGCTTTATCCGATTGGGGAATTTCTTTCTTATTGAGAATAATGGACGGGCAAACTCCATTTTTCAAAGTAAAAGTTACTTGGACCGATTTACTTTCATTAGCCTTTATGCGCCAATGATTTAGCCATTGTGAAATGTTATCTATACATTTTTGTAGGATATTACTTGCTACTAATGGATCTGATTGAACAGCAAGAGCTGCTGTGTCGTCAGCAAAGGTGCCTATTAAGACACCGTCTGTTTGGTGAATATCAGAGGTATACAATAGGTACAGAGTTGGTCCCTTTACACTACCTTGGGGAACCCCCGCATTGAAAACATTTAGACTACTTGTTTCCTTTTCCTCTTTAACTAAGAAATAGCGATCTGATAGATACGACTTAATAAAAATAAAATAATTTATTGGAAGGAGATTCCTGATTTTGTAGAGTAACCCATCATGCCATGCGGCAGTGCAATATTTTTTGTCCTCGAATGACTTTTGTATAGTTTCTATGAGCCTGTGTACCTGCTCAATTGTACCATGATTTTTCCTAAACCCAAACTCGTGATTTGGCACTATTGATCTAGAGTTAATAATGGGCATTAATCTATTTAAAAATAGGGTTTCCAGGACCTTAGATAAAATTGGGAGTAAACTTATCAGACAGTTAATGACATAATTTTTTTAGTGTAGTTTGATTTCTATCCGGTTGATGTTTTGAAATAAAAACGCAACAAAAGAGTTGAGCAACAAATTAAGTATACGAGCATAAATAACAACAAAAATAATATTTGGTTTTATATCCTCCAATTAGTGGTAGCCCAGCAAAAATAAAATCGAGATTTTGACGACACACCATATTTTTATAGCATGCTGAAGCTCATCCAAAAAGCGCTCTTGAGGATGCAGTAAAAGTAAGGGAAAACAATTCAAATTTTTTGTTAAGATTTTTTATATAAAACTTATAATATAACATTATTTTTTGATAAAATTTCACACTTGCTTTCCTTTTTACAATGTTTAATACTTTTTTAATGAAAAAGCATGAGTTTTGGATAAGAATATACGATTTGACTGCATCATTATTGCGCACATTTTGAATGATGGTAAATAGGCCAACCAAAAAACTGAAAATCGTAAATGCAAAACGCCCTAACAAAAAATCCAAAATTAGTATTTTGATTGATTTTAATGCATTTTATTAACCAACACGTTAGGTTGACAGTGAAATTTTAACTTTAGGGGTTGTAATTTCTTTTCTCCTCTTAGGAGCCGTGCCTATTGTGTGAATGGCTACATTTGGGGACAAATACTAAAATTTGTTCCTGGCATGATAAACGATTTATTAAAAAATTTCCAAATTTAAATGCTAAATTTGCAATATCTAAAACCTTAAAATGCGTAAAACACCTTCTCCCGGAAGAACAAATAATAAAAAAAAATCTTTGTTTTTTTCGTGTTTCCTAGAAATAAATCTAGGACTTATTAAATTACAATGTAAAAAAGCATTACAATTTTAATTGAAATGAAGTACTTGGAAGAGATCTGATTCCAGATTTTTTTAATATTTTTATTATTTTGAGAGTAAAGGTTGGCAATAACGGATTTTAATTTTTTGTTTTTGCTTCATATCTGTTTCAAACGGAACATATTAAAATACGTTCTTGTGCAATTTACTAAAATACCATAATATTCTTTTGATTAACGTAATTAAATACTTTTTTTTTTTTGCTAGAGTCTTTTTGGTAAAGCAATATTATTTTTTCGCATATAAAATTTCATGTTGTTTTACTTATACCTGTTTATTTATGGGGCAGTCCATGTCAAATCAAGCACTTTGATTTTTTTTGTATATTTACGTACTCTTTAGAGAAAAATACTTAAAACTAAATCAAAAGTGTTTTATTTGATTTTTTCTGTAAGTACAGATCGAGCACGGGCTCTAATTATATTTGTTATAAGGGTTCAAGTTGAAAAAATGCAGAAGAAAAAGTGAATTTCTAAAAATTATAGACATTTCTGGTATTTCCCATACCGGTTTCAAACACCCCAGTTAGTGTCATCATCAGTAGGATTTTAAATGTCGGTTTGTCTTGTTAATGAAAACTGTTTTTTTATGCGATTTTTAAGTATTTAAATTTAAACCTCATTTGTGAAAATGTAATTTGATTTTTTTTTTGTGGAAAACTTCTATCAATTCTTCAAACTTTTACCCAGTTAGATTGTGAGATAATGATTATTACTATTTATTTTAGGTTTTTGAAAAAAAAATTATATCAGATCCACTACTATATTGGTGTGTCCTATAGGGCTCAAGACCGACCCCCATTAATTTTTACCCCTAAACAATTTTTTTGAATAAACTTGTACTCAACCTCTAACTCTTAAGGGGGCTGCCATACAGAATAACATTTCCAAAAGTTTGCTATAACCGCTCTATCTGCCAAAGGAATGCCCCTAGTAGTGTCATATGTATGGCAGAGCCACAGTATTTTTTATACCCTCCACTCTAGTGATAGAAGGTATATACATATATGTTTGTCATTCCGCTTGTAACACCTCGAAATATTGGTCTAGGACCCCATAAAGTATATATATTCATGATCCTCGATCGATTTGAAGACGATCTAGCGATGTCCGTCCGTCTGTCCGTCTGTCTGTCTGTTGAAAACACGCTAACTTTTAAAGACTTTACGGAGGCTCCTGAAGTTTGGCATATATTTTGGGCATTTACCTGATCAGGTTGGTATTGCAATCCAGCGAAATTGGTCCAGTGGTTCAAAAGTTATGAGCAAAAGACTGAATTTCGGCAAGGGTTTTTCGTGAATTTATGAGATAAAAAGCACTATAACTTTCGAAACGCAATTCTGATGATGCTGAAGCTTGCAATATATATTTGTCGTTCCTCTGGCCTAGTTCGAATTGAATTTCACCCAAATCGGTCCAGTGGTTCAAAAGTTAATAGCAAAACCGTGAATTTCAGATTAGCTTCACCTTAAATTCACGCACTCAAAAAATTATGTTATTAACTGTTTGTAGTTTATTTAAAAAGTTTTCCGTTTAGTCGTTTTTAAAAGAAAAAACATTTGTTTGATGTTCAGTTTTATTAATGACTACTTAAGTCCTTTGTTTCAAAAATAACACACTAAAAAATAAAGACTTTCATTAACAGTTAATTTTTAAAGTCATTTATTTTTGTTCTGTAAGTAAAAACTACTGATTATTCTTTTGATTTTTAATGATTTGTGTAAGTATTTTTTTTTAAATTGTTGGAATTTTTTAATGAAATATCATTAGTTTTTACCTACACAAGTCAGTTATTTTTTTGTAGAAAAAAAAAAATCAAAAAATTATTTATAGAAATATAAAAACATGTTTGTATCAAGTGATTTTGGCACGATGGGTAGAGTGTCTGGCCAGAATGTAGTTGATTGCGGGATCGATTCCCCAAAATTTTATTAAAAATTTAAAAAAAAATATTTCAATAAAAAATTTAAAAAAATAACCTACGAAATCAATAATTTTTATTGTTTTCGTAGGTTATTTTTTTGGAATTTGTTGGTAAAAATAACAGAACTATCATTAATTTTTAATGTTTTCGTAGGTTATTTTTTTCGAATTTGTTGGTAAAAAAGAATGAAGAAACCGTAATTTTTTAATGTTTAATGTTATTTATTTTAGAAAATTTTGTCAACAGTAAAAAATAAATGTTGATGTTTGTTAAAACTAACGAATAATTACTGGGATGGTTTTCGTTTGTTTTTGCCTACAAAATATTTTGAGTGCGTGTTGAAATCCCGTTAAACCTGTTTTAAAAAAATTGGTAAGTCACAAAAATATTTTACAACGTATTTTTTGTCACTCAAAAATATTTTTATACCAAAACAAATACAAAATACACTCGAAAAAAATTTTACACTCAAAAAAAAAAAAAAATAGTAAATTATTTTTTTTTTTTTCAAAAATTACTAAAAAAAAAATTTTTACACAAAATAAAATATTTTTAATCAAAACTGTTATTTTTTTCACGTTAGAAAATTTAATATTACTTAAAATAGGCATTGTGGAGGGTATTCATAGATTCGGCCAAGTCGAATTTAAATTTTCTACTTGTTTTTTTTTTTCAATTCAAACATTTTCTCAGAACATGCGTACATAACTTTAATCCTTATCTTCAATCGTTATGACGGACCCATTACAATTTTTATTTTTTATAAATTTATTTTCTTTAATCAGCTTCTACCGGTTGAATTATGCACCTAGAGGGGTCATTAGTGAGACTAACCCCCATTGGTTTTTACTCCATAATATTTTTTTCAAAACATATTTACTCCCTATCACCACTCTCAAAGAGAACTCCCATACAACTTAAAGTGGGAGAAAATTTTATTAAAATATAATTTTGTATGGAAGCACACTCAGGGAATTAAGATGGCACCCTGAAAAAATGGCCCAGTGCAAAATGGCCCCAAAACCAAAAATGAAAAAAGGCCCCAAGTTTGGGATCTTTATAAAAATTAAATATCACCCCACTATGAATTATATAAAATGACACCAATTCTTAGTGAAAAATTGCCCCAAAAAACTGAAACCATTTTAATGAAAATGAAAAAAGGCCCCAAATTGCATTAAATCTACAATATGAAAAATGGTCCCAATAATAAAATTATTTTCAAACCAATATGAAAAGAGGCTTTAAATTTAATAAATCGTGCAATCGCGCGAAATAAATAAAAAGCACTTTAATTTGATTTTTTCTGTAAGTACAGATCGAGCACGGGCTCTAATTATATTTGTTATAAGGGTTCAAGTTGAAAAAATGCAGAAGAAAAATAGAATTTCTAAAAATTATAGACATTTCTGGTATTTCCCATACCGGTTTCAAACACCCCAGTTAGTGTCATCATCAGCAGGATTTTAAATGTCGGTTTAAGATATTATGCCCAAAAATGCTTTATTTTGTGGGGAGGGTGGGTTTAATGCATGGAGTTTAAAACTCCTAAGCCCTGCCAAAGGCCGGCTACGCAGAAAAAAATTTAAGAAAAAAATTAAATTGCACACAGATATTGATTGTGAACTACTATACTAACAATAAGTAGTTGTTGATAATCCGAAAAATGTAAAATTATAAAAAATAGCCCCAAATGACAAAATGGGCCAACATTTTTTGGGGTGATTTTTAATGAAAAATGGCCCTAATTAAAATAGGAAAAATTACCCCAAAAAATCTGGAAAAATGACCCCAAACTTTCGTGTTGTTGTACTCAATATAAAAATTTGGGGCCATTTTTCATTTTTGTTTTGGGGCTATTTTGCATTGGGGCCATTTTTCATGGTGCCAATTAAGATGGAAGGTATGTTTAAAAAAAAAAATATTGACCCCTCTAGAACCATTAAACCGGTAAAAGCTAATTAAATAAAAGAAATTTATAAAATAAGATAAAAAAAATTTATGGGGACCGCCTAAAGGGTTAAAGATAGAGGGAAGGTACGGATTGAGAAAATATTTAGTTTGCAAATATTATACGAGTAGGTCATACATATGAGCCATCGGCCAAAAAGTTGAAAAACAAATTCCACGGGGGAAAATATATCATTTTTTTAATTTTCTCAATTTTTTCGATATTTTGAGTTAAGTTTGAATTCAAATGGTTACAGAATCATTATTTGGAGTAAAATTCGGCTGTAGGCAAAATCGCCCAAAGAAAAATGGCCCAAAAAAGAAAACGAAAATTCGCCCAAAAATTTTTCATACAAATTTGGGTCATATTTCATATGAAAAGTTACCTAACATTTTTGGGCAAATTTTCATAGTTTTTGGGCAAAATTTCGAAATTAAAAATTGGGTGATTTTTCATTACGAAAAATTACCCAAAAATTATATATGAAAAATTGCCCAATTTTATTTTGGTTTTATTTTTTGTCAAAAAATGTCAAAACTGAAATATGTATGTCGCAATAAATCAGTATATTATTATTTTTAGAAACAGTAAACGCATATCGTGTTTATTTTTATAAATTATATATTAAACTAACCGACAATAAGCTGAAGCAAAACCGTTCCGTTGTTGCTAACATGGTGGGAATCGAATACAAAACCCCTGCTCTTACATACAGATTACCACGCTATATATTAATCTATAGCAGCGCAGTAGAAAATCAAAAGTAATGAATTTAAAAACAGCATGCAACTCCGATGAAAGCTCCGCAGGCGAAAAATTTTACCAACAAATTTTAACAAAAAATCGCGCGATTTTTTGTTAAAATTTGTTGGTAAAATTTTTCGCCTGCGGCGCTTTGATAGGTGCTAATTACAATTTTTTTATTTCGTTAAAATTTAAGTTTCATACTTAAAACTTTTACATCAATTACTTATGCATTTTACGGGCTGTATTCTCAAAACAACGATCTATAAAAATAAATAATAACCACGTAACCTATAATCTTATCTTAAAAGTTTTTGTCTTTGTCTTAAAGTTCTTCTGCGTAGCCGGCCTTCGGCCGGGCTTAGGGATTACAAACTCCATGCTCATGCCCACCCTCTCCGCAAAAGAAAGCTTTTCTGTGTAGTACGTGTTTTGGAAAAAATGTGTTAGAAAAAATCTTTTTTTAATTTTATTTTGGGCCATTTTTCATTTCTCTTTTGGGCTTTTTTTCGTTAATTTTGGGCGAAGTTTCGTATTTTTCTTTTTGGGTAATTTTTCATATTTTTTGGGCTATTTTGCATTTGGGCGATTTTTCATAAAATTTTTTGGGCCATTTTTCTTTGGGCGATTTTGCCTACAGCCGTAAAATTTCCCTCTCTTAAAAAAAAACTAAAAACTAAAATCGGTTGAAAATCAGCCAAGTTATTACAATTTCCCCAAGCATCTAAAGTGTGCCATACCTCTCGATTAAGGAAGACGAGTACCATTTTTGAAATTATCTACTGTACCCAGGAAAATTTTTCAGAACCGATTCTGACAACACTTGTTCTAGAACAGGTTCTTTGGTAACCATATACTATTACACTTTAATTATTCAGAATAAGTAAAGTGAAAATTATTGTGAAGCTTGTTCTCTGCAACCAAAGTTTCATAACATTTTGGTTCTCAGGAATTAAAAAAATATTATGTGTCAAAAAAATTAAAAAATAAATATCAATTTATTTTTGTTAACTAAGTCCGAATTCAGACAGGGCAATTTTAATTGCCGCAATTCTGATTTTATAGTGTATCGGTGAGAGAGGGAAGAATCTTACCTCTCTCTTTGATACACTGTAAAATCAGAATTGGCGCAATTAAAATTGCCCAATGTAAATACGCACTAAGAAAAAACACGAAGTTCTATTAAAATAGCAGGATATAATCGTGAAAATTGTTAAAACAAAGGTGAGTAAATTAAATTTTCATTGTCTATGTCGGGTCAAATACTAATAATATTATGTTTTTTATTTTTTTGTATGCAGAAAATCCATGTTCATTATTGTAAGGCCCAAAATGCAACTTTGGAGGTGAAAAATGATAAATGCGTGTAAAAAAAAAATGTAAACATTCCATTTATATATGATTGCCTTTGTCTTTGTTAAATAAATTAATGCAATTCAATATATTTCTTTAATTCTTATTTCTATTCCAAATTTTACTTCTAGAACCGATTACAAGGAGCAAAAATATGTTCTAATTTTGCTTACAAACACCTGTTGCTTTTGGGGCAATCCCTTTGTAAAAAGAATCGGTGTTGCACAAGAATTAGAACAGGTTCTAGGGAAGTACAAGTTGTTCCACTATCTGTTCTTTACAACCAAAAATTTTGCTGGGTAGTAACATTTTTTATTCTTAATATTCCAGTGTAAAATTTTTTGATTTTTCCGAAAATGCGTGCTGAAAAGTGCACGCATTTTTAGCATTATTTTAAAACATGTAAGCAAAACACAATATAAAAAATATTTCTCATCTAATTATATGTATTTGAACAAAAAAATGTAGACAATTTCAATAAATTTCAAAAATGGGATTCGTATTCCTTAATCAAGTGCCTGGGGAAGTTGTAATAATTTGGCTGATTTTAAACCGATTTTGGTTTTTATTACCTTATGAGAGAGACATTTTACACCAAATCACATTTCTGTAACCACTTAAAATACCAAAAAAAAAAAATTTGAAACCTGAAAAAATATCATATTTGCCATTGTAATTTGTTTTTTAAATTTCAAGGCCGATGCGGCAGGCCTGAACCATGTCCGATCATCCTTAATTTTTGTGAGACGTATTTTTATGGTCAGTATCTACCATTTTTTTTTTTTTTGGGCACCATATAATAAAAATAGGAGTAAAAAAAGGTGCAATTTTCAAAATTTGAAAAAGAAATAATATAACTAATTGCGATCACATATCGAATTATGGCTTTAAACACTCAAAAAAAGACTTGACTTAAACTTCGGAAAAATTTTCTTCAAAATAAATTATAAATTTTCCCACAGTTAAATTAAATTTAACTAAAAGTTAGATAATTTTTTTAACTGTTAGAAAAAAAAATAAATTACTGTTAAAAAGTTCATTATTTTACTTAAAGGAATTCCCTAAAACATGGAAGAAATTCTTACCGCCAAAGAAATTTTCGCTAAATATATGAAAAAAATCTTTATTTGTAAGACATATTCCTCTTTCTCTTAGATTTGAGGAAGTTTTTTCCACTATTTTAGTACATTTTTTTTTCACACTAAGTCAGATAGAGCAAAATGGCAGCCATTTTTACATGTGTGGACCAAATGGGTCCTAACTTTGGATTTAAAAAGTTGTCATTTCCGAAAATATTTAAATGATCATATATCGGTAAATATTGCCAACACAACAAAAAGTTCAAAAACATTTTTGTAGCTCTTAACACGTAGAGCAAGACCGCCAAATACTTAAGAGCTTTCCGAGTAATAGTTTTAAAGTTATACAGTTTTTAAAATTCTCAAGACCCTAGTGAAGAAGTTTGAGTACACAAACAAGCACCGTATTTGTAAAAACTTTTGAACGAATCATCAAAAAAATGTGAAAATTTATTACGAAAAAGTTTTTAAAGGTTACTTAAAATTGTTTAAAAAATTGGGAAAATCTAAGAAATAAAATCAAACTGTTAAATTTGGCATGGAATGTTCCATATGTATGTAGCATTATTTCCATCTGTATAACTTTAAAAATTTTAAAGAGTTTCTTGTTTATTTTTCTTTTCTTTTTTTTTTGCTTAATGTTAAATGTTAAGCATCCGCTTTTTCAAGTACAAATCTTCTATACTTCAACTGGTTTTTTTTTTGTTGCAATTTCTATGTGTGAGTGTCAAGTGGGTCGTAAATACTTGGAAGTGTTGGCGTTTGTGTGTTTTTTGTTACGGGTGTGTGTAGATGTAATGAGCGTGTGGGTGTATTTATTTTGTGTGCAATCATATTTTCTTGTCATGTTGTAGATGTTTTACTTCGTCTATGTTTCCGTTTCCGCTGTTGGTTTAAATGTATTTTGTTGTTATGATTATAAAAAAAAAAAAATTTTTTCTAAATTTGATGATTTTATTTTTTTCGTTAACAATTTTTATATATTTTTCAGGGTTTTCTGTGCCAGTCAAGCTTAAAATTCATATCGTTTAGATACTGAAATAATAACAATAATAATATTAATATAAAATAACAAGAAGAAGAACACGAAAAGACGTCTCTCTTAGTCGTCTTAGTCTTATATTTGCGTAAAATTTAAATTCCTTTTCTTATTATTTTCTTGTTATTTAACATGTCTGTGTGTTTTTTTGTGTGGTTGGTTGCTTACTCTGTGGTTATTTTTTTTATACCCTCCACTCTAGTGATAGAGGGTATATATAAGTTTGTCATTCCGTTTGTAACACATCGAAATATTGGTCTAGGACCCCATAAAGTATATATATTCATGATCCTTGATCGATTTTAAGTCGATCTAGCGATGTCCGTCCGTCCGTCCGTCCGTCCGTCTGTCTGTCTGTCCGTTGAAAACACGCTAACTTTTGAAAGACTTTACGGAGGCTCCTGAAGTTTGACATATATGTTCTCCATTTACCGGGTCAGGTTGGTATTGCAATCCAGCGAAATCGGTCCAGTGGTTCAATAGTTATGAGCAAAAGAGTAAATTTCGGCAAGGGTATTTTTCGAATTTACAAGATTAAAACCACTATAACTTTCGAAAGACAATTCTGAGGGGGCTGAAGCTTAGCATATATATTTGTCGTTCCCCAAGGCTGTTTGGTTTTCAATTTCAGCAAAATCGGTTCAGTGGTTCAAAGTTATAAGCAAAGTTATAAGCAAAGCACTGAATTTCAGATTTGTTTCACCTTAAACTGTTGAAAACTCGTTAAACAAGTTTTAAAAGCATGGTGAAATACCAGTTTTGTAAAACTTGTTGTTGTTTGTTTTCTTGTCGTGGGGTGCAGTTTAGTTGTCAGACAAGTAAATATTTGTTATTGTTTTGTTATTGTTTGTGTAACTGTATGTAACGGGACAAAATCAAATAAAGTATGTGTATGATTGAATGTTAATTTGTTTTTGGTTTTTAAAGAAGAGGATGGTAATAAAAAAAGAGGAAAATATGTGAAATAGTTTTTTTTTTGTATTACATATAGGTATAAAACAACAAAACTATTTTACGAAGTAATTTGTAACTCAAAGAAATTGTACACAAAAAAATATTTACACTCAAAAAAAAATGTACACATTATTATTTTTTTTTTTTTTGAATGAAATGGCAGACTCAAAAAAATGTTGACAGTCAAAAAAATTTTACACTCAAAAAAATTTGATTGATTAAAAGAAAGTTTGACTCAAAATAATATACATATTTCTAATAAAAAATTTGTAATGCAATTTTTTGAAATCTTTTTTAGAAAATTACTATCAGATAACATTGTGGAGGGTATTCATAGATTCGACCAAGTCGAATTTAATTTTTCTACTTGTTTTTTTCTGTTTTGACTTGATGTTTCTATAAACAGGATTTATTACCATTTAAATGCTTGTGATTTTTCTTTACATATTCATACATACGTAATGTATTACATACGTTGTATGCTTTAAGTTAAAATCAAGAAATATATTGGTTGTTTGCTTTTCCATCTCCAGAAAAAAAATTCAAATTTTCACTAGAAAACATGTGTTGCGGGAAATTTTGAATTATGCTAATATATTTTATACATATTGTTAAGTAGAGTTTGCAAAACGATTAAAATCGTAATCGTAATCGCGATTAATCGGGCCAATTAATCGTAATCGTAATCGACAAAAAAATCATTCGATTACGATTAACCATTATCAATAAAATACACTGTTTTTATAATGAATTTAAAATATGTAAAATCTTGGTCCGAGATTAATTTAACTTGTTTGCAACTTTTCTTTCCTTTTTTCTTTGTAAATGTTTAAATTTAAAGCAAAATTTAAATTTTGATCTTATTAACCCTTAAATTTTGTTGTAGAAACATATTCAAAAGCTTTTGTCCGGATTGGGTCAAAAAATTCGAACGTTGCATGATTTCGTCGAAAAGCGTAATTTTTCAAACTTTTTAGCTGGTTGCCGACTGAAGATGCTATTTTAAAAATGTTTAATAAATTTTTCCACAATCAGCTCTTTACTTGCCATCGACTGGTATTCCGACAAACCCAAAAGATATTTTGATGAACTGGAAGCAGCATTTGGAAAGAAATCACGAGGCAAAGAGAACATCCAAACCACCTGAATTCAGACATGATTTCCGTGGGCGATGTCAGAGTTCAGAGCTCTTCTTGGTAATTCAGATAAATCGCTGCTTAGACGCAGTAAAATTATGTAAGTTTATTTAAGCGCAATAAAGATGCAAGGAAATTTGTTGATTTAAATTTGATGATTTTATTTTCTGTATTACTTCTACTACATTATCAAAAGCGCGCTTTTGATGCGCTGCGATATGCTATAAAAAGAAGCTGTTTTTTTAAAATTCCGACTTATTCTTGCCGGGAAAATTCTAAAGTTTATAATTTTATTTCTTAAAAATATTATTTTTTGTAAATTCGTACGTTCTGAAATGTAAACTTTAAAAGAGTTTTGCACTAAAGATTTGCAATTCAAATTATTTAAAAAATTTGATTAATCGATAATTGCGATTAACGGCAATTTTTTTAATCGTAATCGCGATTATGAAATATCTCGATTATTTGCAAACTCTATTGTAAAGTATCTTAGTACTCACATGAAATTTTTATTCTTAGAAATATATAATTTTAGTCTGTGAAGTGATTAAACGCTAAAGAAAGATTTCTTTAATTCGGATCAATTAATATGCGGATTATAGGCTTGATTCGTATTTAATATAATGATATTATTTGAAAAATTTTCTTTTAAAAGTGAAAATGTCTGTATTAAACTGTAAGTTTTTGTATAACTTAGCATTTTTATCTTCTGATTTCGATTTGCAACAAATTTGGCTTCGATGCCATTGCAAAGTAGACCACCACATAGACAAAATCAACAAAGTGATTTGCAAAGTCAGTTCGGATTTATTTTTTATGTGGCCAACATAAGTTTTTATTTTTTTTATCAAATAATGAAATGATAATGAAAATATACAACTTTCTAAATGGCTGTAGGCAAAATTGGCCGAAAAATTTTATGAAAAATCGACCAAATGCAAAATCGCCCAAAAAATATGAAAAATGTCCCAAAAAGAAAAATACGAAACTTCGTTCAAAATTAACGAAAAATATCCCAAGAAATAAATGAAAAATAAAAAATATTTTTTCATAACACATTTTTCTCAAAGTTCATACTTGCCAGAAAAGCTTTATTTTGAGGAAAGGGTGGGTTTAAGGCATGGAGTTTGTACTCCCTAGGCCCGGCCAATTTTTTGAGATAATCTTTTTTTTACCTGACTTATATCTTTGACAGATGGTTTTCTTGATAATACCTACCCAGCAAAAATTGGCATTACTAGTAATGGGTTTTGTAATCCGAAACAGATGTTAATAAGTAGTTACTTATTGAATGAAACACCAATTATTTTAACTTGATTACTAAAACTTAAAAATTGCGTAATTTTTATTAAGTTTTTAAGTACTTTTTAAGTTAATTAAATCCCCGTGTAAAAAATAATTATATCAAAACATATCTCCTTTGATAAAAACATATATGGATTATATATAAATAGATGTAATCAGATCTACTCCATATATATTCATATCTGCTTCAGATATGTTTTGATCCGTGAATTGAGTCTATCTGACAATTTTACATATATGAACATATCTGAAAATGTCTGATCATATATGACATATATGCCAGATAGACTCAATTTACGGATCAAAACATATCTGAAACAGATATGAATATATATGGAGTAGATCTGATTTTATCCATTTAGATATGATCCATATATGTTTTTATCAAAGGAGATATGTTTTGATATAATTATTTTTTACACGGGTTGTAAAGGTTAAAAACTGCAAGTGCAAGGATATATAATTACTTAGAGGTGGTTTTATAACATATTACTGAGAAGTAGTTACTTTTGGGCTTAAAATAATGTTAATGGTAATGGGTACTCATTATAAATAATCTACTTGGTAATGATTACATTTCACAACTCATTCCCATGTTTTTGCTGGGTATAGTCCATGAAACCCATAAGTAATTGAAGTAAAACAAGTAAGAAAGTTATAGTCTGTCAAGACCGACCATATGATACCCTACACCAGTCTTCCGGAAAATGTATCTTAAGTCCAAACATGGACAGATTTGATCTATCTTTGGGGAGACGGTGGGTGACGTTAGGGAGCACCCCTTGCGATTTTTAACTTCTTCTGAGATATGAATGTTGCATTTGCTTAGCAAAAGTACAAAAAATCCTGCAAAAAATGCGGTTTTTCTTAGGTTGGCTTAGTTCTCGAAGGGAGAACTTTTTTCACCTTGCACAGTGGATCGTGTAGAAGAAACAGCCGGTCATTTTTTTTCGATGTTTCTATTAATGCAAAAAGTCTTTTTATATGTTTTAGGGGGCTCTGAATCCGAATTTGACAAAAACAAAAAAAAATCAAAAAAAATCAAAAATGGCGAAATTTTATTTTTGCAATTTTGCAACATTCGCGTTCATGAAAGGCATACCATTATAATTTTTCTTTAGTTCAGCTTCAAATCCAAAAATTAATCTCAAAAAAAAAATAAAATCGGTCCAAATATGTAAAAAAAATCTATAAATATCTATATAAAAAAATTGCCCAAGTTCTTTAAAAAAATTATGAACAGAAAACTAAAGGTGTTTACGTCCTCTTTAATTTCCATATTGTTTTTATACCCATTTTCTTGAACCCCGCCGAAATGTTTGACGTTTAAAATTGTAGTAATTTTTTTTAGTATTTTTTTTCAGGACAGATGATATTTATATAACCTTTCATTTCTATTTTTCGCGTTATTTCGCGTTTTGTGAATTTTGCTTTCCGCGCAATTTTTTTGCAAACCAAGCATGCAATGCTTTAAAACAATTCCCTATTATCATATTACCGTAAAAAAATTACAATAAATTACACATCTTCTATGAAAAATTATATAAAAACTGAAAAAATCCAAAAATAAAAAATATTGGACCGCAATATCTTGTAAAATATTACAAATTTGTAAAGTTTGAGATCATACCCTTTGACTGGGACTTTCGATTTTCAATCCACTGTGCCTTGGTCCAATTTTGCCCATTTCCGAACTTAACCTGCCTAGGAATATAAGACATATTCGTGCCAAACTTTGGAAGTCTGCTCTTTTATTTTGGACTGTATCGTGTCCTCTACAGACGGACAGACGAACGGACATCGCTTGAATGTCTTAGAATCGATCACTGATCAATAAAATATATACTTTATGGGGTCCTAGACCGATATTACGATGCGTTATACACGGAATGACAAAGTGAGTATACCCCCATACTGTGCACTATGGTTACGCAGACCACTTTTCTTGGCCAAAATTAAATTTCTCAAAATTGCTGTTTTAAAAAATCGTTTTGTGATCTAACAATAAACACTTCAAAGCCGCAGAAAACATATTTGTGTTGTGTATATACTCATTTACCGTTGTAATACAACAAATTAAAGTTTAAGTTTTACAACAAATCTAGGACAAGAAAAAAAAACAACTTATTTTTTAAACTTTTCAATAATTTTTTTGAGTTTAAATACAAAGAGTTTCTTATAATATTATCCATGGCAAACAAAGTTGGAGATTAGTATTACAATAATTTTAATTTCAAATAGTGTAAAAAAATTGGCGTCATTAAAAAAAAATAAGTGGTTCATGCAAACCAGAAAAAAAATTGGTGGTAAATAAAACATATCTTTATGTGGGCCTACAAAAAGATTTTAGCAAAATTTAGCTATCAGACCAATTCAGAATCATAGATTGTGATCAGGACTACATTTCCCTTTGTCGGATGATGCTAGTTTTTGCTAGTAAGTGTACTGGAAGAAAATTTCCAGAACACTTTTTCCATTAAAATTCAACCCAAAAACGAATTTATGTAACTAAAAAAAAGCAAAAATTAGTAAAGTGCCCTAAAATGTTAATATTTAAAAAATAATGTTTAAAATGATAATAAATTTCAACACAAATCCTATTTCAAAGATAAAAAAAAAAATCGTTTTGGCAATTTTGGCCAAGAAAAGTGTCCATCTGAACCATAGTGCTGTGGTTGGAGGGTATAACAAATGAGGGTGTTATATTTGGCTGTGCCGAATCTTGTATGCCTTCTAACATGTAAAAACTATAATAAAAACAAACTTCAGGGGCGTTTTTTTTGGGGGGGGTGAGGTGGGGTTGGTGGGGTTGGTGGGGTTGGTGGGGTTCGTTGGAGACACTTTCCCCTTGCGACACATGTTATCAAATGTATTTATTATGGTTCTTACAATTGTTTAATCCAACTTATTATTATTAAAACACATATTTTTATATCCACGCCCACAAAAAAAGCGGGTCTAACTTTTTTATATTTTTTTTTAATCGCTGGGTCCACATGCAGAGTTTTGAACATCCTCTGACATAAAAATGTTGGACTTGCAAAACAAAAGTACAAAAAACCATGCAAAAAACCCTGCAAAAAATGAAGTTTTTCTGATGTTGGTTTATTTCTCCAAGGGGAACTTTTTTTCCACTTGGTCCGATTTTGCCCATTTCCGAACTTAA
The DNA here is from genome assembly GCA_963921195.1 of Pegoplata infirma. Classification (NCBI taxonomy): domain Eukaryota; kingdom Metazoa; phylum Arthropoda; class Insecta; order Diptera; family Anthomyiidae; genus Pegoplata; species Pegoplata infirma. Next base: position 162,753,726 of record OY992536.1, on the reverse strand, counting down.
CCAGCCTATAACCATAAGACATATGGTTTTATCTAATAAACATTATGCAACAGGATCATGAAAATAAATTTCTATAATAAATGTTTAAACTATAAGATTCTAAAACACCTATTCTATATTAAAATCGGAGATTGTGAGCTATTATTTTTATAGGAAATTCTCAGCCCAGTATTCAAAATGACTCGAATTTCGAATCGAAACAACATCGCATTTTCTTAAAATTATCTCGATATCAAGTTCAATGAAATGTCGAAAATGTAGTGTTCTTCTTACTATTATGTATGTATATGAACAAATTCATATAATTTATTAACTTTTTTATAATACTTATAAACTTTTTCATAGTATTTATGAAAAATGTTAAATAGTTCTTAAATTTCACATATTATGATTTATTCATGAATACTATGAAAAAGTTTATAAGTATTATGAAAAAGATTTTTTTTTGTGTGAAGTTATTTAAAAGACCTATCTTGTGGTGCTTATAATGTACCAAAAATCATTTTCTTGAAAATTATTCTATGAGAATATCATAGTTTTAATTACTAAAGGAAATAATGACCTCGAGCTAGATTAAACCTACTCAAAATATATTTTTTTTATAAAAAATCATTTATATTATTCTTAATTAAATATTTTATTTAAATTTTTACCACAAATTATTTTTCAGTTGATTTTGTTTTCAACAAAAAAAAAAAACAGTTCGTCCTTATAACTGTAATTGTGAAATCATTTCATTATAAAATCACTTTATGACAACAATAAAATTCGCTCAGTTATAAAATTTTGCATTTAAATGAAATGATGTGGTTGTGGGAGAACACAAAAAAAAAGAAACAAAGTTGTATGTTGTACAAATATTACAATGGTTTATTAAACATTGATGAAAATGTCAAAAAAATATTTATAAACGGGAAAATATGTTACACAATCAACCGCATCCATACACAAATAAACTTAAATATAACAATAACAGAAAAAGAAACAGAAACAGAAATATTGTCATATGTAAATATCAGGCAAGCATAAAAAAAAATGGAAAAAAATGGAATATAAAAATAATGAAAATAAGAGCAATGACATGTTTTTTTAGTCCTTCCACAAACAAATAACAACCAGAAGATAAAAGACATAAAAAAAATCTTCCAACTGAATAATACTTTATTTAAATATAGTAAAATATGTAAAATATACAATATACAGCTGTCCCTTGGTGCACGCCATCTTTTTTTTTGTATGATTTGTTAAAGAAAACCAATTTTAAGATTTTATTTAAAAAATTGAACATTACAATTTTAAACAAATTTTAAGTGTCAATATTTTGATATCCGTTTACCAGATTTTAAAATTTTTTATAAACTCAAATTAAAAACTCTGTTTTTAATCTGTTAAACAATCCTCAGTTTAGGTTAACAATTTCTTAGCAGGTTTTTTTGCTGAAACGAATATTTTAACTAAATTTTCTGTCATTTAATTAAAAAAAAAAAAACAACCAAAAGTTTTTTTATAATTATCGGATTTTATTGTAGAATTTAAAAATATTTTTGTGCAGATTTCAGTTTGTTTTTTTCTTGTAAATTTTTTGCATAACCTTATTTATAACCTACATCACTCATTGTCAGTGTTACAGAATAATAAGTTTGAGTTGATGTTTGTAACAGCCCTAAATATTTTGCCTACCGCCACCTTTAAGTGTAGCGAACGACTCAGACACACAGTTGGAGTCGACTTAACAATGTCCGTCATTCCTGAATATCCATGAAAACGATGTAAACACGATAAAGGTCGCAATTTTTAATCAATTGACCTGAAGTTTAAAACTTAAGCCCAAGGCCAAAGGCTGTTTTAAATGGAAAACATCGGTCTATGTTTACACCTACACCTATACCAGAGGAGGATCTAGTTCTTGAGTTTGGGGGGGGGGAGGAGCTCAAGGGGGAGAGCTCAAGCAACGAAAAATTTAAGAAATAATTAATTTTAAACTCGTTTCAGAACTCTTACTCTACACAGAAAATAATATAGTATGTTCTATGTTAAATAATATTTTAATTTTAAATAAATTTAATTGTAGTAAAACAGCATTTACAGTTTTTCATTTCGTGATCCTGTTTACTTTTAAAAGGACTTTACATTTTTAGAGGATTAAATTTTGATAAAATATTTTTTTAATATTTGTACTTGTCCTAGGATGCCACTATTGACAGAAAATGAAAGGGGAGGATCTCCCTTAATTTTTATATTTTATTATTTTTACATATCAGGAAAGAGGAGGTAAGTTACGTCCTATCGTAAATGTATCCTTTAATATCATAAAAGTTTTGAACAAAATATTTTAATAAAGTTTTCAAATGACTTTATTCACATCCTTTTTCCTGATGCGGCAAAATAAAAGAATTGTTACATTAGGGGAGTTCCTCCTCTTTCATTTTCTGTCATCAGTGTCATCCTAGGACAAGTACAAATATTTCAAAAATATTTTACAAAATATATCCTTTAAAATTTTGAAGTCTTTTTAAAAGAAAGCAGAATCACAAAATGAAAATTTATAAATATAGTTTTACTCCATTTCATCTCTACTTTCAGACGTATATCATCCGGTTTATGTTTAATATTGGCTGTCGGAAGGTGTTATCAATGTTTAACAAAGTCTTTAAATTTATTTTAATTAAAATTTTTAGTGTTTTTAAATTAAATATCAATTAAACATTTTATTACTATAATTAATTCTTTAACTTACTTATTGTTTTGTTGTGTTTTTCGTTTCTGTGCGAGTATGTGTGTATAAGTATTAACAGTTTAGTAAAAGTTTTTCTTTATTTCGCACATAGTTTTCTGAATTCTCATTCAATTTAATAATCTACAAATCAAAAAAAAATTTCATCAAAATGGGTTCAGTATTTACTGTATCAAAAGCAAATGCAAGTTTCCCAGCAAAACTTTGGTAATGGGTAGTGATTATATAACACATTACCAGGTAATGCATATAACTTAATTGTAGCATTATTTTATGATGTCTTACCAAACATTTGTTCCACAACGTATTATTTTCAAGTGAAAAATAATGCATTACTAATAATTTGCTACGTAATGCATGATTATTGGAAAAAATGTATTTCATATTTATTATTTCTAAACATTAAATCATGGATGACATATATTTGGTTACATTATGTATTATTTGAAAGTTTGAAATAATGCATTATTTATAATTGGATGCATAATGCATTTCAATAACATAAAAAATAATTATTTTATAAAAAAAATGCATAAGTTTAAACTAGAGATGGGCTCACGACAGGAAATTTCTAACGACACACACTCACGAGCATATTTTATCTACTTACACTCACTTACAATCACGTGAGTAAATTTAATACAAAATTACTTTTTCACTACTCGTAACACCTTATATATTATCTTCTGGTATGCTATATTATTTCATTTCTCGTAACCTATAAAATATCATATATTTTACACTTTACTCGTATTCTTCGTTATAAATTTATGACTTATTTTATAACTTACTGGTATTCTTTGTGATAATGTGGATGCATTACTTTGAGTCTCGTCGCCTGTTAAAATCATCAATGCTGCAATGTATAAAATAAGAGATCCTATACCTTATTTTATACCTTATTTGGTAATCTAAGTTTTGCTGGGTTTACATTTACCATAACAAAACCCTCAAGTTTTTATACCATCCAACTACAGTATGGGGGTATACTCACTTTGTCATTCCGAGTGTAACGCATCAAAATATCGGTCTAGGACCCCCATAAAGCATATATATTTATGATCAGTGATCGATTTTAAGACATTCTAGCTATGTCAGTCTGTCCGTCCGTCTGTCCGTCTGAATTTAACACGATGCAGTCCAAAATAAAAGAGCTAGACTCCAGACATTTAACACGAATATGTCTTATGTTCCTAGGCAGGTTAAGTTCGTAAATGAGAAAAATCGGACTTGGGGGAAAAAAGTCCCCCCTTGAAGAACTAAACAAACCTCTGAAAAATACCATATTTTTACTTAATTTTTTGTGTTTTTGTTTAACAAATGCAACATTTTTGTGCTACAAGAAGATTAAAATCCTGCATTTGGACCTAGAAAATTAGAAAATGTGTTTTTTTTTCGGTCCGCCCCCATTTTATGGGCGTGGTATAAATTTTTATTAAATAATGATAAACTTGTATTTCTTTAGTGGAAAACGTACGGGCCTTTTGCAATGTAAACCAAGTTTCAATTATAAGCTTTAAAAAGGTTTTCTGTAAAATCAAACATTTTGAGTAAAGGAGTGATATAATTATTATAATTAGAGATGAGATTTTCATGCACTAAAAATCGAAAATTTGCGCTTAAAATATGCGGTATAAAATTCAAAATATGCGCTAAAAAACCTAAAAATATGCACTAAAAAATAAATTGTGTACAATAAAAATCTTGGTTTCATAGGAAAAACTTTTCAAAAAGTAAAAAATAACGCCGGCTTTAAATAGTAAAATTTAAAACTTTATAGAAGCAAGATTTTTTAGAAATTAAGAAAATGTATAAAAAAAATTAGAAAGACAAAAAAATAATTTTTCGTATATTCAAAATAATTTTTTTAAATTTAAAATTTTTTTTTAAAAAAATATTTTTTTTTGTGTTTTTGCTAATTTATGCAAAAATATGCACTCAAAAGTTAGAAATATGCACAAAATATGCATTTAAAATCAAAATATGCAAAAATATGCATTTAAAATCAAAATATGCAAAAATATGCAAAAACAAATCGATTTGCGATGACGCAAATTTCTTGATTCGGAAAGATAATTGGTCGATATCGTTCTTAGACTTTCGACAAAAAACATGCATTTGCATGGAAATATCATCCCTAATTATAATAAAAATGTTTTCATCATTGGCATGAACAGACTAGTTTTGCTAAATCTATTCAGAAAGTTATAAGAACATTTTCGGTAGTTACAAACAGCAGTATAAAGTCTTCATTGCCTGTATTACATTGGGGTGTAGGGTACACAATAACAAACGTACAAAATGGAAGCTTTCTGACAAAAAACGCTAACTTACGCACAACAACATAGTGAACACATGTAAGCAAGTTAGTGCAATGCATTAAACAACTTTACATTGGGGCAAGATTATGAAAAAGCTGTATAAATTTTGTGGTTCAACAATATTTGTGATTTTAAAAACACTGCAAAACAAGCTTTTGCCGTTTAGAATTCTGATGAGCAATTTTAGTAGTTTTTGATCTCCTGATTCCAAAACTTTTATCCAAATTTTTCAATCACGTCCAGATTTTTAGTTATTCACAGTTAAAAATACAAATACCCGTGTAAAAATGAAATATATATGATCATATATGAAGATATATGGATCATATATAGATTTATATAACCATATATTATCATATATGCCTCCATATATGTTCATATATGATCTGATCCGAAAATTTGCCCGATATGACCTCATATCGCGCCAATTTTCGGATCAGATCATATATGAACATATATGGAGGCATATATGATAATATATGGTTATATAAATCCATATATGATCCATATATCGTCATATATGATCATATATATTTCATTTTTACCCGGGTAATGACAATTTTTTGCATTTTTTTGAAAGTCTGCACAGCACACGGTGGGGTTTTCATGATTTAAAAAAAATTTCGATTTCTTTCTATTTCAAAAGCAATCCTGTTTCTAGATCATGTAAGGAAGAGAATGAGCCCAAAAACGAAAAAATTACTAGGCGCTGATTTTTTTGGCGGCCAAAAGAAGATTTTGAGCACAACAAAAAATAAAAATATATAAATTTTTAACAACTTTTATTTCTCCTCAAATGTAAAAATTTGTGTTTAAGGGAGTGAAATGTATAAGTCCTAAGCACTTTATGCCGATTTTTTAAAATTTTTACATTTGAAGCGAAATAAAAGTTATTAAAAATGTTTAACTTTTTTTGTTGTGCTTAAAATCTTGGAAGAAATCTAAATTTTTTTTAAATCATTAAAACCCCACCGTGAGCAGCTAGCTATTCAATGGAATAAAAATCAACTTAGCAAACTGCTTTTTTAAATTATTGGGGTTGGTTAGGTAACAGATGCGTTTTAAAATAAAATTGTAAAAAGTATTTTTTTTGTAAAGATTGCATTAGTTTTTTAAAAATTTTTACAGAAAATCTAAAAATAATAAATATTTTACAAAATTTTTCGGTCTAGAAGAATTAAAATTTGCTAGGACACTTGGGAAATTCAAAAGTGGAAGAAAAATGTCATTTAACGGCCAAAGGCGCAGGGCAACAATCAAAATCAGAATGGGATGAAACCAAAAGCAAATGAAAGTTTACATATTCAGCAACAAACCCCTCAAGGATTTTTTAACAGTTTATAGTCTGGTGTCTAATTTTAAAAAAGTTGCATGACGACACCTCAGTTTGACTATATAAGCTAACGATTAAACAAGAAAGAAAATTAGAATTACAGTTTTCATTTTATTTCAACCCTAAACTTCGACAATAATTTAAAATTAATACATAAAATAAAAAAAACACAAAGTTCTGGTAGTGACACCTAGGTGGCACTTTATTAACACAGTATTGCCATACCAAATATCGCATTTTCAATTAGATTAGTTACCATCATCGCAAATTTTTTCCAATAAAATATTACCACATGGCAACACTAACCAGTATATTTGAAAATCAAATATCTACAAGCAAGAGAAACATAACAAAATTTAAATCATTATTTAAATAAGCTATGGTGGCCTTGCTGAAGTGAGCCATACTGGAAAACAAAAAGTCCGGTGATCGAATCCGTGATCTGTCAACTTATTAATATTTTTTTTTTTTTAGTTTTTTTTAGCTTGTTAATTTTTTTGGGGCAAAATTTGTTTTCATTAATTCTTCATACTTTTTATTTAATTATAAATAAAAAAAAATTTTATATAGGGGCTTGTCCCAGACTCAATTCCAATTCGGATTTGAAAAAAGTAGTTTACTCGTAAAACGCAAAACTAATATTATTTTTTTCGGAATGAAATCAATTTAAAAAAACAAAGTGGAATTGAATTGCATAAAAGTGGTTTCATTCTGAAAAAAATATTCGCTTTGCGTTTTTCGAGTAAACCACTTTTTCCAAAACCGAACGAAATTGAGTCTGTGACATGCCCCATATTCAGATTTTTGTAAATCTCCTAGTTGTGTTTCTTTCTGAATTTTGTGAATTTTTCTGAATATATCTGCATTTTTCTGACTTATTTATTGTATTTTCTTGATTTGTTCTTAGTTTTCCAAATTTTTTGAGAATATTGAATAAATTTGAGGAATTTCTTGGAGTTATTTTTTTCTGAATATTTTTTTAACCCTTACATATTTTTTTGCAAATATGTGATTCGTAAAAAGTTTTTATTAAATAAAACATTATAATGATTTAATATTTTGCGCAAGAGTACAAAACTCTGAGGCATTTTTTAGTTCAGCGCTAGATTTCTTTGTACACGCATTTGCTTGAAAATTGTATAAGGCGTATGATTATTTTGTAATTGCCTTTAAATAACAATCATACGCAATGTTGTACGGTGGATTATTTTACATAATTTGGCTATTCAGTAAGTAGATACGCGACCGATTGCAACGAAATTCATACCGGTTATATCTAATGCAATTTCGTGTTTAAGCATGGACGCTGGACCCAACACTACCAGGGTCCCCTAAAGTAGGACATGTTTAGTACACAAATTTTAAATGCGATTGTAAAGGGTTGCAATGAACGACCAACCCTAAGCAGGCACGTACGCAGGGGGGGTGCACTGGGGGCCCGGGCCCCCCCCAAAATGATTTGACAATATACAAATTTTAAGACTTTGCACTACAAAATATACGTTTGTTAACAAAAAAGGCTCAGTATTATTTTTTATCTCTATTCTAACGAAGGTTTTTTTCTAAAAATTTCAAAATATTGAAAAAATTTTCATTAAAAAAAAATTTTGTGTGGGTTTAAATTCGTAAACTTTTACGGTGGTGAATAAGACACCTTTAAACGGTTATTTCGACAGGCCAAGTAAGTTATGCATCGTTAATACTATTCCATTGCTTTTCTCTCGACTCTAGTTAAAGCCTCTGCCACATTTGACTATATTTGTGATCACCGGAAAAAATTTTGATATTTTAAAATATTTTTTTTTTTTTATTTCTTCAGAAATACAAATGGTGAAAACGAAGATTTTTTATGAAATTTGTCAAAGGGTTTGAAATTTTTGTAATGTTTCAGAACACATGCATTGAAAATTGTGTCGTATACACAAATTTGAAGCTTTTGTAATTCCAAGTTTAATCAAATTTGACAATTTTTAAATCCAAAAAATATACTCTGAATCTGGAACAATATATCAAGAGTACTTCTCTTTTGCCACCAAGGTCAGGGCTGGCAAGTAAGACTCTGAATACCACTAAAGCTTTTTTTTTAATATCTAAATAAAACTGAAAAAATTTTATTGACAAAAAATATTGTGAATTTAAGAACTTTTCTTTACAAAAATATCTCAGAATCTATTTATTATCTCATTCAATAAATGGATAAGAGATTTTTAAAGATCAGAATAATTGTTTTCATTCTATTTCTGTACGATAAATATTTTAGAATCAAAGAATTTCTCTATACAAAAAAACGTCTTATAATCAGTGTATTTTCTTTACGAAAAATCATTCAGAATCGGAAAAATCTATACGAAAAATGTATCAGAATCTTGAAATTTTTCTATACCAATTTGAAATATTTTTCTCAAAATAAATTTTTCTGTACGAAAAATGTGAGAATTCATCTATGCAAAAATGTCTCAGGATCTCAGAAATTTTCTATACAAATCTGAGATTTTTCGTATAGACAAATTCACTATACGAAAAATATCTCAGAATCTAAGAATTTTTCAATGCGAAAAATTTTTCAGAATCTGAGAATTTTTCAATACAAAAAATGTCTCAGATAATCTCAAAATTTTCCATACGAAAAGTGTCTCAGAGTCTAAATTTTTTTTTTTACGAAAAGTGTCTCAAAAGCTGAGAGCTTTTTCTATACCATAAATGTCTTAGAATCTGAAAGTTTTTCTGTACTAAAAATAACTCAGAATCTAAGAATTTTTCTTCACGAAAAATGTTTCAGATATGGAGAATTTTTCTATAAGTAAAATGTCTCAAAATGAAAACACATTTTTCTTAAAACCTCAGAGTTTTTCTATACAAAAAATGTCTCAGAATCTAAGAATTTTTCTATACGAAAAATGTTTATGATCGGAGAATTTTTCTACACGAAAAATTGCTCAGAGTTTTAGAGTTTTCTTGTACAAAAAATGTCTCAAAATTTGAAAATTTTCTATGCGAAAAATGTTTACATTAAATCGTAAGTAAGTACATTAAATCGTTACATTTAAATCGTAAGTAAAGTAAAAAATTTTCTATGGTTAAAATGTCTTGGAGTTATAATGTTTTTTGTTCAAAAACTGTAGAACTAAAAATATTTCATAAAATTTAAGGAGTCTTTCGTTCCAAAAATGTTTCAGTATCTTTGATTTTATTACGATGATATGTATCTTAGAATTGGAGAATTTTGTATACCAAAAGTGCTCTTAGAAGTTTTCTGCATAAATATGGTTTATAATCAAAAAACTATGAAAAAATTTATGAACAATTCAAAAAGGTGTCCCTTAGTTTTCAGTTTTTACTCGTAAGGTATTTTTGAGATTTTTTAAAGAAAAGTTGCCTAAATTTTCAAATTCTTTAAAAAAATAAATGTTTTGTTTTCTAAAAATGTAAAAAAAATGTAAGTGAAAAAATGTTCAAGCGAAAAAACAAAATTTTGAAAAAAAAAATTTTGGGCCCCCCCAAAATAAATTCCTGCGTACGTGCCTGACCTTAAGTTATTTTTACACCCCAACATTTTTTCTGAACAAACCTACCTCCTATCCACACGGGTAAATAAATCAGAATAGCTTTAAACTTGCACCACATAATTTTTAGGTCTATGTAGTAGAATGTGGGATATTGGACACTTGGAATATTCAAAAGTTAAAAAAAAATGTCACCTACCGGCCAATAGTCGCAATGTAAGACCGACCCTAATTAATTTTTACACACCAATTTTTTTTTTGAACAAACTCCCTATTTCCACTCCTTAAGGGGGCTCCCATAAAATTTTTTTTTTTTTTGAAATTAGCTCCTATCGCTCTATTTGTTCCAAGGATGCTCTTGAAATAAATGGGAGCAAATGCGGCCGTGCTAGTGGCACAAAATTGGAGCCGGGTTTGTTAAAATATTAAATTTACTTTTTATAATGGCTTTATCTCGGAAAGTATACGAGATAACTACATGCAATGAGCAGGTATTTTTATGCCTCAACTAGCACGTTGTCCACATGTAAGTGGTAGTACGTTACCTATGACAATTTAACCAGTACTCACTAAAAGGCTGAATTTTTTCCAAAAAAATTAGCCATTTCTCCCACTGTGCACTGTTAACATACATATAAGCATGTCGTCAACAATGTACAACAATGAACAACAATACAAGTCTGTTGTACATACATACTTGTAATAGCTATGTATGTATGTGATTGTCGGATTTATTAACACACATTTACATATTGTTGTAAATAATAATTGTGTAAGTGTGGGTATGTAAGTACAAGTGTATTTGACTGAATCTACTACATGTGTATGCGTGTTTTTGACTATAAACTATGAGTTGCTTTTAATTTGTAGTTTGTTTTCTTTTTTGTTTTTGTTGTATACTCTACTTAATAAATTGTTTATTTTTTGTTAAACAATAACAACAACAATGCATAAACTATAACACTATTAAACAAAACATAAAAGAAAAAGTTAAAGTGAATAATGACAAAAAATATGTAATAAAAACTTGTATTTTAATGGATACAAATATAAACATTTGTATCTTTATTAGGGCAGAACAAAAAATCCTTTTTTTGCGAATTTCATTGGTAAAAAAGACGTGGTTAAAATTTTAGAAAGATTGGATTTTATTATTGTGGTAATAGCCGGCCATGAAGTTCCCTGTTTTTAGTCAAAGAGCAAAAAAAAACTCAAATTTCATCAGATATTCTGAATTTCAGATTTTTTATTTTTTTTACCACATTTAATCGAAGACTAATTGTAAGAAGATCTGATAAAATTTGAATTTTACTTTAAATAATTCATTTAAAAAATACTCTTTGGCTTAGGAATGTTTAAAATTCAGGGCTGTTTATGACCCCGATATTGGATCCGGTTATCCTGACAATTTTACTACATAGTTTTGGCGTCTATTTTTACTAATGCCGCATAGCGTCGAAATAAATTCCGCGAAAAAGTGTTTTTCGCTCCTGCCTAATCTACATGCCTTTGCAAACATTTGCATTAAAAACAAGTAGAAAAGTTAAATTCGACTTTGCCGAATCTATGAATACCCTCCACAATGCATTTTTTTAAAGGGTAGTACATTTTTTAACGTGAAAAAATTAACAATTTTGATTAGAAATATTTTATTTTGAGTAAAAAACTATTTTTTTTGTCATTTAAAAAAAAAAAAAAAAAATTACTAATTTTTTTTTTTGAGTGTAAAATTTTTTTCGAGTGTAATGTTTTTTTTTACAGTAAAAATATTTCTGAGTGAATGCACGTAAGTATGTACACAAAATATTGTCATTTTTGTAAAAAAACAAAATTTTTTTTTGTATAAATTTTTTTTTGAGTGTAAAATTTTTTTTGAGTGTAAAATTTTTTTCGAGAGTAATTTTTAGGTTACCAATGCTTTTAAAACTAAACAAGTTTAAAAAGCATTGCTTTAAAATTTAACAAGTTTGAAAAGCATTGTTTAGTTACCACCAGTGCTTTTCAAACTTGTTAAAACACGTGGCATTTTAGATGAAACTAATCTGAAATTCAGGTTTTCGTTTATAACTTTTGAACCACTGGACCGATTGAGCTGAAATTTAAAACCAAACAGACCCGGGGAACGGCAAAGATACGTGGTAAGCTTCAGTGGTCTCATTATAGTCTTTCGAAAGTTATCGTGTTTTTTATCTCGTAAATTCGTGAAACACCCTTGCCGAAATTTACTCTTTTGCTCATAACTTTTGAACCACTGGACCGATTTGGCTGGATTGCAATACCAACCTGACCAGGTAAATGACAAACATATATGCCAAACTTCAGTAGCCTCTGTAAAGTCTTTCAAAAGTTAGCGTGTTTTCTACGGACGGACAGACAGACAGACAGACAGACGGACGGACGGACGGACGGACATCGCTAGATCGACTTAAAATCGATCGAGGATCATAAATATATATACTTTATGGGGTCCTAGACCAATATTTCGATGTGTTACAAACGGAATGACAAACTTATATATACCCTCTATCACTAGAGTGGAGGGTATAATAAAAATATTTATTGTTTGAATATGCTACCAAACCAACCGCAAAAAAAATTACATCAACAAAAACTATAGCAGAGGGAAAATAATAAAAAACAAGTAGAAAAGCTAAATTCGACTTGGCCGAATCTATGAATACCCTCCACAATGCCCTTTTTAAGTGATAGTTAATTTTCTAACGTGAAAAAATAACATTTTTGATTAGAAATATTTTATTTTGTGTAAAACAACTTTTTTTTCTAATTTAGAAAAAAAAAAAATAATTTACTAATTTTTTTTTTTGAGTGTAAACTTTTTTTTTGTGTGTAATATTTTTTTTTTTGAGTGTATTATTTTTTTTTTTTGGTAAGTCACAAAAATATTTTACAACGTATTTTTGTCACTCAAAAATATTTATATAAAAATATTAATATAAATATAAAAATATAGTAAATTTTCTAGAGTGAAAAATAACATTTTTGATTAGAAATATTTTATTTTGTTTAAAAACTTTTTTTTTAGCTAATTTTTGAAAAAAAAAAAAAAAATTTACAAAATTTTTTTTTTGAGTGTAAAATTTTTTTTGAGTGTAAAATTTTTTTCGAGTGTATTTTTTTTTTCTTTTAGTGTAAAAATATTTTTGAGTGACAAAAATGCATTGTAAAATATTTTTGTGATTTACCAATGTTTTTAAAACCTGTTTAACGGGGTTTCAACACGTGAATTTAAGGTGAGGCGAATCTGAAATTTACGGTTTTGCGAATAACTTTTGAACCACTGGACCGATTTGGCTGAAATTTAAAACGAACCAGACCAGAGAAACGGCAAATATATATGCCACACTTCAGCACCCTCAGAATTGCCGTTCGAAAGTTACCGTGTGTTTTATCTCGTAAATTCCAAAAAAAACCCTTGCCGAAATTCACTCATTTGCTTATAACTTTTGAACCACTGGACCGATTTCGCTGGATTGCAATACCAACCTGACCAGGTAAATGCCCAACATATATGCCAAACTTCAGGAGCCTCCGTAAAGTCTTTCAAAAGTTAGCGTGTTTTCAACAGACAGACAGACAGACAGACAGACGGACAGACGGACGGACGGACGGACGGACGGACGGACGGACGGACATCGCTAGATCGTCTTAAAATCGATCGAGGATCATGAATATATATACTTTATGGGGTCCTAGACCAATATTTCGAGGTGTTACAAACGGAATGACAAACTTATATATACCCTCTATCACTAGAGTGGAGGGTATAAAAATATTTTTCAAATATGCTTTACAGATTAACGTAAAAATAATACAGGATATTGTATATAATTTTTCATATACAAAATTATGAGATTTTGCGACATTTTTGCAAAGAAAAACTCACATTCTGAAATTTGGGTTTCCTTTACAAAAAGTCTCAGATTAACTGAAGTTTTTATTTATTTCGGTTTGAGTCTATATTAATTATTTCTGAGAAATAATAATTTTTGTTGTACTATGAGAAAATCAAAAAACAAAAATTAATTGACAACACAGGCTAACAATAAGTGGAGTTGTCGACAACTTTTGGAAGACGCCACCCTTTATTCTTCAGCACTCTTCGATTGTCACCATAAGTGTGTAAAATTAAAATCAGCTATTTAAACGTACATTAAGGTGAAAAAGGGTTACGAGAATCATATAACATTTTATTACTAACATGTTATCGTTTAGCATGAACTTAATCAATCTATTTTTAACTTTTTCTAACACAGTTGTAATTTTTTACAATGCAGTTCAAACTAGAGATGGGCACATGAGCAAGATAATTCACGCGTGAGTAAGATTTTTGCGTGAGTGAGTGTGCGTGAGCCGATTTTTTTGCGTGAGTTTGCGTGATTTATTTTCTCTTCATATTTCCTTTCGTACCAAAAAAAGCAACAAAAAAATTGTAAGATTTGACTTAATTTAAGATTTCGTCCGAAAAAAGCAAAAAAAAATGTAAAATTTCGCTGAACTGTAAATTTTGCTGAAAGATTTAGGAAATTTTAGTTTTTTAAATTTTTTTTGATAAATAAGAGTTTCGTGAGTGAGAGTCAACGTGAGTGTGAGTGAAGCTTGCGTGAGTGGCCGCGAGTGTGAGTTGTATTAAATTTACTCACGTGATTGTGAATGAGTGTGAGTAGAAAATGTAAAACAATTTTCAGATTGAATTAGGAAACTTTTAGGAGATTTTTCCAAGGTTGGCAGTCGAAACGAATAACGGTATCGGTATTGTTATCGTTTTTATTTTATTTCGGTATCGGTTTCGGTTACGGTATTTGAGTGGAATCGGTTACTGTATTACCGATACCTAAACGTCAGTACAGGTACGTACCGGTATTATCGAAAAATTATAAAAAAACATATAAAAACTAAAAAAAAATTTTTTTGTTTCAATTTTATACTAAACACTAGGGCGTCCCATGAAATCTTAACTTTCGAATTTCGTTTTGTAATACCTGCTTAAGGATGGCCACAAAAAATCTGATGGTGGGAAAAATTAAGAAAAAATCTTCAGTCGACAACCAGCGATCAAAATTTGAAAAAAATTCCAAAACAGCGATTTTGGTCCACAGTTGCTGATTTTCAAATATAAAAATTTTTGTTTAACCGAATTCGCCTCAAAAGTTTCAAGATCATGAAGATTTTTTTGTTATGTAAAAGATATTAAAAAAAATAAAAAAAAACGCGATTTTGGTCCAAAAATTCTGATCAGCATCTGTCAAACCGTGTCTGCTAAAATCAGCAGATTTCTCATATGGCTCAAAATGGGTGTATTTTCAGCAGATTTTTCTGCTGATTGGACAGGGAATCTATTTTGATTGTACAAAAAAAAGTTTTAGTCTTCAAAATATTTTGGGAATGGATAGTATTTATGGAATATGTATTAGTATTATTATTATTATATTATAATTACCAGAGACCAAATATAACAGTTATATGTGTCTTTTTGTTTAAAAAAAAATCATTAAACGAATGTTGTCCAAACTAAGTATTTTATATATGAAAGGACGTCTAGGGATGTCCCGTGTTAAAATTTGCAATAACTTATTTTTTGATTTTTTCAATAACAGTAAAAAATAACAGTTATTAAAAACTTTTTGTTCAAACAATTTAAAATAACTTTTATTTTATATTTATTTGAGTAAATAACTGTTATAACAGTTATTTTGAAAAAATCAATCAAAGTTTTTATCTTTAAATCAATGATTGAAGTATTAGTTATCAATAGAATTCTTTTGCATGCGTTTATTTTTGATTTATTTTAATAACTCAAGGAATATGCACAAATTTTGCAAAATTATTATTACTATTAAATAAACATTAGCAAATATACACAGAAAAAAATATGGAGGAAACAAATTTGAGTAATCACTTGTTTAAATTTAAAAACAAAAATTGAGTAATTTTTTAATTGACGCAATTAAAAATTTACTCAAAAATTTTAAAAACAATTTAAGTAAATAATTTAATAAAAATTTAATAGTTTTTTTTATTTTTTTTTACACTCTCATAGTTTTTTGAATTCTCGTTTAGTTTATAGTTTTTTGTGTATGCATATGAAAGTTTGTAATTGTCTTTATAAAATTTCCCTATATTTTTGAGACATAAATATGTTTGGTAAAGTTTGAAAAAACAAGTTTATTGTTTTTTTTCGTAAAAAAATTTTAAACTTTTTTTAAACTTTAAAAAAAAAATAAATAGATAAATTTTGAGTAAATTTTTAATTGTGTCAATTAAAAATTTACTCAAATTTTTTTTCAAACATTTAATAAATTTTTATTAAAAATTTACTCAATACTATTAAATCGTTTACTGGTGCAAAATTGAGTAATTTTTTACTCAATGGTATTAAAAATTTACTCAAATATTTTTTTTATTTTTTTCTGTGTACAAAAAAAACAAATAATAATTTTTACATGCACATCCTTTATAGTGATTATACCAAACGTAGGGTATATATGTAAGATAAAAATATACAAATTGGAAATATTTATGAGCTTAGGAAATGTAAAATGTGAACAAAAATAATTAACCGTTACATGCACTATCCATATAGTGGGTATGCCGAACGTAGATGCACAAGCGATTTAGAAATATACAAGTTTGATATATTTATGACCCTAGGAAATAAAAAATGTGAAAAAAATAATTAACTGCTACATGCACTATCATATAGAGGGTATACTGAACGTAGAGTGCACAAGTCAGATAAATATATGGGGCATTCCAAGCCAAATCACTCACTTTTAGACCCGACCCCTTTCGATTTATTTTATTTTTGGATATGTTTTAGTACTTATTAAATGCAACTTGGACACCAATTTTCAGCCTTTTATTTCAAGATGGTGTTGAGTAATCAATTTTTCAAATGGCGATTTTCTCAAAAAAATTAAGAAATTGAAATTTTAAATTAATTTTGACCATTAAAAAATATAGATATTTTAAAAAAAGTTGGAAAACGTTTTGTTGGTATTTAAATGTAGTTTTAGAAAAAAAAATATGAAAAAATTATTCGAAGTAACTATCACTTATTTTTTGACGTTTAAAAATTAAAATCGACTTTTTGAAAAAGTCCGAAACCTTTTGTAAAAAACTATAAAAATTCTACTCTAAATTACGCAACTTTTAAGCCATAATTCGAGATGTGATCACAATTCTTTCTATTTTTTTTCAAATTTTAAAAATTGCATATTTTATTTTTTGGCTCTGATTTATTTTATATGGTGCTCCAAAAAAAATAAATTGGTAGATATTGACCCTAACTTTCCCTAGATATATTAATTTCGAGGTAGAAATATATATATATATATGTTCCCGAAGAGTAAAATGCCTTTCTAATAAGATACTAAAAACTAAAATCGGTTGAAAATCAGCCAAGTTATTACAACTTCCCCAGGCATCTAACGTGTGGCAGACAACTTGATTAAGCAATACAATCCGATTTTTGAAATTCATTGAAATTTTCTACTGTAATAACATTTTTTTATTCTTCAAGTTCAAATGTAATAAGATGACAAGTATTTTTCATATTGTGTTTTGCTAACATGATTTTAATTAATGCTAAAATTGCCTCCATTTTTTAACACTATTTTGAAGTCTCTATTTTCAAAAAAAAATTTTTTTTTGTTTTAAAATTTGGAAAAACCAAAAAAATATTACACTGAAACATGAATAATGAAAAAATGTTATTACAGTAGAAAATTTCAATAAATTTAAAAAAAGGGACTCGTATTCTTTAATCAAGCGGTATGACACTCGCTAGATGCCTGGGGAAGTTGTAATAACTTGGCTGATTTTCAACCGATTTAAGTTTTTAGTACCTTATTAGAAAGGTATTTTACTCTACAGCACAATTCCGTGATTGCTTGAAATAAAACTTAGCTTAAAATACCAAAAATATTGCGAAAACAGAAAAAAATTCATGTTTTTCCTTGTAATCCGTTTTTTAAACTTCAAGGACCATGCTAAACGCCTTACCCATTTCCGATCGTTCTAAATTTTTGTGAGACGTATTTTTACCTCGAAATTAATATATCTAGGGTAAGTTATGGTCAATATCTACCAATTTATTTTTTTTGGAGCACCATATAAAATAAATCAGAACCAAAAAATAAAAGGTGCAATTTGTAAAATTTAAAAAAAAAATAGAAAGAATTGTGATCACATCTCGAATTATGGCTTAAAAGTTGCGTAATTTAGAGTACAATTTTTATAATTTTTTACAAAAAAATTGAAGGTTTCGGACTTTTTCAAAAAGTCGATTTTAATTTTTCAACGTCAAAAAATAAGTGATAATTACTTCGAATAATTTTTTCATATATTTTTTTTCTAAAACTACATTTAAATACCAACAAAACGTTGTCCAACTATTTTTAAAATATCTATATTTTTCAATGGTCAAAATTAATTTATAATTTGAATTTTTGAATTTTTTTGAGAAAATCGCCATTTTGAAAAATTGATTACTCAACACCATCTTGAAATAAAAGGCTGAAAATTGGTGTCCAAGTTTCATTTAATAAGTACTAAAACATATCCAAAAATAAAATAAATCGTAAGGGGTCGGGTCTAAAAGTGAGTGATTTGGCTTGGAATGCCCCATATACAAATTAGAAACACGTACGACCTTCGGAACTTAAATATGTCAAAAAATAATTTTGTCCCGGTAGCTTGTTCTAGTCGTCACAGTGTGATATGGTTTGAATTAAGAAAGGTGTGAAAGAAAAATTTATTTTTCTAAACATTTAAGACATCCTGGTTCGTTTTTTACTAGTTTCATATAATCCAGTTATTATAATCATCAGAAAAACTTTTAATGTCAATTTTATTCAGTTAATAAGTAGTCAATTATATTCTATATGTGAAAAATATTAACAGATCGCAGCCGCCAGGGATTGAACCCATGATCTGTAATGTTTTTGCTATTAACTGCGTCTTAGGTACGATCACTCTAGACCGATACGCTAAGTTATTATTGTTTTTTTAATCTTTACATTGGTTCACATTGTAGAGGGTATTTAAAGATTCAGTACAGCCGAATATAAACTTTTCTACTTGTTTTTTTTTAATGTAATACATATTTTCTAATCTGCAACATTTTATAATATTTTTTCTTTTTTTTACTCTCTTTCCAGGTACGTAACTATTTCCTAAATATTGAGTAAGTGCAATAAAAAAATACATTTTATAATAACAATAAAAAAATAACACTTTTGCAAAAAAGAAAATTTAATCTTGGTCCAAAAAGGGTTCACGATAACACAGTATAACAAAATTTATAAAATATCACTCAGCAAACATTGGCCAAATTGGTAATCTGTTAATTTCAGCCGACAGCTCATATCTTAACCATGAAAATCTCTATGCAATCAACAGAAATCCTGTTTAGATCCTCTGCACAACTGCCCAATTCATCGAAGTTGAATCATACTAGAAATTTAGTGATGTTGCTTAATTTTTGTACCTGATGTGTAAACGAAAAAAATGCGTAAATGTTCAAAAAATCAATAAAAATATCTTCTAAAAGTGTTTAAACTCGTTCTTATTGCTAGTCGTCTAAGAATAATTAAGCAAAGTGGTGACTTTGAGGTCTACGGTGACGTCCAGCGTGTATTGTAAAATGTATGAAAAAAGGAGAAAAATATATCTAAAATCCTACTGATGACAACACTATTATTGGAAATATTTGAAACCGGCATGGGAATACCAGAAATGTCAATAAATTTTGATTTTAAATTTTCTTCTACATTTTAAAACCTAAAGCCGTATAAAAAAAATAGAATTAGAGCCCGTGCTTGATCTGTATGTACTAACAGAAAAATAATAAAT
Organism: Pegoplata infirma; assembly: GCA_963921195.1. NCBI lineage: Eukaryota > Metazoa > Arthropoda > Insecta > Diptera > Anthomyiidae > Pegoplata > Pegoplata infirma. Next base: position 162,733,962 of record OY992536.1, on the reverse strand, counting down.
ATCCTTTTGTTTTTGCTAAAAAAAAATAGTTTTACGATGAAACTGTAAAGTATTACTTTCAAATTCATAAAAATTACATGTCGATTAATAAACCTGTTATAAAATGCTATAATTTTTTATGAATTTGGACGTTAAAGAGCAAATTTATTAAATTATTTTTGATATACAGACAATGAATTCTTAATAATCAAAAACATAAAACCCAACATGAACAACCCAATAAGTTAATAAAACCTTCTTTGTAGTTACTAAAATTAACTCTTTTTGAAATAAGAACGCATGTTTTTATTGCACAAAATCAGGAGGGTATATTGTCTGTTTTTTTGTTAATAACAGTTATTTTGTAACTTTTTTTAAAACACTGTCAAACTGATAATTTTCCACAGAAAAAAAAATTAGGGAGTGTATATGGGGCATTCCAGGCCAAATCACTCACTTTTAGACCCGACCCCTTTCGATTTATTTTATTTTTGAATATGTTTTAGTAATTATTAAATGCAACTTGGACACCAATTTTCAGCCTTTTATTCCAAGATGGTGCTGAGTAATCAATTTTTCAAAATGGTGATTTTTTCAAAAAAAAGGAAAAGTTAAAAATTTCAATTAATTTTGACCAGTTAAAAATATAGATATCTTAAAAAAAGTTGGACAACGTTTTGTTGGTATTTAAATGTAGTTTTAGAAAAAATTATTAAAAAAATTATTCCAAGTAATTATCACTTATTTTTTAACGTTTAAAAATTAAAATCTACTTTTTGAAAAAGTCCGAAACCTTCGATTTTTTTTTTACAAATGTCTAAAAGTTCTACTCTTAATTACGAAACTTTTAAGCCATAATTCGAGATGTGATCGCAATTTGTTCTATTTTTTTTCAAATTTTGAATATTGCACCTTTTATTTTTTGACTCTGATTTATTTTGTATGGTGCTCCAAAAAAATTAAATTGGTAGATACTGACCCTAACTTACCCTAGATATATTCATTTCGAGGCAAAAATACGCCTCACAAAAATTAAGAACGATCGGACATGGATAAGGTGTACCGCATGGGCCTTGAAGTTTAGAAAACGGATTGCAAGGAAAAATATGAATTTTTTTCTGTTTTCTCAATTTTTTTGGTATTTTAAGTTAAGTTTTAATTCAAGTGGTTACAGAATTATAATACGGAGTAAAATGCCTCTCTAATAAGGTACCAAAGACTGAAATCGGTTGAAAATCAGCCAAGTTATTACAACTTCCCCAGGCATCTAACGTATGGCAGAACACTTGATTAAGCAATATAATACAATTTTGGAAATTCATTGAAATTTTCTACTGTAATAACATTTTTTTATTCTTCAAGTTCAAATGTAATTAGATGACAAGTATTTTTCATATTGTGTTTTGCTAACATTTTTTAAATTAGTGCTAAAAATGCCTGCATTTTCAACACCCTTTTGAAATCTCTATTTTAAAAAAAAAAAATCTTTTTTTTGTTTTAAAATTTGGAAAAACCAAAAAAATATTACACTGAAACATGAATAATGAAAAAATGTTATTACAGTAGAAAATTTCAATAAATTTAAAAAAAGGGACACGTATTTTTTAATCAAGTGGTATGGCACACGCTAGATGCCTGGGGCAGTTGTAATAACTTGGCTGATTTTCAGCCGATTTTAGTTTTTAGTACCTTATTAGAAAGGCATTTTACTCCACATCATAATTCTGTAATCACTTGAATTAAAACTTAACTTAAAATACCAAAAAATTTGCGAAAACAGAAAAAAATTCATATTTTTCCTTGTAATCCGTTTTTTAAACTTCAAGGACCATGCTAAACGCCTTACCCATGTCCGATCATCCTAAATTTTTGTGGGACGTATATTTACCTCCAAATGAATATATTTAGGGTAAGTTAGGGTCAGTATCTACCAATTTTTTTTTTTTGGAGCTCCATATAAAATAAATCAGAGCCAAAACATAAAAGGTGCAATTTTAAAAATTAAAAAAAAAATAGAAAGAATTGCGATCACATCTCGAGTTATAGCTTAAAAGTTGCGTAATTTAGAGTAGAATTTTTATAGTTTTTTACAAAAAAATCGAAGGTTTCGGACTTTTTCAAAAAGTCGATTTTAATTTTTAAACGTCAAAAAATAAGTGATAATTACTTCGAATAATTTTTTCATATTTTTTTTCTAAAACTACATTTAAATACCAACAAAACGTTGTCCAACTTTTTTTAAAATATCTATATTTTTTAACGGTCAAAATTAATTAAAAATTTCAATTTTTTAATTTTTTGGAGAAAATCGCCATTTTGAAAAATTGATTACTCAACACCATCTTGGAATAAAAGGCTGAAAATTGGTGTCCAAGTTGCATTTAATAAGTACTAAAACATATCCAAAAATAATATAAATCGAAAGGGGTCGGGTCTAAAAGTGAGTGATTTGGCTTGGAATGCCCCATATAAAAGTTTATTTAAAATAAATTTAAACAACACATGTTCTAAAATTGTTATTTTCACTCACTAACAACGACAGACACTATGATCAAAAAGTATACGAAATTTTTAAAGAAATGAAAAAAAAAGAAATTCAACATATACAAACACAATTTGTTGATCTGACAAAAGTAAAAAATATTAAATTGGATATGACAAATGAAATTTTTGATATGACAAATTAATTTTTTTTCAACAAAGAAATTTTACAAACACAAACACTATTTATTGACATGATAAAAGAATTTTGAAATAAAATTACAGGACTGAGTTTGTTGAAACCAAAATCGTTTTTATAAATGTTGGGTCGATATCATGTTTGGTTGATTTAAATTTGACGATTTTATTTTCTGTGTAATACTCACATTTCCATTCTGAGTTTAACGTATGAAAAAATGGTGGACTTTTAATAGATGTAATTCGAAAAGTATGATTTGTTATTAGAATATTCTACATGTTATTTAAACATTTTATTTCTAATTCGAAAATTGCATTTGTATTTCGATGTTTGTTTATAAATGAAATTTCATTTGCCATTTGAAAATTTAATCTGTAAACTCTTTAAATGTCTCCGGTACTTAGAAAAAGAAACATATTGTGTACATACTTTATGTACACATTGTAGCCCTATATTTTGATTACACTGGCTGGTGTTATAAACATGGTACATTTTCTCACAAAGCATAAAAACAACTATGAATGAATGTAAAGTACATATTGTACATGTTTTTGTTGTATTCTCGTGCATACGTGTCTGTATATGTGTCTTTTTAATGTATGTGTGTTTGTGTTTAGTTGAAGCACACACTTACAAACATTTAAATATACAAAAGCAAAAAATTATAATAAAAACAATAGTATGTACGTATGGCAGGCACACTCATACATACATTTTAACTAAATCCTATTTTTATTAAGCATCGCAATTTAGGCCTCGTTGACTTTATGTTATTATTTCTACTATATTTTGTTCCCCCCCTTGTACAATGTAGTTGTTGTACTATTCTTTTTTCTTTTGTGTGGGTAATTCCTTTAGGATTAGCTTAAATGTGAGAGTGTCCTTGTAAGCGAGTATGAATGTTGTTAGTGGCAATTGTTTTGTACTTAATGCCGCATATGAGGTAAACCAAAATAAATGAATAATTTTAAAAACTATAAATACATTCAATTGAAAAACTCTGTAAAAAAAAATTTAAAATGACTTTCAATTTTAATTAGAAAACTTTCAGCAGGTTGTTCTGCTGAAAAGGATATTTTTACTAAAAATATTTTAACTAAAATTTTGTAAAAATATGGATTTTTTTTTAAGTTTTGCTAATGTAAATTTAAAAAATGGAAAAAAATTAATTTTCTTCTTTCATTAAAAACATAATAAAATCAAAATTACAAAAATTTCCTCGGTAATTTCATAATCTACATTAAGAAAAATCATCCAAATCGGTTCAGTAGTTTTTTCTGTAAAACTGAAGCCGATTTTGTCCTTCAGAAAAAGAGCATTCTTCAATTTAGTGGCAACCCTGGTAATTCTAGTTGACCAAATTCTGTGTTATAAAATTTTAAAAATAATAAAATAGTTCTTTAAAAAAAACAGAATTCAACAAATATTTTGTATTTTTTTTTTACAGTTGTTTAAAAATTGTTCACATAAAGGCTGTTTTTTTTGGTTAAACCCCCTTCACTATAATGTCCACATCTACCACATCTGACAATCAGTCAAAATGGTCTTACCTGTCACTTACTATGATAAATTGAAGGCTTTGAAGACTTTTGTTCTTATTGTAAGTCAGTTGGAAACAAACTGGAAATTTTGTATTATGGACTAACTGGCGGCCGTTTTTACTTAATGTTTGGTTAACATCATGTTGGGTTGATTTACAATTTTTGTTGATTTAAAATTGACGATTTTATTTTCTGTGAAAAGACCGATTTTACTGAATATCTGCTGAAATTTTTATATGGGGTCTAAGTTCAAAAATTGTCTAATTATATTCAGATTTGATAAGGCCAACAAAGAACACGTTTACCACCTACAAACAAAATTTTAATAAAATATTTCCTATTTTCGTGAAGTTTTAGAGATTTATGTGAATATCGGGAGTAGAGTTTGCAAAACGATCGTAATCGCGATTAATCGCACCAATTAATCGTAATCGACAAAAAAATCATGCGATTACGATTAATCATTTTATATGATATATACTGTTTTTATAACGATTTTAAAATATATTATATTGGACTACGATTTACTTAACTTATTTGCAGTTTCTCTTTCCTTTTTTGCTTGTAAAAGTAATTTAAATTTAAAGTAAAATTTTAATTGTCATCTTAGTAACCCCACAATTTTGTTTTTAAAATAATCCAAAAGGATTTGGCTGGATTTGGTCAAAAAATTCAGCCATGAAGTTTTATCAAAAATCGCAATTTTTTCTCTGGTTGCAGACTGAACACGCTCTTTCTAAATTTCCTTATAAATTTTCTCACAATCAGATTTTCAGTGGCCATTGGCAGGTATTCTGACACAAAATATTATTATTTACAGAGAAATTCCAAATATATACACATAAAAGTAATTTTTGTGGATTATTTTTTTTACCAAAGGATCCTTCATTACAAATTTCAAGGGTCTACGATCGTTATTTCATAAAATATGACAAGGACAAAAAGTACACTTTTTTACCAATTTTACGACCCTAAGAAATTAAATTTACAACAAGGACTTTTTTTCAGACGGTTGATTTTGCCAAAGGATCCAGTATTCCAAACTTTACCCTTTTTGTCCCCTTTACAATTTATTAAAAAACCGGCCACATTTTTTTTTTAGTTTAGATGTTTGTCTATCAACATAAAAAATTCAGGTGGGCATTTTTCGTATTTTTCGAGAAAATCTCATTTGAATATTGGATTTCGGAAAAATTCTATAATTCGCATGTATTTTATTGTGTCTACACCGCGTATGAGTAACGACTATTTGCGAAACTAATGAATTTTCGTTACTCATACGCAGTGTTGACACAATAAATACAAGAGAATTACAGAATTTTTATGAAATCTAATATTCAAATGCAATTTTCTCGAAAAATACGATAAATGCCCTGCTAAATTTTTTTGTGTGAATACACAAACATCCAAACTTAAAAAAATACACTCAAAAAAAAAAGTTTGTAAAATGACATAAAATCCCCGTGATTTTACGGGGCAGGTTTTGTAAAATATGTACTAGCAAGAATCCCCGTAATGTTACGGGGATAATTTGTAAATTGATTTAACAAAATAAAATGTAAATTTACAATTTTTTTTGTAAAATGTTAACTTCGAGGTGAACATTTTTTTTGTAAATGTACAAAAAGTTTGGTAAATTTACAAAACAAAATTGTATACTTACAGAAAAAGGTTGTTATTTTACAAAGAAAAATATAAAATGGAAAAAATAAATTGTAGATTAACAAATTATTTGGTGTAACTACTGTTTTTTCGGAAAAAAAATATTGAAAAACACGTATAATTACAATAAAAATTGTAAATTTGCAAAAAAAAAAAATAAATTTACAAAAAAAATTGTAAACTTACAAAAAAAAGTTGTAAATTTACAAAATAAAGTAGAAAATCAAAAACCAAAATTGTAAATTTACAAATTGTTTGGTTAAACTACTGTTTTTTATGGCAAAAAACTTGTATAATTTACAATAAAAAGTGGTAAATTTACAATTTTTATTGTATATATACCATTTTTTCGTATTTTTTGCCGTAAAAACAGTAGTTTAACCAGAAAATTTGTAAATTCACAATATTATTTTTCTATTTTCTACTTTATTTTTGTAAAATTACAACTTTTTTCGTAAGTATACAATTTTGTTTTTTAAAATTTTATATTTGTTTTGTAAATTTACAAAAAATTTGGTTTATTTACATATTTTTTTTGTAAATTTAAAGGTTTTTTCCATTAGTGCATCTTATTTTTCCTTCTTCGGCAGCTGGAGTAGCACTTCAACAACCTGAAATGTTTTTTTTTCGACATTTCGTTTTTCTTAAGTAGAACATATGAGAATTGCGAAGGAGGCTCCACAAAAAATTTCTTATATTTTCAGGAAAAATTAGTCAAAAAATAATTTTTTTTTTTTTTAATTTTGAATTATTTTCACAAGTATTTTAAAAAAATCAGAAAATTTTTTGTTGGATATTGTAGTTGGATGTTTAAGTACCTGTTAAAATAAGAAAAACTTAATTTTTCATAATTGGCAGCTTTTTATTGACATTTTAGGTGCCAAATTAAAAAAAAATTCCAAAAAAATATGGTAAAATTACCAAAAAAAATGGTAAAAATACAAAAAAATAAACTAGAACAATTATATAGTAGAAACAAATAGAAATTGTGGTATTTTACTTAACGCAAATTACCAAAAAATGGTGTAAAAATTATTTTTTTTTTTTTCTAAAGCTTACAATTAGTTGAAAAATTTTTGTGTCCGGAACTTAAAAAATTTCCAAAAATTTTTTTCATGAAATTTTTTATTTATAAAAAATTATTTTTAACTAAAATTTTTATTTCAAAACGCAAAAAAAAATCTAAACTTAGAAAATTTTTGCGTTTTCTATTGTTGAATAATTATTTTTTTTTTTTTGTAAAACAACATTAATTCTAGTAATAAAATAAGTTTTGTAAAATTACATTGGAATTTTGTATTTTTCAATACATACATTTCAAACTGAAACCCTTGTAAACGATCTTTAAAAAAAACAAATGTTTGTAATAACACATTTTTTTGGTAGAAAGACTAAATAACATCAAGTAAAATTTTTTTGTACAATAACAGTTTTCTTGTGTAAAAAAACTAAACACCTTGTAATACTTTTTTAATTTGTAAAATAATTCACTTTTTTGTAAATTTACCTAAAAAATTTGTAAAATAAATTTACCAACATATAATAGTAAAATTACAAAGCAAACTGTAGTTTTCGTTTTATTAAATATACAACAATTTTTGTAAAAAGACAAAAATATTAGTAAAATAGAATTACAAGACCTTTTGCTTGTAATTTTACAAACTTTTTTTTTTTGAGTGTATGGCCGGATTTTTGATAAATTTACTTTTTTAAAAAGTTAAAACTTTCTGAACGGTTTCTGAAAATTTTTCAAAAAAAAAAAACATTTAAAAAGTTTTAAATTTAAAAAAGTTTTTTCGATTGTGGTGCATTTCGTAAATTTGATAAATATTTAATCAAAGGAACTCGACACAATTTTGACAATTTTTCTAATATTTAACCACGCCTCATTAGCCCTGTTTTTAAAAAATTTAAAAACCAAAAACGCAAATTTCTTAATTTCATATAGCGCTATCCATACCACATATTCAGACATTCATGGGACATAGGTTTTTTGCAGGTGTGGAAAGATAATTTTATTGCATAAAATATTTATTTTTGTATTTTTGTACATTCTGAAGTGTAAATTTTAAAATGTTTTTTTTTTTTTTTTAAATACAGCAGTTGTCAATAACTTTTAATATTTATAACAAGTGAGAGTGTTACATCTTTTACACCCTCCAAAATGTAAAAAAAACTCTATATGAAAAAAATCCAGGGGCGTCTTTTTTTTTGGGGGGGGGGGGGGGGGGGGGTTGGGGGAGACGTTAGGGGGCACCTTCCCCCTGTGATTTTTAACTTCTTCTGAGATAAGAATGTTGCATTTGCTCAGCAAAAGTACAAAAAACCCTGCAAAAAATGTGTTTTTTCTTGGGTTGGTTTAGTTCTCCAAGGGGAAACTTTTTTCCCCTTGGTCCGATTTTGCCCATTTCCGAACTTAACCTGCCTAGGAATATAAGACATATTCGTGCCAAACTTCGGAAGTCTAGCTCGTTTAGTTTGGACTGAATCGTGTCTTCTACAGACGGACAGACGGACGGACGGACGGACATCGCTAGAATGTCTTAGAATCGATCACTGATCAATAATATTTATACTTTATATGGGGTCCTAGACCGATATTTCGATGCGTTACACACGGAATGACAAAGTGAGTATACCCCCCATACTGTGGTTGGAGGGTATAAAAAAACAAATGTCGATTTTTTTTCGTGGCACATTGATAAATCTTTGTAGGTTAATAACATTATAATTAAGTAATTTAAATCCGTTCGCGTGCATTAATTTGAGCGATCGCACCCAAAACTATGGCGGTTTAAAGTTCACATTTTTAAAAAAATTGTCAAAATTACATTTTTAATATGAAGTTTACCAAACTTACCATTTTGTATTATGCTTACCTAGAGCTAAAATACACAACCAAACATGCATAAAATCTTTGCTAAATATCGAGATATTTGCATTAAACCAATTTTTTTCGGCACATTTTCCAATTTTTTGAAAATAAAAATGTTCCAAGCGCACAGTGGGGAAAAATGGACTTTTTTTGTCCGATTTTGCCTACAGGTCGCAATTCTTAACCGATTTTAGTTTTTCTTTTTTTGAAATTTAGCTAATAAAATTCCTCATCGGTCTGTCATGGTGGATTTCTAAAAATCGTTTTTTTTTTTGAATATTTTTTTAAAGTTTAGAAAATATTATTTTTTTTTAAATTTTGGCTCTAAGAAAGGTAATAGGCAGGTAATAGGACCTTTAATTTAGTTTATAAAGCCTATTCGTCCCATGCCTAATAGATTTTTTAATGCAAAAAAAACTGAAAAAATGAAAATTTTTTGAACTTTAGGAAAATATAACAAGTAGAAAAATTTAATTCGACTTGGTCGAATCTATGAATACCCTCCACAATGTTATCTGATACTAATTTTCTAAAAAAATTTCAAAAAATTGCATTCAAAATTTTTTATTAGAAATATATTAATTTGAGTAAAACTTTTTTTTAATCAATAAAATTTTTTTGAGTGTAACATTTTTTTGACTGTCAACATTTTTTGAGTGTACATTTTTTTTTTGAGTGTAACATTTTTTTTGAGTGTAAAAATTTTTTGCAGTGTACAATTTCTTTGAGTAACAAGATTACTTTGTAAAATATGTTTGTTGTTTTATACCTACATACATATATGTAATGCAAAAAAAACTATTTCACATTTTCCCTGTTTTAATTTTACCAACCTCTTCCTTAAAAACCAAAAACAACATTCAATCATAGTATAAGTTCCACTTTTTTTGATTTTTTTCCAAAAATACTTACTATACACCGTTACATACAGTTACAAAAACAATAACAACACAATAACAAATATTTACTTGTCTAACAACTAAACTGCACGCCACGCAAGAAAACTAACAACAGCAAGATTTAAGAACACTGGTATTTCACCATGCTGTTAAAACTTGTTTAACGAGTTTTAAACAGTTTAAGGTGAAACAAATATGAAATTTAGGGCTTTGCTTATAACTTTTTAACCACTGGACCGATTTTGCTGAAACTCAAAACCAAGCAGGCTTGGGGAACGACAAATATATGTGCTAAGCTTCAGCACCCTCAGAATTGTCTTTCGAAAGTTAGAGTGGTTTTAATCTCGTAAATTCGTAAAATACCCTTGCCGAAATTTACTCTTTTGCTCATAACTTTTGAACCACCTGACCGATTTCGCTGGGTTGCAATACCAACCTAACTCGGTAAACGGTCAAGATATATGTCAAACTTCAGGAGTCTCCGTAAAGTCTTTCAAAAGTTAGTGTGTTTTCTACGGACAGACAGACAGACGGACGGACGGACGGACGGACATCGCTAGATCGACTTAAAATCGATCAAGGATCATGAATATATATACTTTATGGGGTCCTAGACCAATATTTCGATGTGTTACAAACGGAATGACAAACTTATATATACCCTCTATCACTAGAGTGGAGGGTATAAAAAGTAATCAGAAATTTTTTTTCAAAAATCCATCATGACAGATCGATGCGGAATTTTATTAGCTAAAATACAAAAAAAAGAAAAATCAAAATCGGTTAAGAATTGCGACCTGTAGGCAAAATTGGACAATAAAAGTCAATTTTTTCCCACTGTGAAGCGGTTTAATTTTTTTTAGGAAAATATTACCAAATGCATTAAAAAAATCTCAACAAATTCTTAGTTGACACTATTATTCTAACTCTAATAGATAAGAAACAGCAGTGGTCTAAATGGAACATTTAAAAAAAAAAAATAATATTTGATTTTTTTTTTTAATATTTAAAGTCTGGTTTTGCAGTGTTGTCCTTCACTGAATATTTTAAACTATTCAAAGTATGATTAATAATGATAATATTAACGTTATTACGAAATATTTTAACGTTATTACTAATTTTATTAAGGTTATAACAAATTTTAGCGATTTTCGCGACTGCAAAAATCAATGGACTAATTTTGTAATATTATTCGAATAAGACATGTCAAAATCTATCAAATACATTTCTTTTCTACTTTTTTTAAGTAATGTAAGATTTTATATAGGCATTAAATTTTAAAGTATCAAAAATTTAAAACCACCGAAAAATTGCTTAAACGTTAAATTTTTTCGGGTGCGAATTAATTGAAGATATAGCATTAAAAAGACTAGCAAACGCGCCTCTCATCGACCAATTTCTATAAGCGGCCTGGAAGTGCCTTACAAAAAAGCGAAAACTGAAAAACACCGCGGAATTCGCCAATATTAACTTTTGATCAATGTTGCTTTCCATGATTTATTATATTTGCACATACCATTGTTTCTGCATGTTCAACTTTCAGCCATGCTCATTTGGCTGTCCATTAATGCAAAAGTAAAATATTGAAATTTTGCAAAAAATTTAAAAAGCTCATAAAATTTTTTGCAATAAAATATTTTTGGGGTGCGTTTGTTAATCAAGTGGGAAATGGTGGATTATAAAGTTCACACAGCATTCGGAACCATTCGGAATAAAACTTGGAGTGTGCCTAGCAAAAAACAGACTTTTTAAAAAATTCACGTTTTTTCTTCCCATGTTTGGAGAGCTGCAGATTCGTAACAATTGCGAGCACATCCCTCGAATTAAGCTCATTGTGCGCATTTACAAGGGCTTTAACTATGTATATTTACATTTTGAAATCACAGTTTGCACCAAAAGCTTCAATCAAAAAACCTCGAAAAATTGAAAATTGAAAAAAATTGGTATTAAAGATTTGAGTCCATGTAACTTTTTTCTTATTGATGGCACATCCACTAAACCTACATCAAATAATTGCCCAAGTCTACTGATTAAGCGATATTAATTTTGGAGTAATAGCTTTAACGCACCCAACTATATGAAACATTGGACGAAAAATTTCGTGAGTATATCAAGCGGTTTTTTTACATTTTTCAACTTTAAACATTCCTTACCATGAACTAATGAGACGTTTTGCGCTGTGCCTTTGCACAATTACTCTTTAAGGTTCCCTTAACTTATCGTCATTTACAGGTACCACCTAATTTACAAATAAAAAAGTTATTCCAAAATTAACAGAATATCATAAGTGTTAAAAGTTAATGACAATTGTCCATATACTATTGCAATTATATTTATTTAAAAAACTCGATTAATCGATTATCGCGATTAACGGCTATTCTCGATTATTTCCAAACTCTAATCGGGACGTTAGTCTGTATGGGGACTACAAGTAGAAATGGTCCGATTCCCATTAAACTTAAAATTATTTTACTGTGCTACAGTAAAAAAATACTTTTCATGTGATATAGTATCTGTTGTTAACCCATTTCGCTCATCTGTTCGATTTTTCCCACAGTAGAGAACATATTTTTCAAAAAAATATTTATGTATGAAAGAGGTGGAATTTCGGAGAAATATGGTTACTAGAGGTGTCCTTAAAAACGAAAATCACCTTTTTATACCTGGTAGGGTCCTATATTGTTCTTTAGTATCTAAAAATGAGTGAGCCAAAATTTGGGGACAATCGGCTAAAAATAACTCGTGCCGAAAATGGATTGAAGTTTTGGGACATTCTTATAAGAACGAAAAACTCGTTTTTTCTAGTTTTTGGAAAAACATTGGTATTTGATATTTTTTGTTAAATTTTTTGTGAAATAATATGAAAATGGTACTAAATTACCTTTTCAAAACGACTAATAAAATTAAAATCGGATGAAAAATAAGCATTTTACGCATACATGCCCCAGACCATTGTATGGTTTTTAGAGCCAGAATTTCAAAATTTTCAAAATTTTTAGGCAAAAAAATAGTAAAAATTTAAGTTTACTTTATGATCAAATTGAAAACATGTTTAAGATTAAAAATAGCAGATATGGTAGTCAAGCTTTTTTTTTATTTGGCGCGGGTAGTGATAAAATTTCCGCGGATTCCAAATAAAATGCGTTTTTCTACAATAATTAATCAAATTTTTGAAAATTTGTGCTCTATTGTGCGGATCGAAGTGTAAAACGTAAATTCTGTAACTTTTGAGAGATCGGATATATGCAGATATTTTGTATTATAGAAATGTATAACGTCTCAAATTTGTCATTTCACCTCGACGAAAAGGGGTTAAAGATGCCCGAATTCTCAAAAAATTTACAGAATTTATGTATTTCACTTTGTATAATACAATACAGAAAATTGTTTCCCATATTTGCTAAATTATTTTAGAAAAACTCATTTTCTTTGGAATCCGCGGAAATTATATCACTACCCACGCCAAATGAAAAAAAAGTTAGACTACCATATCTGTTAGTTTTTATCTATAACATGTATTTAATATAATTATAAAGTAAAATTTAATTTTTTTTATTTTTTTGCCAAAAAATTTTGAGAATTTCAAATTTTGGCTTTAAAAACCATGCAATGGTCTGGGGTATGTATGCGTAAAATGCTTATTTTTCATCCGATTTGAATTTCTTTAAGCTTTTTGGAAAGGTAATTTATTACCATTTTCATATTACTTAACAAAAAAATTAACAAAAAATAGCATATATCAATATTTTTCAAAAAACTAGAAAAAACGTGTTTTTTCATCAGATAAGAGTGTCCAAAAACTTCAATCCATTTTCGGCACGAGTTATTTTTATCCGATTGTCTCCAAATTTTGGCTCACTCATTTTTAGATACAAAACTACAATTTAGGACCCTACCACGTATTAAAAAGTGATTTTGAAAAATTACCTTAGTCGTTAGGACACCTTTAATGGTTACGAATGTTAACTCTCATCTTTCTGCATTAAAAAAAAATATTCCCGCTTGACCACTGCAATTTATATGTTCATGTAATGACATGATTTTTGAGATCAGCGGGTGCTAATTACCCTTAAAAAAGTCCAAAAAAGAAAAATATAATTGAATCTTGGTCCAAAATGTGTTAATTTTGTCGAGTAGATCACAAAAATGCCCATTAAACTTGCCAGACACCCTCAAATTTTAGAGTTAATGTCAAAAAACTTATTTTTGGAACTTTTCTCACTAAACCTGGTGTGAATCAGAAACTTTTTAACCGATTTTAAATTTTTTAACTGTTTTGGATTTCTATGTGTGTAAACTGGTATAAAGACATTTCCATTTAACTTTTTATTTGTTTGAAAGTTCGGGTTTTTGACAAAAACTTTTTTATTTGCATTCAAATGGCCTTATTCTGATAGTTCTTCACGCGAACGAATTTGAAATCACTAAATGTACCTATACTAATACATGTACAAAAGGATTTTGATGTGTCTTCAAAAAAATTTTAAACTTTTTAAACCTCAAAACCAAAATTTAAATGGAAATGTTTTTTTTTTTTGTTAACTTTCGATCTTCCATAATATTGGTAAAAATAAATATGGTTTTTAATCAGCTCTATCAAATAACTGAAAATAAACAAATTCATTGATTCATTAAAACTTTAATAATTTTTTTTGTTTTTTTTTTTTTTAATTAAGTTTTTAATTGTGTCAAGTCAAGATTTACTCAATATTTATCAATTTATTTTTTAACAAGTTTAAAAAAGTTTCACATTTTTTTTTACAAAAAAAAAACTTTTTTTTCAAACTTTTACAAAATATATTTATGTCGCACTTTCTACCCTATTTTTATTTGACACTTTGTGCACAGTTATGTACAGTAAACATAGATATGTTTGGTACCAAAAGAAAGGTATTTTCAAGGCCTATATTTTACTATATCAAGCATTTTAAAACAAAACTTTGTTTTTGATCTGAAAAAATAAATGTAAAAATTTATCGATTTTTGATATTAATTTGAATAAAATAGGCGTGTTTCGACATTTTAATATAAACAGTTGGAAAGAACTCGAAAATAGCTTTCCTTAGGTACCAAACATGTCTATACTTACTTTTCATTACTATGCACAAAGAGTCATTAAAAAAAAAAAGTGCAGAAAGTGCGACATTTTTTTCCAAAAAAATTGAATAAAGATATTTTCAAACTTTTACATACAAAAAACTATAAACTAAATGAGAATTCTAAAAACTACGATAATGAAATAAAATTGAAAAAAAAAGCAATTTGTATTAAATTATTTACTAAAATTTTTTTTACAAACTTTTGAGTAAATTTAATTGCGTCAATTAAAAAAATACTCAATTTTTTTTGGAAATTAAAACAAGTGATTACCCAAAATTTTTTCATAATTTACATTTTTTCCCAAATTTATTAGGATAATAACAGATTAACCACGTAACACATGGGGACAATCATCATTACAGTACTTTCACGCATTGAATCCACTCTCACTGCAAAAAACAGTGATTATGACCGAAATTGCTTTGGACTTAGTCTTCATAATATGAATGGGTGTTACAAAAAAAAAAAATGTTGGTCGCAATCCCAACAGGAAATGAAAATGGTTTTAGTTCTCAAAACTTTTATGGAGATGTTGACAGTGATATAGTCGGCCATAATCCCCATTTCCGTTATGGAAAAATGTCGGTGGGGATTATCCACAAAAAAAAATCTAAGATAGGAGTATTGTCGGTGCACTGACGATATGTTTTTTTATTAACGGATATTTTGTGTGTCCTTAGGCCAATGTAAATTTATTTGTATCATTTTTAAAATTATTTAGCGTAGTTAGTAAAAGTTCCCTATCCACGAAGTGACTGAAAATATATGTGTGTGTATGAAAAACTACTTTTCATTTATTAATGATGAATTAAAAATGCTATATCTTTTTAAAATTTAAAATCCTTTTTAGCTACAACCCTGCCTTTAGCCCTACATTGTTTGTTTTGGTTTTTGAGGGGTGCCAAAAACAAACAAACAAAACAAAATAAAAAAACTTAACTAAATATAATTTTTGCATGTACTTTTAACACATTTTTTTTTATTTTCTATTAGGGTTTTATGACTTTGTTCTGTAGTCTGGTTATGTATTAGAATGGAATTTTTCTATTTTTTTGTATCCTAAATAAGTTAATGTGTAACAAATATTTTTGTAAATAATTTTAAGGGTATTAACGTACAACTTTTCTCTGGATTTAATATAAATTTACACAGATTACACCGCTCTACAAATTTGAGGCTTGTCGCTGCGTTTTGGATGAAACGCAAAAAAATTGATAGGTTTTGGTGCCCCGATTCCAAAACGGTCACTAAAATTTTTCTATCACGTCACAATTTTGAGAAAATCGCGGGTAAAATGTCAAAAAAGACAAATTTTGACCATTTTTGGACTCTTATAAAAAAGGATCTTGAAATGCGAATGGCTTGGTATCAAGTTCATTTGATTGTGTGTAAATTTCTCTTTAAGACAAGATAAAATTTTCTTGGAATTTAATTTTTTAAAATAATAAAAAATCATTAGCCACAAGTTCTTTAAATCTAATATTTTCGTTTGAATTTGTATGGAAATTTATTATAAAACACTGTGTAAATAAAGTAAATATTTAAAAAATGGAAGGTTTTTGGTTAATGATTTTTTTACAATTTTAGAAAAATATATTTGTAGAACATTTTATCTTGTCTTTAAGAGAAAATTGCAGACTTTCGAATGAGCTTCATACCAAGTCATTCGCATGTCAGGATATTATTTTATAAGCTTTCAAAAAGGGTCAAAAATGCCCTTTTTTGGCACTTTAACCGCGAATTACTTAAAATCCTGACGTGATAGGCAAATTTGGGCTGCGGATTTGGAATCAGCGCAACAAATACTATTTAAATCACTACACTATGGTCCCAAATGCATTTTTTTTGGCATAAATTCAAAAAATTAAGCAAGGTCACTTGGAATAATTCTGGGATGATTTTTATCTCTTAGCGCAATCAAAAATCGATTGTCAAAAAAAAAAAAAAAATTTTTTTTGAAAAATTTTTTTTTGAAAAATTTTTTTTTAAATTTTTTTTTTTTTTTGAAAATTTTTTTTTTTTTTTTTTAATATATTTTTTTTAATTAATTAGTTTTACGAAAGGTTAAAAAAATTATAAAAAAAATAATTTGAAAACGTGTCACGCAAAAACAGCAAAATTGGCCGAAATTTGTGCTAAACTAAAATGGAAATTGTGGGAGTTTGCCAAAAAATGCTGGCAAGATGTAAATTTTAATATTAAATAAACAATATTGAAAACACTTTCACGTTTAAAGACTCATGCAAGTTCGTGCCCAAACACAACTTTTTGTCCACGAAAGATATAGGCTATTTTGGCTCCAAAATCCTCATAATCAAAACACCCAAGAATAACGCCAAGGATGCATTAACTCTAAAATAGGAATTTTTAACAAGAACTAGTATCCTTAGGTTTCAATTTGTCCCTTTAGCCTCTTTATAATTTTAGTTTTTCCCATTTGCCATTTGTATAACTGTAATATTGATTTCACTCTGGTTTTATTATACGTCTTAAAACTTTCAACTTTGAAAGCCTAGCAAACTGACAGTATTGACACCAAATTTTTTTCATTATACTTCCCTGATAGCTTATAGTGTTGACATTGAGGAAATGTATAAGCTTTTGAAAATTTGTTAAATTTTATTTTTTTAATTTCTGCCAAAAAAAATGGATTTGGAACCATAGTGCACTAGCAAGAACCCAAAACGCATTTTCTTGTTGAGCTGTGTTATTTTTTTAGTTTTATAAAATGCAAATATTTTAATTACGTTTCAATTAAGCATTTTGAAGTGAGAGACTGGTAAAATACTTTTTTTGTGTAATCTTCAACTAAGGGGTGGTCCAATAACAAGTATCTTTTTAAAAATGCAATAAAATGATCAATACTCAACTTTTTTGGAATGTTATGGCTTTATTTGAAAGAGCAAACATTCCCGTTTTTTATGGCAACGACTTTATTGATGCGTCCTCGGCTTGCTCCGCTGTATCGCGTTGTAGCGCAGTACTGCGCTGCCAAACTGCACGTTTTTCGAAAAAAAGTTTTTAACCGAAATAAGACACTCAAATGAGGTTATGTTAACAAACAAATTGCTACATCTTGGGATTGTAAAACTCGCACGGTATTGTAAAATATCCAATTCATCTATTGGAAGCAACATATTTAAGTATCAGCATCATTACACAATATTTTCAAAAATACAGCTGAAAACCCCATTTTCGTCAAAGATGAGCGCTACAGAGCCATGATTACCGCACTCAGAAAATGATGTAAGTTACTACATGTTAGTTGTTTGTATATTTTACAGTTGTTAGTTGTTTTCAACTACAAAGTCAGTTGTTTTTGTATGAAAAATATCAAACAACTACTTGTGTTAGATATTTTAAGTATTTTTTTTTGAATAACTAACAAAAAAGTACTGTGATGTAGTAACAGTTATTTAAAGTAGTTAATTTTTTTTTATCTATGAACTATTTTCAGTTTTTTTCCAAAAAATAAAAATAAATATTCGTTTTTTTTTTTATTTTTCAAAACTTTTTTGTAAAAAAAAAAAAAAAAACTTTGAAAAAATTTGGTCAAAAAACTATTTATTGATTATTTTATTTTTACTACATTTTAGTTGTTTTGACTACAAATGTAAGTAGTTTTTACTACATAAGTCAGTTGCATTTTGTCAGTTAAAATAACTAACATTGTTAGTTGATTTAACTGAAAAAGTAGTTGACCCCAAAACAACTTACAAAGTAGTTATTTTAACTGACATTTTCAGTTGATTTTACTAACATAATTTTTTGAGTGCACTCAGAAAATTATGTAAGTTACTACATGTTAGTTGTTTGTATATTTTACAATAGTTAGTTGTTTTCAACTACAAAGTCAGATGTTTTTGTATGAAAAATATCAAACAACTATTTCTGTTAGCTATTTTAAGTCATATTTTCGAACAACTAACAAAAAAGTACAGTAATGTAGTAACAGTTATTTAGTTAATTTTACTTTTTTTTATCTCTGAAAAATTTTTAAAGTTTTTTTCCAAAAAATAAAAATAAATTTTAATTTTTTTTTATTTTTCACAACTTAAAAAAAAAAAAAACTTGGAAAAAATTTGATCTTCAATTTTTTTTCTGAAAAATTTTTTGAAAAAAAAAATTGTATTGAATATTTTATTTTTACTACATGTTTGTTGTTTTGACTACAAATGTAAGTAGTTTATACTACATAAGTCAGTTGTTTTTTGTCAGTTAAAATAACTAACATTGTTAGTTGATTTAACTGAAAAAGTGGTTGACCCCAAAACAACTTACAAAGTAGTTATTTTAACTGACATTTTCAGATGATTTTACTAACATAATTTTTTGAGTGTGGGGGTATAATATAATAATCACTTTCATTCCGTGTGTAACACATCGAAATATCGGTCGGGGATCCCACAAAGTACATATATTATTGACCCATGATAGATTCTAAGACATTCTAGCGATGTCCGTCCGTCCGTCTGTAGTTAAAATAACTAACATTGTTAGTTGATTTAACTGAAAAAGTGGTTGACCCCAAAACAACTTACAAAGTAGTTATTTTAACTGACATTTTCAGATGATTTTACTAACATAATTTTTTGAGTGTGGGGGTATAATATAATAATCACTTTCATTCCGTGTGTAACACATCGAAATATCGGTCGGGGATCCCACAAAGTACATATATTATTGACCCATGATAGATTCTAAGACATTCTAGCGATGTCCGTCCGTCCGTCTGTAGAAACCATGATGCAGTCCAAACCAAAAGAGCTAGACCCATGAATTTTGGCAAGAGTATCTCCTATGTTAGTGGTAAGGTTAAGTTCAAAGATGGGCAAAATCGAACTAAGGGAGAAAAGTTCCCCCTTGAAGAACTAAACAAACCACTGAAAAACGCGAATTTTTACTATTTTTTTTTTAGTTTTTGCTCAACAAATGAAATATTTTTATGCCATATTATGTTCATTGACCCGCACTTGAACCAAGGGGATAAAGAAACTTGACTTTTTAGTCCTCCCCCCTTTTGGGGCATGATTTTAGAAAATAATTAAAAATAACAACAAAAATGTGTTATTTAAGCATAAATATCATAAACATATGCTTTGTTAACATTTGTTGCAGGGAAAAGGTATCCCCCTACGACTCCGTCGACCCTCCAAAGTTTAATATAATTCTATAAAAATTTGCAACACATTCCTTAATGTGCGGAAATATGTGCACTTGTTTCGCACATACTTAAATCTTTTTCAAAGAAATACATCTATATATATAAAAATGGATGTGTGTATGTATGTATGTATGTGTGTATGTATGTTCCGTATGGACTCGAAAACGGCTGGACCGATCTTGATGAAATTTTCAAGGATTATTCAGAATAGCCTGGGGAGTAACACTGTGCGGTCAGATTTTTGATTTTCTGTCGGTGGGCGGAGGGGCGTGGAAAAATCAAATTTTTACATTCCACCACTAATGACATCTATATATATACAAAACGGATGGACCGATTTTGATGAAATTTAAACCAAAGAAAGTACTAACCGAGTACTACCTATGTGCCAAATTAGAAGCTTATTGGATAAAGGGGTTTTAAATGCCACGCTTCTTTGTATTGAACTGAAAATTGCATGATTTGCAATAATGCAAAAACGGCTGTATGTATGTTTCTTATGGACGCGAAAACAGCTGGACCGATCTTGATGAAACTTTCAGAAAATATTCAGAATAGCCTGAGGAGTAAGACTGTGTGGTAAGATTTTTGATTCTCAGTCTGTGGGCGGAGGGGCGTGGCAAAATCGAATTTTTACATTGCACCACTATTGACATCTGTATATAAAAAAGGAATAAACCGTTTTTGATGAAATTTAAACCAAAGATAGTACTAATCGAGTACTAACTATGTGCCAACTTAGAGTGTTATCGATCAAAGGGGCGTAAAATGCCACTCCTCTTTGTATGGAATAGAAAATATTTCTGTAAAAGTAGCAAAAAAGCTGATACGATTTTAATTAAATTTTTAGCACTGATAGTACCAACGGATAGTGCGGAACTATAGGTCATGTGCGGTACTATAGGTCATGTTACACTACGATCGCAATTACGCAAAAACAGTTGAACCGATTCTCTTGGCGTTTTTAATCAAGAAAGTGCTAATCAATTGCATATGTTGGCCATTTAAGATTATAATTGTAAAAAGACGTGAAAACACAATGAATTTAATTTATAGGGGGAATCCCCTGAGCGTTGGTCAAACAAACAAATAAAAATATATTCCTGCCAATTCCGCAATCAAAAACGACAAAGCCGATCCTAATGAAATTCCCTGCACAGATAGTGCTAAAAGAGGGTGGAACTACAGGACATATAAGAACACGATTCGACAACGAGGCTTACGTTTCCTCGCCTCTTTATGCTATACCCAAAGTTATTTTATCTTTTACTACTGATAGTACTAACCGAGAACTGCTTATAGTTCATGTTAGAGCGCGATTCGGCAAAGGGGTAAAAAATGCCACTCCATTTTTGTTATTTAATAAAAGTTATTTCTTCCGCAATCACACAAAAACGGCTAAACCGATTTCATGGAAATTTGCAGCATAGATAGTACTTTCCGAGGACGCAACTTGGAACTTTAGCTACACTCAAAAAAAAAATATTGTAAAACTAGCAAAAAAAATGGTTAAAATTAGCAAAAAAAAGTGTAGTTTTGGACGTTGCAAAAATTTTGGTAATATTAGCAAAACCATTTTGCTAATCAAAAAATTAGGAAAAAAAATGGTAAAATTACAAGAATACCATTTTATTTTTGTAAAAAATCAACCTTGTAAAATTATCAAAAAATATGGTAAAATTACCAAAAAAAATGGTAAAATTGAAATAGATAAAAAAAATTTGTAATTTGGTAAAAAAAACTGTTTTATTTGGTAATTTTTTTTCTCTGATTAGTAGTTGATTTAAAATTTGGTGAATATACTAAAAAAAATGTTGCCTGTTTTTGAGCACCACATTCTTTAAATGTAGTATGTAGTAGTAATAGCAGCATCAACTATTACTTCAGTTGTTGGATGGTTTCTTCGGCTTGATGGTGGCAGCATCTTCTTTTGCCTTCTTCTCAGCAGCTGTAGTTGCAGTAACTGGACTTCCAACAACATCAAAATCCAAAATGATTTTTTTTTCACTTAAACACTTTAAACAAAAAATTTAAAGAACAACACTTCACTTTTTTTATTTTTTTTGCGTCATTTTTTTAGCTTAAGTAGAACAAATGAGATTTGCGTAGTAGTCTACACAAGAAATTTCTTACATTTTCAGGTAAAATTTGTAAAAAATTAACAATTTTTTTTCGAATTTTTAATTTTTTTCACATGTATTTAAAAAAAAAATAAAAAAAAAACTTTTGGATATTGAAGATTAGATATCTAACTATGTGTTAAAATTTAAAAAAAAAAATTTTCAAAATTGTAAACTTTTTATTAACAATTTAGGTGGCAAATTTTAAAAAATTTTCATATAAAATTAGCAAAAAATATGGTAAAATTAGCAAAAAATATAGTAAAATGTACTAAAAATTGTGTAGCCTATTTTTGAGCGCACATGCAGTTGATGGATGGCTACTTTGCTATGGTGTTGGCAGCATCATCAATCTGCAATGATTTTTTTTTCACACTAGAACACTTGAAACAATTTTTTTTTTAAACTAAGAAAAAAAAAATAAAAAGTATTACCATTTCTTTAAGGAAAATACTAATATTTTTGCTAAAATTATAGTAAAATAAAAAAAAAAAAACTAGCAAGAAAATATAGTAAAAATACCAAAAAATTTTTGTATTTTACCAATAGTAAATTGCCAAAAAAACTGTAAAAGTTAAATTTTTACAATTTTTTTTGCTAAAGTTTGGTTGAAGTAAATTACAACACCTTTTACTAATATTTTGACTAAGTTATTTTTTTGAGTGTATATTAAAAGCCACGATTCGATAAGAATGCGTAAAATGACACTCCCCTTTGTACAATAATCAACATTACGTCTGTATGTTCTCTATTCTCTATTAAGATCGAGATGCAATAGAAAACAGAATCGATGTTTTTTGGGCCGGCAACGCGGACCGGGTCAGCTAGTATACTATATATAAGAAATATAAAAAATCACAGTGTGGGCCCCTATTCGATGTGGGCCCCAAGGCAGTTGCCTATTTTGCCTTAAGGGTAATCCGGGCCTGGATATAACTCTGCAAATACTGCAGATATGAAAAAAATTCTAAAGGCATTTTTGTAGTCCTTAACTCGTACAATATGATCGACGAAGACTCGAAAGTCCTCTGAGTTAAAGTTTTGGAGTTATTTCATAATCAAATTTCTCAAAACCCCATTCCCATATCTCGAATCAAAATCAATAGTAACCCTACAATACAGAGTTGTTAAAACGCTACTTGTTGCTTCAGATTCTATAAATAGATACTTTTTTTACAGAGATGTTGCACAATGTTTAAATAGCACGAATTACATTTTCAAGACTATTTTGATAAATAAATTCGAATTTTGCCAAACCAAAATTGTGTTATTGTTTATCCCTCGGAATTTTCGGCCGATATGTTAGGTTTGATAAACATGTAAAACGTATTTTTACTATTAAACTCTAAAGCTAAATATTGAATAAGTTTAATAAAACAATTTTGGTTGAAATTTTTTGACAATAACTTCAAAATTTTAAAGTGTCTTGCAAGTTAAATTGACATTTTTGTGACCTACTCTTCGAAACCACGAGTCGAAATAAAGTCATATCCAAAGTAATAATTACACTGTACAACATTGTAGTAATTTTTTTTTTATATGAATACCCTTACTATTTTTCTAGTGTTTGTTTGTCTGTACATAATTTGATTAGTATCTTAAGTTGTAGGCAATTGTTTCACCATCTTTTTTTTAGCCATTTAACCAGTATACAAATTATTATTTGTATGTACCAGTAGGGCGTTTCATCAAAAACTTTTTTTTGGATTTTTGCAACTCTTGAAGCGGAATATGAAATCTTATGGCCTAAAAGATTTTTGAGATTTTTTTCAGATTTTTGGAATGTCGGGATCAACTCGCTCAAATCGATTTTATCAAAAAAATGAGGTTATGAAACATATTTTTTTTTATTTTTTGTTCTCTGGTGCCTTTTTTTAACAAACCCGGATATAATACTTCTAAATGTTGCTAGCCTCCTAAAAAAAAATATTCGCGGTCAAAATAGTTAGTTCAAGGGTCACTAAGATGACCTTTAAAGTAGAAATTCAGAATTTCCCGTGTTCCAACCTTAATAATTTGAGAAATATGCAATATATGAACGTAATGATGAATCCGTTAGATAGGTCTTTTTAATACCTTTAATTTAAAACCAAAATGACATTTGTCACTTTAGTAGAAATATTAAAAAACTAAGATAAACTCATTTTTTCCCCCATTTTACAGAAAATCGAAGGGAATCCATTAGTAGTTTTTTTGTAAAGTTGAAATAATAAACTTAAAAGAAGTTTTTTTGATTGCAATTAGTGTTTCCAAACCGGAAAACCGGGTTTTTGTCAAACCGGTTTTTTTGAAAAAAAACCGGTTTTTAGGTTAACCGGCTTGGAAACACTAACTACAATCTATAAAAAGTCTTTAAAAGTTATTATTTTAACTTTACAAAAAAAAACTACCTAATGCACCAGTTCAATTTTCGATAAAATGGGGGAGAAAATGAGTTTTTCACAGTTTTTTATTTTTTTTTAACATTTCTACAAAAGTGACAATAGTCAGATTGGTTTTAAATGAAAGGTGTTTTAAAGACCTATCTAACGGATTCAACATGACGTTCATACATAGCTTATTTCGAATTATTGAGGTTAAAACACGGGAAATTCTGAATTTTTACTTTTAAGGTCATCTTAGTGACCCTTGAACTTATAATTTTGACCGCGAATATTTTTTTTTAGGAGGCTAGCAACATTTAGAAGTAATGTATCCAGTTTTGTAAAAAAAAAGGCACCAGGGGAAAAAATAAAATAAAATGATGTTTCATAACCTCATTTTTTGGATAAAATCGATTTGAGCGAGTTGATCCCGACCTTCCAAAAATCTGAAAAAAATCTCAAAAATCTTTTAGGCCATAGGAATTCATATCCCGCTTCAAGAGTTGCAAAAATCAAAAAAAAAATTTTTTAGGAAACGCCCTAATGTACCAGTAATACATTTTGATAATATGTATTCTTAACTGTAAGTGAGTCTAGTATGTATATCGTAATGACTTCATAGATTTTCATCTTTTTTTCATGTTTGAATTTCGTTGGAGAAATTGGTAATATATGTGGCCATTTTAATACTACATAATTTATGTAGCTTATATTTTAAATTAGCCTTGAAATTGCTTTATTTCCACTTTTTACACTTAAGGCCAAATTAATGTTAATGTTACGACTGTAAATAATTGAAATATCTTTTCAATGTAGAATAATGTGTGTGCTAAAGGAAGTTAACGACAAAATTATTCACTATATCCACAAAATGGACAATAGTCATATTAATAGTGATCCAATAATCTCCAATTTTAAGTTAAAATTGATATAATAGTCTGCAAGAATATAATTGAAATATTTTTTAAAACAAATTGCCGAATAAAATAAGATGAAAAAGGTCAATCTGCTGACTTTCGGATAGATTCACTGAGAATTTGCATAGGCCTTAGATTTGGCGATCGAAATTTGGGTAAAATGTCTCCAGATATCCACGTACACTAATCATGATATTAAAGTAAAAGGTTTCAAAATTCGTTTTTAGCCTAAAACATAGGCAAAATCAATATTAGACTTCTTTAGCAATACTTCTTTCAATTTCGTTCATACTAACGACCCTTAGAAACGAAATTTTCAAAAATCATTTTTTCTAGAATTTTTTTTTACTAAGGAATCCTACATTTAAAATTTCAGTGCCTAGGATCATAATTTCAGGAAATATAAAAAGTATCAAAAGTACACTTTTTTACCAAAGGATCCTACGTTTCAAATTCAAGCTTCTAGGACCTAAAGTTTAGGAACTAAAAAAGTACCAAAAGTACATTTTATTACCCCCGTTAGAAACGGAATTTCCAAAACGAACTTTTTTCAAAATGATTTTTCACCGAAACATTTTACATTCAAAATTTCAAGTCTCTAGGACCACTATTTAAGAAAATATATAAACTGCCTATAGTACTTTTTATTTCTACCGTTAGAAACGGAATTTTCGAAAAGTACTTTTTCCGGAATGTTTTTTTTTACTGATGGATCCTACATTCCAAATTTCAATTATCTAGGATCATTATTTCAGCAAATATTAAAAGTGCCAAAAGTACACTTTTTAACCCTACTAAGAAACGGAATTTCCAAAAAGTACTTCCTCCTTTTTTTAATTAAGGATCCTAAATTCCAAATGTCCAGTTTCTAGAACCGTTATGTCAGGAAATATAATACGTAAGAAGCGGAGTTTAAAAAAAAAGTATTTTTTCCAGAATGTTTTTTTACCGAAGATCCTACATTATAAATGTCAAGAGTCTAGGACCATATTTTTAGGAAATATAAAAAGTAATAGATAACTAAAAACCCAGTCCAGCTTTAATTTATCTATTTTCCGGAAGGAGGACCTACATTCTAAATTTCAAGTTTCTGACCATTACACTTGTTTACAAAATAAAAAAAAATTCTGCGCACGAAACGTGCACCGAAAAAAATCCATGCAACATTTTACGAAATAAAATTTCGTACCAACTTGTTTCGTAAAATATACGAAAATTTACTTTATAGTACGTAAAAAAAAAGTCCGGACTTTCGTAAATTTACGAAACCTACGAAAATATTTCGTAATCATGAAAATGTTTAATTTTCCAGCAGAAAAAGTGGCCAGTCCTTGATAGGTCAAGTGACATGTCACCAAAATAACATATCACAAACTTTGACACCTTTCATATAAAAATACCTAGAACTTAGAAAACTTAAAATTCTTTTCGGAACTTCGAAAATTTTATTATTATTTTAAAATTTAATTTTCCTAAAAGCAAATTTTAATGAATATTTTTTTAATTCCAAAACGCAAACAAAAAAATTATATGTATTCCAAAAAATGTTTGTGTCTGGGATTTGGAAAATTTGAAAAAAATTTCGGGACTTAGAAAATTTTTAAAAATTTGTAAAATATTTTTTTTCTTAAATCATTTTAAATGAAATTCATTGCAAACAAAATCAAAAAACAATTCTTTTGTTAATATACAAAAATATTTATTTTACTAACTTTTGCAAAAAAATATGTATATTTTCAATGTACGAATTAATTTTTTTAATTTATGAATTTATTTTGTGTAATATAGAAAATTGTTTCGTAAAAACAAAAATAAAAATTCGTACAATGTAGTAAATTTTTTCGTAAAACTTATAATTTTTACGAAATAATTTCGTAAGCAAAAACTACGAAACTTTTCGTACAATGTACGAAACATTTCGTTTATATAAGGCATGCATTTTTTTCGGTGTGACTATTTTTTATATGTATTATGGACCACTAAACTCAAAAAAAATTGCAAAAAATTTTTTCATGGATTCAGTAATTTTAAAAAATTTTTTTAAGGTTTTTTTTGAGGTTTTTTGACTATTTTCCTTATATTTTACGTTGTCTAGATCCGATCTACACGCAATAAAATCCATGTTAAAAAGAATCATATTTGCAACAAATCTACAACCATTATT
Source organism: Pegoplata infirma (assembly GCA_963921195.1). Classification (NCBI taxonomy): domain Eukaryota; kingdom Metazoa; phylum Arthropoda; class Insecta; order Diptera; family Anthomyiidae; genus Pegoplata; species Pegoplata infirma. The sequence continues at coordinate 162,706,498 of OY992536.1, read as the reverse complement.
TTCTAATCACCCAAATTTTTATTTTCTTATTAAAAAAACGCATTTTTGTCATATCGTTGGCTTAGTCGGCAAACCTGTCGATATGACAAAAATGCGTTTTATTAATAAGAAAATAAAAATTTGGGTGATCGGCAAAATATAAATCGTAACAAATAAATTTTGTTTATGCACTGATAGAAAAACATTTCATATCATTAATGACTGGAATTCATTAACCTTGTTTCATTACAACAATGAAATATTTCATATGCTGAATGAAATTTCATACATATTGGGCAAGATTTTCATTAATTTTGATTCATTAGATTTCGTAGTTTCATTAAAAAATTTCATTAAGTTTTGTTTATAAAATTTACTGTTTTTGACACCTGTCGTGTCGTGTCTGTTTAGTCTGTAGTTTACGCGCGCAAAAAACAGCTGATCAGAGAGGCACGAAATAATTTGTGATTTTGTTTTTTTAGAATTTTTATACGAAATTTAAAATTGATTAAATATAAGTATTTATTAAACTCGCGTTGTTTTATGTTATTTCGTGGTTTTACTTATGTATTTAAAGTAAATGTTTGTGTAAGAAAGCTGATTGTGAGTGAAATTTATAGATAAAATTAAAAATATATGAAAGTGTTTTTTAACTTGGTTATTTTGTGATTTTTTCAGACTTTTTTAAGAAATTTGAAATAAAAAATAAATTATTAATTCTATTTGTATTTCCTTATTAAGCTAATACGGCCTAAAATCTTTAATGTAATTAAAACACAATTTTAATACATTTTTTTCCCGACGTTTCGTCGATTTTTTGTCGACTTCTTCTGGGGATACGTCTATTTAATAAAAACATAACATTTATTAACAAAATTTTTAACAAATAACATTGAAAACTTACATTTTTTTATATTATTACATCAAAATGACAAAATTTACATTTAACATATATAACGTAACAACATAAAACATTGAGTTATTTTTAAAAAACATATTTTTACAGCACAACTTATTTTATGGCGACTCGGTAACTTGCACAAATGTTGTTCGTATCTTCTTTTAAATTCATCGTATTCTTAATGTTTTGTTGGATCCTTAAGCTTTCTTTAGTAAATCGTTTCCTTGTAGAGTCTTCTATATTTACTAAATTCTATATTTACTAAATTCTCGCTTTGTGGTTTTAATAATGTATTACAATGTTTGGTTGGAGTAGAATTTTGTGCCAGAAAACTACCCAGCAAAACTTTGGTAATGGGTAGTGATTATATAACACATTACCAGGTAATGTATATACCTTATTTTTAGCATTATTTTAGGATGTCTTACCAAACATTTGTTCCACAACGTATTATTTTAAATTGAAAAATAATGCATTACTAATAATTTCCTACGTAATGCATGATTATTGAAAAAAATTTATTTCATATTTATTATTTCTAAACATTAAATCATGGATGACTTATATTTGGTTACATTATGTATTATTTCAAAGTCTGAAATAATGCATTATTTATAATTGGATGCATAATGCATTACAATAACATAAAAAATAATTATTTTATAAAAAATGCATAAGTTTAAACTAGAGATGGGCTCACGACAGGAAATTTCTAACGACACACACTCACGAGCATATTTTATCTACTTACACTCACTTACAATCACGTGAGTAAATTTAATACAAAATTACTTTTTCACTACTCGTAACACCTTATATATTATCTTCTGGTATGCTATATTATTTCATTTCTCGTAACCTATAAAATATCATATATTTTACACCTTACTCGTATTCTTCGTTATAAATTTATGACTTATTTTATACCTTACTGGTATTCTTTGTGATAATGTAGATGCATTACTTTGAGTCTCATCGCCTGTTAAAATCATCAATGCTGCAATGTATAAAATAAGAGATCCTATACCTTATTTTATACCTTATTTGGTAATCTAAGTTTTGCTGGGTAAGTGAAAATAATTTTTTATTTTTTTTTAATTCTATAAAATGATCTTTACAATTTCATACATATATTTAATTTTACAAATAAAAGTAGCATTTTTTCAATGAAAGTATATCATTTCAAAAATAAAAAGTAGGATTTATTCAATGAAAGTATTTCATAAGAATTAAATAAATTTTTCATTAAAGAAATGAAAAACTTTCATAAAATACAATTTATATTTTGTATGAACAATTTTTATTAACTTAATGAAACTTGTTCTTGCAATTAAATTTTATGATATCTATTTCATTAATTCAATGAAACCGTACATGGGTTCCTTTTTAACGTCATTTTTCATAACACTAATGTAGATTTTCATTATTGTCATGTACAAATTTTACTCGAAATTTTTAGATTTTCTTAAGTAATACTTTAATTGTGTCAAGTAAAAATTTACTCAACGTTTATCAATTTACTTTTTTAAAAATTTTAAAAAGTTTTAGATTTTTTTTCAAAAAAAAAAAAAAATCTTAAAGACAAAGGAAAATTTCATAAAGATGATTTCGAACTTTCATACACTGAAAGAATTATTGTTCATAATATCTATAAACAAATTTCATTGAACCAAATTCATAGAATCTATGAGACAATTCATTGGCTGAATGAATATTCATTAGTATTGTGAAATATTTCATAGAATTTTATTCATAGATTTTGTTAAATTCATAGAAAAAAATATTATCAAAAAGCCTTTTAATGTTTTTAATAATTAAAATAATGTTACTATAATTAAAAAAATTGAATAAATATATTAAAAAAAAATAAAAAAAACATAAAAAACATTAAAAACGTTTAAAAAAAAAATATTGCTGCCCTGGGGGGATTCTAACCCAAGACCTACCGGCTGTGGAAATTATTGTCGACTATCACTTAGTTTTATAATGTTCGTTTTTTTTTTGCAAACACACAAAAATTTTGTTTTCTACAAACACACACACACAGCTTTTGGCAGAGCATTGTGGCAGAGCATTGATACAAACTCAATATGTGAAAGCAGAATATTAAACAAAATGTATTTCAATTCTTATAATTTGTTTGTATACTTTAGCTCGGTGGCTAGAGACTTAGCTTCACGAACAACTGGTTTTGTGTTCGAGTCTCGGTGGGGATAAGTTAAAAACATAAAAATTTTTAAAAATAGAAAATTGTAAATAAATAAAATAATAAATAAAAATTAAATAATAAAATAAATACAAATGAAATAATAAAATAAAATAAATAAAAATTGAATTAAAAATATTTTTTTTTTCATAGCCTATGAACTTTTTCGTAGATTTCTGGTTTCTATGAATTTTGTTCATTGTTCATTGGCTCACTTCTAATGATTTTTTTCATAGAACCAGTGTACGTTTTCATAGCCATAATGAACAAAATTCTTTCAGTGTATACAAAATTCTATAAACTTTTAATTTTTGAGTAAATTTTTAATTGCGTCATTAAAAAAATTACTCATTTTTTTTTCTAAATTTAAACAAGTGATTATCCAAATTGTTTTTCTTAATATTTTTTATTTTCTGTGAATCGACGTGTTAGAAGATTCGCCCACAAACATTCATTGAGGAGTATATTCTCTTCCTTACACTCAAAATAATATATTAGTAGATTTACTATTTTTTTTTTGCTAATGCTGGTTAGCTAACTTTTAGCAAATTTTTAGTTAAGATTAGCATGTTAGCAAAAATATCTTGTAAACTTCATTTAGCGCATTAGCAATTTCAAACAAAATTTGAACTAATTTTTTTTGCTAGATTTAAAATTGAGTTGACCAAATTTTTACAAGCTTTTATGCTAATATTAGCAAAATAAATGGTAAATTTTTTTTTATTTTCAGAAAACTTAGAATGGCGCTATCTCGGAAACTAAGCCAGATAGAGCAAAATGGAGGCCATTTTTGGTTCTCGAGCTCTATTTTCTCGAGCTCTAGTATCTAGTATGTGTGGACCCTAATGGGCCCTAATTTTGGATCCAAAAAAGTTAGCATTCCCGAAAATTTTAAAATGGTCATATCTCGGTAAATATTGCCGACACAACAAAAAGTCCAAAACCATTTTTGTAGCTCTCAACACGTAGAACAAGACCGCAAAATAACCAAAAGCTCTCCGAGTAATAATTTTGAAGTTATCGATTTTTTTAATTCTCAAAACCCCAGTGGTCCCCTGAAATCACGTATCTCAAAAACTAAGCAAGGTAGAGCAAAACGGACACAAATTTTGGTTTAAAAACTATGACGAGTTTTAAGGAACCCAACTAGGTCTAGGCCCATCGGGGTGTCTGGACCTATCCGGTCCGAACACAATTGGGTCCTCAAATGTATATGAACAAAGTTTAAATAAAAAAAAATTCAGTTAACTAATTTTTAGCAAAACATTTTTGCTAACTTTACCAAAAAATATGTGGGTTCAAAATCAGCAAATTTTCTTGTAGGTTTATAAGCTTTTTTTGCTAACAGTATAGATTTTGTTTTTTGAGTGTAGGACCATATTTTTAGGAAATATAAAAAGTAATAGATTACTTAAAGCCCAGTCCAGCTTTAATTTATCTATTTTCCGGGAGGAGGACCTACATTCTAAATTTCAAGTTTCTGACCATTATTTAAAAAAATTGCGAGCATTTTTTGAGATTTTTTTTGGATGCCTTCTGGGATTGTACATCTGGTTTTTGATTACCATTTCGATGCTGATTCTGAATTTGGTTTTCAAATTTTTCTATCACGTCATGTTTTGAGAAAATTAAGGTCAAAGTTCCCAAAAAACGTGTTTCTAGCCAATTTTGAGAGATTATAAATTTTAACCGGGTAGTGATAGAACGGAAATTTTAGTACCATTTTGTTAAGCAGAGAATACCCTTTAATCGTGCTTGAAGATTTGCAGAAAATTGCAATATTTACCAGACAGAGATGCTATCAATAAAGGAAGTGGCTAACTAGTTGAGTTGCAATGAATTGTCTACAATTGTCAACATCTATTCTGACAGTCACGCCGAGGTACAGTCCCTGTAATTAATGTTTCTAAAAAAAGATCTGCCCTTAACTGTCGCATGTCTTTAACTGAGATGGCCAAGCAGTTTGACATAAGACTCATATGGGTCTAAGGGCGCAGAAACATTTCAGGGAATTGCACATCCGATCAGCTTGCAAGACTGGAAAGTACCTTACAGGTTCCAACAGAACTGGAATGTGTTGGTATGTGTTAATGAGAAGCGCACAAGTAAGCTGATCTCGCTTCCAAGAGGAGAGATTAACCCGCTGTCTACACCTGGGAGAAATACTGAGATATTTGTATCAAGAAACGTCAAAATCAATTGCAAAGAAATTTCTCTCAGGTGTGGACTAAATATTAGTCTCAGTATTTGATCTCATCAGATAGTTGTTATGAGATAAATCATAACAACAATCTGATGAGATTGGATGAGATCAAGTGTCAAATTCACTTATATTTGTATGTTTACAATTGTTTTTTGGAGCAAATGGCCTCGAAAAAAGGAAAAATAAAATAAATCATTAAAAAATAAGTGTATAAACAAATGTATGTGCTTAAATAATAGATTGTACATATATTTATGATGAAAAACATACATAATTATTCCACGGCTAACTGAAAATTATGAAATTTCATAAGAATAATTGCAGCTCGTTTTCCACACCATTTGATATTGAGATAAATATTGAAATTTCCCAACTGCTTCTCTGCCGACGTTATCTCAGCTTTCATGAAAAAATTCTCCCACGTGTAGATGGTGCGTAAAGGAGAGATTAAAATCAATGGGAAAATTAAGTTAATAACCCATACATAAAAGTCGTGTTACATAGTGTTTGTATTCAATATATTATTGTTGTTTTTCTCAATATTTTTTTTTCTGTGAATCGACGTGTTAGACGATTTGCCCACAAACATTCATTGAGGAGTATATACTCCTCCTTATATAATAACACATTCTCCATCTAATGGCTTACATAAAAATCAATATATTTGAATATCTTTAAAATTACCAAACCTACAATCTGACAAAATAATGAGTTAACAAGAAATAGCAGACACTTGTTCCAATATTAAATTAAATATTTTTCCTCCTACTACCACCAGTTTTACAAATTGTGTCCATTTACTTGTTTATCTGTTAATAATTCTCAAAATAATTTTATGCCATTTCATTGTTAACGCCTTACACATCAATGAGCAGAACAGTATTTGTATCTTATTAAGTATTGAAATTTTATTACACCTCGTCCTCGATCAAAAGAATACATTTCAAAAAAGTTTAAAATTGTTTATTAAAAAAAAAAATATGTATTGAACATAATACTGGTCTACAGTGTTATTTTTGTATACATTTCTCTAGTTAATCGAGGGATAAGTGTTTTTCTATTAATTTTGTTGATTCATTGCTATAAGAAATTCGTTAGGAAAATATTGCATTACATTTATTTTATTTTGTTATTTTCATTGTATTGGTTGACTGACTGGTCGGATAGTTAGTCTATGAGTTAGAGTGTATATGTTGACCTTCATTATCATATTGTTTATATAATAAGAAAACATTATCATCATCAGCATTTTTTTGTTGCCACAATATCCGAAAAAAAAATCTTTCTAAATAACTTTCCTTCAGTAATGGGAGTCAATTTTATACCCTCTTAAAGCCTTAAGAAGGCCAAAAGGAAAACAGCAAAACATGTGTCCTAATTTGGTTTATTTATGGGTAATCAATTGATTTTTTTTTTACACATTTTTCTTGTTCATTGATTGTTCATGTTCAATTTATCTTTTTGAGTTTTTTCTCATTTCGGTGTATACCAGTATTTTTTATACGTTCACTCTTAACCTTAAGAATGTTTATGAAAGAATTCTAATTTGTTTATAATTATCACTAGACAGTCATTGAACCATAAAAAGTAGAAAGAAAAAATATCTAATTTATCTTTTCATTGTTCAATAATTCTAATTGATTTTAAGAGCCATGTGTTTTTCGAATTTATTGAATTAAACACTTGATTTTGTTAATGACGATCTTAATTACACGAAAAACGTTGTATTTTTTTTTACAAATTTATTGCTTTTTTTAGCCTCCTACCATACACAGAAAGAATTGAAAATGGATTTCAATAACGAAAAACGCGGTTTCAATTAATTTTTTGATTGAAACTCATCCAATGAAGAAAACTGTTATACCAATCACCAAATTAATAGGTGATTAATTGAAAATCTTTTTATTCAAACATTTTTCGATTTTAATCACAAATTTGATCAATTTTTTATTTGTAGTCAATCAAAATAATGATTCATTTAACGAATGAATTATACGATTATGACAAAATTATGAAGAAATGCTTATCTTTTGCTTTCTAATATGTTGCCAAAAATAAAAAAGTAAAACCTAATTATTATGTATATTTTTTAAATTAATGAATTCAAAAAAAATTAAATCGAAAAAATCTCTGGAAATTTAAAAAATTGTAATTTGACAGTTAAATAAAATAACACAAATCTTGATGAAAACAATGATTGATTCAATTAATCAAAAGACTTAATTGAACATTTTTTGCATATAATTTGTTGTGTGTGTAAGGAGCAGTGGCGGCTACAGCTTTTGGGGATGGGGGGGGGGGGTGAATTTTTTTTTACTTCGAATAAAAAAAATCATAAATTCACCTTTGTCGACAAGCAAAAAGATGAATACGTTTTTTTGCAAAACAAAAGTGATGGGAAAGCTATAAAATAATCAAATTTATTACACTCAAAATAATAACTCTGTTAAATTACAGAAAAACTCTGCCAATTTAACAGAGTACACCATACTTTTCCAGCTAACAACATTTCTTGGTAATTTTACTAAAACAACTCTGTAAAATGATTTTGACAGAAAAAAACTGTTAATTAACAGAGTTTTATAGTAAAATATTGGTTAAATATGAAAGCTTTTTTACAGAGAAAACTCTGTAATTTTACTATAAAACTCTGTAAAATGATTTGGACAAATGTTTATAAGATTTCTGAAAAAATTATTTTGATAACTTTTTTTGCTACTTTTTCAACTTTTTCTCAAAAAAAAGAAAAATATACAGATAAAATTTTGATGTTTGGTAACAAAAACTACTCAAAAAAGAAAACTTTTTTGGTTATAAAAAAAAAAATACGAAGTATTTTGCTTAAATCTGTATTTTAGCAGAAAACTCTGTTAACTATCTGTAAAATTAAGATTACAAAGTAAAAAGTAATATAACAGAGGAAACTTTGTTTTTTTGTCACAACAAAATACAAAGTATTTTCTTTAAATCTGTATTTTGACAGAAAACTCTGTCAAATATCTGTTGAATTCAGATTACAGTCATTTTACAGAGTATTTTACAGAGTTATTATTTTGAGTGTAGTTTTGGCCGAAGGAGGTTTGTTTTTCAAGATCATCAATATCTGAGAATTTTTCAATAGAGGAAATTCTTTTCACATAAAAAATATCAGATTTTGAGACAGTTTTCGTGAAAAAAAATTATTTTTTATAGGGAAATAATCTCAGAATCTAAGACTTCTTCTTTAAGAAAAATGTATCAGAATCTGAGACTTTTTCGTATAGAAAATTTTATTTCCACAGAAAAAGTCTCAGAATCTTAGACCTTTTAGTGAAGATATTTTTCCTATAGAGAGGTCTCTGATCATTAGATTTGTCTCATACTGAAAAAATTTTATTTTCTGAGACTTTTTTCTATAGAAAAAGTCTTAGATTCTTAGACCTTTTTCCTATAGAAACAGTCTCAGGTTTTGAGAACTTTTTCCTAAAGAAAAATTCTTTTTCCTAAAGAAAAATCTGAGATTCTGAGAGCTTTTTTTATATAGAAAAATACTAAAATTCTGGCACTTTTTCCCTAACGAAGAAGTGTCAGATTCTGAGTCATTTTTCCTATAGAAAAAGTGTCAGATTCTTAAAAATTTTTCCTTTATAAAAAGTCTCAGATTATGAGTCCAGTTTTATTCAGAAAAAGTATCAGATTCTGAAATCTTTTATTATAGAAAAAGTGTTAGATTCTAAAAAACTTTTCCTATAGAAAAAGTTTGAGATTTTTAGACCTTTTTCCTATGGAAAAAATCTCAGATTCGGAGACGTTTTTCCTATAGAAAAAGTATCAGATTCTGAGACCTCTCTCTAATATAAAAAAAGACTACGATTCTGCCGCTTTTTTTGAGACCTTTTTCCTATAGAAAAAGTCATAGATTCTAAGAACTTTTTCCCATAGCAAAAGTCTCAGATACTGCGACTTTCTTCCAATTAAGTAAGTTTCAAATTGGGACCTTTTTCTTTTTAAAAAAGACTCAGATTCTGAGACCTTTTCCTTAAAATAAGTCTCAAATTCAGAAATTCTGATGCATTTTTCCTATAGAAAAATTATCAGATTCTTAGACCTTTTTCCTATGGAAAAAGTCTCAGATTCTGCGAACTTTTTCCTATAAATAAGTTTTGAGACCTTTTTCACTTAGAAAAAGTCTCAGATTCTGAGACAAAAATTAAAATAAGATTGACAGATATTTTTTCACAATAAATTTTCAGATTAATTCACATTTTTTTCTTTTTTTTTAATTTAAAAAATTTCCAGATTTCGAGATTTTTTTTTCCTTCGGAAAATTTTTTAGAACCTTTCCTTCTTTCTTTTTTTCTTTCTTTTTTTCTTTTTTTTCCTCTTTTTTCTTTTTAAAATTTGGTCTGGTGTACCCCGGAGTGAAGATAGGGCGTAGGTATGTTTTAAAAAAATGTTGTAGGGTAAAAATAAATGGGGTCGGTCTCACTAATGACCCCTCTCAGACGCACCATTGGACCGGTAGAAGCTTATTAAATAAAACAAATTTACAAAAAATAAAAAAAAAATTATATGGGGACCGCCTTAACAATTAGAGAAAGAGTGTAGGTGTGTTCAGAGAAAAGGTTTGGACAAAAAAATATTGTGGGTCGGTCATACATTTTGTTGCTCTAAGGGCACTATTAGGGCAGTTAGAGCGGTTGGAGCAAATTTTAAAAAATGTCGTTTTGTGTAGGAGCCCCCTTAGAAATTGAAGATATGGTATTAGTTTGTTCCAAAGAATTGTTAAGACGTAAAAAATAATGGGGGTCGGTCTTATAAATGACCCCCCTATGACGCACTATTGGAGCAGTAGAAATGATTTTTAGATTGGAAAATTACAATACATTTTTTTCAAAAAAATTACAAAAATAGTAATAATCGTTATCCCACGATCCTCCTGGGCATAAAATTTGTAGAATCGATAGAAGTTTTACACAAAAAAATTTCAAAAAAATCGAAGAGTATAAACATTTTTAAAAATGAGACTTAAATTTTAAAACTTAAAAAGTTTTTTTAAAAAGTGCGTAAAAAACCAAAATTTTGAAAAAAGAATTTGAAATTTGGACCATTATTGAAGAAGTTATAAGTAAAAGAAGTTTGAGTAAAGGAACAAACTACCAATTTTTAAAAATTCGATATCTTTTGAAAGTGTCATCAAAAAATCTTAAAGTTTACCACGAAGGAGTTTTCGAAGAGTTATAAAAACGGTTAACAAATTGGCAAAATCTAAAAAAAATTCAAAGTGTCCGATTTGACATGGAATGCCCCATATGTATGAGACAATTTTTTTAAATTTTAACTCACAATCAGTGAAACTGACATAAATATTTAATAAAACCTGTAATTTTTGGAACTTAGGATAAGTATAAATGCATATGTGTAGGCAAGACCTCACTCTAAAATGTATCACTAACTTTTGCTTCGCGACCTCCTTTCAATCCCATTGATGAGCCACTAATAGTCAAGAAGTCAAATTTCGAAAGAAAAAACGTAATTTTTAAAAAAAACGAGTTTTTCGCGGGCCATATTCGCGGTTTTATTTTAAATATGTTGGACTTTTGCGTAAACCGAGTTTTTTTGTGAACTTTCATCACCAAATCAATGGCGGGTTTAAAAAAAAAAAATTGCAAAAATTTTATGACATTTTTGAAAATTATGGAAAATTTTCAAATCTATTTCTTATTTTGTAATAGCAATAAATGTACCACGAGTAGAACAGTTTTGGTTTTTACTTTATTACTTTAAGTCATTGTGAGCGGAATAATTTTGATCAGGCACATCCAAGGCCTTGCACGAAATCGGTTGAAATTTTTTTTTAATTAAATCCCACTTGCTGTGTAAACATAAAATCAAAAGCGGGTTTAAAAATGCTGATGGTTATAGATTTTTAGGACCATATTCAATTTTCTTATTATCCAAAAGCATCACCAATTTTTTTTTTTGTGACTACCGGTACATTGATACGATTTTTCATGATTTTTTTTTCAGTAATTCCAACGCACTTTGACCAAATATAAATAAAGTATTGTAAAACTTTTTTTAACCGGGTAAATCACGATTTAAGTTACTTAACATTTTAAAAAATATTTTAGTCGTTAAAGGGTTAAATTTTGATGATATATATGTAGAGGAAAAGATGTGCCCTGATAAGTTTTAATAACGCATGCAACAAAATTGAAGAAAAAAAATCTTTAAAATAAATTTAAGTTTTTTCAAACCGCTAAATCTTAAAACCGCCATTACTTTTGACCCTCTTGCGCGATTTCATTGGCGCCAACGTGTAGAAACGAATGCCCCCCGAAAGCGGTTAAAAATTCATATTTTTTTTTTTAAATTTTGATTCTGTAGATTTTTCGGAAACTTAGAACTCCCAGATATGTTTTGAGAATAAAAGATTTTTAATGTTTTTCCTATAGTAAAATCATTAGATTACTATGATTTTTTCAGGAAAAAGTACTGATGATTGCAAAAGCTTATGATTATTAGTCAAAATTCTCAGATTCTTTCTTTCAATAACTTTTGTCTTTAAAAAAAACCCCTTAGAATTTAGAAACTTTTTTAAATCAAAGTAGTTAAAATGTTTTCTTGAAGGTAACCCCCTAAGATTCGGTAAAGCTTTTATTACTGACAAAAACATCAGATTCCAGATTCATATAAAAACTTTTTTCAATAATTCAGACTATTTTTCAAAGGGAAAAACTATTAGATCTTATATTATAATCATTACGAGTCCTTAAGACTCATTGAATAATTATAACGAGTCCTAAAGACTCATTAATTATTATTGTTTATTGTTGCAAAAATTAATGAAACTATTAAATTATTGAAAAAAAATGTGAATGATTAAAATTCTGGGGCTATCAGACAGGGCTATCTACGTCAATGTAAGTGTCTGAAAATTGAGATCAAATGGAAAAAAACTGCATTTACAGATTTTCATTTGTGATTATGTTTCCTTCTAAAAGAACTTTAAAATTTTAAAGAATTTCGTATTGTTAAATATTTTTAAATATTTGTTCTTGTCTTATAATGCCACTGCTGATGACAAATAAAAGAGCAGAATCTTCGCTAATTTTTCCATATTTCTATTTTGCCATATCATGAAAAAGGATGTTAATAATGTCCTTTGAAAACTTTATCAAAATATTTTGTTCAACATTTTCAACATTAAAGGATAAAGTTCTGAAAGAGCGTTATTTGTCTCTTTTTCTGATTTTATAATAGAATGGGAAAATTAGTGGAGATCTTCCTCTTTCATTTGCTATCACTAGTGGCATCCAAGAACAATTACAAAAATAATATTTTACAAAAATTTAAGTAATCCTCTAAAACTTTTAAGTCGTTTTAAAATTATGCAGGATCACAAAATGAAAAACTGTAAATGCAGTTTTACTAGATTTAGTCTCTAGTTTCAAAATTATATTTTCCAGTACGCGTTTAACAACTTTTGTTTATTTTTATCGGACGGTGTTATTGATCTATGTTTGACCACAAAGTGGTGTACGGAACAGCCGAATTGCATTTTTACTTGTCACAACTATAGTATATGAAATGAACAAATTAAACTAATTTCTATAATCTAAACTGGAATACAATAGTTAATTATTTAATTATGCTGGCTCAATATAGATTAATTTGTGGTCATAATTTGATAACTAATAACTACATACCTTATTATTGAGTACAGTATTTTCTGATCAAAATGACACCATTAATAAATGTCCAAAACAAATTATTTTTCAATATCTAATTATGTATTTGTACTCCTATTTTTGTTGGTATCTTCAATCAAATATTTCGTAATAAATATTAATAACTTAATTTTGAAGTGTTAAATAAGTTGCACTAACACATACAATTTCTACACAGACAAAATGTGTAAAAAATTTACTAATGATAAAAAAACCCCATATGGTATTAATGGTCTTACATCAATAGTAAAGTGCTGATCAAATATTTAATATAGAAGGAGGAATACAAAAAACTCAAATATAAATCAAATAAAACCGTTTTTTTTCTGTCATTTTATATGCAACACATAAAACACCATTTCTTACTGAAATACAAAATACTACAAAAAAGTATTTTAAAAATTTTCGAATGCATACAAAAATGTTAAATTGTACCCTCCATTAAGATCTAATGATGGACGATTGTCCGGAAATTAACATATGTTATAGATAATTTAAAAGGAGAATTTGTATCACTTAATAATAACTGGAAATAACAGGAAAAATAATAAATTTGTCGTGCAAGTGGATCAATAATTACATAGTGCAACAAACCAAAATCGAAATGGGATGAAACCAAAAGCAAATGAAAGTCGACATTTTCCTTAACAAAACCCTTAAGGCTTTTTCTTAGTTCAGTACTACATGTTTTTTTACACGCATTTGACGTTGGTGACTTTTTATTATAATTATAAGTAATAGTAATTACTTGAATACTGTATAAGTGGCGTATACTTAGTTTTGTTATTGTCTTTAAATAACAATCATACGCAACGGTGCCTTCAGTTAGTAGTTACTGGACCGATTGCAGAGAAATTAATACTCAATTTCGAGCTTAAGTTTTGACGGTAGACTTCACATGTCCAATTAGGGCAGCACCAGGGGTCCCTAAAGTAGGACATATTTACCAATTTCACCAACTTCAAATGCATGTAAAAAATATCCGCGAGGTTTCTACTCTTGCCAAAATCATTGAATCATTATGTTTTGCTGTATAAATAGGTGCTCTTTCCAAAGCATAAGTTTTCTACAAAAATAACGCTACATAAATTTATCATTCCATGAAAAACGCATTTTAATATCGTTCGACGATCCCATTTTGTTTATATATTATTGATAAGTAAAGGTTTCTAAGACATTTTAGTGTTATCCATCTACCTGTTTTTCTGTGTTTGTCGATCAAAAAAGTTTTTAATGAAGGAAGATTAATGAGAAAAAATTTTTTAATGAAAGAAAAAAAATTATTAAATAAAATATGTTAAAAAAAAATGGAAAAACAATTGAAAAAAAAAATATTGATAATTAAAAAAATTGATAAAAAAATAATGACGAAAAAAAAATATTGATCAAAATAAAAATATTGATGAAAAAAATAATGATGAAAAAAAAAATATTGATCAAAATAAAAATATTGAAGAAAAAAAAATATTGATGAAAAAAATATAGATGGAAAAAATATTGATGAAAAAAAATATGGATGACAAAAAATATTGATGACAAAAAATATTGATGAAAAAAACATATTGATAAAAAAAAATATTGATGAAAAAATATTGATGAAAAAAAATATTGATGAGAAAAAATATTGATGAAAAAAAAATACTGATGAAAAAAAATATTGATGAAAAAAATATTGATGAAAAAAATATTGATGAAAAAAAATATTGATGACAAAAAATATTGATGACAAAAATATTGATGACAAAAATATTAATAAAAAAAATATTGATTAAAAAAATATTGATGAGAAAAAGTATTGATGAAAAAAACATATTGATGAAAAAAAATATTGATGAAAGAAAATATTGATGAGAAAAAATATAAAAAAAAAATATTGATAAAAAAAAAATACTTATTAAAAAAAAAATATTGATGAAAATCTAAATGTATAAAAACGTTCGTGTGGGGTACGGGTTACTAAAACTTAAGAACCACTGAACCGATTGACACCAAACTTGGACAATATATTAGATAAGTCTAGAGCCAGGTTTCGTTCAAGTTTAATCCCGATAGGTGGTGGTATTGTCGCCGTATTTAAATTTTTAGTACAACTGTTCCATATTGATTAAACACTCACTCAGATCAAGCATTGGATTAATCAAAAATAATGAAAAATTAATGATTAACCGCTCACTCAAAACAAGCATTGGTTTAATCAAAAATAACAGAAAAATAACAATTAACAAATTACTCAAATCAAGCATTTGTTTAATCAAGGATCAGTCAATGACTGACCTACAATTTTCGTGCTTGATTCAACATTTTTCTTCATTAGCTGACTTTGAATTAAAATAATGCTCAAACTGGTGTATTTCGTGCTTGATCTAACAACTCATTTTTATCTGTGTTATTAACAAAATTATCCATTTCGGAAAAATGCTTTTTAAATGTTCATGTCTAAATCGACCTGAGCATCGCTGGGCTCTTCAGTATTTCAGTATTTATAAAAAAAACTATACTTGTGCGACCGAAAATTTTCAAAAATATATCAAAAAGGTTTCTTGGGACGCCTAAGAACTTCAGAAATTTTTAAAATTTGGCTTAGTTTTCATTTTTTTTTATATTTTCTGATTTTTCTTTGTTCTTAAAATTTTTTTCTTTTTAAATTTTTTTAAACTCTATATTTTATTACTTCGTCTAACCACATTATGAAGATTTAATGACTTTGTTACTACGTGTACAACACATCGAAATATCACTGGAGTTCCAACTATAGTATATTTGGTGCATTTCATTCCAAATCAGACACTTGATTTTTTTTTTTATTTTCTTAATTTTTTACAGTTTTTATAACGTTTTGAAAACTCGTTTCTGGTAGATTTTTAGATCTTGTTGATGTCCATTTCCCGTAGAAAAAAGTCTCAGTTTCTGCAACATTTTTCCTATAAAAAACGTCTCAGATTCTGAGACATTTTTCCTACAGAAAAAGTCTCAGATTCTGAAATATTTTTCCCACAGAAAAAGTCTCAAATTCTAAAATATTTTTCCTTCAGAAAAATCTCAGATTCAGGCACATTTCCCAATAGAAAAAGTCTCAGATTCTAAAACATTTTTCTTATAGAAAACGTCCCATAATCTGAGACACTTTTTCTATAGAAAAAGTCTCAGATTATGGGAAATTTTTCCTATGGGGAAGGTCTTAGATTCTGAAATATTTTTCCTATAGACAAAGTCTCAGATTCTGATACATTTTTCCTATAGAAAAAGTCTCAGATTCTTAAACATTTTTGCTAAAGAATAATACTCATGTTCTGAGACTATTTCCTATAAAAAAGTCTCAGATTCTAAGACATTTTTCCTATGGAAGAAGTCTCCGATTTTGGACATTTTTGTAATAGTAAAATTCTAAGATTCTGAGACACTTTTCTTATAAAAATATGTCATTGTTTCTAAGACATTTTTGTTATTAAAGATTCCCAGATTCTGAAAAATTTTTCCTATAAAAAAAATTGAGAATCTGAGGAATTTTGCTTATACAAAAAGTCTCAGGTCCTGAAACAATTTCTAAAAAAAAGATCTCACAAAATTTAAGACTGATTGTGAGAAAAATTGATTCTGAATCAGAGACTTTTTCTATAGAAAAAAAATCAGACCCTGAGATATAGGAAAAGTCTAAAAATCTTAGACATTTTTCCTATAGAAAATTTCTTAGATTTTGAGACATTTTTCCTATAGAAAAAGCATAAGATTTTGAGATATTTTTCCCATAGAAAAGTCTTGGATTGTGAGACGTATTTCATAGAAAAATTCTAAGACATTTTTTCTGTAGAAAAACTCTAAGCTTCTGAAATATTTTTTCTTAAGAAAAAGTTTCAGATTCTTCAATATTTTCTTTTGGAAAAAGTCTCAGAGTAGAGAGTTTTTTCAATTAAAAAAATCTCGAACTGTAACAATTTTCCATTAAAATTTTTCCTGAAAAAAATTCTCAGATTCTAAAACATTTTTCATTTTGAAAAAGTTTCAGAGTCTGAGACACTTTTCCGATAAAATTACGCTTTGACAACTCTTTCATGGAAAATTGTTAGGTCGCGTTGATAACCTTTAGATCTTGTTGATGAAAAATGTCCTATAGAAAATGTCTCAGATTCTGAGATAATTTTCCTTTAGAAAAAGATTCAGATTCTGAGATATTTTTTCTGTAGCAAAAGTCTCCCACTTTAAGATATTTTTCCTTTAACAAAAGTTTTCGTTTCGGAAACATTTTTTCTTTAGAAAAACTTTCAGATTCGTAGGTATTTTTCCTAGAAGTGTCGGACTACACAGTGCAGCAGCACATTTAGGGCCACAAACAAACCAAGACAGTTTGAAAGTACTTATGTGTAGTAGTAAAAACCCCAAAGGGTTTAGCTCTGTAACGTCTCAAATTTTCTTTATAGCCCACTGAATTTTTCAGTTTTTTTTTCAAAGGCGTTGGAAAAAAGTCGAAAAAACAAATGTTAATGTTTTTTTTAACTTAAAATAGTGTTTGGATACCTTCAATAGAATTTTATGGGAAACATTTTTCTAGAGTACGCTGAATCTCTATCTCCCGTGTTAATGGGTCATTTACGTAATTTCTTTAAGAAATGGCTCAGAAACTTACTAAGACGTGCGTTTAAAGGGTTAAAAAGTTCTACGATTATTTTCAGAATCAAATTTCACTGGCGGTTACTGAAGGCAGAAAGTTCGACCGGTATACGAAAAATGTATAAAAAAGGTTAATTGTTAAATATCATTAACTTTTTATATTTTTTCCTATATTTGTTAGTTACAATTGTATACAATTTCTAGCAAAAATATCAAAAAAATGAATGACACTTTACAATTTATCTTTTTTCTGCATTTTCCTTATATCAGTCGAACTTTCTGCCTTCAGTAACCCCTAGTGAAATTTGATGCAGAGTATATTCGTAGAACATTTTAACCCCTTAAATGCAAGTTTTAGTATACTTTTGAGCCATATCTTAAAAAAATTACTTAAATGACCAATAAATACGGCAGATAAAGGGTTTATATATGCTAGAAAAAAATCCCCACCAAATCCTATTGAAGGCATCCAAACACTATTTTAAGCTCAAAAGAACAGTTACATTATTTTTTCGAGTTTTTCAAACTCCTTTAAAAAAATTAAAAATTTAGTGGGCTATAAAAAAATTTGGGACGTTACAGAGCAAAACCCATTGGGGGTTTAACTACTACACACAAGTACTTTCAAACTGTCTTGGTTTGGTTGAGTCCCAAAGAAATAACCCTTCAATTGTGTCACTGTGCTATTAGACGTTTTTCCCGCAGAAAAAGTCTGAGATTCTTAGAAATTTTGTTTTTATAGTAAAATTCTCCCACCGAAAAACACGTTTTCTTTAAAAAGTCTCCAGTTCGGAGACGTTTTTCCTATAGAAAAAGTTTTTGATACCGAGATATTTTTTTCTGTAGAAAAATTATCGGACATTTAGACATTTTACTACAGAAAAAGTCTCAGAGTCTGAGACATATTTCCTAGTCAAGAACTGCAAGGCATTTTTCCTATGAAAAAAGTCTCAGATTCTAAGACATTTTTCTTTATAAAAATCATAGATCCTGAGATTTTTGTTTTTAAAAAGTCTTGGATTCTGAGACATTTTTTCCATAGAAAAATTATCGGGCTGTAAGACTTTTTTCCTACACAAAAATAATCATATGCTGAGCCTTTAATAAGAATTTCTTGAAATCTGATGGATCGAGATGATAAATGTGCGAAAATAATTAAAATAAAACTAGAATAAGTGAATTTGCGTTAATTTATGTGATGTTTTTACTACTAAACAATTTGTCTTTGTTAATTGAATATTCTTTTGTTGACATTTCAAAGCAGGCCACAAATCTTATTAAAAAGTTATTACAAACTCGACTTGCGGTTACTACAACCGCATTTGAAGTTATAACAAGGGTTTTTAGAGTTTGTAGCAACTCGCACATTTTAAAAAAGTGTTAACAACCTAAATTTATGGTTACTGCAACTAAATACGGTTGAGAAAAACGCAACTTACAAGGGAAGTCTCCCTGGTGTCACCCTCCGATCTTCATGAAATTTGGATATGTTGTTAAGAACGAAAATTAATTCGACCCGTATTTTTTTTTAGCGGCCCAAACTCATTTTTAGGGGGGGTCGATTTGTATGGGAGGAAATTGACCTTTTTCAGTTTTTTACGATTTATGCCTATTTAAACAAAATTAATATAGGCATGTGTGGTATCAGATTAAAGGTATTAAAAATGCCTATCTCGTGGTGCTAACAACGGGCCAAAGAAGTTAATATTTTTCGACTAATTAACAAAAATGTCCTAAAATTTTGGTATTTTACTCAATATGAAGAAAAGTTGTGCATGTTTGGACACGTTCTTAGCACACGTAGATAGGTTTTCCAAAGAACTTTCATTTGGTATGTAACATGACTAGGTTTCTTTGCATAATATAGGAGATAAACGAAAAAAACTGAAAAATGGCCTTGTCTTCCCCCTCCTTTTTACCCCCTAAATATGAATTTGGGCCGCTATAAAAAAATACGTGTCCCTTTATTTTTTCTGATCTACAAAATAAAACCAATTCCATAAAGATCCGCGGGTGACACTAGGGAGACTTCCCTTGTTAGAAGCAGCAACCGTATTTTGGTTTTGGCAACCTCATTCCAACCGATTTGTTATGTATTATGATTCCAAAAATGTTACACTGTGTATTTTTGGCAATAAAAAGACGTTCTCGTACGTATGAGTAATATGTATTACTTCAATGAATTAATGTTAATCATACGCGTATGTGCACTTTTTTTGTGCAATGGATTTATTTATTTGATTCTTTTTCAAAATCAAAATCTAAATAATAAAAAAAACCTACTAAATTTTAAAATAAATTATTTTAAAATACTGTTGGAAATGTTGTAGTACTTACTCCTACAATGTGTAAATTATGTAGACTAAAAGTACTTGAACACATACATTCATAAAATATTGACGTTGATATGTTTGAAGAAAACGTATGCCACAATGTGTTAGTAGTAGTAAAAGCCACTTCAGAAATACAAAAAATAAAAAAAAGAAAGTAACTAAAAACAAGAATTAAAGATTATATCCCCAAGGAAATTGTTAAATAATGTTCAGTATAAAAAAAAAAATGTAACAATGTCAAATATAAACCAAATAACAGTCAAACTTATAATAACACTTCACAAGATATAAAAACGAATAAATAAATAACCAAATGAATTTGTAACATGTACTTGATGATGTACACTAGTGAGCAACTGCACAATTTTTATAGTGTTTCATTAAAATAAAAAAAAAAATTCTAGCTCGAGGTCTTATTTCTTTACTAATCATTACGATGTTACTTTCAAAAAAACAATATTCAAGAAACTAATTATAAAGTTGTTTGTTTTAAATTATTTTGTTCGGTCATTTTGCAGGACTTACTTGCAACGTGTTTCGATCTTGGCGGTATATTGTCAAGAGTATTTTGCAAATTGGCAATCATTGATGGCAAATAATAAAGACTTTTATTTTGTTTTGCCATTAAAAGTTGTCAACTTGCAAAACACTCTTGACAAAATTCCTGCAAAATCGAAACAGTCTTGCAAAATGACCAAACCAAACAATTAAAAAAAAAAAAAAAACAACTTTATAAATAGTTTCTGGAAAATTGTTTCTTTAACAATATCATTGTAATAATAAGAAAAGAAATGGAACCTCGAGCTACAGCAATCTTTTTCAGAACAGACTTTTTAGGTCGAGTAAAAAATAATTCTTATTACCCGGCTAAAAATAAATGTGTATGTTCATATACGCTTATATATAGATCTTTATATGATCATATATGACATACATGGAAACATATATGTGACCATATATGCAGGAAACGATCCCATATATGTGGCCGTATATAAAATATGTGCCATATATGATATCATATATGGAAACATATATGTTATCATAAAATGTTAAATTTTAGTGCATGTGTAATAAAATATCAACCGAAATTACAAAATAAAAGTTTTTTACGATTGAAATTATATTTTATTACCATATTTATACCTTAATACCGATTCGTATCAATAATTTAACAAATATTGTTTCCTAGTTGCAAAATATTCTGATTAAAAAAGTTACTTTTACATAAAGAAAATGGAAAAGGTAAGTTTTTATTAGAATTTTAAATGAATTTAGAATTTTAAAATCATATGTATTATTTTTTCCAGTTCATCGTCATAACAAGTATAAGCGTGGACATTTTATTCCAAAACAAGATCATATTCAAAATGAGTAAATGTACATATGTCGCAAACACATTAATATAGAGTGCTTTGATGTTGAAGAAAATTAAACTACGCAGCTTCGTTAATCTCGTGCAACTTCGTGGAGAGGGCATATGCACCACCATTATGTTTTCACTGCGATTGCAATACTGCAAACTATTTTGAAATCCCTTAATGTCGTCATAACAAATTGGAAATGATAAATCGTATAAGCAGTTTTGAGGCCGAGTAACGTTAAGCTCACTCAACTTGGAGAAGAGGACATATGCACCACCAGAAATGTTATCACTACGATTCCAACACTATAAATTATTTTGAAATCCCTTACTGTAGCAAATTGGAAAGAACGCATAAGAAGTTTGAAGGCCGGGTTACTAGAAAATTCAACCATGCGGAGGTACGTTAAGCTCGCTTAACTTAGAGTAGAGGGCATATTCACGACCATAACGTTATCACTACGGTTCCAACACTACAAACTATTTTGAAATCGCTTACTATCGCCATAGCAAATCGAAATGAAAAGAACGTATCAGTTTTAAGGTTGAGTTACGATTTGGGAAAGACAACGTTTTTATACAATTACAAGAAAGCTGTCTATAAGCGAAAGTGACAACCAGACACATTGTCACCATGATGTAAGTAGAAATAGTTTTTATCCCTATCCTTCAAATATTCTTACAAACATAACCCAGTAAGATAAAACACATCCCAGCAAAAACATGGTAATGAGTTGTGAAAAGTAAGCATTACCAAGTACATTATTTATAATGAGTCCCCACTACCATTAACATTATTTTAAGCCCAAAAGTAACTACTTTTCAGTAATATGTTATAAAAGCACTTCTAAGTAATAATATCTCCTTGCACTTGCAGTTTTTAACCTTTACAATTCAATTACCTTAAAAAATACTTAAAAACTTAACAAAAATTACACAATTTTTCAGTTTTAGTAAAAACAAGTTAAATTTAAAATGTTTTAATTAACTAATTATTTTACTTCTTATTGGTAATGGGTTTTTACTCCTTATTAGTAATCCGAGTCAGTAACTACTTATTTATCTCCCTACTCTTCACTACTTATTTTTGTATCACGCCCTTGTTAAAATAATTAGTGTTTCATTCAATAAGTAACTACTTATTAACATCTATTTCGGATTACAAAACACATTACTAGTAATGCCAATTTTTGCTGGGATACTACTAAATATATTGCTTTTAATCGGATTCTTAAGTAATTATTTGCTTGCTGTGAATTTTGATGCATGCATTTAGTAGTAGCAAGTTCTTTTTTGCTGGAATAAAAAAGAAATGTGTAATAATTTTTAATATTTTTTCAGATGGATTTCTGAAAGACAACATATCTTTCCTTAAAAAGCATTCCATAGTCTTTAGCATCCAATGGGCTTAATCATCCCATGGTCTTAACAAAATACACTCCAACATGTATGTATGTAAGTAGCAGTATTTAGCCAATCTTTAAAGGTACATGGTTGCTTCGTTAAATGAAATCCGTGTTATCATTAACCTATTAGCACCAAATGATATAGTTGGAAATACTTTAAATACAAAAAAAATTCTAATAATATCATAAATATTAATATTATTTTATATCCTTTTTTTAGATTTTGACTATAAATATTCTAAAAAGAGGATTATACCATAACAAATACGCTAAGTCTGAAGATAATCGGAATTAACACTAAAACAAGAAAACACAAAGAAAATCAACGTTCCTTTAATAAGCCCTTTGTTCGCATCTTTCATAATTGATATCAATTGAAAAACTTGATATATAAGATCTTTTATGTTCAATTTATTTTGTTGACTATCAAAATGTATTCTCATATCTATAAGTTAAATTATTTATTTTTTTATGGTCACCAAAAATGCAAACGATAGTAACTAAAAACTAAAAATCATCAAACTAAAGGGTTTCATTAAAATATATGAAAACACCAAAATTAAAAAAAAAAATATTTTAAATTTTAAATTATACTTATGTACACCGTTTGCAATTCTGGTGAATATATACAAAATAATCTATTACATATAGTTTAAAATGAAAAAAATAAATAAAAAATATGAAAAAGAATGTAAAACAAATTGAAAACAACATCATATATGATCCCATATATAATTCAATATATTATCCAATATATGATTCAATATATGATCTAATATATGATCACATATATTGGATCATTGGATCATATATGATCGTGTCTTAATAAGCGCCAATTTTGGAATATGGTCATATATGAGACCATATTTGATACTATATATGATACTGTATATGATCTCATATATGATATCATATATGATAATATACAACATTTTTAGCCGGGTAGTTTAAAAATTTAAACAGAATCTTGAAGTTAAATATTTTTAAAAAATATACGAAACAAAATTTATAATGTCTCAATTTTTTTTAGAATTTTTAAAACACTTTGCAGAAAATCTGTAGGCATATTTGCATTTAAAACCGTCTTTAAATTCACTGGTGTAATTTGTAGATTTTCTTAATAATAATGATGATTGCATTGGTTTTGGTTTGTTTGAAAATGTTTAGTTAATGGGTGTTATAAATTGATTGTAAAAACGCAAAATAATACATAATCATTCATTTATTCATTGATTTGATTGATATGATTTAATTGACATGAAAATACACTTGAAAATGTTGTACAAACATATAATGAAGTAATTTAAAGATCATTATCAGACATTTGTGTATGTTATTATTTATAACAAGGTTCTTGATCAAAATATATAGTTTATTATTATTTATTAAAGGGTTGGTCATAAAAAATTATAAAAATTTAATAGGTATAGAAATTGGTTTAGAAAAGGAAAATGTATCAACTGAAAGTCAGTTGATGCAAAAAAAAAAAAATAATTGATACACTTACGTCACTTACTTACATTAATTAAAAACTTAATCATAATAACTAATTAAAAAAATAATAATTTAATGGGGGTTTAAACAAAAAGAAGAAAACAGCCATAATGAGAGCCATTTTTAATTCTGTTTTTTTTTTAATTAAAAGATAAAATTTTTAAATATTTTAAAAAATTTAAAACACAAAATTTGGTCAACTAGAATTTCCGGGGTTGCCACTGATTTGCAGATTTTTTCTAAAGGATTGATTTTTTTTTTTTGAGTTGTAGATTATTAAATTCTTTAGTACTAACAGTGCTAATTGTAATTGTTATGCTAAAGAAATTACTTGAAAAAAATTTTGTGGAAAAAAAATCAGGATTTCTTTTTTTTTGTCAAAAAATATGTTTGTACTTGTTAAAATACCTTTTGGTGTTCAATTACGTTCAGTTCAACATTGGTCACATATGTCAACCAGCAGCCCAATTAAAGCATTTTGTATTTTTAGGTTATGTTGAATGTACCAAAATTTATGTGGTGTCCTTACATTTTCGTTCATAGCTTTTGAACCGCTGCACATTGGGTTCAAATGGTACCAAAGTGGCGATTAATTGAAATTTATAAATGAAGTTTTTGTTATAAAATTTGGTATGGGTTAAAAGTAGATAAAATTCTGCAACGCTACTTATCAAAATCAATCAACTAAGTTGTTTACCTTTTTTCGGTGAGCTGTTAAGGTTAGCAAATTATGGCAGTCTTTGAAAAAAGTGACAAAAATGGAATTTTTTCAATTCAAGCGATTATTAGTAGTATCAAATCTTTTAAAAGAAAATCATTTATAATGGAACCTTTAACACCAGGTATCAAAATAAATTGTAAAATTTCTTTTGTTTATAAAAATTTTGTCTTCACATTTTTAATAATTTTTTTAAAAAGCGTACGAAATTGGGATATTTTCCACATTTGATGGGCCACAAATATTCAGTTAGTAATAGTTGGATTTAGTCTTGTGGATTTTAAAAAAGTATAGGATATCAGCTTTTAATAAAAAGAAAAAAGTCCAGACAATGCCTGGCCGTTTTTTTTATTCCCATTTTTGTGTAAAAAGTCTTGGTATCATTTATTAAACAAGACCATTATATGTGTGTTTATACCCTCTAACTACAGTATGGGCGTTAGCATGTCCCGAAATCAGGAAATTTTGGAATTTCTTTAGGGTATACCCCTAGAACGATGCTTATTGAAGAGCTGATTACGGGAAAAATAATCGAAAAAATTTTGGAGGTCATCTTCAGGGCGCAACCAGCGCTTACAGTTCGCATCCGTGGTGCATTTGGTAAAAAAATATATTTTTTTTATTTTTAAAATTGGTGCCTAAAGTTTCGTTTGGTAGAGTACATTCAGGAAAAAATAATTATAAAGTTTTCATGGAGCAATTTTGGTCCAGCGCAACGTTTTGAAACTTCGAATATGCATAATTTATTACATATTTTTTTAAGTTTTTGTGAAAAACAACTTTTTATGCAAAGGCTTAAACATAAACTCCGGTTTATACAAAATCTTAAAGAATTCTTAAAAACTCCGGTTTTTACAAAAACTTAAAAAAATATATGAAGGGCTTATTGCAAGAACTTGACACGGTGAGCCTCAGCGATGTTCAGGTTGAACTTTAGTGTCGACGAAAAGTGTAAATGCAGTTCGATTTCTACATGATTAGTTGTCACAAAACTGTTTTCAGCGAAATCGTAGCTGATCGCATTCGCGAGATATCGCGAAATTAGTGATTTTATATTTTAAAAAATTTTGATATTGAAGTTTTTTAAATATTTTCAAAAACTGAGTATACAGTTTTCATTGTATTTATTTTAAGGTCACAAAACAGTAAACATCGAAATCCTATCTTCTTTAGTTCGTGAGAAATCGCGAAATAACTTTTTTGTCAATTTTTGTTTTTCAACTTTTTCTAGTTTTTTTTCAAATGTTGTGGAAAGCTGATATGCACTCTAATGTGTACGTGATCGAAGGTCATAAGGGTGTTGACTAGGCTGGGTCGTATTCCAACAAAGTGCTCAGATCAACTATTAATAGTGAAAAAAAGTTGGTACAAGTAAATACAAGCAATTTAAAACCAAAATGAACAAAATCGGTCCATGGCTTCCGTTCTCGCATCACGGGTCAAAATTGCGGTTTTTGAAAAAATGGACATAATTTAAAAAAAAAAATAAAATATTTAAAAAAAAAATTATTAAAAAAAAAAAATGTTTTTTTGTATCGCATTAATTCAAAGATATTTAGAAAAATGTTGTTTGTTTTTTTCGGATATCGATAACCCACCCAAACGTGAGGCCAAAAAAAACTCACGTTTTTAACATGGAGCTCAAAACTACTTTTTCACTATTTTAAAAATTTAGTGAAACAAAATTTTTAAATATATTAGTTTATCCACTTGATATCATTGAATACATCTCAGGGATTGTAGAAAAAAATTCTTAGTTAAATTCCTTCGTCCAGTTGGTGTGTGGAGCGATTTGAATTTAGCGGATTTCCAGAATATGTGTTTTTATCGACATTTTTGACTAATTTGTAGTTGTTAGCAACATTTTACTTAAATTAACCAACTTTTTTTGTTCAAATGGTTGTTTTGGACCATAGTAACTCTGCTTTGAAATAATAGGCTTTTTGGACAACGTTAACCCTTGCCGGCACGGGGTTAAAAAATTTCTCCAATGAAATTTTTGAAAATTCCTCACTCTAAAATCGTGTATGTGTTTAAATAATCAACAATTGCGCACTTAAGCGGAAAATGCTTAAAACTAAATAAAATAAAAAAAAATGGGATCCGAAATTTCATTACGTCTTCGTCGTTTTTACTGTGTAAAGCTAAAAGTGAAAAACATATTATTTAATATGTCAAAAAAGTCCATTTGACTATGAGCAAAAAAACAGCTGTTTGAAATTGTTTGGGCGTTCGTTCAACAAGGGTTAAAGATGTCCTTCAAGAAAACTTTGTATAAATTTGTAATTGTTGATTATTTAAACACATACACGATTTTAGAGTGAGGAATTTTCAAAAATTTCATTGGATGAATTTTTAACCCCGTGCCTGCAAGGGTTAACGTTGTCCAAAAAGCCTATTATTTCAAAGCAGAGTTACTATGGTCCAAAACAATCATTTGAACAAAAAAAGTTGGTTAATTTAAGTAAAATGTTGCTAACAACTACAAATTAGTCAAAAATGTCGATAAAAACACATGTTCTGGAAATCCGCTAAATTCAAATCGCTCCACACACCAACTGGACGAAGGAATTTAACTAAGAATTTTTTTCTACAATCCCTGAGATGTATTCAATGATATCAAGTGGATAAACTAATATATTTAAAAATTTTGTTTCACTAAATTTTTAAAATAGTGAAAAAGTAGTTTTGAGCTCCATATTAAAAATGTGAGTTTTTTTTGGCCTCACGTTTGGGTGGGTTATCGATATCCGAAAAAAACAAACAAAATTTTTCTAAATATCTTTGAATTAATGCGATACAAAAATTTTTTTTCTTTTTTTAAATAATTTTTTTTTAAATATTTAATTTTTTTTTTAAATTATGTCCATTTTTTCAAAAACCGCAATTTTGACCCGCGATGCGAGAACGGAAGCCATGGACCGATTTTGTTCATTTTGGTTTTAAATTGCTTGTATTTACTTGTACCAACTTTTTTTCACTATTAATAGTTGATCTGAGCACTTTGTTGGAATACGACCCAGCCTAGTGTTGACATCAAAGTTGTAGGTGTACACTGTCGCAAGATATCGCGGAATTATTTATATATTTTTTATTTTTTTTTTATTTTTCAATTTAGCATGTTCTTTTGAAATGGTGTAAAAACGTGGTATGCATTTTTATTTGTACATGATAAAAAGACATTAAACTGCTAACACAAAAGTCCTATGTGGTCAATTCTTTAAGGAATCGCAAAGTTAATATTAAATCTATTATTTATAAATCTATTACAATACAAAATAACTGAAAAAAAAATTGAAAAATTTTTCGCGATTTTTCGCGAAAATTAGCGTCAATATATAGATTTCAGCAGTTTTACCACCTTCAGTTACGGACAATTTAAACTGCATACCATATACTTGTCGTTACTTAATTTTTTTTTTTTTTTGATACCAAAGAAAAAAAAGTAATTTATTATAAAAGCTCGTACAGTAATTTTGCGATTTCTCGGGAAATTGATCGTCTATAATTTTTATGCTTGCAGTTTTGTCACCTCTAATAACCTCGAATTCAAACTGCATACCACATTTTTGTCGTTAATTGAAGTATATGTTTTTACAGACCACAAATAACACAAATTAATGAATAAATAGTAGATAAGCGAGTTTTTTTGCGATATCTCGAAGAATTAAGCAGCTAGAATTTAAATGTTAACAGCCTTATGACCTTTGATCAATAGCAAGTCAAACTGCATTTCGTGTTTTTCAACAATGTTAAAGAAACTTCTTTTATTAATCAAAACAAGAAATACCCCCAAAAAGCTGTTTTTCGCTATTTCTCGCGAAAGTGAGCAGCTATAATTTTTTTGGGGGCAGTTTTAATTTCATCCAGCATGTTCAAATCAAACTGCTTACCACTTTTTTTTATCATTTCTAAAGAACCGGGTTTAAAATATAATAATAAAAAAAAATATATATATATAATTACGCGATATCTCGCGAAATTTAGCACCTACAATTTTGATGTCAACAGCTGTGTGACCTTTGATCAACCACAAGTAAAACTGCATACCATGTTTTTATGAAATTTTAAAAAATCATATATGAAGATAAAAACAAAAATAAAAACAGCAAAAAAGTAATTTCGCGATTTCTCGCTAAATTGAGAAGATATGATTTCGCTGTTAACTGTGTTGTGACATGTAAATAAATACAATTAAAACTGCATACCCAGTTTTTGAAGATATTTAAAAAACTTCATTGTCAAAATTTTAGAAAATACAAAATCACTAATTTCGCGATATCTCGCGAATGCGATCAGCTACGATTTCGCTGTTAACAGTTTTGTGACATTTATTCATGTAGAAATCGAACTGCGCTTACACTTTTCGTCGACACTAAAGTTCAACCTGAACATCGCTGAGGCTCACCGTGTTGATAAGCAACATTTAATTTTTTGGTGTTTTTCGCCTTCTACTGATGTTTCATTGGCAGATTTTTGGCAGAATTTTTTTTTTAAACCCTTCGTACAAGTATCTTGAGTATGAGAGATCTTCAAAAGATTTATTTTTATCATTATTTCAAAAGTTTTAAGGAACAAACCACAATAAAATGAAATGTTGCTTATCGAGTTTTTACAATAAGCCCTTCATATACTAAATTACACCTTTTCAAAATTTCAAAACGTTGTGCTTTACCAAAATTGCTCCATGAATTTTTTATAAATATTTTTTCCAGAATGTACTCTACCTAACGTAACTTTTGGCACCAATTAAAAAAAAAAAAATTTTGACCAAATGCACAAGGGATGCAAACTTTAAGCGTTGGTTGCGCCCTGAAGTTGGTCGTAAGTGGTAATTAGGGGGGTTGGCAAATTTTCTCTCGAAATATATGTTTAAAAATTCATTATTATGCTTTTTGCACCAAATACATTAAAGTTCATCATTATTTAAACAATTCTTTTTAATCCACGCCCACAAATTTTTTTTAATCCTCTGGGTCCAAATGCAGGGCTTTAAACTTCTTGTAGCATAAAAATATTGCATTTGTTAAACAAAAACACAAAAAATTATGTAAAAAAGTGGTGTTTTCCAGAGGTTGCTTTAGTTCTTCAAGGGGGAACTTTTTTCCCCCTGGTTCGATTTTGCTCATTTACGAACTTAACCTGTCTAGCTCTTTTATTTTGGATGGCATCGTGTTAACTACAGACGGACAGACGGACGGACAGACGGACGGACGGACGGACATCGCTAGAATGTCTTAGAATGGATCACTGATCATAAATATATATGGGGCATTCCATGCCAAATCACTCACTTTTAGGCCCGACCCCCTTCGATTAATTTTATTTTTGGATATGTTTTAGTACGTATTAAATGCAACTTGCAGCCAAATTTTCAGCCTTTTATACCCAGGTGGTGTTGAGTAATCAATTTTTCAAAATGGCGATTTTTTCCAAAAAATGAAAAAATTTAAATTTTCAATCAATTTTGACCAGTAAAAAATATAGATATTTTAAAAAAAGTTGGACAACGTTTTGTTGGTATTTAAATGTAGTTTTAGAAAAAAAATGTGAAAAAATTATTCGAAGTAATTATCACTTATTTTTTGACGTTTAAAAATTAAAATCGACTTTTTGAAAAAGTCCGAAACCTTCGATTTTTTTGTAAAAAACTAAATGAATTCTACTCTAAATTATGCAACTTTTAAGCCATAACTCGAGATGTGATCACAATTCTTTCTATTTTTTTTTTAATTTTTAAAATTGCACCTTTTATGTTTTGGCTCTGATTTATTTTATATGGAGCTGCAAAAAAAAAAAAATGGTAGATACTGACCCTAACTTACCCTAAATATATTCATTTGGAGGTAGATATACGTCTCACAAAAATTTGGGACGATCGGACATGTGTAAGGCGCTTAGCATGGTCCTTGAAGTTTAAAAAACGGATTACAAGGAAAAATATGATTTTTTTTCTGTTTTCGCAATTTCTTTGGTATTTTAAGTTAAGTTTTAATTCAAGTGATTACAGAATTATGATGTGTAGTAAAATGCCTTTCTAATAAGGTACTAAAAACTAAAATCGGTTGAAAATCAGCCAAGTTATTACAACTTCCCCAGGCATCTAGCGTGTGCCATACAACTTGATTAAAAAATACGAGGCCCTTTTTTTAAATTTATTGAAATTTTTTACTGTAATAACATTTTTTCATTATTCATGTTTCAGTGTAATATTTTTTTGACTTTTCCAAATTTTAAAACAAAAAAAATATTTTTTTTTTTAAAATAGAGATTTCAAAAGGGTGTGGAAAATGCAGGCTTTTTTTAGCACTAATTTAAAAAATGTTAGCAAAACACAATATGAAAAATACTTGTCATCTAATAACATTTGAACTTGAAGAATAAAAAAATGTTATTACAGTAGAAAATTTCAATGAATTTCAAAAATCGGATTGTATTGATTAATCAAGTTGTCTGCCACACGTTAGATGCCTGGGGAAGTTGTAATAACTTGGCTGATTTTAAACCGATTTCGGTTTTTATGACCTTAATAGAGAGACATTTTACTCTACATTTCAATTCTGTAACCATTTGAATTCAAAATTAACTTAAAATACCAAAAAAATTAAGAAAACAGAAAAAAATGCATATTTTCCTTTGTAATCCGATTTTCAAACTTCAAAGCCGATGCGGCACGCCTTACCCATGTCCGATCATCCTAAAATTTTCTGAGACGTATTTTTACACCCAAGTTAATATATCTAGGGGAAGTTACGGTCAATATTTACCAAATTATTTTTTTTGGAGCACCATATAAAATAAACCAGAGTCAAAAAAAAAAAGTGCAATTTTCAAAATTTGAATAAAAATAGAACGAATTACGATCACATCTCGAATTATGACTTAAAAGTTGCGTAATTTAGAGTAGAATTTTTTGACATTTTAAAAAAAAAATCGAAGGTTTCGGACTTTTTCAAAAAGTTGATTTTAATTTTTATACGATAAAAAACAACTGATAGTTACTTCGAATAATTTTTCATATTTTTTTTTCTAAAACTACATTTAACTACCAACAAAATGTTGTCCATCTTTTTTTAATATATCTATATTTTTTACTGGTCAAAATTGATTGAAAATTTAAATTTTTTCATTTTTTGGAAAAAATCGCCATTTTGAAAAATTGATTACTCAACACCACCTGGGTATAAAAGGCTGAAAATTTGGCTGCAAGTTGCATTTAATACGTACTAAAACATATCCAAAAATAAAATTAATCGAAGGGGGTCGGGCCTAAAAGTGAGTGATTTGGCATGGAATGCCCCATATACTTTATGGGGTCCTAGACCGATATTTTGATGCGTTACACACGGAATGACAAAGTGAGTATACCCCCACTGTAGTTGGAGGGTATAAAAAGATGAAGCACATTTGACTATTTCTGAAATACAAATTACAAATTCTGAAATAAAATTGAGTATTTCTGAATACAATTGGAAAATCTTAAATACAATTGACTAATTCTGAAAATCAATTGACTGCAGGGAGCATTTAAAAATGTCCAATTATATTTCGAAAATTTCAAATTATATTTCAGAAACTTCCATTTATATTTCAGATATTACCATTTATAACCAAAAAATTTTTAATTACATTCAATTATATTGGAAATTTTTGAAATATAATTAGACATTTTTAAATATAATTGGAGATACTAAAATATGATTGGACATTTTTTGTAATATAATTTGTATTTTCTGAAACTAAGTGAAAATGGTGTACTCAATTTTTTTTTATTTAAAATGTGAGGTGTTATGATTGAAGCACTCTTTGCAGCGCTGATTAATGCGCAATAATGATGCAGTGAAATCATGTGTCTTTGTCCAAAACTCATGGCTTTTTATTAAAGAAGTGTTAAATATATTTAAAAGAAAGCATGTGTGAAATTTTATCAAAATATAATTTTATATTTTAAGTTTTATAGTTTAAAAAATCTTAACAAAAAATTTAATTTTTCCCCTTACTTTTACTGCATCTTCAAGAGCGCTCTTTGGATGCGCTTCGGTATGCTATAAAAAGATGCTGTGTCGCCAAAATCTCGATTTATTTTTGCTGGGGAGCCATTGAGGCTCAAAGTGATGACCCAAAATTTGTTGTGTTAAGTATTAAAAAAATTTTTTAAACAAATTACTTTCAAATTGTGTTTTTAATAATTTATACTAGTGCCTACGGTACCGTAGAACCGGGAATGCCGGTATTCCCGGTTCTCGGTATTACCAGGATATAGTACCGGTTTCCCGGTTCTTAAATTATTCCCGGTGTTCCCGGTCCTGGTTCTGACGGTATTACCGGGACTACCGGTATGCAAATTTTGGAAAATTTTGTGCAATTAAAATTTTTTCTACGCTTTTATCAAAAAAAAAAAAAATACAAAACATGTGAAAACACAATTTCAATTTTTTTTATGAGTTTAAGAAAATAATTGTTACATGTTTTTAAATAATTTTAAAAACACAACTAGATATTTGTGAAATACTGATTAAATAGTAAAATTTAAATATTTTATGGTATAGCATTTGTTTGATTTTTGAGAAGCGGTACCAGATTCAGAACCGGTATTCCCGGGAATATATCTAGAACCGGGAAACCGGTACCAGAACCGGGAATACCGGTATTCCCGGGAATACCGAGAACCGGGAAATGGGGGGCACTAATTTATACCAAAATATGCACTTAAAATTTACAAATATGCACAAAACATGCAAAATTATGCATTTGCACCAAAATATGAAAAAAACAAATCATTGTCATTTTAATGCAAATTTATAGTTTCGAAAATATTATTTTTATGGTGATTGTGTTAGGTGAAAATGCTCCTTCATATTCCGTCGTAACAATGGCAAAATTCAAAGAATTAAAGGACGAATTGCTTGACCACCGGCCTTTTTCTCCTGATTTAGATTCCTCTGACTTCTACCTGTTGAAGATGAAATGGCAGCTGTTAAGGATTATTTTGAGGTGCTTCAGGAAAATTATTTTAATCAAGGGATACACTCAAAAATATAACCTTGTCAAATTACTAGGCAAAGTCTCGTGATCCCATTTTACCAATATTTAACAGTTTTATTTGTTTTTTAACAAATAATTTTCGATTGAAATTTACATTTTTTTGTAATTTTACAGTTTTACTTTTTACAAATTTCCAAGATTTTTGAAAATCTAGTAAATTTACGAGAATTTTTTGTTAATTTTATTTCACCAAAAAAGTTGAAAATTTACAATTTTATTGGTAAAAATCTTGTAAAATTAAAAAAATCGTAATTTTTACTATGAATTCTTGTAAAATAGGAGGTACACTCAAAATATTTTGTAGACAAAAACAAATGAAAAACACACATAAAACAAGTGAATAAACAGTAATTATTTATTTATTTTAACTAACATCAACATTTATTTTTTACTGTTGTTGACAAAATAAAAAAATTACGTTTTTTTTCAGTCTTTTTTACCAACAAATTCGAAAAAAATAACGTACGAAAACATTAAAAATTAATGATAGTTCTCTTATTTTTACCAACAAATTCCAAAAAAATAACCTACAAAAACATTAAAAATTAATGATTTTTTAGGTTATTTTTTACAATTTTCTATTGAAATATTTTTTTAAAATTTTTAAATAAAATTTTGGGGAATCGATCCCGCAATCAACTACATTCTGGCCAGACACTCTATCCATCGTGCCAAAGTCACTTGATACAAACATGTTTTTATATTTCTATAAATAATTTTTTGATTTTTTTTTTTACAAAAAAATAACCTACTTGTGTAGGTAAAAACTAATGATATCTCATTAAAAAATACCAACAATTTAAAAAAAAATCACTTACACAAATCATTAAAAATTTAAAGAATAAACAGTAGTTTTTACTAATAATTGCTACATTTTTACAGAATTTTCTTTCCAAGTTTTTACCGATTGCTATGTTTGTCTAAAGCGAAACTAAAACATGTGTATATAAAAAAGATATAAATAAAGAACGAACGAAAAAAAAGAATTTTCAACATAAGACAATAATGGTATAACGATAAAAGTTAAATACATTCTTAAGAGACATAAAACAAAATAAACAAAAAAAAAATAACAAAATATTTTTGTTTTATTTCCATATTAATATTCTCTTACATTTATATCGATACAAATTTTTATAATCAATTTATTTTTAATCTCTTTTCCTACAAAAAAAGTTTTATCATATCAATTTAATATTTTGTTGACCCAACAAAATATTTAACTGATTTAATTTGTCAATACAACTAATACTGTTAGTTGATATCACAAATTTCTTTGTTGAATTCTTTTACCACATCAACAAATGGGGTTTGTGTTTGGTGAATTTCTTTGTTGAAAACAAAATTTATTATTTTTTCGTTTGTTAGATCAAAAAATTACGTTTGTGTTTGTTGAATTTCTTTGTTGAAAAAAAATTAAGATTTTGTACGTTTGTCAATACAAATAATAATTTAGTAGAACTATTACAAACTCATTTATCAATTGTTTTTTCAACAATTAATATTTACAAACGTTTGTTTATATTACAAATTTCCGTATAGGAGCACTTTCAATGAAAAATTTAATTGTATTCACAAATATGGGGGTCAATATAACTATTCGTTTTTTTCTGTGTAAGTTTACCTCACGAAATTTTAAATAACTGTTTTAAACATGCTCAGGCCATTAAGTAGTGAATATTTGAAGTTTTATTATAATAATAATAATAATTCATTGGTACAGTATGTATGAAAATGTATTTTAGGATATAAAATTTATCCTCTCTTTAGAGGTTGTAAACCATTTTTTTTGTTGCAAAATTGTTCTCTGCACCTCGATAATATGATTTATAATGGATTCATTTATTTGGGGTTTTTTGCTGTTGTTGCTGCTGTTGTTCGTGTAGCTTTATTGTCACCAATATGGAAAATCATCAATTTCCGCCTCATAAAAAGTAGTTGAACGTTGTAATTTTTTCTTGTTAGTTTTTTTTTTGCATGTCAGAGGTTAACAGCTGTGATCCCGGTATAAAATTGGTAAAAGTAAAATAAAGCAGCAAAAAACCAAAATGAAAACGTTAAAGTAATAGAAGAGAAAGTAAAAAAAAAGAAATGTTTGTAACAATCGACCATTAGAGAGTACACAAAGTACAAGTTTGTTTAAATGTTATAGCCACATAAACCGACATACATCCTACACCTACCACAAAAAACAAAAAAAAATGTAAATAAAAAATCCCAAAAAAATCGTATTCGAATTTGTTGCTACATTTTGTCGTGTTGTTTTGTGATACAAACTTTTTGACAAGTTTGGCTTTTAGCCAACTTTCCATCTGTTTGTCTGTCTGTCTATCTGCCTGCTGCCTGTTAGTTTTTCATGTTTTTTTCTTTAGTCTTTGTTTTAGTGGGTTGGCCGGTTGTCGTTGGTGTTCGAAAAAATAATATGACAAAAACTGTCAAAATTATTGGAATTTTGTAACATTTTTGCTCGTTAACATGCCTCAAATTATAATAACAACATTGGGTTACATGATAATAAACAATAATACAAAATAAACAAAAAATATATAAAAAAAAAACACAAACAAAAACGATGAAGACAAAATGAATGATGGTGGTGGTTGTAACATAAAGTAAGTTATTGTATGTCCTTACAATGTAAATACACTTAAACAAATTGCAATTTACCTCAAAGTGACATTAAGTAATTACATTTTCTCCCTTCTATATCAGGATTTTTCAATAAATTTTTCTGCAAGGACCCGTTTTTAGAATGTTGAGAACTGTTTAAAAATTATTTTTTTTTTCAATCCAATAAACTTTCTTTAAAAATAATTAGGCTGAATTTACAATGATATAGCTATAAGGGCAGCTCAATCATAGCAAAAATAAATCGAGAATTTGGCGACACAGCATCTTTTTCTAACATACCGATGCGCATCCAAAGAGCGCTCTTGAGGATGCACAGTGGGCCAGGATCTCCGTTTTTTGGCCAAAAGTCCATTTCGCTACATCCAAATTCTGTTGATGTATTGAAAATCTTGAAATGTTCAATATTATGTAAATAAAATATTGTAATATTGTGGCTATCTGATTTTCTTTGGCAAGAGGTCAAAGTCAAAATTTCGAATTTTTGTGACATTTTTTTTTTTTTAAATATATTAAAAAAAAATTTGTAAATTAAAGAATTTTTGACTGAAAATCATTCAGAAATCACTAAAGAAGTACTTATTAACATATCAAAATCTAAAACACTTCAATAACACAGTGCAACACCCAAAATCGGAATGGGATGAAACCAAAAGCAAATGAAAGCTGACATATTCCATAACAAACCCCTCAAAGCTTTTTTCTAGTTCAGAGCTAGATTTTGTTTTACACACATTTGAAGTTAGTGCACTTTTATTATAATTATAATAATAAATGCTTGAAAACTGTATTAGTGGCGAATGATTAATATTGTAATTGCCTTTAAATAACAATCATACGCAACGGTGTCCAGAGGTTTATTTTAATAATTTGGCTTTTCAGTAAATAGGTACTTGACCGATTGCAGCAAAATTCATACCAGTCATAGCTGAAGTAATTTTGAAGTAAAGTTTGGAAACTGGACCCTACATGTCCAATAAGGGCATACCCAGGGGCCTTTAAAGTAGGACATGTTTAGTACACAAAAACTTTAAATACTTTAAAATCACCAACTTTAAATACGAGTTAAATAAAATCTAGCTCTGACCTAAAAAAAAGGCCTTGAGGGTTTTGTTATGGAACACGTCAGCTTTCATTTGCTTTTGGTTTCATCCCATTCCGATTCCGAAAGTTCGATTTTGTATCACTGTGTAATTGTCCTTTAACTAAAAAATGGCGTTCAGATTACACTTCTACACAAGCACGGAAGATAAAATCACTTGCACTCCGATTGTTCTGCAATTCACGTATGTTATAGAAGGTCGAAATCTAAGATTAACCTGTTTTTTAAGGTGCCATCTCGGCGGTTAAAGAGGGGAAATAGGAGGGGGAAAACGGTATTATTTCGTTTTTTTATATCTGTTTCAAAGGAGCTATATGAACATTTCATACAGATCGAAAGGTTTTTTAAAGGCCTATTAAATGGTGTATTGGACTTAGCGATATTCGGTTTTATTAAAATGTAATTGTCAAAAATCTGTAAACTATACTATATACATATAAACGTTATATTATATACATAGATAGGACCCCCAAATTCGGGTATAATAATCTCTATTATGATTAAGCCGAAACTTGATTTTGCTTTTGGCGATATTTTTGCTAGTTTGGCTTTTATTCGGACTTTTATAAATTCTTAATGCTCACATATTTAGTGACGCATTTAAGCGGATGATATTTATGGGTTACCACTTTTATTAGCCGATAGTGGCAATTGATGAGCATTTTTGAGAGGTTTTTTTAGGAACAACATTATCGTAGACTTCATATAGAATATATCTAGTATAACTGCGTCCTCAAGTTCTACTTTTTAATGATACATTTATGCTGAAATTTCAATGCAGTTTAATGGTCCGGATTAGAATTTAATAACTTTTTTATCCGTGTTTTTTAAATGGGGAGTTTGAGCATAATTTAATTATTCGTTTAAAAGCGTCAACAAGTTGACATGTTCAGTTAAAGTAGTAAATATTCGATTCGCAACACATAACCGATTCTTTGGAATTCAAAATTTTACTGGGTATATTTTGGTGCAATATTTCATCTTTAGTTTGATTACATTATTTCTGTGTGAGAAAAAAAGAAGACAAATAAAAATAAAGTTAACACCTCTTCATTTAAGTTCATTTCCATTAAATAGTTTGTAATTTGTAATTTGTAATTTGTAATTTGTAATTTGTAATTTAAATTTATTGAGCCTTTTTTCATCATCAATAATAGCTTTTTTTTAACAATTTGAAAAAAAGAAAACTTAAGATTAAAATGTATTATCCTAATTAACAGAAAACAATTAAAACAGCACCATGCTTTTTCATTAAAGAGAAATAATTTCAATTGAATATTAAATTAATTTTGTTGTTTCGCTCTTGCTCCCGAAGCTTTCATAATTAGAGAGCATATCTCTTAAAATATTCTTAACGTTAACTTACAATTAAATTTACAAATAAAAAGGAAATTATAAAAGTAAGAAAAAAAAAAAAAAAAAATAATAATAAAAAATAAAATAAACGTGCTATCCTCTGTGAGCACCAGGTCTACTCTTAATATAGAAGTTGTAACAAATTGAGTTGTTCAAATCAAAATTGGGTGGATCCTCATTAAGGAACCCTATTGGGGATAAGTAGTTTGTGTTTGACCAATTAAAGAGTTTTTGTTGTTCAAATATGTTTTTCATGTATTGATTTTCATGAAGAGAAAGTCTTGTTATAAATCTTTTTAGAATATCGCATATGTATAACCCGATTGGGGTTATTTTTGACTGCCTATAGATAAAAAGATTTGAATAACGTTTGTCGATCGATTCAAAGTTCCTTCCAATGCAATTCCGTAACATTTTACGTTCGAGAATCTCCATTTCTTTAATTATTATAGGTGATATATTAAACCAAATTGGAAAACCATATAATATTACTGGTCTTACACATGTCTTATACAACAATAATTTTGTATTTTGTGGTAAACTTTTGTTATACAAGATTCTTGAAAAGGTTCTAATTATTTTATATGATTTTTGTATCATTATTCTGGCATGTTTGTTAAATTTTAGAAGTTTATTAAAGTATATTCCAAGATATTTAATGTCATCTTTAAAAGGGATCTCGATACCATTATTAAAAAGTTTTAATGTTTTGCTCTCGGGGACGACAAACCTTTTACATTTTCCAGACGCATTGCGAAGACAAATAGCTTCACATTTTGATGTATTAATTTTAATTCCCCAATCGTCATAAAAGTTTTTAACAATTCGTAGATGCCTAGAAACCTGACTCAATGCATCAATAGGTGATTCGCTATGTGAGTACAAAAGGGAATCATCAGCATAAAGAATACCTATAGAGTTCTGAACTATATGAGGAAAATCATACACAAATATATTGTATAGATGTGGTGCTAAAATTGAGCCTTGTGGAACTCCACAGCTAATTGATCCAAAGTCAGATAGTCTACCATTAAATTCAATACAAAATGATCTTCCGGAAAAGAAACTCCTAAAAAGTTTTATAATGGGAGCACTAAATCCTATTTGTACCATTTTAAAAAGAATTCCATTATGAAAAGCATGATCAAATGCTTTTTCCACATCTAAAGAAATTGCTACTGTACAAAACCCTTTGCGAAGATTGCAAACTACATCATTCTGAAACTTTAGTAATGCATCAACTGTAGAATGGCCATTTTTAAAACCAAACTGTAATTCAGGTATATATGCCCCTCTGGTTCCTAAATCCATTTTTATTCGAATTGACCTTTCGAAAAGTTTGCCTAAATTCGAAAGCATTGAAATAGGCCTTAAGTTGTTTATATCAAAATTGTTAGGTTTCTTCTGTATGGGAACTATTTTGGAAATTTTCCATGTATCAGGAAAGTATGAGTTGTTCAAGCAATTATTAAAAATAATTGTTAAAAATTCGAACGCTTTAGTTGGAAGCTTTCTAATAATAAAGTTAGAAATATTATCCAATCCACTTGATTTCTTGTTATTTATAGATTTAGAATGAATAATTAGTTCATCTAAGGAAATAAGATTTGAACATTTCTGTGAGTTTAAAGCCGGAAAATTTTCGTTAAATAGAAATTGGGAAGCTGCGGTATCAGAGATAGTAGAATTTATAACCTCTACAATATGCGATACATCTCTGTTGGGAGCAGTATCGCTATATATTTCAGAAAAGTGATTTTTTAGTAAATTGATTCTTAAGGTTTGATCCTCAATGACCACTCCATTAACAGATTATGTTTTAAGATATTTATTTTTCTTATATCCTATTAAGTTATATATTTTTTTGTGAGTTGTCGGACCTGGTTTAATATTTTTAAGTTTCTCACTAAAATTTGCGGATTGTTCCAGTTCAACTTGCCTTTTGATAATAATATTTAAAAGTTGAATTTGTTTTGAGAGTAATAAATAATTAGCATCGTTACGATTTAGTGTTCTGTAATAAATTCGCTTTAAATTCTTTTGCCAATTGTATTTAATCTTGAATAATTTTTTTACATTATTCGAGATTAAAAATTTGCGATTCTTCAATTCAATTTGTTCCGAGTGGTTATTAGAAATTAAGTTTAAAGTTGCTGTAAATTCATCAATATGTTTATCAATTTCGTTATTCAAAAGATTTTTATTTGAAACTGGAAAGATCCTTAAGAGTTCATTACTCATATCATTTCTGAAATTGTTCCAATTTGTGTTTTTAAAAGAAGTAAAAGTCCGATGTTGATATAGTATAATCTCAAAATCTGGAAGATTAATTTCAAGTTTAAGTGGAAAATGATCAGAAAAGGTGGGCAAGCAGAGAGTTTTAAAATTTGGATCCGAAAAGTTTATACAGTTAGGACTGACGAGAAAGTGATCGAGAAATGAGGAACCATTAGGATAAGTAGGTTGGGAGTTGGTAATGCGCTCAAAATATAATGGGTTATTTTGTATAAAATTATGTAGTAAAATTCCATTTTGATTATTTATATAATCCCTCCAAGAAGTGTGTCTAGCATTAAAATCACCCCCTATGAATGTCCCATC
This sequence comes from Pegoplata infirma, assembly GCA_963921195.1. NCBI lineage: Eukaryota > Metazoa > Arthropoda > Insecta > Diptera > Anthomyiidae > Pegoplata > Pegoplata infirma. The sequence continues at coordinate 162,664,849 of OY992536.1, read as the reverse complement.
AAAGTTTTGAGACAGGGCTCCTAGACACTGAAGGCTATCGTTTAGTTGTGTTGTATTAAAATTACAAGGGACGTAGACAGATCCGAGAAGAAGCTTTTTAATTGAACCATGAAATGAAAGTTCAATTTTAATGAATATATGTGGGAACTTTACTTCATCAGCAACAATTTTCGTGAATTTATACGAATTTCTCAGAACGACAGCTACTCCTTGCGAACGGCGATCTTCAATGATGTTATAATTTTCTAAGTAAACTCTGTGTCTATCTTTTAAATGAGTTTCTTGCACGAAGGCAATATCAATTTTATTTGATCTTATAGTATTCAGAAGATCAACTCTACGACTCACTTCAATTAGTGATCTAACGTTAAATGTTAAAAGATTAAAACCATTGTGAGTCATAAGTTTGATTTACCTCATTTAAAAGACCAAGACACTGAGTTTTAGCCTCTTCCTTTGAAAGTTGTCTGTAATTATTAATAAATTTTTCAATTTTATGTTCTAAAGTTGTGGTTTCCGGTTCACAAATAATCTTTGCAATTTTCAAAAATTCTTCAATTATGGGAGGTTTTGTAATCAAACGTTGATATTGATTTATGGCAGTATTTTGAAAGTGACTTGCAAAAGATCTGTCCTGTGGGACAACGTTAACGTTCTTGATTGCATTAAAAACGTTTTCGGATGCCCTCCGTTTCCTATTTTCTATATCGAGTCTAATTTTCCTTTTCATTTCTAGATATTCTTTATATGCAGAACAACCTTTGAAATTAGAAGGGTGTCCAAATTCCTTACAGTTGTTGCAAAAAGGTGGGTTTTCCCTATCAGATACAAATTTACATTCCCCCGGACCATGATCTTTATCGCATTTAATACATGTGTAAGGCCTGTTGCAATTACGTGAGATGTGTCCCCATTGTTGACAACACCAACACTGTATTTCCCTCCTGTTATTTTTGGGCGATTCCCAAGTTATTCTCTGGTTTAATATATATCTGATACTAGTTATTTCATTTAAAGGTTTACCTGTTATTAATGTTACTAAAAATAAACCCGTGTCCAATGAATTCTTTTTCGAGAATGGAGTTGTAAATTTTGTAACAGTTTCAATAGTATTAGGAACTAATGAATCGATCGCAGATTTAATCATAATCAAATCAGTTTTATAATATAAGCCTCGTAAAATGATACTTTTGCGTTTAAGTTCATTCGGTGTGTAAGAGTAAGAATCTATTTTATCATCTTTTAATTTTTGCATCATTTCTGTGTGTACGAGAGGATCTTTTAAAAACAATTTGCTTTTGTATCTATTTTTATTAATTATTTTATATTCAATATTCCTTAGTTTAAGATCATTGACTAATTTATCTATATTGACATTAAATAAAAATATGGGTGGACAAAAGGAAGACCTTTCTTTGTTAGGGACGACTTTTGTTGCATTTTGAGCAAAATTAAATGATCTATTATCTTTTTCCTCTTCAATATTTAGCTCACCTAGAATAGCATATTTATTTTGTGTTTTTAATGTGTTTTCATTTAACATGTTTTTAGTGACGTTGTTTGGATTTCTTAAGTTAAAATTGGATAAATCTACCTTAGCGTTGTAAGATCTTTTTCGCTTGTTTGTTACTTGTTCGAAGTCGTCATCAGATGAGGGTAGACTGTCATCGTAGACCATTAAATTTTCATTAGGATTTTTTTGTTCTTTTGATTGTATATCATTTCCTTGTTTTGCTGATGGAAAATTATGTGATGTTTTGTAATGCTTGGCAATTTCAGAATGATCTTTGATAATGTTGATTATATTCACGGCTTTTGGATTCAAATTAGAAGAAGATGGATTCCGTGTGTTATCTATTGATTGACTGTTAAATTCAGTAATATTTTGTTTATGATTTTTAAAAATGTTTTTTTGAATTGCGCCAGTTTTTGAAGATGAAATGTTTTCCAGTATTGCATTTTGTGATGTCTCTGGTAGCTGATTTTGAGATTGAGAATTGCTATTTGATGGCAAACTCTTAGAGGGTTTATCGGGAGGTAAATTATCTTCAGGCAGAGAAGGGTGCGAATCCATTTCGCAGTTTTCAAATTATATTAATTTCAGATAGAATATGAAAAAATTTAAAGCTTTTGAAAATATTTTATTTATTTTTTATTTTTTTTTAGAAATACGTCTGTTCTGTTTGAAATAAAATTCCAAACTCTAAATAGTTTGTATGTAATTTACAATAACAAAACTTTTCTTGTTAATTACGACTTTATATTAATGTGCTCACGAAAACACTTTGCTGCTAATTCTATATTCGCAAACATCGAAGCCATATCAAGTAGAAACAAATAATTTAAGTTCAATATTTACCATTTTTAAATAAAAAGCCACCATTTTGACACCCGCCATTTTGAATTTAAAATTTTCGATTTCATATTCGTAATTAGTGACGCCATATCATTGATAAACAAATAATTGAAGATTAATATTTACAAATTTTAAAACTTTTGGCCGCCATTTTGAATCCGCCATTTTGAATTTCTATTTTCTGATTCCAAATTCGTAATTAGCGACGCCATATCCTTCATAAACCAATAAATAAAGTTCGATGTATACAAATGTAAAAGTTTTTTACCGCCATTTTGAATCCGCCATTTTGAATTTTAAATTTTCGATTTCATATTCGTAATCAGCGTCGCCATATCCTTTACAAACAAATATTTTAAGTATTATATATTCAAATTTAAAAATTTATGGCCGCCATTTTGTATCCGCCATTTTGAATTTTAAATTTTTGATTCCAGATTTGTGATTAGCCACTGCCTAAACCTCTTTTGGCATCTCATAAAAACTTCTATCCTCTGTATTCTAGTTTTGGCCAAAATTCTTGGATGCTGGCCCACAGTGGGATGCAGTAAAAGTAAGGGGAAAAAATTAAAATTTTTTGTTTAGATTTTGTATATAAAACTCAAAATATAAAATTATATTTTGATAAAATTTCATACATGCTTTCCTTTTGAATACATTTAACACTTTGTAAATAAAAAACCATGAGTTTTAGGCAAAGACAAATGATTTCACTGCATCATTATTGCGCATTAATCACCGCTGCAAAGAGTGATTCAATCATAACACCTCACATTTTAAATGAAAAAAATTGAGTACACCATTTCCACTTTAGTTTCAGAAAATACAAATTACATTACAAAAAATGTCCAATCATATTTTAGAATCTCCAATTATATTTGAAAATGTCCAATTATATTTCAAAAATTTCCAAAATAATTGAACATTTTTTAAATGTAATTAAAATTTTTTTGGTTATAAATGGTAATATCTGAAATATAAAAAGAAGTTTCTGAAATATAATTTGAAATTTTCGAAATATAATTGGACATTTTTTAAATGTAATTGGATCTCTTAGACGATATTTCTTCCAAATGCTTGCAGATTTTCAGAATTAGTCAATTGTATTTAACATTTTCCAATTGAATTCAGAAATAGTCAATTGTATTTCAGATTTTGTAATTTGTATTTCAGAAATATTCAAATGTGCTTCATCTTTATTCTGCTTAAATCAGCTCTAAAAATATATATGAATTCACTGCATCTTTATAGCGATTTTTTCAGCGCTCTAAAGAGATGTGAATTCAGAGTATCTTAAGAGCGCTTTTTCTGTGTATCCAACTAGCGCTCTAAAGTGTGACATCGCCTTAGAGAATCATGCATGAATTCAGCAGGTTTGAATGGGCTCCTTGACTCCAGTTTCCTTTCCAAAATCTGCTGCCAGTTCAGCAAAATTTCTGCTGGTATAGGTCTTCTTGGCAAAAATTAAATTTTTAAAAAAGCGATTTTGTTAAAATTGATATTTTTACCGAAATTCTATACTTTTCTAAGCTTGACTGCATTATTATTTTTTTTATTCATCCATTCTTCCTTTCTTGGCACTGTGTTAAAGTTAGTAAAATTAAAAAAAAAAATCCTTTAAATAGTCAAAAGTGGAAAACTCATAAAGAAAAGTAAACCAATAAAAAGTGCTGAAAGATTACACATGAATTAATAGGTAATTTTAGCACAAACCATTTGCATTCATTATGATCGAATTGCATTAAATATTAAAGTAGTTATCACCATTCTAAGTACTTTCTTTTTTTGGAATTTTTTAAAACATAAGTTCGAAGGTCAAAGAGTTAACACTTATCCTTCATTATTCTTAGATACTTTTATACAGCGGTAAGTGGTATAATTCTTAACTAGAATTCACGCCACCTTTTTGGTCTGGTATAAATTGTATTATTTAATCTTAAATATCCCAAAAATATTATACTATACTTCAAACCTTTTTTTTTTCATTTTTGCGTATTTTTTCACAATTTTGCAAAGACAGTATTACATGTTTTTACATAAATTTAATCGAAAAACTATGCTCTTTTAGACGGTGTGCATAACAACTATAAAATTTCAGCGAGTTAATTGATGCCATAAAACATAATTTCGGCCCTATATGCAGTGCGAGAAATAGTTAATTTCTTAGATATAGAGTCCCCGCACAACAATGTCGGTGACGTTTTTTTAATACAAATTTGGCAAGAAAAAACGCTCGACCGAAACCCGCTTGAATAAAATCAATTTTATTATTGTGTCGGTTTCTCTCTCTGTTTTAATTTTTGATATGAAAATGTTGCCACAATTTTACAAATTTTTCGATTATTTTCGATAAAGTAAACAAAAAAAAGTGATCTCTAAAAAAAAAAAAATATTTAAAATTCTACAAAAACACAAAAAAAACGAAACAATATAATAAAATAAAAAAAACAATAAAATTTAATTAAAAAATTTCGAAAAAGTGAAAAATAATGTAAATAATGTTATCAACGCCTGACTGAATTTCCCGCTGCCGCCTATAAAATTTCAGCGAGTTAATTGATGCCATAAAACATAATTTTGGCCCTATATGCAGTGCGAGAAATAGTTAATTTCTTAGATATAGAGTCCCCGCACAACAATGTCGGTGGCGTTTTTTTCATACAAATTTGGCAAGAAAAAACGCTCGACCGAAAACCGCTTGAATAAAATCAATTTTATTATTGTTTCGGTTTCTCTCTCTGTTTTAATTTTTGATATGAAAATGTTGCCACAATTTTATAAATTTTTCGATTATTTTCGATAAAGTAAACAAAAAAAAGTGATCTCTAAGCGTCCAACCTGAATCAAATTACGTCGCGTAAGGCGTAACGCCCAATAATTTTTCGTTTCTAATATTTAAATGTGAGTTACCTAAATCAAACGGACGTAAAAATTTCAAATTTGATGTGTTTGTTTTTGTTTTTTTTTTACGTCTTGCGCTACGCATTTGATTCTGGTTCGACCCTAAAAAAAAAAAATATTTAAAATTCTACAAAAACACAAAAAAAACGAAACAATAGTGGTATTCAGAGTCTTGCTTGCCAGCCCTGGCACTGGTAGTAAAAGAGCACTTTTCAAAATTACTTTTCAAAATACATGTATTTTTTGAAAGAAGTACACTTTTGCTACATTGCCAGGGCTGGCAACAAGACTCTGAATACCTCTAATATAATAAAATAAAAAAAACAATAAAATTTAATTAAAAAATTTCGAAAAAGTGAAAAATAATGTAAATAATGTTATCAACGCCTGACTGAATTTCCCGCTGCCGCCTTTGTTTTGCGCCTATACACTCTCGTGATCGAAACCGTCAACCGCACCGACATTGTTGTGCGGGGACTCATAATTCAGTCATTCAGCAAGTACTGGACCAATGGCCATAAAATTTGAAATTGTCATAGCCAACGTACTCTCGAGCTAAAGTTTAAAAGCTGGAGCCCAACGAAAATATACGCTTGACACTGGAGGCTAAATGTAGTAAAACTACATTAACAGTTTTTTATATCGTGATCCTGTTTTCTTTTAAACAGACTTCAAAGTCTAAGAGGATTACATTTTTGTAAAATATTTTTTAAACATTTGTACTTATCAATTTCTAACAAAATATTTGGATAAAGTTTTTAAAGGACATTATTCCCTGCCTTTTTTTTTTTGATATGAAAAGATAAAAAAAAATGGAAAAATTAGTAAAAATTTGCATCTTTTCCAAAGACCTTTCTTTTGGTATGTAACATGACTAGGTTTCTATGCATAATATAGGAGATAAACGAAAAAAACTGAAAAATATCAGTTTCTACCCCCCTCATTTGGATCCCCTAAATGTGAATTTGGGCCTCTATTAAAAATACGTGTCCCTTTATTTTTCATGCTCTACAAAATACAACCAATTCCATAAAGATCGGCGGGTGATACCAGGGAGACTCTCTTGTTAGTTCAAATTCTGATTAATTTTTAAGTATTAAAAAATATACATTGGTTTTATTCGACCTTTAAAATATTATATTTTGAGTTGGTTTATTCAAGCTCAAGGTCATTATTTTCGGCGTACGGACATAGCGCCCAAGGTCTTATCGCCCAAAACCGTAAATGTCCTATCGCCCAAGCTGCGACATATAGTCCAAAATGATATGTCTCAAAATTTTATTTCTCCCAAAACAAAATTGTCAAAAAATCCAAAATATTTTTTTTGGGCGAATTGTCGAAATTACGATTCCCAGATTTGTTTTTTTGTAATAAAGGTTTTCTGCGTACACGGCCTCCGGCCGGGCTTAGGGATTACATACTCCATGCATTAAACCCACCCTCTCTGAAAACCAAAGCTATTTTGGTTATCAGGCATTTTTGATGCATAACAAATTTGACAGTGTAAAGGCCTGCTACCCTAATTTAATGCATGGATTTTGTAATCCCTAAGCCCGGCCGAAGGCCGTCTACGCATAAAAACTTTAAAATATTGTGTTAAAAAGAAACAATATTGGTGAGTTTTATGATTATTTTTTTTGGGTGCTATGACATTTTATAAATTCAATATTTTGATATTTGGGTAATATGACATTTTTTATAATTTATATTAATTTCATGAAAATTGTTAAAATACCCAAAAATAATGGCCATATCGTCCAAAAAATTTTGCAACAACAACTAACACACATTTTTTTTTGGGTGGCGTGACTTTTTTAAATTGGGCGATATCAAGCTCTTTGTCTCCCGCTCTTAATATTTTGGAACATTTTAACAGAAGGTACGAAAACTGTTAGACGAGGAAAATACGATAATGTTAAATTAACATTGTTGGTTTGACAAATAATGCTAACTTTTTATATCGAAAAAGCGCTTAATAAATTTAAAAAAAAATGTATCAATTTATAATTTTTATGTTAATATTATTTAGGAAATACCTTTAGAAGTGTTTAAAACAAATTGTCAGCAAATAAAAAGTCATTGGATTTCCCGATAATCCACAAAAAAAACTTTTTTTACAGCTAGATGAAAAAAAAACTTTTTTTACAGCTAGATGAAAAAAAAACGCTAGCTTTAGTCTGAAAATCGCCAAACTGCAACACTTTTTTTTGTTTATATCGAACTTAAGGGATTTTTTTTGGTTTGATCAAATTTAAGAGCGGCTTTAACAGAAGAAGAGCGAGTTCAGATCTCTTTAGTGTTGATACTCTTTGGCGATATGCACTTGGGCGCTATGTCCGTACGCCATTATTTTCTTTACTAATTAGATTAGGTTGGGCGTTCGCCATTTGGCGAATTCACACGGAGGCCATAAGGCCCGTTGTGATTCCCTTAATCATATTTTCCTACTCCCTCACTGATGCAGGTATTCTGCTAAAGACGTCAATGATAAACCGCTTAGGCAATCCAGGTCATCGAAAAATATTTGCCCCAAATGCTTAAGAAGGCTTCTCATTAGGCCTGGATATTCGCATAGCAAGTGATTCACTGACTCCTCCACCTCCACTTCCCCACAACTTCTACAATAGTCCCTATCAGAAATTCCCATATGCCCCGCCATTTGGCCAATTATACAGTGTCCTGTAAGTACTCCTACACTTAAAATAATTCTACAGTAAAAGGTTTAGTAAGCGATATTGTACCAAAATCTACTAATTAGTTACTAATTTTAGTATCTTCAAAGTACTAAAATTAGTAATTTTTACTGGTTTTGAATAATATAAGTAAAAAATTTTAGTATTGGTTACCAATTCCTGCACTAAGTCACTTTGTTATTTTAGTTAAATTTTTAGTATTGAATACCCACGTTTTTTTTTGGGTGTACTAATAGGCTAACCGTCCGTTTGCCAAATGTAAGAAGACTTTTTGTTTTCTTATGATTTAGCAGTGGCCACAGGGTTCTAGATACCCTGCATGTAGTCCGTGATATCCACCTATCCTTCATTCTATTCTCAGATATCCTATCAATTTCATTCATCAATTCTACTATAGGAACCGATATGTCAGGTTCTACACGTTCCTCCACCGATTTAGAGCCATATCTCGCACATTCATCAATCAATTCGTTCCCAGAGACCCCACTATGTCCATGGACCCAGATTAGCTTGATTGTGTGCTGACTGATTCGACGAAGGGATTGTATTCAAATCCTAACTATTCCCGATTTTACAGTATTTGATTCTAAGGCCTTCAGAGCTGCGAAACTATCCACGAAAATGTTAATGTCATAATCACTACAATTATCCGGAAGTCTCAATGAGACCCCGATTTCGAGGCATTCAGAGTAAACTCCCGAACCCGTACCCATCTCCATCTGTCATCAGTCCGTAAAAATTGAGATTACTAATTAAAACTATGATATTTTCATATAATAATTTTCAAGAAAATTATATTTGTGTTTTAAATATATTTGGTAATTTTTGCAAGACTTAATCGACATTTGTTTCGGAATTTTTCAGATTCCATTGTCAAGACTATTTAGCAAATATAAAAACCCTATTCTACAAGTAGTAAAGCGATTTTAATGACAAATCGTTACTGATCAAACTTTTTTAATATTTGTTTGATGGTTAATTGATGATCGTAATCTTACTACGATGGTACAATTTTCGTCTTCTAATTCCCAATTGGAATAGAGTCGAATATGTATTAATATTTTAGTTTGATCATTAACAATTTGTCATTAAATCCCTTTGCTTCTTATAGTATAGGGGTTTTATATTTGCTAAATAATCTTGACAATGGAATCTGACAAATTCCGAAACACGTGTCGGTTAAGTCAAAAATAACCAACACAAATAAATTTAAAACAGAAAAATTATTTTCTTGAAAATTATTCTATAAGGATATCATATCATACTCGAGCTACAATAAACCTACTGAAAATATAATATCTATGTTATTTAAAAAAACAATTGAAATTTGAAAAAGATCAAATAAAATTCGATGATTCCAATTCGTAAAGCTTCAATTATAACTCGTTAAAGATCAAATGTTATTTGTAAAAGATCAATTGAAATTCGAATTAAATAATTTTTAGTTTGTAAAAGATCAATTGTAATTAATTAAAGTAAAAAATGTCAGAAATATTTCCAAAAAATTGTCAATTTCTCTACAAATTTCCAAAAATATCAATTAAAAACTTGCGGTTAAAAAAAAGTCCGCATTGAAAAGGTTAAAATAAATTAGTAGTTCAGACAATTATGTTTTTTTTTGTCGAAATTATTCATAAGTTTTTTCAAGTGTACCAACATTATATTAAAATATGTTCTCGTTTACATTTGCTTGCAGCTGATTCTTTTGAACTTTTGCAACAAGTTGGCGTGTTGTCTATCTTTCACTATGTCTGTCTTTAAAAAAAGTTTTATATGAACGTATCATATATATAGACAAGCTAGTATATGTACATTTTTTGTTATAGTTGCTTTATCATTTATGTTTAATATCCTTTTAAAGTAATATAAAGTCTTGATCTCTCCGACCCTCCTTGTTGGCGGTTGTGGTTTTAGTTTGTGGTGGTGCTGTGTGTGTGTGAGTATCTATTTTTCTAATATTTCGCGTGACTGATGACAGCATAATGACATGAATAAATGATATTTGCGGCATTTATTACAAAACAAAAGCACCCCAAAAAATACGTACATTTTCATAGGCACAGACAATTTTTTTGTGGTTTCCTCTATTAGTTTACATGCAGAGGCGTATCCCCATATTCCCCTCCTCAAAATGATTTCGAAAAAGAGAAAGGAAGAGAGAAAAAAAAGAAGGGAAAATAAGAAAAAGGAAAAATACTGATTTTGTATTATTTTCAAAATCTAAAAAAATTTCTGATTTGCCACAAAAAGGGGATGGCAAAAAAACAACATCTTCTAATACCCTGGGTCCAAGCACACAGAAAAAAACAGCGTTGTTGTTTTGTCCAATAAAAAATTATTGTATAATATCGTCCGACAAAAACGAAAAAAGTCGTTGAATACAAAGTGGATAATATACGCTTGAAAATAGGGACTAAATGTAGTAAAACTGCATTTACAGTTTTTCATTTCGTGATCCTGTTTCCTTTTAAAAGGACTTAACATTTTTAGAGGATTAAATTTTATAAAATATTTTTTTATTATTTGTACATATCAGGAAAAAAAGGTCCATTCAAAAATGTGTCCTTCCATATCATTCAAAATTTTTCATAAAGTTTTCAAATGACTTTATTCACATCCCTTTATCCTGATATGGCAAAAAAAATGGAAACATTGGGGGAGATCCTTCTCTTTCATCTGCCGTCACTATTTTACAAAATGTATGCTTTAAAACTTTGAGGTCCTTTTAAAAGGAAACAGGATCACGAAATGAAAAACTGTAAATGCAGTTTTACTCCATTTAATCTCTACTTTCATCCGGTTCACTTTTAGTATTGGCTGTCGGACGGTGTTACGTAAAAGAAAAAAAAATTTGGTCAATATGAAAGTTGATTATGTGAGAAACGAGCTACGTTCATTTTTTTTAATTTTGTTTCAAATTGCGCCCTCTATTGAAAAAAAAAATTAAAAAAATAAATTACTAAATACATCGATTCAATTACTTTAGTATTTGAGTTTCCTCCAAGCACGAAAATTGCAATATGTATTACTGAAGTAATTGGTTCAATCACTAAAATAATTAAACCAATTACTTTAGTAATTGGACCAATCACTTGAGTAACCAATATTACCATTTTCGTGCTCAGATTAAAAATTTCTTGATTAAACATTTATCAAATTAAAACGGAATGGACGACAATCCCAAAAATTTAAATTTTTGTATATTTTGTTTGGGCTATTGATTATTATTTTTTTTTTTTTTTTTGGAAAATTTTTAGAACCCGTTGTGAAATTTTTAATTCTGTTATAAAGTCAATTTATTTAAAATCTGTCCACTTCTATTAATTTTTTAATTATTTTTTTTATTCATATGATTGTCTATCCACACAAACTAAAACAAGTAGAAAAGTTAAATTCGCCTTGGCCGAATCTATGAATACCCTCCACAATCTTAATCAAGGTAAAGATAAAAAATAATGGCCCGTACCACAGTAAAAGTATATTTTCTTTACTAATTAAAACCATGATATTCTCATAGCATAATTTTCAAGAAAATGATTTTTTTGTTTTAAATTTATTTATGTTGGTTATTTTTGCAAGACTTAATCGACACGTGTTTCGGAATTTTTAAGATTCAATTGTCAAGATTATTTAGCAAAAATAGAAGCAATTTACTACAAAGTAGCAAACGAGTCTAATGACAAATCGTTTGTGCACAAACTAAAATATTAATCTTCGAGCCAAAATAAACATCCTCAAAATATAATATTTTAAAGGTCGAATAAAACAATTTTTATATTTTAATAAAAATTAATCAGAATTTGAACATAATGGTTGGCACGCCATGGCGCGCCATAGTGATGAATAACCCTAATATGGATTATTACACTCACAATAACAAATAACATATTGTTGTAGTCCAATGGACTATCATATGTAAAATTGTTTTAAATATTTTTGTTGGTTATTGACAATCGTTGACTTACTAGTATAGTACAATTTCTTCGTCTTTCTAAATCCCATTACATTTACAACAATTGGTCCGATTTTGCCCATTTCCGACCTTCACCTGCCTAGGAATATAAGACATATTCGTGCCAAACTTCGGAAGTCTATCTATTTTATTTTGGACTGTGTCGTGTCTTCTACAGACGGACAGGCGGACAGACGGACGGACGGACGGTCGGACGGACATCGCTAGAATGTCTTTGAATCGATCACTGATCAATAAAATATATACTTTGGGGTTCTAGACCGATATTTCGATGCGTTACACACGGAATGACAAAGTGAGTATACCCCCATACTGTGGTTGGAGGGTATAAAAAATAATTTTCTCGAAAATTATGCTATGAGAATATCATGGTTTTAATTAGGAAAGAAAATAATGACATCGAGCCAGAATAAACATCCTCAAAATATAATATTTTAATATTCGAATAAAACAATTTCTTTGTTTTTTATTAATCAGAGTTTTATTTTAAATTTCAAATTTTTTATACATTTTAAAAACAAAAACAATCTGTAACAATTGGTAAATGCACGTATGTATGTACATAAAATGGTGTAATTTTTGTAAAAAAAAATACAATTTTTTTTTTTTTGAGTGTACAATTATTTTGAGTGTAAATTTTTTTCGAGTGTAATTTTTAACTTACCTATGCTTTTAAAACTAAACGAGTTTAAAAATCATTGGTTAAAAATTAAACAAGTTTAAAAAGCATTGTTAAGTTATTACTAGAGATGAGATTTTCATGCACTAAAAAATCGAAAATATGCGCTTAAAATATGCGCTAAAATTTCAAAATATGCACTAAAAAACCTTAAAATATGCACTAATAAATAAAATGTGTGTAATAAAAATCTTGTTTTCATAGGAAAAACTTCTTGAAAAGCAAAAAACAGCGGGTTTAAATAGTAACATTTAAAACTTTATGTAAACGAGATTTTTTAGAAATTAAGAAAATCTAAAAAAAAAATTAAAAACAAAAAAAAAATATTTTTCTTATTTTCCAAATAAATTTTTAAAATTTAAAATACTTTTTGAAAAAAAATAAATTTCAATTTGTGTTTTTGCTAGTTTATGCCAAAATATGCAAAAATATGTACTTTAAAGTTGGAAATATGCACAAAATATGCATTTAAAATCAAAATATGCAAAAATATGCATTTTCACCAAAATATGTATGTAAAAACAAATCAATGCCATTTTAACGCAAATTTCTTGATTCGGAAAGATAAGTGGTCAATATCGTTATTAGACTATCGACAAAAAACAAGCATTTGCATGGAAATCTCATCCCTAGTTATTACCAATGCTTTTAAAACTTGTTACGTGCATTTAAGATGAAACCAATATGAAATTCAGGGTTTTGCTAATAACTTTTGAACCACTGGACCGATTGATTTGAAATTCAATACCAAACAGACCTGTGGAACGGCAAAGGTATATGCTATGCTTCAGCAGTCTCATTATTGTCTTTCGAAAGTTAGCGTGTTTTTTATCTCGTAAATTCGCGAAAAACCGGTGCCGAAATTTACTCTTTTGCTAATTACTTTTGAACCACTAGACCGATTTCGATGGATTGCAATACCAACCTGTCCAGGTAAATGACCAACATATTTATGTGCCAAAGTTCAGCAGCCTCTGTAAAGTCTTTCAAAAGTTAGCGTGTTTTCTACGGACGGACAGACAGACGGACGGACGGACATCGCTAGATCGACTTAAAATCGATCGGGGATCATGAATATATATACTTTATGGGGTCCTAGACCAATATTTCGATGAGTTACAAACGGGATGACAAACTAATATATCCCTCTATCACTAGAGTGGAGGGTATAAAAATCAGAAGCTCATTTTGGTTATTTTTTTGAGAAAATCGCATTTGAATATTAAATTTCATAATAATTTTGTAATTTTCTCGTATTTGCTTGTTTCAATATATCGTATGAGTGACAAATATTTGCAAAACTCCTTGATTTGTAACTGATACGCCATGGAACAAGAAAATTACATCATTTTTATGGAATTTAATATTCAAATGTGATTTTCTCGAAAAAACCGAAAAACCAGCGTCTGATTTTTTTGGTGTGGATAGACAAACATCTAAACTTAAAAAATTTAAAAAAGAAAAAAAAAAATTTACGGTTTTTTGTTAAATTGGCTTTTTTAAAAAATAGGAAAATTTCGAACGGGTTCTGAAAATTTTTCAAAATGAAAATTTTTAATCGATAGCCCATAAAAAATATACAATAATAACAAAATAACTTTTAAGATTATGGTGCATGCCGTAATTGATAAATATTTCATCAAGGCAACTCGACACAAATTTGACCCATTTTTCAATATTTAGCCACGTCTTCTAACAATAAGCCCATTTTTTAAATCATTTTAGAAAAATTTAAAGGCGACGTGTGTATTGGGATCAGGTGTAATTATGGACAGATTTTTTCTAATTCTAATTACCCAGGCAGAAAAATACGAACGGGAGAGCGCTGGCAAAGTACCTTTTATGGTCGCTTGTGTGCTGGGAAAGCATCACAGTTTAGTACTCTCCCAGCGTCCAAAATGATAACCACGGTAAACGGTATGCCGTTGCTATTTTAAAGGGCTTTGAAAGCGCTTTAAAAACAAAAAATATGGTACTTATAGCACTTTTAGAACAAAAAAATGGGACGTATCTAAATTGTATACATAATTCCATAAGACACAACTTTTTTTGGGGGGTTTATTTGAATAAAGAAATTTATTAAATTAGGATAAAAAAATTATTGACTCATTTATTAGGATAAAAAAATTTTGATCAATTTTCTAAGTCCCGGAAAAAATTTGTTTGCAGTTTTCTTTGTGTTTTGGAATAACAAATTTATTAAAAATGCTTTTAGGAAAAAATTTGGAAAAGTCCCGAAAAAAAAGTGGTGTATTGAACCGAAACGGGTATGTATCCGGAGTTTAAGACACTTCCTCACGAAAGAAACAGGTACTTTTATATAAAAGGTGTCAAGTTTGTAATATGTAGGTCATTGTGTATAAGTAACATATGAGGAGTTCCATAACAAAACGCGCCAATTCCACTTTTTGATTTTTTTGTTTTTTTGACTGAATACTATTGTACACATTAAAATCTATGTAACCATTACTAAAAAACATCACAAATCTCAATATTTGTACATCAATTCACTACTGACTTTAATTATGAAACATCCCAAACCTCAGTACTTACGCTCATTGTCAGTACTGACTTTGTTTACATTTATGCGTTTATCTAAAAAACTGTTAAAGTGGAATTGGTGCGTTTTGTTATGGACCTCCTCATATCATGAGAACTTCAAAGACCGGCCACTTATCCTGCAGGGAAATAAAAAATATTCCAATTGTTATGAAAATAAATAAATTTTAATAAAAAATTTTCACTCTGAACGGATTTACATAGAAAAACATTGGCAAAGCGCTTGGAAAGCACTTTTTCGAATTCATACTACCTTCTACACAAAAAATAAAGTGCTTTGCCGAGACTTTTTCTTTGGAACGGTTGGCAGTTTCTGCCTGGGTAGCTTTGTACTTGGTCCAAAGAAAGCTTAAGTTTAAAATTTCATGCAAATCGACTAAAAAAGTGATTTTAAGTCGATCGGTATACTTAAAGGTGGGTCTAGGACCAATACTGTGTGTAGTTACAAATACCAGCACAAAATCGACTAAAAAAGAGATTCTGAGTCGATTGGTATACACTCAAAAAAATACGTTAATGCTAAAGCCCCTATGACACTACATTTTTTTTGTATTGATGGAATTTATGTGAACAGTGCAAATATATCACCATAGGAAATCTAAATAAGTGTGAATAGTAAAAGCACACTAAAAAAAAAACAGTAAACGTCAAATTTTATTCTTGTGTTATCGATAAATTTGGTTATCAAATGATTGAATGTCAAAAAAAATGTAAAAATTTTACATTTTTTTTTTGACATTTACGCATGAATGATATTAAGTGTTGCCAACTTTTCTGTTTTTCATTAAATGAAGCGATTTTTTTGTTTTTTTTACGGTTTTTGGTATTTATTAAGCGGGTTTTTATTTAAATAAAAGTAATCATCACTATTTGTTTGTTTATTTTATGTTTCTTTTTCATTTCTTCTTTTGCTGTTTCATTCTATCAATTAATAAAAAATAAAATACAAAAAAAATGTAGTGTCATAGGGGCTTAATGCTGGTTAGCTAACTTTTAGCAAATTTTTAGTTGAAATTAGCATGTTAGCAAAAATATCTTGTAAACATAATTTAGCGCATTAGCAATTTAACAGAAACTTCCCAGCAAAACTTTGGTAATGGGTAGTGATTATATAACACATTACCAGGTAATGTATATACCTTATTTTTAGCATTATTTTAGGATGTCTTACCAAACATTTGTTCCACAACGTATTATTTTAAATTGAAAAATAATGCATTACTAATAATTTGCTACGTAATGCATGATTATTGAAAAAAATGTATTTCATATTATTATTTCTAAACATTAAATCATGGATGACTTATATTTGGTTACATTATGTATTATTTCAAAGTTTGAAATAATGCATTATTTATAATTGGATGCATAATGCATTACAATAACATAAAAAATAATTATTTTATAAAAAATGCATAAGTTTAAACTAGAGATGGGCTCACGACAGGAAATTTCTAACGACACACACTCACGAGCATATTTTATCTACTTACACTCACTTACCATCACGTGAGTAAATTTAATACACAATTACTTTTTCACTACTCGTAACAGCTTATATATTATCTTCTGGTATGCTATATTATTTCATTTCTCGTAGCCTATAAAATATCATATATTTTACACCTTACTCGTATTCTTCGTTATAAATTTATGACTTATTTTATACCTTACTGGTATTCTTTGTGATAATGTAGATGCATTACTTTGAGTCTCATCGCCTGTTAAAATCATCAATGCTGCAATGTATAAAATAAGAGATCCTATACCTTATTTTATACCTTATTTGGTAATCTAAGTTTAGCTGGGTTTGAACTATTTTTTTTTTTTTTGCTAAATCTGAAATTGAGTTGACAATATTATTTCTCTTTTTTCTCTCCGATTTTTTTTTTTTGTTGTTCATTGGAATTTTTAAGAAAAATTTATTTTTAATAAAAGCGTTGATCGAGACATTCTTTGAGACGCTGCAGTGGGGGTTTAATATAACATAAATAAGATTTTCCTTATTTTTTGCAGAGAAATGTCCTATTGGCCCATATAAAGATTTAAATTTTGAGCTCGCCACAATTCAAAAAACTCGCGATTTTATTCGATTTTTAAACTTTTGAAAAACCAAAAAATAAGTGTCTTAATTTAAAAATCCATATCTTTAGTAATTCTTAATGGATCTGAATGCTTAAAAATGTCTTGGGATAAGATTATCGTCCACTTAAAGAAAAAAATTACAAAAAAATATTTTTCGCAAAATAAGCTGCATTTTTCCGCAGTTGCATTTTTTAAATCCATTTTTCGCTGATTTGAATATCATCCGATTTATTTTTTGTTATCATTTTTGGAAATAATTTTTTCTTTAAATTGGCATCCTCGATCCTCTGGACGCCCTTTTACTATATTATTTTTTTTTTTTTAAGAAACTTCTTCGAAAATTTTTCTTTATTAAAGAGAAAAAAATTCAAATATTAAGTTTTAAACTTTTTTTATTGGGTAGCAATCGTATACACTAAAAAAAACCCTTGTAAAATGGCAAGAAAAGTTTGTACCTCTTTTTTGGTACCCCCTATTTGACAAAAATTTCTTGTAATTTGACAAGGTTTTTACCAATAATTTTGTAATTTTACAAGCTTTTTACCAATAAAATTGTAAATTTACAATTTTTCAATTTTATTTTACGAGAATTCCTAGTAATAATTATGAGCCTTTTTGTAATTTTACTAGATTTTTACTTATAAAATTGTAAATTTACAACTTTTTTGACGAAATCAAACTTCCAAGAAATTCTCGTAAATTTATTAGATTTTTTTTTGTAAAAAAACTTGGAAATTTGTAAAATTACAAGAAAAACTGTAAAATTACAAAGAAAAGTGTAAATTTCGATGGAAAATTATTTGTTAGAAAACAAGGAAAACTGTCAAATAGAGGTAAAATTGGATTACGAGACTTTTTCTTGTAATTTGATAAGTTTTTTTTTAGTGTAGTTACAAACGAAAATGGTAAAAAGCTTGATATTTAGAAAAAAAAGCTTGATTTTTCTTGACATTTAAAATTTTAGTATTAAAAAAAAGTACTTTTTCAAACCAATTTGAAAATAGTAAAGTGGTTAGTGAATTTCAGTAAATTGCAAAAAAAAAAAAAAAGTAGATGGTTACAAGGCTCTGAAAGCTTAACAACAAAGTGTTGGGGTTTGAAAAAATTTGATTTTTTTCCTGAAGTATTTTTAACGAAACACAAAAAGAATTGTCGGAAAAAATTAGTAATTTTTAATGAAATTTTGATCTGTGCAACGAAAAATTTGGGGAATCAAAATCCGGTAGTTAAAGAAAATGTTGCGTCAGTGTTTAGTGAACTTTTAATAATCTTAAACGCAATTAAAAAAGTTACAAAACAAATTTTGTGGTACTTAGATAACACCCCTCAGCAAATCGAAGGTTTTTGGCTACGGTTTGAAGTATCATATAAAATTTTTAAAGATTTTGACTCGCTGATTCCAAATCCGTGCTCAAAATTTTTTCATCAGGTCTAGAATTTTAATTATTCGAGGTTGAAAATGCGAAAAAAGCGATTTTTGCCTTTTTGAAAGCCTGCACAGCAGCCGCTGGGTGGAATAAAAATCTGGCATAAAGCGTGAGAGTAGAATTGAACTATGATCTCAAAAATATGATCAAAAACATTTTAAGTTGTTGCACTATTATTGGCCAAACATGCATTTTGAAAAAAACACTGTCAAAAAATTTGAAAAAGCACCATTTTTAAAAGGCTCTAAAACAAAAACCAGATAATCAATCTTTACTGCGATGAGCTCAAAATTTAGGCAAAAGTTCATTATCTCTTATAGACTTTTAAACCCATTCAAGATATATTCCGGTTTATACAAAAAATAACACAGAAAGCTTAATTTTGTAAAATATTTATTTTTTTTGGAGTTTTTCTTTGAAAAATATCAAAAAACTAAGGTAAATTTTACAAAAATGGTAATTTTAACAGTATCATTTTAAAACACAAGTAAAGCCCAACTAAACGTTATAATTTGAAAAAAATTGTGTTCTATGTTGGAGACCGTAGACAAATTATACTTTTGCGCTTTATACCAGATTTGTATTCCACTGAATGGCTGCTGTGCAGGCTTTTAAATAATGCAAGAATCGTAATTTTTCGCATTTTCAACCGTGAATAACTAAAAATCTGGACGTGATGGGAAAATTTGGAGAACAGATTTGGAATCAGGAGATCAAAGTCTACTAAAATTGATCATCAGAATTCAAACCGGAAAATGAGTGTTGAGCGGTGTAATTAAAAAAAGTTCGCGATTTCAAAATTAAATAAATCGGTGTTCTACGAAGTAAAAAGTCTGTTAATTTTAACAAATTTTAAATGCGTTCTACAAAAGTTTTCTAAATTTTTAGTTAAACTTAATTGTTTTGCTGATTTCAGTTAACTAACTTTTGGCAAATTTTTTAGTACCTCATCATAATAAAAAAAAAATTAAAGCAGCTATTTTGCGAGTAATTTTTAAAATTTGATTTTAGCTTGACAAATGACATTTTGGCTTGATTCTTGACACGTACTAAAAAAGCTTGACAATCAAGCCCAATCAAGCCCGTCTGGCAACCCTAGTGCCGATTCTAATATACAAATATGTAAAAAAATTTTGGCACTTTTTTTTGGGAGGGGCGGTAAGTTGAGTGCTCCTTGTCCGTCGTGATATATGTTTAAAAGTTCATTTTATTTAGCTTTGTGCACAAAAGTATTATAGTTTTATAATTTTTTAAATAATTTTTTTTATCCAAGCCCTCAAAAGGGGGCAGGCCGAAAAAAACGAAATTTTCTAGACCTTTTGGTTAAACGAAGGATTTGAACTTAAAATGTTTAATTTTTTAACAAAACTACAAAAAAAACATCTAATAATTAGGCGTTTCTTAGAGGTTGGTTTGCCGTCAACAAATGTGTAGCAATTTGAGCGGTACACAACAAAAATACCAAAAACTTGACGTTTGCCTCAACTTATGTCGCAATATTTATATCAGTTGAAGACTTAATGATATAAAAAACTTTTAAGAGCATATTAATTTTTAATAAGAAAAGATGAGAAAAATATTAAAACCTTTTTTTTAGCATCTAAGAGCTTTTCTTTAGGAATTCTGTATTTAAATCTAATAGTTTTTCCTAGAGGTTGACCACCTCAGAACCAGAAATATTTCTAAAAAAGAATTGCTCAACTTCTAAATTCTATTCAATATTAAAAGGTGTCAGTACCTATTTCAGAATGTTATGGAAAAAATGTTTTAGTCAGAAATTTGTTCTATGCAAAAAATGTGTTATAATCTGAAAATATTTCTAAATATAAGAGTTATTCATCCAGAACAAATTTTGGAATTAGTTCTATAATAGTTCTGCACTCAAAATAATCACTCTGTTAAATTACAGAGATACTCTGCTGAGCCAGCAGAAAATACCATAGATTTCCAACCAGCAAGATTTTTTGTTATTTTACGAAGAAAACTCTGTAAAATGATTTCGATCAAAAAAAACTGTAAATTTACAGAATTATCTGTAAAATATTGATAAAACCGAAAATAATTTCACCAAAAAAACTCCGTAAATTAACAGAGTTTTAGTTAAATGCATTTAATGACTACAAAATTTTACAAAAAAAACTCTGTAAATTTACAAAGTTTTAGTTAAATCCATTTTATAAGTAAAACTTCTCTGATTCAAAAATATTAATTAAAATTAAATTAATTAAAATTAAAATTAAAATTTTGTTCAATTTCCAGCTTTTTTTATTTTTGTGAAAATTACAAGTTTTTAATGAGTAACTCCAATTTTACAAAATTTTGTTTTTTGGTCACAAGAAAATACAAAGATTTTTCTTAAAATCTGTATTTCGACAGATAACTTTGTCAAATATCTGTCGAATTGAGATTACAGTCATTTTACAGAGTATTTAACAGAGTTATTATTTTGAGTGTGGAATTAGTTTTTTATGAGTGCCTTTTAATTATAAAATAGATCTGTGACCCGATTTACAAAAGTGTTTCTAAAAAATTACACTTGAGTTAAAAAAAGTTCACCCATCCAAACTAAAGAACTGCCACCACCCCTGTTACAATCTACTTACTATTCATGTTTATTTTCCATACCGCATATTTTAACAAAATTAATTTATTAACGCTTCAAAGTACGTGTATTGTAAAAACAACAAAAAAAATTTAATTAATTTTTCCTTCAAGAAAAAAAAAAAAACAAAACAAAAATACCAACAACAAGAAATAACAAATAACGTTAAGAAAATATTATTTATAGTTTTTTATTGTTTCTGACAACTCATAGACCTAATTAACTAGATAAATGACTTTGAAAAATTTTTGATGGTTCTATGACTAAATGTTTTTATACAACTAATTAATTTGAACTCAAAAAGTATTTTGAATTTGTATATCCTCCACTTACAACGAAGGTCTTTCACAGGGCACCCACCGATTGTGCTGAAACTTACATATAGGAAAGAGGGGAGCAAAATAAGAGTCACCTGTTTTTTTATAGCTGCCCAGTCTCACATTTAGCGGGTCAAAGGGGAGGGGAAAAAACGGGATTTATTCGTATTTTGAGGATTTTTCCTATTTCTTCAAAATGAACTATATGAACATATTATACTTGACGAAAGGATTTTTGAAGGCCTATCCAATGGTGTTTCGGTCGTGTCCGAATTCGGCTTCGTTAAGTTCGTAATTGTCAAAAATGAATAATCGTTGGGGTAGTTTATATGGAGATTTATAACGTACGACCGCCAAAATTATAAATAATAATCTCTATCAAAATTAAGGAGACCCGTATTTTTTCATTTGGCGAAATTCCTGCTAGTTCGGCTTTTAAACGGATTTTTCCGGAAGCCCACATTTTTTCATAAGGTGGCAACCCTTTTTTAAATTTGAGATTGGGCAGCTAAAAAAAACAGGTAACTCAAATTTTTCCCCCCTCGATCTAATATTTAAGTTTCAGGACAATCGGTGGATGCCCAGTGTTGAAATTTGAAATTTTTTTTCTTCTCAATTTTCCGACCACAGTTTCCTAGCTAGGTTCACGATTTTTTTTTAATTTTTTCTGAATTTTTTTCCTGTCTTGTTCGTAACTCCTCTAAATTTTTTTCACATTAAAATTTTTTTAAAAAACATTCTGATTTTTTCTTAATTTCCAAAGTATTTTTTTACCCCGGTCTTAGGTCGAGTTATTGCAATTTTAGTTAAACTTGGTTAAGTTAATCTATAAACTGATTTGCCCGGCCTTTGTAAACAAAATTTGTAAAAAATATTTTGGAGGCACATCTTGAATTTGCTGTAAAGGTTGATCCTTATTGAAACAACACAAAATAAACAATAATTCACCGGCATCACGCTAGAGGGTGTCATTCTGTTTGTAAATCATCGAAATATCGGTTCACGACGCAGTTCAAAATAAAATAGCTCCAAACCTAGTGTTTGGCATAGGCACGTTAAGTTTGTAAATAGGGAAAGTCGGACCAGGGTGAAAAAGTTTCCCTTGAATATTAAAACTAACCTCTAAAAAAGCTATTTTAATTTGTTTTTTGTATTTTTGCTAAACAAATGTTACATTTTTATGCTTTTGTTATTTTGGTCCCACCCCCTTTTGTGGGCGTGGATACAAAAAATGTTAATTTATAAACATTTGTAACATATTGCTAGGGGCGTTCTGTACCCCAAGGTCTCGCGTCGAACTAATGAATACAAATGAAAATTTTTTTTAAAACATTTTAGAGGATGTTAAAAATTCTCAATGGGCATTTTTTGTATCATCGAAGACGACGAGTTTTTTGTTTTTTATTAATCCGAATGCTTAAACTTATGCTTTGGTTAATTTTTTTTTTGCACATTTCTAAGTTCCTTATACTGCTTGAGCATAGTGTTGTGCTTTATACAAATCCTATAACATCTAAACACATTAAAGCTTTAAGTGTTGCATTAATAGTTCTTTTGTAACGTCTGTTCTTTTCAATTAATATGCGTAAATTTGTCTGTATTTAATGGCATTTATATGGCAATATATCTTTATGGCAAATAAATTTATAAATACAATAATATAAACAATTAGTATGGAACACAAATTTTCTACGTGAATAAAATTTAAGGATTTGGTGAACTTATTAAGCTAAAGATGTTGAAAAGAGTTTTCGGAGATTTTGAATTTTAATTGGAGAGGCCTAAGCATATTATTTTAAGTATAGGGGTGAGACGAGGTAGCATCTGACATGTATTAGTGACAGCAGGCAAATGTAACTTTTGACGTTTCATTCAAAACAGAAACAAACAAGGCAAACACAGATGTAAAAGCTCACATGAATAGGGGCCATTCCAAAAATGGCTCACAAGTTCAACCTTTTTAGCAAAAGTGAGAAAAATACATCTCGTTTAAAGAGCTTTAACTTTTTAACCAATGACCCGATTTTAACAAATTTTGGCTCATGTAAAAGCTTTGGTCATCTTCTTTTAGGCTATATTTTTAAAATAATACATTTTTTTTCCAGAAATGATGCAAAAATATTTTTTCTCTTCGAATATTTTAAATAACACAACTTCGATTTTTTTTTAATTCTAGTGAAATATAACAATGTTTTCTATAACATATTCAAAATTTAGAGTGGTATCTCCATGGGTTCACAAAATATTATTTTTTAAGTACGAGATTCTCATATTTTTCACAGAGAAAATTTAAATTTTTAATATTTTAAATTTCTTAGGTTTTTGAAATTTTAAAAGTACCTATAGGCCCGTACCAAAGAAAAACTAAAAGTCTATTGTAACAAAAGTTTTATTCAAAACTTCAAATTTTTAATACATTTTTTGAAAGTCGATTTTAAAACAAAAACAATTTGTTTGGAAATAAAATTAAAAGTCGATTTTAAATTTATTTTATTTTTCTGTGGTAAGGCTGATAGTTTTCATTGAAAATTTAAATTTTTATATTGAAGAAATTAAAAATTTTAATTTTCTTAGGTAAAGTATAAGAACCTCGTACTAAAACCAGATTATTTTTGATCCCATAGGGGATCCCACTCTGAATTTTGAATATATTGTACAAAACAGTATTGTTTATCACAATTTTATTTTTAAGTCGAAGATGCTTTTTTTTAACATTCGCAAAAAAATGTTTTTAAATTTTTGCAACACTTCTGAAAAAACACCGTATATTTTTGAAAATATTTCCTAAAAGAAGCCATGAATTGTAATAGGGTTACTAGTTAAAAAGTAAGAGCACGTTATATGTGATGTATTTTTTCTTTTTTTTGACTTTTGCTAAAAAAGTCGAACTTTGACTTTCGATAATCTGAAAACGAATTTTGAAAATCCAAAAATGTAATATATTTCATATAAACGTAGATATTTTTTTTTTATTTTCCGATGTAATTTAAATTAAGTATATGGGGGTCTTAGAGTTACTGGATCAGAATTGATACTCTGAATTTTGAAAAACAAAATGGCGTAAAAAATATGCATCTTTAAGTTATTCAAAAAAAATTATATTCCTTTTCTTTATTGAAGCTAGCTGAAAATATGGTTCTAGTGGATTTCCGGGTCTGTTATCTGAAATTAGAACAGATAATTTGTAAAAATTCAATATGGCGGAAACTGTATTGCGGCTAGAGATTTTAGAATTGTCCGATCTAACCTAAAATTACTTTTAAGTGTATTAACAGTTTCTGAAACAGAGTCTACGCACAAAACTTTTAGAAAACAAAATATTTTTTATTGGCGATAGATATGGATGATAATGGCTGCTTGGGGGATTTTTAAGTTGCTATACCAATCCGAATTTATTTCGATAAATAAACTTAACATGTTTTATTTGAGATATACATTTTGTGATCTAAATGAGGAAATGGTGTAAAGGGTTTTATTTTGTTTCAGAAAAACTTTTGAAAATGGTGTAGGCAAATTATTTACTTAATTCGTTTTAACAGATGTGGTATAAATTTTTCATATAATTTTGAAAATTAAAAAAAAAATTTTTTTGAATTTAATTGCAAATGGTCTAACTTTTGTTTTCTCCAATTCTACAAAAAACTATAAACGTATCTAATTTTTTTTGCCTACATTTAGGCAATCTCTGAAAAAAAAAAAAAAAAAACTTCTCAAGTCATAAAACATTATTTTGGGTTCAATTATATTTTTTATACCCTCCACTCTAGTGATAGAGGGTATATTTAAGTTTGTCATTCCGTTTGTAACTCATCGAAATATCCGTCTGGGACCCCATAAAGGATATAAATTCATAATCCCCGATCAATTTTAAGACATTCTAGCAATGTCTGTCTGTGGAAATAGTGATCTCGGCCAAAAAATTGCACCGAGAAGTTTGGTATTGCATTTGAGCGATATCGGTTCAGCGGTTCAAAAGTTATGAACGAAAATGTAAGGACACCTCAAAAATTTTAATACATTCAACATAACCTAAATATACAAAATGCTTTAATTTGGCTGCTGGTTGACATATGTGAACATAATTGAACATTAAATGGTATTTAAACAAGTACGAACATATTTTTTGACAAAAAAAAATCGCGGATTTTTTTACCATTTTTTTTTTCCGTGGAAATTTTTTTTCAAAATTTTTTTTTTTTTAAAGTAATTTCCTTTTTTGCAATAATCTTTTAGAAATTGTGGAGGGTATTACTATATTTAACTTTTTTACTTGTTTTTTAATAAATCTGGGACCACTATCATATATAGTTGTAATTTCGCAATTTATCATTTTGAGCAATTTTAGGCAACTTTTTTTGAAAGATATGGATCCGATCTTAATAAAAAAAATATAGACTGACTATGTTGAACTGAGGATCACTGAGGAATTTTTCGGCGCAAGGTAAATAACAAAAAAATTATAGTTTTTTTTTACAAAAACGCGTATTTCTACCTGGAAAATGAGTTACGTTTTTTCATGTTATTTCCGTTACAAAGGCTAATATATAAAGTTGAATCACACAAATCAGAAGTTTACCATCACAACGTCCGACAAAAATGAAAAAAAAAGGTCGTTGAACATGAACTGGATAATATACGATAATATAAACAAGAGACTAAATGTAGTAAAACTGCATTTACAGTTTTTTATTTCGTGATCCTGCCTCCTTTAAAATGACTTCAAAGTTTTAGAGCAGCGGTTACCAACCTATGGTACGCGTACCACTAGGGGGGTTCGTGAAACTGTCCACGGGGGTACGCAAAATTTTAGTAATTTGGACATATGTTTTAGATTAACCTTTCAATGCTGGTTCCGCATCTAGCTTCCAAAGTTTTCCATAACGTCAGGTTTTTAAGAAAGTTGAGGTCAAAGTTTACAAAAAGCGTATTTTTGTGCAATTTAGAGAGCATATTTTGCGATATTTTGAGATCTGACCTCTTGTTTTCGATTAACCTTTCGATGCTGATTCCGAATATGGTTCCCAAGTTTTTCTCTGATGTCAGGTTTTTGAGAAAATGTATGTCAAGGTTCTCAAAAACGTTTGTTGGGCATTTTTGAGACGGTTTCTGATAGATTGGAAATTTTGGTACCATTTTGTTAAGCTCAAAATGTCCTTTTAGTGTACATATATACGGGGTGTTTCATTCAAAAGTCACGGAATTGTTAATCAGCCCTTGTATTAAAAAAACATCAAAAAAAAAAATCATAAACATTATCATAAACATCTGTGATGTGTTTTTGGAACTTTATTTAAGAGTTCAAAAAACGCCCGTTGTTTTAAATTTTGCTGTAGAATCGACTGGTGAAATCAGGTTTGGAATATTTTCAGCTGTTTTTGCTCTACAGATGCATTGAACCACCCCAAGGAGCGAAAATTTTGGCGCTATGAAATAGCCCCCAAATGAAATAACACCTAAACAAGAAATGAAAGAGCCCCAATGAAATAACACCCAAAAATACTAAAATAAGATCCAAGAGTAAAAAATGAAATAACTCCCAAACAAAATGAAAAAACACCCAAGCATAAAATGAAAAAATCCCCAAATTTTGGAAATGTTGAATTTATAAAATGTCATAGCACCCAAAAAAAATAATCATAAAACTCATCAATAGTGGTGTTTTTGTCGTCCCAAATATAAAATTTTCATACAAATTTTTGTCTATATACGCTTAGCTAAGACATCAAATTTAAAAGTGCTTAAAAATTAATCACTTATAAAAATGTTACCAAGTTTTGAAAATATTTATCTATTGACTTTATCTACGTATGTTTGAATTGTCAAATGTATTTATGAAAATTATCAAAAAAATTATTTTAAAATAAAAAAACAATAAAAAAAATTTAAAAAATAATCAACAATCCAATGGCTTCCATTAAATGGAATGGTGTCCAGCAACTGTTGCCCGTACTAATTATCTTTTTCTACATTCGAATTATCTAAGGAGATGTCTTTTCTGTTTGTTCATAGAATGTACTGAAGGCTGCAAAAGAGAAAGTCCACAACAAATTACTGCAGCATGTTACAAAACAATAACCTTTTTAGTTTGGTTATTAAACATATTCACTTAATCCCTTGGATTTTAATAAAATGAAACATCTTAAATATGTTAAGAAATCTGCGTTTTTTATTTTTAAATAATTTTTTACTGAAGACCACATGATTCTGAGATACATATACATTTTAAAGGACAATATTTGAATCTGTTTATTGGATTTAAATGCAATTGAAGGAAATACCTTCATGTACTCGTGTTATATGTGTTTTATTGGACCAGCCCATAGTGACTCTGGGGAATACTTTTGGTGGTTGTAGGTAAACCTTAAAAAGTCTAAAGAGACAACTTTGGTTGGTATCTCTAAGGCAAAGAATTCTTTGTGCTAACACTGCCATTCATACACTTCTATTTGTTATGGAGGTTTTTGTTGGATAATTTTCAATAATTTATAATGTACATATTTTTTTTTTCAAATGTCAATTTATTTAAAAGTGGTGTCTAATTTTATAAAAATCAAAAGTGATGCCAAATCAAATAAGTTAAGCGGTTATGTTGTTTTATTTGAAGCGGATTATCTAAGCGTTCATATGTATCGACAAAAACACCACTAATATTGTTTTTTTTTAACACAATATTTTAAAGTTTTTATGTGTAGCCGGCCTTGGGCCGGCCTTAGGGATTACAAAATCCATGCATTAAACCCACCCTCTCCGCAAAGTAAAGTTTTCTAAGGTAGCATGCCTTTACGCTATCAAATTTGTTATGCCTCAAAAATGCCTGATAACCAAAATAGATTTGGTTTGCAGAGAGGGTGGGTTTAATGCATGGATTTTGTAATCCCTAAGCCTTGCCGAAGGCCGGCTACGCAGAAAACCTTTATTACAAATGAAATAGCGCCTAAAATAGAAATAAAATAAAACAACCCCCAAAATAATAATCTTGGGGTTTATTTCATTTGGGTGTTATTTCATAATGAAATAGACCCCAAAAAAAAAATGAAATAATCCCCCGAAAAAATGAAACAAATCCCAAAATTTTTTTCGTAATTTTTTTGGGTGTTATTTCATTTTTTCGTTTGGGGGCTATTTCATTTGGGGGCTATTTCATAGCACCGAAAATTTTTCCCAAAAGATACCACCATTGTTTTGATCCCCCCTAAAGCCTTCAAAAAAATTATAATACCCGCAGATCAAAAATTTCAAAATTAACTCTTATATTTACATGAGAAGTTTAAAATAAGGGGTACGCGAGCCAAAAAGGTTGGTAACCGCTGTTTTAGAGGATTAAAATTTATAAAATATTTTTTTAACACTTGTCTGGTCCTAGGAGTCCACTATTGATACACAGAAAAAAAAAATTCATAGTATTTATGAATATTTTATGAAAAATTTGCCAATGAACGAATTTAAGAACTTTTCATAGCATTTATGAAAAAAATCATAAATTTTTAAAAAATACTGGGAAAATTTCTTTCTATTTTTTTATGAACAACTCATATTATTTATGAAATAGTACTTAAAAATTATGTAAATGTGCATAAAAAATTTGCCAATGAACATATTCATAAAATTTATGAATAAGTTCATATTTTGCTAAAATACTAGTAAATTTATGAACGTGTTCATAAATTCTAAGAACACGTTCATACTTTAAGTGAAAGACTTGCATAGATTTTATTAAAAAAATTATTTATTTTTATAAATAAATACATAACTTTTGTACTTTTGCTTCAGGGGTCTGCGTTAATTCATCGTAGCCATGATTCTAAACTGTGTTCAAGTAGTATTGCCAGCCCTATTGGAAAATCGTTGACCACATTTTCTATCTGATTCCGTTTAATAATTTTTAGTACAGGGATACAACATTGTTGTGCTATGAATTGTTAAAAGAAAAATTAAAACCAGTTATAAAAAATAAAAATTTATTAATGTGCTTACCCTTAAGCTTGTCAAAAAGTTGAGTTAAGTTCCACGACGTCAATATATCAAACGTTTGAAAACAATTTGGAACACTGCACTGAAATTTATCAAGCACTCTGCAAATGTGTTGCCTTTCTAAGTGAAAAATATATTGATCCACATTTTTATAATTTATATTACATTTAAAACAATAAATCATTTTTTACGTACTTTTAATTTAAATTTTTTATTTATGTTTGTATTTGTATTTATTAGAAAAATCACTTTTTGTTTTAATTTGCAAAACACACGTTGCTGCAGCGCACGACAAAACAAAACTGATGATGTTATTGCTTGTCTAAAGCAAACTCAATGTGTAAAAAAGAGATAGTAATATATGTAACTCTCAAACTCAAAGCCAACTACGGTAACTTTTCAAAATAAAACTTCGATAATTCCGTTGAATTTATGTTTTAAGAACTAGTTCATAATTTATATAAACTTATTTTGGATTTTTATGAACGATGTCATATTTTCTTAAGTTGTGTTTATACATTTAAAAAGTGTTTAAACATAACTGTTTTGTTTTTATTAAAAAGAAGTAAAAATTATGAACCCATGCATAATCTTAGTGAAGTAGTTCCTATTATTTATGTCTTTGTTTACAAAAAAAGTAGGTTTTATAATTTTTTGTTTTTTTAATTATGAGATTATTTTTAAATTATGAAATTATTCATAACATTAAGGATTTTTTTCATATTTTATAAAAAAAAATCGTAAAAATTAAATTAAGAACAGAGTTCATAATTATTATGTTCTTGTTCATATTATAATACTGGGAATGTAATTGAAAATAAAAAAATTAGGAAATAGTTCATAGATATTATAAAAAGTTCATAAATACTATGAACACTAAAAATTATGAACAGCATTCATTAATAATATGAAAATTATTTTTTTGTGTGTAGCAAATGAAAGAGGAGGATCTCCCCTAATTTTCCTATTTTATTATTTAACATATCAGGAAAAAGGAGACAAGTTACGTCCATTCACAAATGTGTCCGTCAATATCATTCACAACTTTTTATCCTGATATGGCCAAATATAAATGGAAAAATTAGGGGAGATACTCCTCTTTCATCTGTCACCAGTATCATCCTAGGAGAATTACAAATATCTTACAAAATGTATCCTTCAAAACTTTGAAGTCCTTTTAAAAGGAAACAGGCTCACGAAATGAAAAACTGTAAATGCAGTTTTACTCCATTTTCTCTACTTTCAGACATATATCATCCGGTTCATGTTTAATATTGGCTGTCGGACGGTGTTAGCAATAGAAATTTGTAAACAAATTGAAAAAAATTATCTTCACTTATAAATTGTTTTGATAGACTTTTTGAACTTTGAAGACCTGTAGAAGGAAATGGTGCAATTGGATCATAGAGATAAGTTCAGGAATACCAACAAATTGGCATTCATATTTTTTGAGAATTTAGGTATAACGACTTTTAGCCGGAAATCGATCTGGCTGGCCCTGTATGCACTGGTAAGATTTAGTTCTAAAAAAAATTATAACAACAACTGTAAGATGACTATCACTTTCATTAATTATATTTTCTTTTAAGTTTAAGTTTTCATCTGAATATTTGAATGTCTTACAAACTAATGAAATAAAAATATCTACACCAATCAATTGATATAGTTTACATAAATACACCACATACCATTTATTTACTTACGAAAAAGTTACAGTTTTTTTTTTATTTTAACCAAATTTCACTCAAAGTAATGAAGAAAACCCAAAAAAAAGTAGCAGTATTCGTTCATTCATTTAGTTGAATCACAGCAAAAAATTTTGTAGAGTTAAAAGCAATGTTGGCAATCGATACCTTTTCAATACCGTTATCCGTTTCAAAACCCTTTAAATTGAATACCGGTACCAATACCAATACCGAAACTCAGTTTTGGTATCGGATACCGGTATCCAAAAACCTTTTCCTTCGGTATCGGTACGTACCGGTATTGAAACGGTTTTTTCTTAAAAACCATGTTTTTTTACAAAAAAAAAAAAATAATAGAAAGTTTGCAAATTTTTTGGTTTTTGTAAATGAAAAATCGTACTCCAAATGCCTCACCGAAGTCTCATGAAAATCAAAAAATCTTTTGGCACCTACATCGTGAATTGAGCAAAAATTTCAAAAAAGGCATGCTTCAACCGCGATGCGGGAGCAAAAGAAAATTATTGATTTTCACGAAGTTTTTATGGAGTCATTTTGACTCCCAATAGAAACTTTCTGGACCCCTTTCGTATAGTATAGTTTTTGTGGGGATTTTTATTTAATCCGTGATGTGGGTGTCCAAGGATTTTTTTTGATATTTGCAGGACTTCGGGGGAGGCATTTGGAATACTAGCAGGAGGTTTTCCACCATAGTATAATTTTTTGAAGTGTCTTAACTCGTAGAAATCGTCCATAAAAGTCCCATAATTTGAAAAAAAAAAATTGTTTGCAATATTTTTGAATGTGATCTTGTCTAGACAGGGAAGACCTATTTTTCAAATAGATAACACCAACAAAAAAAACTTGGTTGCCTAGAAATAAGATGAAATATGTAATAAGTTGGGGGTTTTACTTTAACCGCGATGCGGGAGGGAAATACATTTTATGGAGTCATTTTGACACCCAATAGAAACTTATTGAACCCCTTTCAGCTCAAACATAAAAGAAAGGTAAAAATCGATACGGACTTATATTTATGTCCTAAAGACATAGGATTTAGGAACAAAGCGGTCCAGTGCTTCAAAAGTTATGAGCAAAAGACTGAATTTCGGCAAGGGTTTTTCGTGAATTTTCGATATAAAAAACGCTAACTTTCGAAAGGCAATCCTGAGGATGCTGAAGCTTGACATATATATTTACCGTTCCCCTGGCCTGGTTCGTATTAAATTTCAGCCAAATCGGTCCAGTGGGTCAAAAGTTATTAAGAAAACCATAAATTTCAGATTGGTTTCACCTTAACCTTTAATATCCTGACTTTTTGTTTTGAGCCGAAAAAAATATATGTTATTTATAATATTTTAACTCGCAATTCTAAACAACTTTTGTTCTACGTCTTTGTTAATAGGTTACATTTACCTGAACTATGTGAAGAAAACCTGGTTGGACCCTTGCGAATCAATCAGGCACCCGGAAGACAAAATTTGACCAAAGTCTTTTTCTAACACATTTTTTTTGTTTTAAACATTCTGAGAATTCAAAAAATTCACGGAGCTATTTTTTTCAGATTCGATTTCGATGTATTTAACAGGGTTTGTTTTGCTACTGGCAGTAGTCAAAAATTGCATAGAATATAATAATATTCTAGTATTACTACAGAAAATATTAGAATACTAAAGCAATTTTTTTAAATTGCTAATTTATAAAT
Organism: Pegoplata infirma; assembly: GCA_963921195.1. Taxonomy (NCBI): domain Eukaryota; kingdom Metazoa; phylum Arthropoda; class Insecta; order Diptera; family Anthomyiidae; genus Pegoplata; species Pegoplata infirma. Next base: position 162,631,899 of record OY992536.1, on the reverse strand, counting down.
TCAAGCTTGAACATATTTTCAAAATGAATATATTCAAATTTTATAATTTCTGAAGAAAATATTTTAGCAAATTTAAAAATTTGAAAATGAAAAAAAAACTGGTGACAGCAAATTTAAAAATTTTAAAATTAAAAAAAAAAAACTGGCCACAGCAAATTTTAAAATTTTAAAATTGCAATTTTAGCAAATTTCAAAACATTTAAAATGCTAAAAATGTAAATTTCAAATTCCGAAAATTGCAATTTGGTAAATTTGAAAATATTTAACATGCTTGTTTAGAAAACTTAAAAACTGAATATATTACAATTTGAAAACAATACAAATTGAATACACATACATACGTATGTGTGTATGAAAAAAAAATGATGAACGATATTTATTAAACGAATACATAAATATTAAAAGATAAAAATGTTACACGGTTTTTGTGCAGACTTCTAGAATACATTTTCTAAAGTATTTTTGCCTCCTAAACATAAATCTGTCATCAGAAAAAGTTGTATCGCCTTCTCGAGATGTAGGCATTTTAGTTTTTTGTGGACCAATACCTCAAAACCAACAATTCTTTTAGTATTGAAAAAATGTATGTTAAATTTTTATATGAGGGTTTCTGCGTCAACCGAGCCACCCCTCTCTCCAAAATTGGTATAAGTTTAAAATTTTTTTAAAAAATTTTGAAATTACTTAAAAATATTTACTTTTGAATGCCGAGAGACGCCTTTTAAATTTCTATTGGCTGATCCAATGTGGCGCCCAATTTGTAAAAAATATTACAGATTCGCTTAAAACTCTTTATATATGGGTTCTTGTGGTCGCTTAAAAAGAACTTGCAGTTGGATTTTTAAAATTCAAAATGGCGGACCCAACATGGCGACCAATATTTTCTTCGATTTCCTTTTGAAAGGTATTTGGGGTTTCTCTTTTTTTCAATTTCCTTTTGTAAGTATTCTGGGTTCTAGCCCGAGATAATCGAAGTTCACGGCTAAAAAAATTAACAAAAGAAGTGCGGTTTCATCCGTAATATCTCTTATTCTTCTTTACTCTGTGATTCAGTTCAAGGAAAAGATCGAGACAAATTCTAAAACATGTGCTGTTATAAAAATTTATTGTAAAAAATTGACAACAAATTTTGGGCCCCCACCGAAATAAAATCCTGGATACGCCCCTAATCCGACCTCGGTTCGGCTAAAAGCCGAGGCGAATATTCTGCCACATTTTTGGCCGAATAAAGAATAATTATAAGATATTGTAGTCACGTGTTGAAAAATGCACCAAACTCGTTTATGAAAAATTTCAAGCAAATCAGGTTACATAAAAAAAATGGTCGCCATGTTGGATCCGTCATTTTAAATTTGGGAAATTCTACTTCAGATTCTAATTTAGCAACCCAAAATGCGTAAAAAGTTTTAAGTCAATTATTTTTAAAAAGTATCGCCATGTTGGATCCGCCATTTTGAACTTAGAAAATCTAACTTCAGATTCTTCTTTAGCGACCCAAAAAACCAGTGCATACAATATTTCAAGCAAATCGGTTTATTTTTAAAAATATTGGTCGCCATGTTGGGTCCGCCATTTTGAATTTTAAAAATCCAACTGCAAGTTCTTTTTAAGCGACCACAAGAACCCATATATAAAGAGTTTTAAGCGAATCTGTAATATTTTTTACAAATTGGGCGCCACATTGGATCAGCCAATAGAAATTTAAAAGGCGTCTCTCGGCATTCAAAAGTAAATATTTTTAAGTAATTTCAAAATTTTTTAAAAAAATTTTAAACTCATACCAATTTTGGAGAGAGGGGTGGCTCGGTTGACGCAGAAACCCTCATATAAAAATTTAACATACATTTTTTCAATACTAAAAGAATTGTTGGTTTTGAGGTATTGGTCCACAAAAAACTAAAATGCCTACATCTCGAGAAGGCGATACAACTTTTTCTGATGACAGATTTATGTTTAGGAGGCAAAAATACTTTAGAAAATGTATTCTAGAAGTCTGCACAAAAACCGTGTAACATTTTTCATTTCATTTCATTTCATTTATTCAGTCAATGGAAATATACATTCCTTACAGACTATGATTACAAATAGTTAAAAATAGTTAACCTAATATATTTACAAAATTATTTTAATACTTTGAACAAAAAGTTTTTAAAGCAAATCTTTGATGTGCAAAACTCAATTTGTTGATTAGATTCTCTTTGCTGATTTACATTTATGGCATTAAGACAAATAAATGCGCGAGTTAAAGGGCCATTAAGACTATAATTAGTACGGTGTAGAGATGCGCGCGTGACACGAATTTTTCGTGATTCACGTGATTCACGCGTGAATCACGCGTGATCGTGAGTGAAATTTATTTTTACTCACGTGATCGTGAGTGCACGTGATTAGAAAAAAATATTTCGTGCGTGAGCGTGCGTGAGTAATTTTTGCTTCGTGAGTTTGCGTGATTGTTTTGTGCTGTTTAAAACAAAAAACAAGTAAAAAATCGTCATTGTATTGAATTTAGAGGGTAATTATTACAAAATTGTTGTTTAAATAAATTTTTATTATTGTTTTAAGGAAGTTAAATACTTTTTTTGCACGAATTCGAAAAAAGTAAAACGAAAATTTGTTAATTTGAATTTCGTGAGTCTTCGTGAGCGTGATTATTTCGTGAGCGTGAGAAAAATTTTAGTAACTCACGTGAGCGTGCGTGAACGTGAGCAGAAAAAATTATTTCGTGCGTGATCGTGCGTGAGCAATATTTTTATTTCGTGAGCGTGAGCGTGCGTGAGTCAAAATTCACTCACGCGCCCATCTCTAGTACGGTGACACGGAACATTAAAGATTTCAACAAATCTTAGACTCCTAGGTTGAACATAAAAAGGAATTAATGACAATAGATCGGGACAGTCAATACCCCCATTAATTATATCGAAAACTAGTACAGCGGACTGTACCTTTCTTCGAAATTCTAACGTTTGTAAGCCCAACCATGAACATTTTAGTTCATAGGTAGGTAGAGAATTACCCATTCTCACTAACGAGACAACAAATTTTAAAAACTTACGCTGAACTCTCTCAATACGAGAGATATGAACATCACAATGTGGTGACCAAACAGAAGAAGCATACTCAAGTTTTGATCTAACAAGAGATATGTAAACTAATTTTAATGTATTAGGATCCGTAAACTCTGAACAATTTCTTCTCAAAAAACCAAGTACTTTATACGCTTTTGGAATTATATATTCAATATGATTTACAAAAGACAAAGACGAATCAAAAACAACTCCAAGATCTAAAGTAGACTTAACCGTTTTTAAACAGTAGTTATTAATTTTAAAAACAAATTGAATTGGGTTATTACGCCGACAGAAAGACATATGTACACATTTTGAAAGATTCAAATGAAGTTTATTCAAGATACACCATTCATTAAGTCTATCTAATTCTATTTTTATCTTTTAATATTTATGTATTCGTTTAATAAATATCGTTCATCATTTTTTTTTCATACACACATACGTATGTATGTGTATTCAATTTGTATTGTTTTCAAATTGTAATATATTCAGTTTTTAAGTTTTCTAAACAAGCATGTTAAATATTTTCAAATTTACCAAATTGCAATTTTCGGAATTTGAAATTTACATTTTTAGCATTTTAAATGTTTTGAAATTTGCTAAAATTGCAATTTTAAAATTTTAAAATTTGCTGTGGCCAGTTTTTTTTTTTTAATTTTAAAATTTTTAAATTTGCTGTCACCAGTTTTTTTTTCATTTTCAAATTTTTAAATTTGCTAAAATATTTTCTTCAGAAATTTTAAAATTTGAATATATTCATTTTGAAAATATGTTCAAGTTTGAATTTATAAATTAGCAATTTAAAAAAATTGCTTTAGTATTCTAATTTTTAAATTAGCAATAAAGAAAAATATTGAAGGCGTGAAATATTTGTAGTATTATATTGTTTAAAAAATTTTTTGTGTATGCTAATTGTAAACCCTGGTATTTAACACAAAAAATGATTTTTCGGAAAAACGTAATTTCACCAAATTTTTTGTTTTTTTTGAGGTTGGGACACTGTGATTAGCATACGGGTGTCAAAAAAGTGTGCTTCTAAGTGGTGAAAGGCGAAAATGTTAGATATTGTATTAATAAACATTGTTTAAGTCACAGAAGGAAGTTCTCAACAAAATTTGTTTAACAAAGTTACCAATTTTTTTGGTTGGTTCCTTGTGGAACCAGGATATTAAGGGTTACATTCACTTGTTGAAAAAACCGTTAAACCAGCTTTAAAAAAATGATGAGTCAGGAAAATTTTTTACAAAGTATTCTTGTCACTCACAATAATTTGTATACTAAAACAAAAAAACTTACACTCGAAAAAAATTTACACTAAAAAAAATGTCAATTTTTTTTTTCAAAAATTACTTAAAAAAGTTTTTTACTCAAAATAAAATATTTCTAAACAAAATTGTTAATTTGATTCACGTAAGAAAATTAACTATCTCTTTAGAAACGCATTGTGGAGGGTATTGATGGATTCGTCCAAGTCGAATTTAACTGTTCTACTTGCTTTTACAATTTTTTTTTAAGTTTTTATACGTTTTTTTATATTTTTAGCATTTTTTCGATAATACCGGTACGTACCGGTATTGACGTTTCGGTATCGGTAATACCGTAACTGATTCAACTCAAATACCGTAACCGATACCGATACCGAAATAAATAAAAAAACGATACCAATACCGATATCGATACCGTTATTCGTTTCGATTGCCAACCTTGGTTAAAAGGCAAGATAAAATTTTTTCCGTTGTGTAAATTTAGGAAACAACCCACGAAAGAATAATTTAAGGTTTTCAACAGATAAATTTTATTTCTTAAAAATGCACTTTAAAAAGATTGGATAATGAAAGAATCCATTACTAAGAGATTTAAATGTTAAAAAAATGAAACCACGGGTAAATTTCATTTACAAGAAGTTATTAAAGTAAGTTTAATTTTTATACCCTCCACTCTAGTGATAGAGGGTATATATAAGTTTGTCATTCCGTTTGTAACACCTCGAAATATTGGTCTAGGACCCCATAAAGTATATATATTTATGATCCTCGATCGATTTTAAGTCGATCTAGCGATGTCCGTCCGTCCGTCCGTCCGTCCGTCTGTCTGTCTGTCCGTAGAAAACACGCTAACTTTTGAAAGACTTTACAGAGGCTACTGAAGTTTGGCATATATGTTTGTCATTTACCTGGTCAGGTTGGTATTGCAATCCAGCCAAATCGGTCCAGTGGTTCAAAAGTTATGAGCAAAAGAGTAAATTTCGGCAAGTGTATTTCGCGAATTTACAAGATAAAAAACACGATAACTTTCGAAAGACAATAATGAGACTACTGAAGCTTGGCACGTATCTTTGCCGTTCCCCGGGTCTGTTTGGTTTTAAATTTCAGCTCAATCGGTCCAGTGGTTCAAAAGTTATAAGCAAAACCTTGAATTTCAGATTAGTTTCATCTAAAATGCCACGTGTTTTAACAAGTTTTAAAAGCATTGGTGGTAACTAAACAATGCTTTTCAAACTTGTTTAATTTTAAAGCAATGCTTTTTAAACTTGTTTAGTTTTAAAAGCATTGGTAACTTAAAAATTACACTCGAAAAAAATTTTACACTCAAAAAAAATTTTACACTCAAAAAAATTTTACACTCAAAAAAAATTTACACAAAAAAAATTTTTTTTTTTTTACAAAAATGACAATATTTTGTGTAAGAAATATTTTTACGGTAAAAAAAACATTACACTCGAAAAAAATTTTACACTCAAAAAAAAAAATTAGTAATTTTTCTTTTTTTAAAAAAAAAATGACAAAAAAGAGTTTTTTACTCAAAATAAAATATTTCTAATCAAAATTGTTAAGTTTTTCACTTTAAAAAATGTACTACCCTTTAAAAAAATGCATTGTGGAGGGTATTCATAGATTCGGCAAAGTCGAATTTAACTTTTCTACTTGTTTTAAATATATTTAACTTTAACTCGAAAGCTATCTGCAGCAAAGTTTTTCTTTCCCGAAATTTTGCTTCACGGTCTTTACTATTTGTTTGCTGGGTTTCGTACTTATTTGTACTTGTACTAAAATAGTTTCTTTTACAAGAAAAACCACAATTAGTGTTGGCATTTTAACACATCAAGTGCAATCAAAAGTTTTCCCTTGAACATTCTTTTTCATTCAGTCACTCAGTCATTCATTCGTTCATTCATTTGGTCTGTACGTACCACTTGTATTGTAATTTTCACTTCACTTTCGGTTGACTTTTTGCAGAAACTACGTAAAACTTGTGTCGAACACAAACAAACTTGTGTAATTTAGTAAATTTTACTTACAATACATACTCGTACATATTTGTAACAAATTGATTTTTTTTTTCTATATTTTTATATAGAATGAGTGAAGACAGGGACGTATGAAAACTAGGACAGGGTTCATATAGAGGAAAAAATCTGTTATTGTGAGATAGTTTTGCCTGACTGCACGGTGGTGAAGAGTAAAATGACCTTGTAACTTTGCGAAATATTGTTATAAAGTCTGTCAGCCTATGTAAACAGCAGTAGAGTGACATTTGATCTTTAACTTTTGAATTTCTCATGTGTCCACTAGGGTGGTTCATAAAAACAAAAGTTGGATTTTTGAATGGGGCACCCGGAATATATATTAAGCACCGTAAAAAAATGACACGTGATTTTTTTCAAATTTTTATATTAAGGTTTAGGGGTCGCTACCGGGCCCTGAACTTTGGGATATAAAAAAAAAAATTTCACACAATGAAAAAAAAAAAAATTTCGTTTTTTTTATATTTTTTTTTTATTATATTTTAACTTCATTAGCTTATTAACGGCAAAAGATTTCATTTTGTTGGGACAAGTTTTTCAGTTCCAAAATTGACCATGAAAAAAAAAATTGAGGCTGGTTGGGGTCTTACTCTAAAATTTTTTAAAAATTTTTTTTTTTTTAGTTTTGATAAGCTTACGTTATAGGTCTTTAGTCCCTCTTGATAATACATTCTTTGTAAAAATTTTTGTGCTTTCCGAAACATCATTAACATGCGCCGAAAATCAAACGGATATTAAAAAAAAAAAAAAACGGTGAAAAAAATCGATTTTTTTTTTTTTAATTTTTAATTATAATTTGATAAGCTAATCCAGCTTATTAACGGCAAACAAAAATTCGATATGGTCGGATAAGTATGTAATTTCCAAAATTTACATTGAAAATATGTTTTTTTTTTTTTTTTAATATCCGTTTGATTTTCGCCGCATGTTAATGATGTTTCGGAAAGAACAAAAATTTTTACGAAGAATGTAGTATCAAGAGGGACTAAAGACCTATAGCGTAAGCTTATCAAAACTAAAAAAAAAAAAAATTTAAAAAAATTTTAAAGTAAGACCCCAACCAGCCTCAATTTTTTTTTCATGGTCAATTTTGGAACTGAAAAACTTGTCCCACCAAAATGAAATCTTTTGCCGTTAATAAGCTAATGAAGTTAAATTATAATAAAAAAAAAATATAAAAAAAACGAAATTTTTTTTTTTTCATTGTGTGAAAATTTTTTTTTTATGACCCAAAGTTTAGGGCCCGGTAGCGAACCCTAAATGTTAATGAAAAAATTTGAAAAAAATCACGGGTCAGTTTTTCATGGTGCTTAATATATATTCCGGGTGCCCCATACAAAAATCCAAAAAAAAAAAAAAGTGCCATATATGAACCACACTAGTGTCCACACTCAGAGAAAAATCCTTCATATTATTTATGACATGGTTTCATAAATATTTTTGTCAAATCATTTCATTATATTTATGAAACCATAGTAAATATAATTAAGTTTTATAAAAAAGTGTATAAGTTTTATATAAAAGTCTATGAAATGCACTTCATAAAATTTCATAATTTCATAAAAAAAAATCATAAACGTGTCGTATGATTTTTTATAATATGATTAAGAAATTGGGGCACAACAGTGACGATTTTTAAAATTTTAATTCCTTTTTTTACTTCTCCCAAAGTAAATATCATAAATTTTATTAGAAAAAAAAATAATGCATTTGGTTTATAATTGAAACATTTCATAAATACTACTCCACTTTTTCATAAATATAATGAAACTTGTCATTAAAGTTCATCCAATGTAACTGAAATATTTCATAAATGCTATGAAACATTTCATAAAAATAACATTAGTTTTTTTAACTATTTCATTATAAATGTGGAACTATTTCATAGTACCAACGAAGTGGTTCGTAAATACTATAAAATAGTTTCATTATGTGATCAAATGTTTAAGAAAAAATAAATTAAATCTATGGAATTTTTAATCGTATTTATAAAACATTTTATTATATTTATGAAAAGTTTCAAGCTTTCATAAATATAAATAAAAATTTTTATATATATTGACCCTATGAACAATTTTGAAACTGTTTCATTGTATTTATGAAACCTGCGCGGACCGGAGTTCAAAATTTAAAAAAAAATTTAAATCAAAATATAAAGAAACCATGACCTGCGATACATCATATTTATTAATTTTGATGCGCTGAACACGAATATCAAAAAACAGTTAAAATCGGTCGAATGGTTTTCGAGATATCGATTTTGGAATTTGACGGTTTTTTCTACAATAAAGAATGTTTTAAAAAAAAATCTAAAAAATTTTTTCCTTGACCCCTTTCATAGAAACTTAGACAACCTTTTATTTAATCCATTTCGATCCTCTGTTCGATTTTTCGAAGAGTAAAGAACACCCTTTTCAAAAAAGTCTTTATGTATGAAAAAGGTGGAATTTCGGGGAAATATGGTTATAAATGTTAAGCCTCATCTTTATGCAATTAAAAAAAATATCCCCGCTTGACCACGGCAATTTACATATCCATGAAATGCAATGCAAATCAGCACAGAAATTGTTTCAAGCAAAAACGAAAATTTTGCATTTTTTGATTTTCGGCTTAATAAAATAGCAAATAAATCCAAATATTAAAATTGCATAACAACTTGACATGCAGACTTTTCTAGGATAACGGTACATTGAAAACTTTTTTTGAAAATATTTTTGAGATTAGAGGGTGCTTATTACCCTGAAAAGTACCTTTTTCCAAAAAATAAAAATAAAATTGAATCTTGGTCCAAAATGGGTAAACATTAATTTGAGCCAAAGTCGATCATTTTAACTCGAAGTTTTGGGGTTTTCAAAAATGTTAACCGAAAATTCTTAACTTTAATCGAAGGACGCCATGGGTCAAACTGGTATGATTTCGCTTAAATTAAGTTTAAATGAAAGCTTGCCACAAGTTCTAAAAAAATGGAAACCAAATTTTTGATTTATTTTAATTCTTGAACGTACTAAAAAACCGCCATTTTTGGAATTTGGAAAATTTTTAAAAAATCCCAAATTTTTATACAAGGACGTTAAAATAATGGGATTAAAACGGGTAAAATAATAGGATTTGACTGAAACTAAGTTTAAATGAAAGATTGTCTCAAGCGGTATGAAATGATCATGGGAAGGAATTTTTTAGAACTTTTGAGCGAAGAAAAAACCGTCTTGTATTCAAATTTAAAATTTTTCTTTTTTGTCGAACAAAAAAAACATCAATTCACCGTATTCGCCCAAGCAAAAAAAAACATACCTTTATTTAAAAAAAACGAAGAATGTAGTAGAATTTTTGCAGAATCTGAGACTTTTTTCCTATAGAAAAAGATTTGGATTCTAAGAAATCTTTTCTACAGAAAAAGTCTCAGATCCTTAAACTATAGAAAACTTTCATTCTGAGACTTTATTGGGATATTTTCCTATAAAAAAGCTCTCAGATTCTAAGACTTGTTTCGTATAGAAAAAATTTTAGATTCTGAGAACTTTTTTCAATAGCAAAGGTCTCAGATTCTGAGCCTTTTTCCTATAGAAAAAGTCTTAATTCTAAAACCTGTTTTCTATAAAAAAGCCTCAGAATAGAACTTATCTCAAATTCTGAGATAATATTCCTAAGTCTTAGATTCTGAAACCTTCTTCCAATAGAATAAGTTTCAACTTCTGAGAATTTTTTTTAACAGAAAAATCCTCAGATTTTGGGACCTTTTTTCTTTCAAAAAAGACTCAGTTTCCAAGACCTTTTTCCATAAAATATGTCTAAAATTCCTATAGAAAAATTTTCAGATTCTTAGGCCTTTTTCCTATCGAAAAAGTCTCAGATTCTGCTATCTTTCTCAGATTCTGAGACATTTTTCCTACAGAAAAAGTCTCAGACTCTGTGACATTTTTTCTATAGAAAAAGTCTCAGACTCTGAGAATTTTTTCTTTTATAGAAAAAGTCCCAGTTTCTAAAACATTTTCCCTATAAGACAGGCGCGGATCCAGGAATTTCATTTGGGGGGGGAGATTTTTTTTACCAAAAAAATTTTGTAAAGCAATAAAGTTTGGTTGGTGTCGGGGGGGGGGGGGGGGGGTGTTTTGTGAATTTTTGTTAATATTTTCAATTTTGTAGAAGAAAACAAAAAAAGTTTTTAGGGGAACTTTTTTTATTCCAAATTTTTTTTCTCAAGGAAACCCTAACTGACCGATTCACTTCATAAATAAGTCCGTTTTTAGTCAAATAAATGTACGTATTCACAATGACGACATACTGTGACTGTCATAAGACAATTTTTATGCTTGAACAGTAAAAACATCAACATTTTTTATACAAAGAAACTCTCGAGAATTGGAAATTTTTGAACTTTGTTGTAGGTTTGTATGGGAAAATATTAATATTATGACTTTACAGTCATAAAAATTTGCTTTTATAAAAATACTGATTTAAAAAATAAAAAATTATACTAAAAGTCAAATATTCGGAAAAAAAATTTTAATGAAGCACTACACTTAAACATGTTTCACTCAAAGAAATTTTCAGATTTTAAGACATTTTTACTTAAGAAAAACTCTTAGATTCTAAAATATTTTTCATATAAAAACATATTCCACTAGCTATACCCGGTCCGCGTTGCTGGCCCTAAGAAAAAAACGGTTTTATGTTTCATTTTAATTTAAATATAGTGTCGGACAAAATTAAAGCACGGGTCCGGGCCCAGCTAGTAACCTTTGGTTCCACCCTCGGTTAGCACTATCTATAGAGAAATCTCAACAAAATCGGTTCAGCCGTTATTGCGTGATTTCGAAACAGACAGACATAACGTTAAGTATAGTACAAAGGGGCTTGTCACTTAACGCATTTTTATCGAATCGTGATAGTCTAAAGTTCCATGCTGCATCCTCGATTCGTACTATCTGTGCTGCAAATTTAATTGACATCAGTTTTGCCGTTTTTGTGTGATTGCGAAAGAGGAGGAAATAACTTTTTATTTATGAAAAACGGGAGTGACATTTTATACCTTTTTGCCAAATTGCGCTCTACATATGACCTACAGTTCCCGCTCGGTTAGTACAATCAGTAGTGACAGATTCGGCTTATCCGTTTTTGCGTAATTTTAAAACAGGCAGATATAACATTCAGTATAAAACAAAGGGGCGTGGCAATTTACGCCTCTTTGTTCAATCGAGGTCAGTATAGTACAAAGGGCGTTGCAATTTTGATCCCTTTTTCCAATAACGATCTTATATGGCCTACATATGCACTTGGTTAGCACTGTATGTAGTGAAAATGTCAAGAGAATCGGTTTTTGCGTGATTGCGAAACAGGCAGACAACGTCCAGTATAGTACAAAGGGGCGTTGCATTTTACGCCCCTTTTTCCAATCGTAGTATAACATGGAATATAGTTCCGAACTCGGTTAACACCATCAGTGCTGAAAATTAAATTAAAATTGAATCAACAGTTTTTGCGTTATTGCGGAGCATGCAGAAATAACATTCAATTCAATACAAAGGCGCATTGCATTTTACGCCCATTTGTCCGATCACGCTCTAATTTGGCACATAGTTAGTACTTGGTTATTACTATTGTTGGTTTAAATTTCATCAAAATCGGTCCATCCGTTTTTTATATATAGATGGCATTAGTGGTGCAATGTAAAAATTCGATTTTGCCCACCCCTCCGCCCACAGACAAAAAAGCATGGCATTTTACGTCCATTAGCCCGATCACGCTCTAATTTGGCATGTAGTTAGTACTCGGTTAGTACTATCTTTTGTTTAAATTTCATCAAAATCGGTCCATCCATTTTTTATATATATTTGTCATTAGTGGTGCAATGTAAAAATTCGATTTTGCCACGCCCCTCCGCCCACACGCAAAAAATTAAAAATCTGACCGCACAGTGTTACTCCCTGGACTATTCTGAATATTCCCTGAAAATTTCATCAAGATCGGTTCAGCCGTTTTCGAGTCCATACGGAACATACATACATACATACCCACATACATACACACATCCATTTTTATATATATAGATTTCTGAGATATTTGGAGACACATTTTCAATAGAAAAATTCTCAGAATCTTTCAACGGAAAAAAATTCTGATTCTTATAGATATTTTGTACTAAAAAAAATCTGAGGTTCTGATACAGTTTTCTATAGAAAAGCTCTTAAACATTTTCCCGATAAAGATCAAAGATTTTGATAAACTTTTCCTATAGAAAAATTCGTAGATTCTCATATTCTTAAACAATTTTCCACAAAAAAAAAAACATATTTCTCCATACAAGAACTCAGATTCTGAAACGTCTGTCCTGTAGAAATGTTATCTAATTCTGAGAAATATTTTTGCAGAAAAATTCTTGCCAGATTCTGAAACTTTTTTTCTAAGGTAAAATGTCCAGTTTCTGAGGGATTTTTTCTATAGAAAAGAGATTTTTCTTAAAATTAGATATACTTTTTAAATAAAAGAAAAATCTTACATTCAGAGGCAAATAAGTATCAAAATTTTTTTCTAAAGATAAAGTCTGAAATTCTGAGACATTTTTCTTTAAACATATTTGAGATAATACTTTTCCTTAAATGATAAGGATAGTTATTCGGTTAGAAGATTCCCACGACTCGATTGTCATTTAAGTTTCTCATACGCAATTTCTTTAATTCTGAAACATTTTATAGAGGCTATGTGTGCTGATGATTTACAGCTAAGAATTTTTTTACATCCTGACCACTTTCTTTCTATGTTTGTTCCTTCCCTTTTCCTTTCTTTTTTTCTTTTCTTTCTTTCTTTCTTTCTTTCTTTCTTTTTTTTTCTTTTTTTCTTTCTTTTCTTTTTTTTTGAAAACATTTTGGGGGGGGAGAAATCCCATTCTCCCCCCCCCCTGGATCCGCGCCTGCTATAAGAAGAGTCTAAATAATTTTTTATGCCAAAAATGTCACGTTCACAACTACTTTTCCTGAAGAAAATTTTTTGTCTTAATAAAAACTTCTAGATTGACAGATTTTCAGATTTTCTTTTAAAACTTTTCCTTTAAGAATTTTCAGATTTTTCCTATAAAAATTTTTATTTTCCCCTTAAAATTTTTCGAAATTTTAGCTACACTGATAGAAATTTGTGCATGACAATAATGAAAATCTACATTAATGAAGTTTTTATTTATTTCGGTTTGAGTCCATATTAATTATTTCTGAGAAATAATTATTTTTGTTGTACAATGAGAAAATCTGAAAAATTAATTGACAACACAGGCTAAGTGGAGATGTCGACAGCTTTCGGAAGAAGCCACCCTTCCTTCGTCAGCACTCTTCGATTGTCACTGTAGGTGTGTAAGATTTAGATCAGCTATTTAAACGTACATTAAGGTGAAAAAGCGAACGGGAATTATATCACATTTCATTACCCATATGTTACGTTTAGCACGAACTTAATGAATCTATTTTTAACTTTTTTCCAACACAGTTGTAATTTCTTACACTGTAGTAGATTTTCTCAGAGTTGCAACCCTTAGTAGGACTTTTCAAGTCTTGAAAAATGTCCGTTAGGTTTGAATTTATATTTCGTATTTCTAATTCTTAGAAATATTACTAAATTGCATTGTACCTTATGAGTTGAGTTTTAATTCTGTTTTATATATTGTTGGACTTTATATTTTATAACTGAAGTTTTTATTTATTTCGGTTTGAGTCCATATTAATTATTTCTGAGAAATAATTATTTTTGTTGTACAATGAGAAAATCTGAAAAATTAATTGACAACACAGGCTAAGTGGAGATGTCGACAGCTTTCGGAAGAAGCCACCCTTCCTTCGTCAGCACTCTTCGATTGTCACTGTAGGTGACAATTTAAAAATTACTTTTTATTTTAAATTTCACAAAAAAGTCTGACAAATCACTTTCACATATTTTTTTATCTATAGACTACACTCAGTTTTCTCTCACAAAATTTTACTATACCATTAACTTTTAATACACCCAGCAAAAACTTCGCTTACCAAGTAATTAATTTAGGGGGTTAGCAAAAATATGAGTTACTAGTTACCTCCCAATTTCGATGTTAATTACTTTAACACGGTGATGTCATTGGAGGTAACCTCATTTTGCCTTTTTTGGCGCAGTGTAATGCTAATGGTAATTAGTAGTATTCAAAGCCATTACCACGTAAGCGAGACAGGAAGGGGTACCCATTACCACGTTTTTGCTGGGCATAAGTAAAACCCCGAAATAATAAAAAGCGACGCGAGTTTAATAAATACTTTTAATTAATCAATAACATTTCATTTTAAATTTCGTATAAAAATAAAAATCACAAATTTTTTCGTATCGCTCTGATCAGCTGTTTTTTGCGCGTAAACTAGCAGACTAAGAAGAAGAAGAACTAACAGACTAAACAGACGCGGCACAACAGGTGTCAAAAAGGCTCTATGAAATAAGGCCCCAATGAAATAAGACCCCAAACCAAAAATGAAATAACGCCCCATTTTTTGGGGCTTCATTTCATTATGAAACAACACCCCAAAAAATAAATGAAATATGCCCCCAATGAAATGAAACAAAACCCCAAAGATAAAATGAAATAACGCCCCATTTTTGGGGCCTTATTTCATAATAAAATTAAGCCCCATTTTGAAAATGAAATAAGGCCCCAATTTAAAAACAAAAATAAATATTAAGTCCGTTCGATAAGCTTATCTACTATTTCATTATAAAATTACTCCAAAATTTTTGGTAAATTAAAAATTTTATGCATATGTATATGAGCAATTGTCATTAACTTTTAATATTTAAGAAAAAAAAAATTGCGATTTTTTTTTCGTGGCACATTGATAAGTCTTTGTAGCTTTTTTTTTTTTTTTTTCAAGGGGTGATCTAGCCCTAACGGCCGGCACCGCGACCCTTATGGGTCTTTTGTGCCAAGATCCATTAATCTAATTCAAACTCTGTTCAATGTTCCTAATGAACATTATAACAGAGGATGGAGAAGCTAGCCTTATATCCTCAGAATTAAGCAATTCCCTGTCTAAGAACCGTCTTCTGATCCTACATATTGCGATGCATTCACATAATATGTGTTGCGTTGTCTCCACTTCCTCAAGACAAAGTCGACACAAAGATGATGCACAAAGGTTTAAATTATGCAAGTGATAATTTACCTTATAATACCCGGTGAGAAAACCTGTCAGTAACCTAATGTCACTTTTGGTGTGATTAAGTATACTTCCATATGATAATGGAGTGATTAGTGCCTTGGATTGTCGTAGACCTCCTGAATTTTCCCACAAGTTTAAGAAGTCGGTTCTTTCCAAACCCCTAATCATGTTCGAGAAGGTGGACCAGTTTACCCCACAATAGGGTTCGGGTCCGGTCATAGGAGTAGCGGAGGCATTTCTAGCAAGCTCATCCGCTATCTCATTACCCTCAAAACCTCTATGACCAGGGATCCAAAATAGAGTAATTTTGTTTCTCCCGGCCAGCTGCTGAAGGGTATCAAAACATTCCAGTGTCATTTTGGATTTGAATTCCCAAGAAGACAGTGCTTGAAGTGCTGCCTGGCTATCAGAGAAGATTGAAATATGAGTACCCTTCATACCCTTTGCAATATTAACCCTAGCGCATATTGTAATAGCCTGAATTTCAGCCTGAAAAACTGTAGGCCACCTACCCATTGGTTCGGAGATCCGCGTGTTTGGACCGTAGACACCAGCGCCAACTCCAGAGGACATTTTGGATCCGTCAGTATACCAGTTTAGGCTTCTAGTATCCACATATGGACCACCTTCATCCCACTCTGGTCTACTCGGTATCACGATCTCAAATTTCCTTCCAAAGCGAAGCACAGTGTTTACTCAATCCGTCGGCATATCCAGGTTTTCCCTAATTCCTATTGAAGAAAGAATATTGGAGTGACCGCTCAAGTTGCGGGGGTCAGAGTAATCGATATTCATTCTACGCGCAGCCATAGTTGCCGTAGATCTAATAAATATGTCGAGAGGTGTGAGACCCAAAATGGCTTCTTGGGCCAAAGTTGGGCAGGTTCTCATAGCACCCGTGATTAGAGTGCAGGCCAGACGCTGTACCTTGCCTAGTCTTACGGTGGCATCCCCCTGTATAGTCTTCGGCCACCAGACTATGGCAGCGTACGTCATGATCGGTCTTACAATCATCTTGTAGATCCACATGACCATTTTGGGGCTCAATCCCCAGGTCCTACCAACAATCCTATTCGCTGCCCATAATGCCGCAATAGCCTTTCTGATAGTGCCGTCTAAATGTGAATTCCAAGTAAGTTTCGTATCCAAGATAACTCCCAGATACTTAACCTCCTTAGAGAGTTGGATAATAGTATTCCCTACGGAAATTATACCTAAATTGAGATTTCTTCTCCTAGTAAACGGGACTATAATAGTCTTGTTAGGGTTAATGGAAAGACCCTGTTCAGTGCACCAGCCCATTACCAAACGTAGAGCGTTGCACATAATATCCGAGATGATATTATCGAATTTACCAGTTACTATGACTACTAAATCGTCCGCGTAACCTATTGCCTGATAACCCATATTATCTAGCCTCTGAAGCAAGTCGTCTATCACCAAGGACCAAAGTAGTGGAGATAGGACGCCGCCCTGAGGACAGCCTTTAACGGCATTCACTGTGACTCGAGTGCAACCCATAGATGCGGTTATTTCCCTGCTCTCTAGCATGTTCTTAATCCATCTACTTGTACCCTGATCTACACCTATACACCGAAGTGCAGATTCAATGGAGTCATAACCAGTATTATCAAAAGCTCCCTCAATATCCAGAAAGGCACAAAGAGCTATTTCCTTGTCCTTATGGGCTTTTTCTATAACCGTCACCAGATGATGTAAAGCCGAATCAGTAGATTTGCCTTTTGCATATGCATACTGATTCCTGTGTAAAGGATATTGATCCAAGTATGTGGATCTTAAGTGAAGATCCAGTAATCTTTCCATAGTCTTCAGTAGGAAGGATGTAAGACTTATGGGTCTATACGATTTTGGCAATTCAGCCGGTCTATTTCCAGCTTTAGGTATGAATACAACATTTACCTTCCTCCAAAGAGAAGGGATGTGTCCAAATATAAAGCTGGATCTAAAAACAGATACTAATGTATCTAAAAGAAAGTCTAACCCATTCTGCAAAAGAGCGGGGAAGATTTCGTCCCCCCCAGGGGATTTAAACGGATCAAAGGACTTAATGGCCCATCTAACCTTATCCGGGTCGAAGATGACGCCTGAAAGATTAGATGTTCTTCTACAAAATCTTGTGGGGTCGCGTATAATATTATTTCCTGAAGGATCACAAATGATCGAATCAGGAAAGTGAATATGTAATAACAACTCCAAAGTCTCCTTTCGGTCCTTGGTATATATACCGTTATTTCCCCTTAAAAGACCCATTTCGTTCGTAGAGGATTTCACTAACGTTTTATGTAGTCTTGCGACTGTAGGAGTATCTTCTATGCTTTCACAGAATTTCCTCCAAGATGCCCTTTTGGATCTTCTAATTTCCTTGTTGTACTCAGTCAGAGAACTTCTATAAGTATCCCAGTTCCCAGTACGTTTGGCCTCATTAAAAAGTTTTCTAACTTTCTTCCGCATATCATCAAGAGCACCACTCCACCATGGGACCTTACGTCGTACCTTTTGTTGACGTATTGTGCTGCTTTCATGATACGAGGATTTAATCACTTGATCAAGCTGTCCTGCTGCCACTTCTAGGTCCCCTATGGAACCAATATCGGTGATCAGCAGGTCAGCTTTAGAAGCGATAGATTCCCTATAAGAAATCCAGTTAGTATTTTTCCTTGATATAAACTCTTGAGTGAGTGACAGATTGCCCGGAATGTCAAATCGAATGTGCTGATGATCAGACATTGAGACTTCATCTGACACCCTCCAATTGTTTATATAAGTGGATATGAAAGGACTAGCTAAAGTGAGATCTAATACCTCCTCCCTAATAACATTAATAAAAGTAGGTTTGGATCCCTTGTTCAAAATATCTATCTGATTAAAACCTAAATAATCAAGAAGATCCCTACCCCTATCATTTATGTTGCTACTCCCCCATATGGTATGATGTGCGTTGGCATCACACCCAATTATAAACTGAAAGTTGTTTTTCTGACAATAACTTACCAGCTTTGTGACCTCCACCGGAGGTATCGGTCCCTCACCTGCAAAGTATGCTGAGGCACAGACTACTTCCCTCGTTCCCTTCTCCGTTGGAACCTCAATAATGGCCGACACCAAATCCCTCTGGATGAATTCTGGAATGGGGAGAAAATTTATGTGTTTATCTATTAAGATCGCCGTTCTTGGCGGAACATCGATACAATTTTGTAGCTTAATATCATTATAAATAAGTAATTCAAATCCGTTCGCGTGCATTAATTTAAGCGATCGCACCCAAAACTATGGCGGTTTAAAGTTAACATTTAAAAAAAAATTGTCAAAATTACATTTTTTATCCAAAGTTTACCAAACATACCATTTTGTATTATAATTACCTAGAGCTAAAATACACATTCAAACATGCATAAAATCTTTGCTAAATATCGAGATATTTGCATTAAACCAATTTTTTTTCAGCACAATTTCCAATATTTTGGAAATAAAAATGTTCCCAGCGGTTTAATTTTTTTTAGAAAAATATTACCAAATGTATTAAAAAAATCTCAACAAATTCTTAGTTAACACTATTACTCTATCTTTAATAGGTAAGAAACAGCAGTGGTTTAAAGGGAACATTTTTGAAAAAAAAGAATTTAATAATTTTTGATTTACTTTTTTTTTTTAATATTTAAAGTCTGATTTTACAGTGTTGTCCTTCACTGAATATTAAAACTATTCAAAGTATGATTAATAATGACTATATTAAGGTTATTACGAAATATTTAAACGTTATTACTAATTTTATTAAGGTTATAAAAAATTTTAGCGATTTTTCGCGATTTTCGCGACTGCAAAAATCAATGGACTAATTTTGAAATATTATTCGAATAAGACATGTCAAAATCTATCAAAATACATTTCTTTTCTACTTTATTTTAAGTAATTTAAGATTTTATATAAGCATTAAATTTAAAAGTATCAAAAATTTACAACCACCAAAAACCACTAAAACGTCAATTGTTTTTGGGTGCGAATGGATTGAAGATAAAGCATTAAAAATACTACCAAACGCGCTTTTCACTGACCAATTTCGATAAGCGGCCTGGATGTGCCTTACAAAAAACGAAAAACAGAAAAACGCCGCGGAATTCGCCAATATTAACTTTTGATCAATGTTGCTTTCCATGATTTATTATATTTGCACATACCATTATTTCTACATGTTCAACTTTCAGCCATGCACATTTGGCTGCCAAATAATGCAAAACTAAAATATCGAAATTTTGCAAAAAATTTAAAAAGCTCATAAAATTTTTGCAATTGAATATTTTTTGGGTGCGTTTGTAAATCAAGTGGGAAATGGTAAATTATAAAGTTCACAAAGCATTCGGAACCATTCGGAATAAAACTGGGAGTGTGTCTCGCAAAAAACAGACTTTTTAAAAAATTCACGTTTTTTCATCACATCTTTGGAGAGCTGCAGCTTCGCAACCATTGCGAGCACATCACTCGAATCAGTCTCAGATTGTGCATATTTACAAGGGCTTTTACCATGTGTATTTGAATTTTAAAATTACAGTTTGCACCAAAAGCTACAATCAAAAAACCTCGAAAAATTAAAAATTGAAAAAAATTGGTATCAAATATTTAGGTCCATGTAACTTTTTTCTTATTGATGGCACATCCACTGAACCTACACCAAATACTTGCCTAAGTCTACTGATTAAACGGTATTAAATTTGGAGCAATAGCTTTAACGCACCCAACAATATGGAACTTTGAACGAAAAATTTCATGAGAGTATCAAGCGATTTTTTTACATTTTTCAACTTTGCACGTTCCTTACCATGAGATAATGAGACTATTTGCGCTGTGCCTTTGCAGAATTACTCATTATGGTTCCCTTAACATATATTCATTCACAGGTACCACCTAGTTTACAAATAAAAATGTTATTGCGAAATTAGTAAAATATCACAAGCGTTAAAAGTTAATGACAAAAGTCCATATATAAAGGACTACTACTACAAGCCGAAATGCGCGCTGCGAGTGAACGAAAAATTCCGGATACGTCTAAATAACTGCTTTTATTGACCAGGGCGTGGCACATTGGATTGTTTAAGGTATTAGCACAATGGACTTGGCGAAATTTTCTTCGATTTTGTACAACCTACCGTCATCGTTAATATATCTTTCATAACATTATAATATGATGCTTGTTTTAAAAATATTTAAATGCACGTGGTGATGAAGAAAGCGCCGCAGGCGAAAAATTTTTACAACAGATTTTTCGTCTGCGGCGCTTTCTTCATTACCACATGCATTTAAATATTTTTAAATCAAGCATCATATTATTTCATCAGTAATTAAATAGAATCCTAGAAATGCCCAAACATTTAACCAGTTTTAATTCCTTTTCGAGGTTTGTAAATATATTATGATATAACCAGTTTTAATTCCTTTTCGAGGTTTGTAAATATATTTAAGACAAAATTTATTATTGATTAAGTTCTGAGAGAAAAATTTTAAATTAATATAGAGATTTAAATTCATAGTCGTAAGATGTTTCTCTTCCGATCTTACAGCGAAATTTATAAAATACTTATCACAGATTCAGTAGGCGCGTTAGCAATTGCACTAATCTTTTTAATTTCATTTTATTTTGGACTTATTTCTGTGAAAATTATTTCATTAGCAGTCTTTTTCATTGCGTCGTTGGCTTCCGCAGATTTCAGAAAAAATTAAATAACACCCCAAAATATTATTTGGGGCCTTATTTCATTCCTAAAATTTGGGGACTTATTTCATAATGAAATAAAGCCCCAAAACAAAAAATGAAATAAAGCCCCAAATAATGAAATAACACCCAAATTTTTTTTAGTAAAAATTTGTGGGGCCTTATTTCATTTTTGGGCCTTATTTCATTGGGGCCTTATTTCATAGAGCCGTCAAAAAAAGCAAATTTTATAAACAAAACTTAAATGGAATTTTTTAATGAAACTACGAAATCTAATGAATCAAGATTAATGAAAATTTTGTACAAGATGTATGAAATTTCATTCAGCATATGAAATATTTCATTGTTGTAATAAAACAACGTTAATGAATTCCATTCATTAGTGATATGGAGCATTTTTTTATCAGTGTGTGACAAATTTATCAAAAAAATTTTCCGTTCAGAAAGTTTCATTCTTTTTTCCTCTTCCTCTTTTCCTTTTCTTTAATTTTCTTTCTTTCCCTTTTTCTTTTTTAAATTTGGTCTGGGCCTTGTAACCGCGCATGTGCTTAAACAAAACTGGGAGATGTATTTTGAATCTAATTTCACCAATTCGAATTTTATCAGAATCTGACTCCTAGTCCCTTAAAATACATGAAATATTAGGTGTTTAATTTGTATGTTGTTTGTTGATTCTCTAACAATTAGTGTGCTTTGATAACCTAATTTAATCTGGATTTAATTAAACAATTTTTTGCCCTGGCCCCCATAGTGTCTATCGGCAATAAATATAACCCTTTATTACCCAAATTTGGTTTAAGTATAGTTTTTACATTAATTAACTATCTAACCAAATATATAGTCAATCCGTCCATGTTTGGACAAAGGACCGCATTTTTTTAGTCGGTCTTAACCTAATGTAATTGTCATACTAGTTTTTCATTTAAAAATATGCACGCCCCTGACTGAATGAAATAAATATTTCTATATAAACTTATTCTTTGTTACATATGTATGTAAAGGAATAATCAAAATATTTATACAAATCTTGGGGAAATTTCTTTCTGTCTTCAAAATATTTTTACAAATATACGTACTATGTTGAAAACAACAATACGTAAATATGTTAAATTGTTAACTACAAATGATACTTGATATACAAACTCATTCGTAGTCAGGGAGTTTTTTTTACACTTTTACTTAAATATGATTTTCAGATGATCATAAATAAATTTTTTGTTTCCAAAATGTTTCTTTCTAGTATACTTTTCCTTTTTTTTTGGAAACGGATCTTCTGCGTTAATCGAGATATAGGTGTAATACAAAACTAACTGTTGTTTATTGATTTTTGTTCTGTTGCTAAATTCAACTTTCCTTTTCCTTTTATTATTTGGTCCTTCATACATTTGTTATTTATATACAACTATAAAATATTAACTTTGAATATCTAAATGTTAACATTGAATTTATACACTCAAATTAAAATCTTATGAAAGTGTTATGGAATTTTAATAAAATAAAATAGTGGCTTGCTTTTTAATTAAACATAACTCGGTAGGCGTAAAATAGTGCCATATATGAACCAGCCTAATCCACATCCAACAAATATATAAAATCCGTACACTGAGGGAAAAATCGTAATCAAATCAAAAATTTTCATACCATTTTTGAAATCCTCAATTTTTTAAAAAAGAAATTTAATATTGGAGTTGAATTTTACAAAATTTAATATGTTTCGGTCTTGATTAGAAGGGCTTATTGTAAAAACTCGATAAGCAACATTTCATTTTATGGCGGGTTTTGCCTTAAAGCTTTTGAAATAATGTAGAAAATAGATCTTTTGAAGAATTTTCATACTCAAGATGCTTGAACGAAGGGTTAAAGCAACACTTCTGCCAAAAACCAATCAATAAAATATTAGTATATGGGGCAAAACGCGTCAACGGTCCACACCCAAAAACAAATGTTGTCCGATTCAAGTTTAATTTTGGCAAAATATTAGGTTAATGATAGGTAGTATAAATTACAAATATAAAATTTTTTGATGAAATATTGGCAGAGTTACAGGGTTGGGAAGTTTTGATGTTTTTGAAAAGAATATATTTTGGTGAATTTTAATTAACACTTTGATGAAACAAAAATTATAATTTAAAAAACTAATTTTAAAGTCTTTTTGATGGCCTTTAAAATGGCATTTGTGGTTTTTTTGAAAAAAATAAATTTGACCTTAAAACTCAAGGTCAAAATATTAAGTTGTAATTATCTTATAAGGGTCGCACTTTTAAATTTTTTTCACTAAGCCCATTAGAAAGCTTGACATTTTTTTTAATTTCGGTTTTTTTAAAAAAAATGGTATGTATGAAACTTTATGAGAAATCAATTTTTTAGGAGTATATGACACTCAAATTGTACTGAAATCGCTTTAATCTGCATATAATCACAACAACAAAAATCAATGCTTAGATAAAGTGTGCGTTGTAAACACACACAACAAACGTTGCACGCATAAAAAATAAAGAAATCAGTACAGTTTGGGTGTTATGTACTCGTAAAAAAATTGATTTCTCATAAAGTATCATACATACCATTTTTTTTAAAAAAACCGAAATTAAAAAAAATTTCAACCTTTCTAGTGGGCTTAGTGAAAAAAATCTAAAAGTGCGACCCTTATAAGATAATTACAATTTAATATTTTGAACTTGAATTATAAGGTCAAATTTATTTTTTTCAAAAAAAACACAAATGCCATTTTAAAGACCGTCAAAAATACTTTAAAAGTCGTTTTTAAAATTAAAATTTTTGTTTCATCAAACTGTTAATTAAAATTCACCAAAATATGTTCTTTTCAAAAACATCAAAACTTTCCAACCCTGTAACTCTGCCAATATTTCATCAAAAAATTTTATATTTGTAATTTAGAATACCTATCATTAACCTACTATTTTACCAAAATTATACTTAAATTGGACAATATTTGTTTTTTGGTGTGGACCTTTGACGCGTTTTGCCCCATATATATATGTCCTTTATTTAATTAAATATTAATAGAAATAGAAATACATATCGATTTTTAATTAATACTTAAATAAAAGTTCAAAGTGAACATAGGGCGTCAAAAATATTAAGAAGAATATTAGTAGAAGGCGAAAAACACAAAAAAATAAAATGTTGCTTATCAAGTTTTTGCAGTAAGTCCTTCATTAGAAAATTATATTTTTTCAAATTAAGTATGCAAGAACTCATTTTCATTTCATGATGGCGCCATGCTGAACATTACCAATTTGATTATGAACAGTTGTCAACAATTTTAACAACGACGCTTAAAAAATGCCGCAAAAAGTATTGTGGTGTAAAATTAGTGAAACTTTTAAAAACCAATGAAATATAATAAAGTGAAACAATAAATATGTAATAAGAGTTTAAAAAAATACAATTTGTATAAATAAAGTCAATTTACTTTTGACATAAGGTGCATAAGTTGTTGGTGTTCACGTGAAAAATCTGTCAAACTCCATATAAAAAAAATGTTTTTGGCAACGCGGCTTTATAGTAGGGAAATCGTTTAACCCATTCCTGCCTAATGGGTATTTAAATACCCAAAAAAGTGTTGATACTTAAAAAAATTTAGCGCGGGCTAGATGGAAGATATCGGGCTAATTCTTTTTTCATAAAAAAGAGAAGAGATTGGGCTAAATGTGAACATTTAACAAGATTTTTTTTGTTTTGTTTAACTTTTGTTTTTCACTGACAATAATCGAAGATTTTTCTTAATCGAAATACTCAGGAAAAGTGCACCTAAAACGTGATGCGGGGGGGGGGGGGGGGGGTAAGAACAATTTTGGTTTTCACGAAAATTTATTGGAGTTATTTTGACACCCAATAGAAACTTTTTAGACCCCTTTCAGCTCAAACAAAAAATAAAAGTAAAAAATTACACGGCATAATACCCATGTCATATCTCAGGTCGGAGCTGAGGTAAATTTTTTTTTATTTTTTCTAGCAACTTCTGTGGTCTTCCAGGTACACATGTCAAAATTTCATCAAAATCGTACGGGCCGATCTATGGGCAGGCAGTAATGGGTTAAAATGATTTCAAGTATATAAAACCGAATTTATTTTGCAATAAAATGGACATTTAAGATTTGTTGTAATTGTTTCTTTCTCTAATATTTATATTTTCGTTTTTAATAGTTTTTGTTACGATTTTAGGCGTTTAAAAATTTTTCATGTGAAAACAACTTAGCCTAAAGTAACCTGACCAACTGGTTTTGTCTGAAAAGAGGGACTGAAAGGTTGAAAAAGCGGTATTTTGGTCCAAAAAGCAGGACTTTTTTATATCCTCGACTTAATAACCGCACAAATTTTGATGTTTCAAAAATGCATTTTAAATGCAAATGCATTTTTGAAGTGCATTTTTCAAAAATTTACCCCTTTGGATTCTTTTTTAATTATCATATTCGCAAAGTTTACAATTTTTACTACAAAATAATGTACTCCTAATAATGTACCCACCGTGTGTGCTATTTTTAATTATTTTTTTTAAAGTTTCCAAATATATTAAATAAAACTAAAAAAAAATTTAAATAACGTGATTTTTTTTAAATATTCTAAAAAATATCACACACAGTGGGTCCATTATATAAAAAATTAAATGGTTTTATTTTAAATAAAACATGACTATCACTTCATTTTGACTATGTGCGACTTTGATTTTAACAAAATACATTTTCAAATCGAAGTTCTTTCAATTCATTTTTAAAAAATTTTTGTTACTCGAGTCATATTAAAAGTGTCTATAAATATTTTCAAATTGAGAAAAAACAAAGTTTGTAGACTTTTGTCACTGTTTTACTTTAAATATGAGATTGTTTTTGCTTGATTTGAGAATTTTTTTTCTTAGTGTATGTACCGAAAAAAACTAATGCTTCAATACTCAGATCCCACGCATGCTCCACCGTTCTAAGATTATTCAAGTTTTACTGGAACATGCGTCGAAGCTGGGTTAGTCAAATGATCAAGTCGGTACGCTAATGATCATGTTAGGGCCTCACCGTCTTCGTTTAAGTCCACTTGGGTTCACGAAGTCACTTGTCACTGTCGATCTGTATTATCGATATCTAGCTTTACCACTTAAATGTGCCGAGTGGGTTGATAGACGCATGATAGTTTTTATTAAAATTAAAAGCCGTCCCGTGCCCGATTAATTCACCGAAACACAATTTTCAGTGATTTCCAAATGTCCAGACACCTACACTCAAAAAAAAAAAACTGTAATGTTAGCAAAAAAAGCTTGTAAACCTACAAGAAAATTTGCTGATTTTGAACCCACAATTTTTTTGCTAAAGTTAGCAAAAATGTTTTGCCAATAATTAGTTAACTAAATATTTTTTTTTTTTTGAACTTAGTTTATACACATCTGAGGACCCCATTGGGTTCGGACCCGATAGGTCCAGACCCGGATGGGCCTAGACCTAGTTGGGTTCCTTAAAAATTGTCATAGTTTTTGATCCAAAATTTGTGTCCGTTTCGCTCTACCTTGCTTAGTTTTTGAGATACGTGATTATAGGGGACCACTGGGGTCTTGAGAATTAAAAAACTCGATAACTTCAAAAATATTACTCGGAGAGTTTTTGACTATTTTGCGGTCTTGTTCTACGTGTTGAGAGCTACAAAAACGCTTTTGGACTTTTTCTTGTGTCGGCAATATTTACCGAGATATGAGCATTTTAAAATTTTCGGGAATGCTAACTTTTTTGGATCCAAAGTTAGGGCCCACTAGGGTCCACACATGTGAAGAGGACCGGCGATACTATGGAGATTCTAAGAACCAAAAATGGCCTCCATTTTGCTCTATCTGGCTTAGTTTCCGAGATAGCGCCATTTTAAGTTTTCTGAAAATAAAAAAAAATTTACCATTTATTTTGCTAATATTAGCAAAAAATCTTGTAAAAATGTAGTCAACTCAACTTCAAATTTAGCAAAAGAAATTAGTTCAAAGTTTGTTTAAAATTGCTAATGTGCTAAATGAAGTTTACAAGAATTTTTTGCTAACATGCTAATCTCAACTAAAAATTTGCTAAAAGTTAGCTAACTAGCGTAAGCAAAAAAAAATTAGTAAATCTACTAACGTATTTTTTTTTGAGTGTACAAGTGTGCCACAACCTCAGATCCGGCGACATTTCTTTTACACAAAAATTTTTAGATTTTGAGAATTTTTTTGCATAGAAGAGTTCTCAGATTCTGAAACATTTTTCATATGGAAATAATTCTCAGATTCTGAGACATTTTCGTATAGAAAAATTAAGAGATTCTGATACATTTTTTTGTATAGAAAAATTCTCAGAGTCCGATACATTTTTCGTCATTTGATGTAATCCTAATTATGATTATAATCAGTTAAAATTAAAAACTAACATTATTTAATGGGTGTACGATTGTTTATATATGAATTGTATGTATTTCTTGTATTTTACATTCACTCTAAACGTGTAGTAAGTATTAAACATTTAAATGGAAACTTTTTTATATAAAAGTTTTTCTATTCCAATGTGTGTGTGTAAAAATATTTGTGCAAGTGTGTATTTGTGTATTAAAGTTTTATATTTAGATATTCTCATTATAATCTTTACCCATAGGATTAGAAGAAGTTTACTTTTACTTTATTTGCATACTTTTTTTTTTGACTAAACAATATCCTTTAAGTTAAAATTGATTTTTAACAAATATTTTAAATTGAAATTTTTCAATTTACTATCACAAAAAATACTATCACAAAAAATCCCAATCATAGAGTTAATCTTAACTAAATGCATTTGAATATTGAATTTTATAACAATTTTGAAATTTGTTTGTATTTTCTTGTTTCAACATAGCGCATGAGCAACAAATATTAGCGAAAATGTTACTGATACGCTGCGTTGAAACAAGAAAATGCAACAAAATTACAAAGTTGTTATAAAATTTAATATTCAAATGCGATTTTACCATTTTTCCAATATTTAACTCCGCCTCCTGAGTCCAGTTTTTGAAAAATTGCAAAATCAAGTACTCAATTTTCTTAGTTTAATGTAGGGCTATCCATACAACCTACTTAGAAATTGATGGGACAGATGATAAATTTTGAAATTATTTGAACGAATTATTAAATACCGCAGTAGTCGTAGTTTAATGCGTTGTAATTATTATTATTTGTACAAAAAAAGTTCCTCGATTGAAAATTTTTTTACGAGTTTTTAACAAAAAATATGTTTTTTTAACGTACCAATTTGTAACATACTAAATACTAGTTTTGGAGGTGATACAAAAATTGTATTTAAGTGTAAGTCGGTTGGCTATGCGTGCACTTTCTGGTCAGACAATTGCTTCGCTGGGATCTAGGGAGCTGCACGATCTCTCTGATTTATTGGGTTGGGAATAGAAAATTAGCAAAATATCGGGTCCTTGACCGATATTTCGATGCGTTACATACGGAATGAAAAATTGAGTATACCGCCACTCTGTGGTTGGCAAATGGCGTTCTTTAGAGGTTGGTTTAGATTTTGTAGGGGACATTTTTTCCCTCCTGTTCCGATTTTCCCGTCTCCGAACTTTACCAGCCTTTAACCATTAATCATAATCGAGAAAAACCTCATGAGTCAAGCTCTTTTTGTTTTTGAACTGTATCGCTAGAATAATTTTGAATCCATCACTGATAAATAATATACTCTATAGGATTCTCAACCGATATTTCGAAGTGTTGCACATGGTATGAAAAACTGGTACACTTCCGTACTGTGAGAGGGCATAAAAATAACTTCCATAAAATTGTATGGAAAACCTTCAACCACATTTTTATAATCTACACCACTCTGTGTTGCAGGGTATAATGAGTTAGTGCTAATGTTTGTACCTACCCGAAATATTGGTCTAGACCAACTTTTGAGTACACACATTTTGAGTCGATTTAACGATTTCCGTTTATACTTCCATATTAAATTTGGAAAAATTTAGGCCCTTACCACAAGAAAACAAAAAGTCTATTTTAACAAAAGTTTTATTTTAAATTTCAAATTTTCAATACATTTTTTGAAAGTCGATTTTAAAAACAAAAACAATTTGTATAGAAATAAAATTAAAAGCTCATTTTAAATTTGTTTTATTTTCTTGTGGTAAAGCTGTTAGTTTTTAGGAGAAACTTGTTTCCCTATGTTTTCAGTTTGCTTATTTACGAAGTTAACAAGTATATAATCACATACAAATAATTATTGGCTAAAAGTTTTCAATTAAATCTATTGATCAACAAAATTTAAATGAGTCAATCAATGTTTTGATTAAAATTTGTGTTATTTTCTTTAACTGTCGAATAACAAATTTTCAACATACCAATTTTTTGTTCGCTTTAATTTATTTGAATAGATTAATTTAAAAATATACAATACAATCTGGTCTTATTTTTTTTATTGTTGGCAACATATTGGAAAGCAAAAAAGATGAATTTTTTTGATAATTTAGTCATACACTTAAAAAATTATGTCATTAACTGTTTGTAGCTTATTTGAAAAATTTTACGTTTAGTCGTTTTTAAAAGAAAAAACATTTGTTTGATGTTCAGTTTTTATTAATGACTACTGCTGTTCTTTGTTTCAAAAATAACACACTAAAAAATAAAGACTTTCATTAACATTTAATTTTTAAAGTCATTTATTTTTGTTCTGTAAGTAAAAACTACTGATTATTCTTTAAATTTTTAATGATTTGTGTAAATAATTTTTTTTTTTAAATTGTTGGTATTTTTTAATGAGATATCATTAGTTTTTACCTAAACAAGTAGGTTATTTTTTTGTAGAAAAAAGGTTAAAAAAATTATTTATAGAAATATAAAAACATGTTTGTATCACGTGACTTTGGCACGATGGGTAGAGTGTCTGGCCAGAATGTAGAGATCGATTCCCCAAAATTTTATTAAAAATTTTTAAAAAAATATTTCAATTGAAAATTGTAAAAAATAACCTACGAAATGGACAAGTGCGCTACTGATAACAGGCGCACTTCGCACCACTCCGACGAAAGGACTAATTGCTCTGCTTCATTGGCTACCAGTAGACCTTCTCGCAACACAACTAGCCGAGAACACAGCCACTATGCTAGCGGCAATTAACGCATGGTCGTATAAACCATACGGTAATGCAAGAATCCTGCGGCAGCATGGTGCCGCAGAGAACATCGACTACTGCACCCCCATACCCACGTTCGAAACCGGGTTTGTAACAAGGACTCCGGACAGGTCCGATTGGACGGAGGGCCTCGATATTCCTGAGGAGACACTTAAAGTTTTTACTGATGGCTCCAAAATGGACGGCCGGATTACAGGCTCTCATTTCGACTACCGGACCAGTGTATCGTATTTCAAGCCGAGATAATGGCTATAAAACGGGCTGCAGATTGGTTAGGGTGCCAACGGATATCACTCAGGTATATCTGTATTTTCACCGACAACCAAGCGGCTATCAAATCCCTAGCAGGTGTGACCACCACATCTAGAATTGTCCGAGAATGCCGGGCGTCTCTTAATGAGATGGCGAGACATTCGAATTTGGCACTCATCTGGGTGCCTGGACATGTGGGTATAAATGGCAACAGTGTTGCCGATGAATTAGCCAGGCATGGTACGACTCTACTCTCTAACGAGATAGATCATACGCCTGGCATCCCGCTCGGTGCGAGTAAGAGGCTGAACGAAAATTCACTTTTTCAGATAGCCAACGACAGATGGCGACGTGAATCCACGTGTCTCAACACGAGGATGGTGTGGCCCTCATTTGATCGCCGGCGCAGGGGTAGGATCATCCAACTGTCCCGGCCGGAACCAGCTACGCAACCTAGTTGCAGCCGTTACGGGGCACAGTGAGCGATTCGGCGCACACGCCAGTAAAATGGGAATTCCCCACAATGATTACTGCGTGGGATGTCAGGATGTTGAAGAGGAAGATACGGTTGCGCACTTCCTATGCCAATGTCCGGCATACGCCCATCGGAGAGCCAAACATTTTGGTAACCCGATACTGGCAGATTTGACGTGTCTATCCGGCATGGATGTGAATAGGATAATCTCGTTCATCAGGGATTCTGAGCGTTTCAGCTTGGATCCCAGTGAGGCCACTTGAGCACTACTATTCTCTTCACCTTTCTCTCTTCTATCCCTATATTTTGTTTTTCTTATCTCTTCAATAGGTAACACAACGGGACCACGTTTAATGAAGGACCCAAGTGAGCTGTCCAACCTACCTAACCTAACCTACGAAATCATTAATTTTTATTGTTTTCGTAGGTTATTTTTTTGGAATTTGTTGATAAAAATAACAGAACTATCATTAATTTTTAATGTTTTCGTAGGTTATTTTTTTCGAATTTGTTGGTAAAAAAGAATGAAAAAAAAAACGTAATTTTTGAATGTTTAATGTTATTTATTTTAGAAAATTTTGTCAACAGTAAAAAATAAATGTTGATGTTTGTTAAAATAAATGAATAATTAATGGGATGGTTTTCAATTGTTTATTCACTGGTTTTAAGTGTGTTTTTCTTTTATTTTTGCCTACAAAATATTTTAAGTGTAAGCTTACAATTCATTTGTTAAATCAATCATTATATTAATTAACTATAAATAAAAAATATCAAATTTTTTATCAAAATCGAAAAAATGTTTGATTGAAAAAATGTTTAATCAATCACCTACAATTTGATGATTGGTATAACAGTTTTTTTTAATTTATAGGAATTTCAATCAAAAAATTTATTGAATCCGTGTTTTTGTTGATGGAAATTCGTTTCAAATTTTTTCTGTGCATGAGGTATGTTAGTGCCAAACTACAGAATTCAGTACCGTAGTACCGGTAATCCCCTTATTCCCGGTTCTCGGTATTACCGGGAATTGGTACCGGTTTCCCGATTCCTGAAAAATTCCCGGTATTCCCGGTTCCGACGGTATTACCGGTATTCTTGGGACTACCGGTATGAACATTATGTAAATTGTTCTACAATTGAAATCTTTTCTTTACTTCTACCAAAAAAAATACAAAATATGTTAAAAACACCATTTCCATTTTTTATATCTAAAACCGGAAAACTGGTACCAGAGGGGGGAATATCGATAACCGGGAAATGGGGCGACTAGTTTCAATGTCTCAAATTCAATCATGTATCACTAATATACATAATTTTTGAGTCCTCAAACAATTTTTTAAATGCGATGATTCCGTGAATCACAACGTGAGTATGTTCTCATTCTTTAGTCAGAGGTCATAAAAACAGTTATAAAAGTCGTGCTATTTTGAGGTGGGTTTAGTTTCCTACTGGTCCGATTTTTTGGTGCCAAACTTAATGAGCCGTTATGAACCGATTTGTCTGAAACTTAAAATATATATATAAAGAGACAATTCTAAGGTTGGGGTGCCTCCACTTATCGGCCGTATCGGGGATTTAGGGGTTCAAAACTTGGGTAAAAAAAATGGCGAAAAATTGTTTTTTGAGCCATTTCTTCTTTATTACAGTGGATGAAGGTATAAAAACACGAAGTCATGGAGGGTATACTATATAATTTTACAACATCCGAACATCATTCTTACTTATTTGCTTTACTTAAAAAAATATGTAATTCAATTATTCTAATTGTAATATACATTTTTTCATTTAACAACGATTCCGTTCTAAAAGTAAAATGATAATTCTTTATAATAGCTTTTTAATCTACAAACATTTGTAAGAAAGCTTAACTAAAGCTTAGAAAATATTAATTACTTTAAGTGAAACTAACTGTGCACAGTGGAGTTTAAAAAAAATATAGCTTAACATTTTGAAATAAACGAACGCAATTAAAACTGAACCAAAAAAAAAAACTTAATCTTTCAACTTGTAATTAAGCGTAATTTTCCAGACACTTGAACACTTTTTTCTATATTTTTTTTTCTTCATTGCAGTATTTCACTTTAAGTCTCTTAAATCATTAGTAACATTTAAATCCTATCATTCCAAGCAACGAACCATCATCATCATCATGAACATCACCATCCTTACTTACTTTTAGTTACCATGGCATTCATATTGATGTTACTATTTTCAGTATGTGGCAAGAGTTGTAAGGTGGTTTATTTTAGTGCTGTGCGGTATGAATTATAGTTAGTTTTGTGGATTTTTACACCAAATTTCTTTCAAGGTTATTCCAACAGTTATATTTTTTTATGTTCATCTCTAGTTTTTTTTTATCTGCACTTGATTTGCTGTGGTTTGTCATTCTCATTTATGACCTAGAAAATGATACTCTGGGGGAACGACAATTTAGTTTCTGTGAAAATGGAAAGTTTTTTTTACACATTATTTGCTATTGTAATTTCGTTTTAGTCATTTCATTATTTACTTTTTTTTGTATAAAAAAAAGAAATAAATTTATTAACACCATGTTTAAATTTCCTTTTTTCATTTTATTATTACAGACGCTCATACGGATGCTGATGTGCAGCTAAAAGTACCCAGATGGGTTGAACGTGGTGCTAGTGCTACGTTAGAATGTCTGCATGATGTTGATGCCAGTGTCCTATTTAAGGTAACTTATAATAATAATGTTTTATATGATAGAGATTATTTTTATTTTATAGTGAAAGAAGATGAAAAACTCGTTTTAGAAGAAATGTACAGTCTCATTTTATGGGTCTACTTAACTGAATTTTAAACGTACACACCTTTTAAGACTTCAATATTATTTTTTTTTTCTTAAAAAAATATTTTTCTTGTTTAATCTTAAAATAAACTTATACTTCTTAAAATTTTTTGTTAACCTGAAGCAGTTTGAGTTAATATTAGTTTGTCAAATTATTTTTCAACAATAGCTAGACGATGGGGGTAAAAATCAACGTGGAATCAGTGCAACATCTCTTAACACTGTACAACAAAATCAAATTTTTTCCAAAATTACAAGGTCAGACCAAAAAATTTTGATAGAAGAGACAAAAAAAAAATACACGTGTATCGGCGTTTTGAAAGTTTACATCTGGATTTCATTTTAGGGGGAGGTAAAGTTTCCCCCAAATGCAAATGTTGTATTGTCAATCTTCATTGAATATCGAGTGAAGCTTACATTTAAAGTATATGGTGTGTTCAGCAAATTTATATAAAATGTTACGGAGAACATTTTTGTGGAATATATTAACCCTCTAGCTCCTCAAGATAAGGGTCTTTTTTGTCCTTCTTTTCAAAAAGAGCAAAAAACACCATTAAAACAGGGATTTAAGGGGTTTAAATGTTCCGCAAAAATATTCGCCGTAAAATTTTACTATAAGTCCTTGAATACACCAAAACGGAAAACTCAACCAGAAAGTCAGAAATAAGACAAAACAAAAGAGAGCTTAGGGTTAATTTCGCATTTATTAAGAAAATAGAGTAAAGCTTACGTTTAAAGTGTATGGTGTGTTCAGCAAATTTACGTAAAATGTTACGGAGAACATTTTTGTAGAATATGTTAACCCTCTAACTCCTCAATATAAGGGTCTTTTTTGTCCTTCTTTTCAAAAAGAGCAAAAAACACCATTAAAACAGGGGTTTAAGGGGTTACAATGTTCCTCAAAAATATCCGCCGTGAAATTTTACTATAAGTCCCTGAATACACCAAAACGGAAAACTTCACAAGAAAGTCAGAAATAAGACACAACAAAAGAGAGCATGGGGTTAATTTCGCATTTATTAAGAAAATCGAGTAAAGCTTACGTTTAAAGTATATGGTGTGTTTAGCAAATTTATGTAAAATGTTATGGAGAACATTTTCTTAGAAGAAGTTAACCCTCTAACTCCTCAAGATAAGGGTCTTTTTTGTCCTTCTTTTCAAAAAGAGCAAAACACACCACTAAAACAGGGATTTAAGGTGTGAAAATGTTCTGCAAAAATATTCGCCGTGAAATTTTACTATAAGTCCTTTTCACGGCAAATATTTTTGCGGAACATTTTAACCCCTTAAAAAGCTGTTTTAATGGTGTTTTTTGCTCTTTTTTAAAATAAGGACAAAAAAGACCCTTACATTGAGGAGTTAGAGGGTTAACATATTCTACAAAAATGTTCTCCGTAACATTTTACATAAAATTTCTAAACACACCATATACTTTAAACGTAAGCTTTACTCGATTTTCTTAATAAATACGAAATTAACCCTAAGCTCTCTTTTGTTGTGTCTTATTTCTGACTTTCTTGTTAAGTTTTCCGTTTTAGTGTATTCAGGGACTTATAATAAAATTTCACGGCGGATATTTTTGCGGAACATTGTAACCCCTTAAACCCCTGTTTTAATGGTGTTTTTTGCTCTTTTTGAAAAGAAGGACAAAAAGACCCTTATATAGAGGAGTTAGAGGGTTAACATATTCTACAAAAATGTTCTCCGTAACATTTTACGTAAATTTGCTGAACACGTCATATACTTTAAACGTAAGCTTTACTCGATTTTCTTAATAAATGCGTAATTAACCCTAAGCTCTCTTTTGTTGTGTCTTATTTCTGACTTTCTAGTTGAGTTTTCCGTTTTGGTGTATTCAAGGGCTTATAGTAAAATTTAACGGCGAATATTTTTGCGGAACATTTAAACCCCTTAAATCCCTGTTTTAATGGTGTTTTTGGCTCTTTTTGAAAAGAAGGACAAAAAAGACCATTATCTTGAGGAGTTAGAGGGTTAACATATTCTACGAAAATGTTCTCCGTAACATTTTACATAAATTTGCTAAACACACCATATACTTTAAACGTAATCTTCACTCGATATTCAATGAAGATTGACAATACAACATTTGCATTTGGGGGAAACTTTACCTCCCCCTAAAATGAAATCCAGACGTAAACTTTCAAAACGCCGATACACGTGTATTTTTTTTTTTTTGTCTCTTCTATCAAAATTTTTTGGTCTGACCTTGTAATTTGTGTTGTGCAGTGTAATTGATAATGTAGTAGTAGAAAATGTTTCTGAATTTCAGTATCTAGGAATCACATAGGCAAAAAAATTTAAAAACACACATTTTTTCCCCTCATCCTCAAGACAAACTGCATAAAATAGATCTGCATATAATAGGTCGTTTAGGTACTGGATCCTCGCTTAAAATATACGCTAAAAAATTTAAGATTTTTTTTTTTTCAAAATAAATTTTTAAAATTTAAAATACACACAAAAAAAAATACTTTGTCAAATTACTAGTAAAAGTATTCGAATTGAAAAAAAGTGTTGCACTGACCAAAACATGTGTTGCACTGGCCAAAACAAGTTGTGAATTTAATAAGTCGACATGTTTTGTACCAAAACAGCCAAATTGAGATGTTTTGCGCATATTAAAATTGTATGGAAAAACATGTTGAAAATTAAATGATTTCCTCAAAACACTCTGATTTGCCCAAAACATGCCAATGGAAACATATTATAAAGTGTTTACCAACCTGTTATTTCTGGAAAAGAACAAAAAATTTAGGTGGCAAATAGTGCGTTATTTTTAAAGGTCATTTCATTAATAAATATTTCTTTCAACTTTAAAATTGACATTTAAATAAACACCAAAAAGAATGTGTGTTCATATTTCAGCAAAATATCATACTTTCTTCTTTACAAATATAAATGTAAATAAGTACAGTTCAAAACAAAATTCCATTTTAATAATAAAATTAACATTTAATATTTAACATCATTAAAAAGTTCAAAGTTCATAGCAGAGTTTAAAATTAGTTTTCTTGCCCTATTAAATATTTGAACACATTAATATTTTCAGTAAAATGTCAATTATTGGCTTAAGTGTTTAATTGGGTTATTTTTTTTTTGGGGATCCCTACAAAAAAAATCGAACGTGTTAAGCAACACTTTATCTAAACCCAGACAAAAGGTCAAAAAATTAATGGCATGGCATCGACATTGCGGTCACGTTAATACTAATTGCAAAACCGCGACTAATAAGAATAATTTACTGTATAAATGAACTCATGCCCAAACTCTCACACACGAACACTTCGACATAATCGCACTTGTTGTTTAAAGCAGAAAATTTAACAAAAAATATTAAAGGGTGTTTATAACGAAGTTTTTATAAATTTGAAATTCTTTAAAAAAAATAAGTAGGTGAATATTAACTAAATTTTATAAAAATTAAAAACAAGCCTTAGAACTAATTCAGGAGAAACAACTTTTTGGTGTATAAGTAAAAAATAATATTTTAAAATGAACACTACAATTGGTAATTTGCTTATGGAGTTACAACATGCCAATTCAAGCAAACACTTTCAAAATATTTTGTAGGCAAAAACAAAAGAAAAACACATTTAAAACCAGTGAATAAACAATTGAAAACCATCCCAGTAATTATTCATTTGTTTTAACAAACATCAACATTTATTTTTTACTGTTGAGAAAATTTTCTAAAATAAATAACACTAAACATTAAAAAATTACGGGTTTTTCATTCTTTTACCAACAAATTCGAAAAAAATAACCAACGAAAACATTAAAAATTAATGATAGTTCTGTTATTTTTACCAACAAATTACAAAAAAATAACCTACGAAAACATTAAAAATTAATGATTTCGTAGGTTATTTTACACAATTTTCTATTGAAATATTTTTTTTAAAAATTTTTAATAAAATTTTGGGGAATCGATCCCGCAATCAACTACATTCTGGCCAGACACTCTACCCATCGTGCCAAAGTCACTTTATACAAATATGTTTTTATATTTCTATAAATAATTTTTTGAATTTTTTTTTCTACAAACAAATAACCTACTTGTGTAGGTAAAAACTAATGATATATCGTTAAAAAATACCAACAATTTTAAAAAAAATTACTTACACAAATCATTAAAAATCAAAAGAATAATCAGTGGTTTTTAATTTTTGGGTTATAATACCGTTTCAAACGGTATTATAAAGGTATTGACCTATATTTCGAAAACGAACC
The DNA here is from genome assembly GCA_963921195.1 of Pegoplata infirma. Taxonomy (NCBI): domain Eukaryota; kingdom Metazoa; phylum Arthropoda; class Insecta; order Diptera; family Anthomyiidae; genus Pegoplata; species Pegoplata infirma. The sequence continues at coordinate 162,593,723 of OY992536.1, read as the reverse complement.
GGTAGAAACACGAAGTGACACATTTAAAATACCAGAAATTTCAAAAGCTTTCGTAATCGATTTCGAAAATGTCAATATCTATATTGGATGCGGCACAATAGCCAAATACCGTTATTCTAGGTGGGTATCGGTTGCCAACTATGATTTTTTAGTGTGTTATTTTTGAATCAAAGAACTGAAGTAGTCATTAATAAAAACTGAACATCAAACAAATGTTTTTTCTTTTAAAAACGACTAAACGGAAAACTTTTTAAATAAACTACAAACAGTTAATGACATAATTTTTTGAGTGAAGTTAAAAAAGTTACAATTGGTAATTTGCTTCAAGTAAAAAGTAACATTTCTGACCTTACCCTTTCGGATTGGAATAAAATTGGAATATAGTTTGTCCCTTACACTAAAAAAAAAACAACCTTGTAAATGTTAAGAAAAGTGTGTAACTTTTTTTTTTGCTACCTCTTAGTTGACTAGAATTCCAAGTAATTTTACAAGCTTTTCATAATAAGTATGTAATTTTACAACTTTTTTACCCATAATTTGATAAATTTTTAACTTTTTTGACGAAATAAAATTTACAACAAAGTCTCGTAACTTGACTAGATTTTTTACTACCTCCTTTGTAACGAAAATTCCTAGTAAAAATTACGAGCTTTTTGTAATTTTACAATTTTTTTACCAATAAAATTGTAAATTTTCAACTTTTTTAGCAAAATAAAACTTACAAGAAATTCTCGCGTTTTTAAAATATTTTTTTTTTGTAAAATTATGTTGGAAATTTTTTAAATTACAAATATATTGTAAAATTACAAAAAAAAGTGTAAATTTTTATCGAAATTTGTTTGTTAACTGTAAAATATTGTTAAACTGGAACTACTAGACTTTTTCTGGTAATTTGACAAAGTTTTTTTTATGTACACTAAAGAATGATAGTACCAAAATGTTGGACTTCTGGTTAGTTTTCTTCCCGAGATATGGGGTCTTGAAAATTACGAAAATCATATATATATGACAAAAGTGATCTGATAAAAGGGATATTATCTCAAAAAGTATTCAAGATGTCGTAAAAAAATTCTGTTTGAGTACTCATGAAAGTGGGTGTACCGGTGTTTTTTCGAAAATGTGCCCAAGTGTCAAGGTTCCAATAGTCCTTAAGTTAATTTTTAGGTCATTTTTAAATTTCCATGTACCCCGTAAACAAAACTTTAGCCAAATACGAATATTAGCCTGTCGCCTAATGGCCTATTTTTGGAATTTTGCTTGGTAATAGCAAAAACATATGCGTATTACAGATCAGATAATCTGAAAAATAATTTGAAAAAAATTGGAGTCTGTTTTTGCCTTCCTACAACCGGTTAAAGTTCGTATTTTGTCAAAAAAAAAAATATTTTTTGTTTTGACAGCTATTGGTGTAAAAATGCGAGGAATGTTTAGTACATTAAAAAATATAAGTTACAAACTTTTCTTGTCATTTTTTTTTTTTTTTTTTTTCATATTTTATTTATTGAATCTTCACTCTAATTCAGTGAACTAACAATAAGTGTTCATATCTTATATCTAAATATTCTTAATATTAAGTCCAGCCAGTGCCAGACAAAATTTCATTTTCTCATATATTTCTTAAATTTATTTGTTTATAAATGTTCTCAAATGCATCTCTCCTTCCAGTTAGTTAGCTAAATCAGCAGTCACCCTCCGTCTAAGGCGTTGGTGGCCACGATTATTAAGTAGATTTCTTGCCAGATAGTTTGGATGCGTTTCCAGTTTTCTCATGTAATTTTGGGTGTGTTTGACGATTTCATCTTTAACATAAGCAACATTTAAATCCTTGTGTATGTTGGAATTTCTAACATACCAAGGGGCGCATGTTATCATTCGTAAAATGTTGATCTGTTTTCTTTGGATTCTCTCCACATTAGACGATGACGCAGTGCCCCATAGCTGAATGCCGTAGCACCATATAGGTTTTAAAATTGAATTGTACAACAAAAGCTTACAATCTAAACTAAGTTTAGAGTTCCTTCCAATCAGCCAATTAACTTCAACAGTCTTTAATTTCATCTGAGATAATTTTGCATCTAAATGTGTTTTCCACGTGAGACGACGATCAAGATGAATACCGAGGTATTTAACATTTGTATGTTGGGGTACATTGTGGTTATTAATTTGAATGTGGGGACAAGTTTCTCTTCTCAACGTGAAAGTTACGTGAACACATTTTTGCTCATTTACCTTTATCTTCCACTTATGTAACCATTCTTCTAATTGAAGAATGTGACTCTGCAGTATTCGTGTAGCTTCAAGCGGGTTGTCATGGGTGCTCAAAATAGCAGTATCGTCAGCAAATGTTGAAGTGTGGGTATTGGAATTTGTTGGCATGTCAGAAGTGTACAGAATGTACAAAAGCGGTCCCAAGATACTACCTTGTGGAACTCCAGCTTGTATAAAATGAGGGGTGCTAACAAAATCGTTCTCCTTGATCGTAAATTTTCGATTTGTTATATAGCTTTCGAGTAATTTATGCGTATTTGGTGGTAACACATTTTTAATTTTATAGAGTAAACCCTCATGCCAAACCTTATCGAATGCTTGTGAGACATCAATAAAAAGTGCGGAGCAATACTTTTTTTCTTCATAGGCTCTTCTAATTTCACTTACCAGTCTATGAACTTGCTCAATAGTTCCATGTTTTCTTCTAAATCCAAACTGATGATCCGGAATAGAGTTGTTCTGAGTTACAGTTTTAGTTAATCTGTTTACTAAGAGTTTTTCGAAAAGTTTGGATAAACTGGACAACAGACTGATAGGTCTATATGATTCAACTTTTGTATGATCTTTGCCTGGCTTGGGTATCATTTTAACGAGTGAAACTTTCCATTCTGGGGGATAATGTTCAAGGCGTAATATAGCATTAAAAATAAATAGAATTATTCTTAATGCTATCCGGGGTAACTCCAAAAGCATTTTGTTACTGATCATATCAATACCAAATGCCTTTTTGGGGTTTAAATCAACAATTGCCTTTTCGACCTCTCGCATCTCAAACCGGATGGGTTCTGCTCTGCGCTGGGGTAAAATTGGTGGCAACTCTACTATAACACTTGATTCATTTGGCGTGAAAACATTTTTGAAGTGTTCAACAAACAGATCTACTTTTTCAGTATCATTTCTAGCCCAACCTCCGTCTGGCTTACGCAAAGGAGGCTTACATATGACAGGTCTTTTCAAATTCTTGGTAGCACGCCATAGCGAGTAATCCGTTTTTGATGTAGGCTCCAAATTTTCTAAAAATCTGTTTAGTGATGCGACTCTCTGCGATTCAAGTAGTCTTCGTAAATTATTCGTGCATTCTTTCAATCGTGATTTGAGTTGAGGAGATCTGTGCAGTTGCCACTCTCTACGAACTCTTCTTTTTTCATTTAAGAGTCGTTCGACATCAACAGAAAAAACTGGGTTTTGTCTGGATTGTCGGGGGGGTTTATTAGCAAGTCGAGCAGCAAGTTTGAGATTGGATTCAAAATTCCTGAGCGAAAGGTCAATTTCATCTGGTGTTCTTAGCGATATGTTTTCTGAGCAGTGAGTACTGAGAAATTTTTTATATTTTAGCCAATTTGTTCCTTTGCCTGTCAGTGCTAGGTCACCAGTGGGGGATACAATTTCTCGGGGGTTAAGGAGAGTAACAATAGTGGGTGTGTGGTCTGAAGAGAGTTCCAATGAAGATTCTACATTAACGAAATTTCTTTCTATATTTCTAGTCACACCAAAGTCGATAAGATCAGGAATCTTATTACGATCTGAAGGCCAGTATGTCGGTTCTCCGCTTGAGACCACATCCAGACCCATTTTAGAAATTGTATCAAACAACACACGACCTCTCGGGGTAATGAGGCGTGACCCCCAGAATGTATGCTTGGCATTATAGTCGCCAGCTGCCAGAAAACGTGATCCTAGTGATTTAAAAAAAGTGGCAAACTGATTTCCATTTATTTTAAATCTGGGGGGAGCATAAATGGACGAAATCACCAGGTTCATATTAAACTCCTCCACGCGTATTGTAGTTGCTTGGAGGTAATCTTCGCAAAGATCACACATAAGATGGTGTTTTAGTCGAGTTTTAATTAGAATTCCTGAGCCTCCACATGCCCTTCCTCTGGGATCTTTTGTATCGTACAGTGTGTAACCATGTACAGAGAAAGCACTTCGAGAAGTCAAATGAGTCTCAGAAACAAGCATTATATCTATTTGCTTGTTTCTGAGAAAATAATCAAGCTCGTCTTTGTGTTGGCGAATGCCGTTTGCGTTCCAGAAACATATTTTAAGACTGTTCATGGTTTACTTAACACAGCCTGCAATAACATAGACTGCATTCTCACTATCTCCTGCATCATGTTTCCCATTGTATTCGTGAAGTTCGATATTGACTGAACTAACGTATTAATTGTTGCCTCGAGTCTACAAAAATTAAAACTTTGGGTAGTGGGGTGATCTTGAGAATTTTCAGAATTGAGTTGAGAATTCGGTTCCGTATTTTGTGGCGTTTTTTTAACTTGGTGTTGTAATGGGGTAATTTGAACTTGGGGTAGTTTCTGGGTAATTTGAACTTGGGGTCGACCTCTTAAAACAGATGCAAAAGAGTGGGTATTTTGATCGAATTGTGGAATATTTGGAGCATTTACATTTATAGGTTGTGGTTCCGTCGGGTCCTGGGCGGACTGTGAACTTAGCCGGGGAATTTGCTTTCTATTGGCAATAAAGCGCTTTTCGAGAGAGTATGCGGCACATCCTCTGTAATTAGCAGTGTGATTTCCGCCACAATTACTACATTTCTTTAACATTGGGTCTGTTTTCAACTTTGTGCACGCTTTTGAATTGTGTAATTCAGCACAAATTACACACACGGCAGGGTGCATACAGTAAGCCTTAGTATGACCAAATTCTTGGCAATTAAGGCACTGAACGGGACCGTTTCTCTTATGAGGCTCTTCGACAGTAACTCTACGATGAAGTAAATACTTCAAATTGTATATGGGATGAATTTCGCCTTTTTTCAGTCGGATATCATTAGGCTCAAGTTCAATACGGAATAAAGGTTGGGGTACCCTTTCTCTATTTCTAATATTACTCACGGACTTGATCTTGAAGCCTTCATTCTGAAGCACTTTCTGAATATCGGAAGGATCAACATTGGAGTCAACTCCTTTAATCACAACTTGCATACCTTTACTACTTTTCAATTGATACGTATAAAAACTTTTTTTCTCAATTTCAAAATGGGAATTTAATTTGCGAAAGTTTTCTTCATTATAAACTTGAATTTTCGTTTCGCAAATGTTACCCCTTTTAATTGGAATAACGTGAAAAGATTGTTCACCAATTACCGAGATAATATTAGTAATAAGGGTATTCGAGTTTTGTTCTCTTAGAAATATTGGGGGTGGTTTAGAGGTCTTACCTTGTGGAGCTGGATCAATTGTTTCGCTATCTAAAATAGCGAAACGGTTACCTGTATTTATATCAGTCTCGAGATCTCTTATTTGTTTAGATGGACGCACTGTGTTTGATGACCTTGGACTTCGCTTTCTCTTCAAAATAGTAATGTATTTATCAATTCCTGTTTGCACGGGTTTGGGGGTTAAATTTCCATGATTGGTTGCTGATTCCATATCATTTATATATTTTCCATTGGTACTACCAGATGGCTTTGGGGTTAAATTTTTATCATTACTACTTGTTTTAACCGATTGTAATTTCTTTGGTATAGCACCATTTGATGCGACCATTGCCGACTGCTGGGTGTGTGTAATTGTTTTATTCACACTCTTCATTATTGAGTTATTTTTAATTATACTCTCTTGCTCATTCGTTTTGAATGCTTGCGTTTTATTTAGAGGATTATGGGCAATGTAAGAATTACATGTTGACATAATCGGTAAGAGTGGGTTAATTGTTGTTACAGTAGTGGTAGAGGGTAATTGAGTTGTAGCAGATGAGAAAGATGATGTTACATTTGTTAGTGGGAGTGTTGTTAAAGACAGGGGTAGGGGTAAATAATTATTTGATGTTGTGTTTGTAGGAGTAGAGCATTGAATACTCCATGGTATTTCTTGCGCATGCGCAGAGAGAGTAGAGTGATCATTTAATTTTTGCGCGGGAGTATTTTTAATATTTGTTGTTGTATGAAACAAAGAGTTCGGAGTTGGAGGAGAATGCCCAACAGGCATATTGTTTGTTTCCTTTTTCATTTTTTCACTGCTTTTATTTGAATTTATATTTTTAACAATATTTGTTTATTTCTTTTTGTTTATGTTTTATTTTCTTTGTTTTTAGAAACATTAATATGTATATCGTCTTTTCGCGATGTTATTTTATTTTTTTAATATTAATATGCCGGTTTAAACAACGATTTAAACGGAGCAAACAAAAACACGTCCGCACAATTGAAGTTTAATTTTTCTTGTTATTTAACAAGGTTTTTTTTTTAATGTAAAAAAAGTTTAAATTCTGATTAATTTTTATTAAAAAATTAAAATTGTTTTATTCGACTTTTAAAATATTATATTTTTAAGCTGTTTATTCTGCAAGACTTAAGTCTTGCAAAAATGACCAACATAAAAAAATTTAAAACAAAAAAATAATTTTCTTGAAAATCATACTATGAGAATATCATGGTTTAAGTTAGTAAAGAAAATACTGACCTCGAGCCAGAATAAACATCCTCAAAATATAATATTTCAAATATTTAAAACAATTTTTATTTTTTAATAAAAATTAATCAGAATTTGGCACGCCATAGTGATGAATAACCCTAATATGGTATTATTTCACTCAAAATTACAAATAACATATTGTTGTAGTCCAATGGACAATCATATGCGAAAATGTTTTAAATATTTTTGTTGGTTATTGACAATCGTTGCCTTACTAGTATAGTACAATTTCTTCGTCTTTCTAATTCCCATTGTGGATAGAGTCAAATTTGTGTTAATATTTTAGTTTGTGCACAAACGATTTGTCGTTAGACTTGTTTGCTACTTTGTGGTAAATCGTTTCTATTTTTGCTAAATAATCTTGATAATGGAATCTGACAAATTCCGAAACACGTGTCGATTAAGTCTTGTAAAAATTACCAACATAAATAAATTTAAAACAAAAAAATAATTTTCTTGAAAATTATACTATAAAAATATCATGGTTTTAATTAGTAAATAATGACCTCGAGCCAGAATAAACATCCTCAAAAAAAAAAATTTTTACTGGTAAAAAGCTTATAAAATTGCACGAGAGCTAGTTATTTCTACTAGAAATTCTCGTAAAATAGGGGGGTTTGTAAGAAATAAAAGTTACAAAATTTTCTTGTCATTTTACAAGGTTTTCTTTTGAGTAGAAAAGGTCTCAGCTTCTAAGAAATTTTTTCTACTGAAAGAGTTTTATAATCTGATATGATTTTCTTATAGAAAAAGCCTCAGATTCTGAGAGAAAGTTTCAGATTCTGTTACATTTTTCAAAAAGAAAAAGTCCAGATTTTCAGACAATTTTGCTTTAGAAAAAGTCTTAGATTCTGAGACCTGTTTCCTCTAAAAAATTCCATTTTTTATACCCTCCACTCTAGTGATAGAGGGTATATACATATAAGTTTGTCATTCCGTTTGTAACACATCGAAATATTGGTTTAGGACCCCATAAAGTATATATATTCATGATCCTTGATCGATTTTAAGGCGATCTAGCGATGTCCGTCCGTCCGTCTGTCTGTCCGTTGAAAACACGCTAACTTTTGAAAGACTTTACGGAGGCTCCTGAAGAATGACATATATGTTGGCCATTTACCGGGTCAGGTTGGAATTGCAATCCAGTGAAATCGGTCAAGTGGTTCAAAAGTTATGAGCAAAAGAGTAAATTTCGGCAAGGGTATTTTGCGAATTTACGAGATTAAAACTACTCTAACTTTTGAAAGACAATTCTGAGGGTACTGAAGCTTAGCATATATATTTGTCGTTCCCCAAGTCTGTTTGATTTTGAATTTCAGCAAAATCCTGTTGAAAACTCGTTAAACAAGATTTAACAGCATGGTGAAATACCAGTTTTTTTAAATTTTGTTGTTGTTAGTTTTCCTGCCGTGGCGTGCAGTTTAGTTGTTAGACAAGTATATATTTGTTATTGTTTTGTTATTGTTTTTGTAATAGTATGTAACGGTGTATAGTAAGTATTTTTGGAAAAAAATCAAAAAAAAGTGGGACTTATATGATTGAATGTTAGTTTGTTTTTGGTTTTTAAAGAAGAGGATGGTAAAATAAAAAGAGGGAAAATGTGAAATAGTTTTTTTGTATTACATATAAGTAGGTATAAAACAACAAAAATATCTTACAAAGTAATCTTGTTACTCAAAGAAATTGTACACTAAAAAAAATTTTACACTAAAAAAAAATGTTACACTCAAAAAAAATGTTCACATAAATTTTTTTAATGAAATGTCACACTCAAAAAAATGTTACACTCAAAAAATTTTGATTGATTAAAAAAAGTTTTACTCAAATTAATATATTTCCAATAAAAAATTTGTAATGCAATTTTTTGAAATTTTTTTTAGAAAATTACTATAAGATAACATTGTGGAGGGTACTCATAGATTCGACCAAGTCGAATTTAATTTTTCTACTTGTTTTTTTTTTTAATTCTCAGATTTTTTTCTTTAGAAAAATTTTTAGGTTTTTCCTCAAAAAAAATTCTCATATTATTGCTCTAGAAAAACTCTCCGATTTTTCCTAGAGAAAAATTTTTCTTAGAAAGAAATTTTTAGGTTTTTTCTAGAAAAAAATTCTCATTCGATCTTTTGCTCATGATAAAATTCTAAGAGTTTTTTAAAAAATTGATTTAGAAAATTTTTGGGGTGCTTATGAAGCAAAATAAAAAAATAATTTTCCAACATTTTGCTTCATAAGCGCCACAAAAATTTTCTAAATCAATTTTTAAAAAAACTCTTAGAATTTTATCATGGGCAAAAGATCGAATGAGAATTTTTTTCTAGAAAAAACCTAAAAATTTCTTTCTAAGAAAAATTTTTGGACAGGTCTCTAGCAATAATTTGGCTTTTACAGATTGAAAAAATATCAATTAGTCGACGAGTTATAGCCAAAAAACCATATAAAAAATCTGCTGAAAAACGGCATTTGACTGCAAAGTTCGAAGGTCGATTAAAAAAAATCGAACTAACATAAACAAACGCCGCGATACAAGTCTTCTAATTTATCATCTATTTTCACCCTCACTCTCAGAATCGACCTAACTTTTGCTAAGCTGAATTTGTTCCACACTTAAAATATTATGTAAGTAAATTCAACAGAAAATACGTTTGAAACAAATGAAACTTTATTTAAAAAACGGACTACTTACATTTCATTTAAAACAAAAACATTTCTCAGTTATTTTTAAATGTTAATTAATAACTGTTGAAATCCGTAAAAATAACTTAAAAATCCGTAAAAAATGACAGACAAAATTTTACGGAAAAAACGGTTAAAAAAACGGAAATTTACATTCATTTTTATTTATTTTTTTAGAAATAATTTTAAAAAACTTCGAACCTGAGCAGAATCGAACTCATAATTTCTGGCTGATAGCCCAGCACGCTACCCTCTGTGCCGCAAGCTACTTATATTTTCAGCAACTAAATTTGATTTTCAAATTAAAAAAAAAAAATCTAATTTTAGAAATTTTTAAATAACTGACAAATAACAAACGACAAATAAAATAATGTGGTTTGTTTTTTAAATAACTGAAAAAAACAAACGTTACGGAAAATTTTATTTAAAAGACAGTTATGTATTTGAATAAACGTTCAAAAAGTTGTTTAGAATATTTGTATGTGAAACAAACGAATTTTCTTTTAATATTAACTGAAACGAAAACTATTTGTTTGACTGTGAAACAGTAACTGTAAAACTTTTATGAGTGCAGTGTTATAATAAAAATTGCTTTAAAACTATATAGGCCGTATACTTAATGTAGTAATTACCTTTAAATAACAATCATACGCAACGGTGCACAGTGATTTATTTTTAATAATTTGGATATTCAGTAAGTAGGTACGATTGCAGCGAAGTTCATACCGCTTATAGCTGACATAATTTAGAGCATAAGTCTGGACGCTGGAACCCACATGTCCAATAAAGGCACTACCAGGGGTCACTAAAGTAGGACATATTAAGTACACAAAAACTAAAATGCCATAAAATCGCCAACTTTGAATGCGTGAAACAAGTCTTGCGCGTAAAAACAAATCTAGCGCTCAACTAGAAAAAACCCTTGAGAATTTTGTTATGTAAAATGTCAACTTTCATAAAACGGAAATATGCTCTTAAAATGTGTTATGCTCTTAAACGCTCAGTTCTTCTTAAAAAATTCTACATAAAAACAATGAAAATAAAATTTTTTCACAAATTATCCCAATTTCTAAAAAAAAATATATAAAAAGAAAAAAAATTTTCAACTCACTAAAAAAGTTCCTCAAAATTTTTTAGCGAAATATTTTTTTTTGTATTCGCCAACATATAAAATATTTCATACTTTTCTATTAAACTATGCAGTTTTTCGTAAAATATGCTTCCAAAACTATGCAAAAAATATGATTTTTTATGCTCTTAAGACTAAAATATTCAATAATATGCTCTTAAGACCAAAATATGCAAAAATATGCTCTAATCAATCAATGTATATTTTAATACAGCGCACAGTGGGTTCGATGGTACCCAAAATGGCGATTAATTCAGATAAGCAGTAGTTTTAGAATATTATATTTTTTTATTGATGAACTAATATAAACACGTAAAAATACACATTTTGGCAAAAAAAAAAATTGGAAATAAAATGTTTTTTAACCTGTTAAGCGTTTTTTTGTTTTTCGGAAAAAAGGGTTATAGTTGACAATTTTTGCTGTAACTTTGGAATGAAAAGCGATAAATTAATAAAAAAAATTGGAAATTAAAGAATACATAATGTGCTATCAAAATAATCAAAGAAAAAAAAGCATAATATGTATTTATATTACTATAAATTTTATTTGAAATCCAATTTTGTTTTTTTACAAAATCTCATAAATGTACTAATTTATCTGAAAAAAGTGATTTAAGGAAATGTAATATTTTTTTATTAACGAATTATCATAAATACATAAAAACACAGCATTTTAGAAAAAAAAAATTAAAAAAAAAAAAATTTTTAATCTTTTATTCGTTTTTTTGTTTTTCAAAAAAAAAAAACATGAAACCCTTGAACATGTAATAATGCTACAAAAAAACAAATGGAGGGGACGTTTTTTTTTGCGTAGGGGGGAGGGTTTCCCGGGAGACTATGGGGGTTTTCCCCTCGTCATAAACGTTGCCAAATAAATAAATTTCAGTTTTTGCACCTAATTAATAAAAATGTATCATTATTTCAATTATTTTTTTCTACACACGCCCCCAAAAAGGGACGGGCCGAAAAAAATGGCTTTCCTGATCCCATTGGTTCAAATTCAGGTCGATGAACTTCATATGGCATTAAAATGATTTATTTATTGAACAAATATAGAAATAAAACATATCGTCGAACTATATTCAATAAATGCCAACTCGAAAAAGCTTACTGTTTAAATATTCTAAACAATTTTTACCTATGCAAAAATTTTTATATTTTGCACTTGTTCGCGTATTTTTCAGAGATGGCATTTATTACTATATCAAAAAACAAATATTTTTTTAGAGTTGGCATATTTTGTCGGAAAATAAAAATAAATTTTTTTTTGAAAAATTTAAAAAATTTTTTTTTTTTGGTTTTTGTTATCCTTAGTACGGTAATTGCAAAAACTGAACAAAAAATTAAAAATCTTTGCATATTTTTAAAAGTTACTAGCTCCGAAAGCCTTTTAATCTCAGGGTGGTCAACTTTGGCACTCTGTAACTCACGCTGTATTGCAATAGGGTCACTCCAAACTAGCTATTTTGAAAGCTTATATCATTGACTTTATTTGCCCCATTCATTATGTTTCAATCTGATAAATAGTTTGAAAGTTACATAATTATAAGCAATTTTTTTTTTGCAAACACTATTTACCGATATTTTCAAAATGGCAATATCTCGAGAACCAGTCATTAGATATCAAAATCTTTACAAGATTCGTGTTTAGCATGGCAAATGCAGTAAGATATGTGGTCTAATTTTTTTTAAAAAATTTTTTGAAAAATTTTTGGAAATTTACAATGGGAGTTGGCATTTATTTCCACCAAAAAAATATGTACTTTGAGTTAGCAGAATAACAAAAATGGATGTAAAACGACAACAAATTATTATTTTGCTCTGAAATTTTTATGGCAGATAGGTATTACATAGGGGAGCTATTTGCCATCGGAAACTCATTTCCGTCAAATTTGAGTTGGCATATTTTGAATATAGGTTCACGATATACAAAAAATATTTTTCTGGGGTAGTTTTAGTTCTTTAAGGGGGAACTTTTTTCCCCCTGGTCCGATTTTGCTCGTTCAAGAACTTAACCAGCCCATGACCATTATACATATCTGTGACAAACTTCAGCATTCTAGCCCTTGTTTTTTGTACTTTATGGTGTGCTACACAACAGACGGACGGACACACGGTAAGTCACAGAATGTGTTAGAATCGATCAGTGATCAATGATATACACTTCATGGGGCCCTAGAACCATATTTCGATGCGTTACATACGGAATGACAAAGTTAGAGGGTATAAACACACATAAAATTGTCTTGTTTAATAAATGATACCCAGACTTTTTACACAAAAATGGGAATACAAAAAAAGGGCCGGGCATTGTCTGGACTTTTTTTTTTTTAAATAAAAGCTGATATCCTATACTTTTTTAAAATCCACAAAACTAAATCCAACTATTACTAACTTAATATTTGTGGTCCACTAAATGTGAAAAATATCCCAATTTCGGACCTTTTTTAAAAAAATTATTAAAAATATTAAGACACAATTTTAATAAACAAAAAAAAATTATAATTTAGTTTAATACCTGATGTTGAAGATTCCATTATAAAAGATCTTCTTTTAAAAGATTTAATACCACTAATAATCGCTTGAATTGTAAAAAATTCAAATTTTTTCAGTTTTTTTAAAGACTGCAATAATTTGCTAACTTTGACATCTCGCCGAAAAAAAAGTAAACAACTTAGTTGATTGATTTTGATAACTAGTGTTGCAGAATTTTATCTACTTTTACCCCATACCAAATTTTATAACAAAAACTTCATTTATAAATTTCAATTAATCGCCACTTTGGCACCATTTGAACCCAATGTGCAGCGCATAAAGAGACACATAAAATTGCATATTTTTGGTTTCTCTGGTTATTAAAAACTAATTCTGTTGCTATTTCTTTATTTTAGAATCATTATTAATTGATATTAACAAATAATTTTGTTGAAAATTATCATCCTTTAAAATCAAAGAATAAAAGATGAAAAACAAACCAAATTTCCTTATCAAATTTTCCTCGTATTCTCGGTTAAACGAAACTTTTTTTTTCAGGCAAGCCTTTGAAAAACACTCTCACCCAAGTATGAATTTAACATTAAGTGCCTACACCTTTTTAATGGGGTAAATTAACCAGAAACGCAACATTTTGTACGGAACTACGGCAAAAAAAAACAGAAGCCAATTAAAAGTCGAATGTAAAACAAATACATAAACGAATGAACATCACAGCTAAATGTATTACAAACATGTTAACAGTTTTCTTTTTTTACATTTAGAAACCAACACAGACTAATATGGACTGGTCATGTGGTCCTGTTTGGTTAATGTGTTGGTTACTTAAATATACATAGTAGCAGTATTTTTAAATAAACACACACAGACACATTGGACAAAATATATTAAAACACCATGTATTTGTAGCTGTATTAGTTACTTTGTAATGTGGATTAAACAAAAATGTTTTACTGGATTAAAAGTCATTTGCTGGTATTTGCAGTTCCGTTTAGTGCAAACAAACGAATTAAATAAACTAATTATGAACAAATATTACGTTTAATATAATGCAGTTATATCTATATATGCACTTGAAAATAATTGATATTTACAAAAACTAACCTACATTAAATAAACAGAGCAATTCCAAAAAATTTCGCCCCAGTGCCACATTTGGCCAATGTAGGACGAAAAATATCCAATTTTAATTATATCGACTTGAAATTCGGTATAAATATTCGTTTTAACTTCGAAAATTACATTATGAAAACTATGGGAGGACGGTTAAAGGCCACGCCAACTTGTTTTTAAATTTGTAATTTTGGTTATAATTTCTTTAAATTTGGTACATATACTCCCAATGACTGTAGAAATAACATCACAGAAAAAGGGGGCGGTCAGACAACTGCCACGCCCATTTTTATTAAATAAGTTTAAACAATATGCAAAAAACAGGTTTTCATATCGCCCCACTGTATTCGGCGTCGCAGACGGTCGCTAAAGTTAGCCGTTGAAATAAGTACTATGGATATTGGTCAATGTATCTGAAAAAATCCGGCGACCAATACGGACCAAATACAAAAGTTCTATTCCATAAAAAAAACATATAATTTTCTTTTCAAAAATTTTTATTTTTTTTTTAATTTAATAAAAAATAGAAAATTTTTTTTAAAAAAAGAGAAAAGATATGACTTAAAGCATTTAAATATCCTTTAAAATTACCAAAAAAGAGTGTATAAATGTCTTTTTTCGTTAAAAAGTTACAACAGTTTAAAATCGACTTAATTAATGCAAAATAATGAACACTACTTTCAGGATTTTACAAGATGCAACTTTATGCACCCACATCATAATAACGAATAGAATTTTAGTTCTTATATGAGAATTTCCGTGTTATTAGGACTGTTTTATAATACATACAAACAAATCATAAAAATCGGGGAATTTTTTTTTTATTTTTGTCGTGCTAGATTGGCCAAATGTGGCACTGTGCGCCGTTTAAGAATTTCGTATTTTTTGTTCTTAACGGTTTTGGAATCATTGGCTAGTCTATTTTCCAAGTCGGGAAGAAAAAAATCATATTTTACAAATTAAGGGAAATTTTTTTATATTATTCCAAAAATTTGATTTTCAGGAATCTCCAAAATGTATGCATATTTTTCCACCTACGGTTTTTGGAGGTAAGCAGCTTTCTATATTTCTGATATTTAAAAACTAAATAGATGTGATTAAACCTCACAAAATCGAAAATTTAGATGATCTGATCAAATTTGAATTTTTGACAATTTTTTTAAAAAATGCTCTTTGGATTAGAAAAATTGAAATTTCAGCGCTGAAGGGGGACCCCAAGATAAGCGCGATCTTTCTTAAATTTTGACCACATCGTTTTGGCATCTATTTTTACCAAAACCGCCTAAGCGAAATTCGCAAAAAGGCATTTCTCGCTCCGTCCTAATGAATATATATACTTTATAGGGACCTAGACCAATATTTCAATGTGTTACATACATACGTATGTGCACAATAAATGGGCATACGATACTTTTTGTATGCAAAGTTATGGTTTTCAATTAAAAATACAATACAATTGTTGTTTAACACAGGTTTATTCTAACAAGGGAAGTACTCTAACCTTTATGAACCGAATAGCCTGAAACAGAAAAAAAAAAATACATAAAAGATACGATTTTAAGGTTGCGGTGTCTCGGTTTTTCGGCCAAATCAGTGTTTCGTTGTCCCCTTATGAATCAATGTGGACCTTCGGGAAAATTCCTTGTGGACTTTCCTAATTCCTTGTTCCGAAGTTAGCAATTTTACCCTACTACCCTTCGTCCACCAATCCGAATATTTTCAAACCGGTGCCATTTCGCACACTTGCATTTTCGGGATGGTCGTAGTGGAATTATTTTCATGAAATCAGCCAAGGAATACGGTGGTAAAGTTCGGCTGGTCGTGACTGAATCCCCCTGTATATTTCCAGTTGGCGTTTTGTCGTATGTTCAAAGAAAATAAGTTTTTGTTAAAGAAATCTAACATACAACAAATGTATTTTGATGCAAAAACGTTAATAACGTCTTTGTAATTATAGTTACAGTAAATTTGGCTTAGGGTTATGAAAATTCAATACTCAAAAAATATTCAATCCAAAAGTGGAGAGAAAGCATATGACCATTTTAAAGATATTTGATGTTAAACATGAAAAACCGCCTCCTGAAAAGTTAATTTTTGCTACATTCGTATTTTGAGGTAGCGACTTGGGAAAGTGTATTTTGTACCAAAGTCTTCGGTTGAATTGGGATGTATAAGATCCAATATGATATTTCCCAGCAAAAAAAGTGCGGAGTACTTCTTTTTTGAGTACTTTAAAACTATAACAAATGTAATGAAATACAACAAAAATAACAAAAAACACAAGAAAAAAACACACAAACAGTTTTTTCTACTCCATAAAAAGTTGTTATTCAGCACTTAACTCATTACCTTCCGCGACACTCCCATACAAAAGTAAGTAGATATTCAGTAGATAAGAAGTACTCCGAGCTTTAAAACAACTTCCAACTACTTCCACGGAGTAGTTCTTTTCCACTGAATATCTACTTACATTTGTATGGAGGTGTCGCGATAGGTAATGAGTTAAGTGCTGAATATCTATGTATTCTGGAGTAGAAAAAACTGTTTGTGTGTTTTTGTCTTGTGTTTTTTGTTATTTTTGTTGTATTTCATTACATTTGTTATATTTTTAAAGCACTCCACTGAGAAGTGGTAATGGCTTTTTTTGCAGGGTTGCTTTACTTTTCAAAGGAAAAAGAGATATATGGTATATAGTGTTTGATTTTGGATTCTTGAGAAAATTTTCTTAGAATTTGTTGTAGATTACGCTTTTACTATACACTCAAAAAAATAAAACTGTAAAGTTAACAAACTTTTTTTGTTAACTCGAGTTTACTGGCTTTTTAGCAAATTTTTAGTTAAAATCAGCGTTTTAACTACTTTTTTTAGTTAAGTTCGATTTACGAAAATACTAGTTTTGTACAAATTTGGAATTAATTTTTTTTGTTGACTTTAAAACTGAGTTTACGAATTTTTACTAATTAATTTGCTGATTTTTTGTAACATTTTTGTCAAGTCGAAAATTTTAAACATTTCTTGTGTAGCCTCCTATGCAAATCTCATTAGTCCTACTTAAGCTGAACTTAACGCTGTGAAAAATATATATTTTTTTTTATTAAAAAAAAAGGTTAGCTGAATTCACCTAATAAAAAATGTTACGAAATTTTCAGCTGAATTTTTAGTTAAAATTACTGTTTTTTTGCTACATTCATTCTACGAAAAGTTAACTAAATATTTTTTGTTAAATTAACTAGAAATTTAGTAGGTTCAAAATCAGGTGTTTTTTTAGTTAAATTTAACTAAATTTTTTGCCAACTTTACAGTTTTTTTTTTTTGAGTGTACGATTTTACACAAAAAAATTTGACCCAATCTAATCTATATAAATTACCTCAACATTTACACATTTCTGACAATAACAACAATAGCAATAGAATAACAATAATATCCGCCATTAGATAGGCCTTAAAAAAATCTTAAGATCAATATAAGATATTCATATACACCCTAAAAACATGGGTCCAGTTTCCTATTATAAATTGGGTAAATTTCAACAAATTAAAAAAAAAAATTTCCTACTATAAGTTGAGTAAATTTCCAATATTTTTAAGTAGAATTACTCAATTTGTATAAATTTAATAAATTTATGGTACACTCAAAAAAAAAAATATTGTAAAACTAGCAAAAAAATGGTTAAAATTAGCAAAAAAAACTGTAGTTTTGGACGTTGCAAAAATTTTGGTAATATTAGCAAAACCATTTTGCTAATCAAAAAATTAGGAAAAAAAATGGTAAAATTACAAGAATACCATTTTATTTTTGTAAAAAATCAACCTTGCGAAATTATCAAAAAATATGGTAAAATTACCAAAAAAAAAATGGTAAAATTGAAATAGATAAAAAAAATTGTAATTTGGTAAAAAAAACTGTTTTATTTAGTATTTTTTTTTTCTCTGATTAGTAGTTGATTTAAAATTTGGTGAATATACTAAAAATGTAGAAATAGCAGCATCAACTATTACTTCAGTTGTTGGATGGTTTCTTCGGCTTGATGGCATTTTCTTTTGCCTTCTCAGCAGCTGTAGTTGCAGTAACTGGACTTCCAACAACATCAAAATCCAAAATGATTTTTTTTTCACTTAAACACTTTAAACAACAAATTTAAAGAACAACACTTCACTTTTTTTATTTTTTTTGCGTCATTTTTTTAGCTTAAGAGAACAAATGAGAATTGCGTAGTAGTCTACACAAGAAATTTCTTACATTTTCACGTAAAATTTGTAAAAAATTAACAATTTTTTTTTCGAATTTTTAATTTTTTTCACATGTATTTTAAAAAAAAATAAAAAAAAAAAAAATTTTGATATTGAAGATTAGATATCTAAGTATGTGTTAAAGTTTTAAAAAAATAATTTTTCAAAATTATCAACTTTTTATTAACAATTTAGGTGGCAAATTTTCATATAAAATTAGCAAAAAATATGGTAAAATTAGCAAAAAATATGGTAAAAAATACTAAAAATTGTGTAGCCTATTTTTAAGCGCACATTTAGTTGATGGATGGCTACTTTGCTATGACGGTATTTATACACAGCCTTTTTTTGCTTGCAATAAGGTTAGGTTAGGTTAGGTTGTAAGTGGCTGCTGACGTTTTACGTCAACACACGTAGACTCTGAGGTCCATTGTGATACCACGGGATCGTAATAGGTTTCCCTACTAGTCCCTGTCGTTAAACCAGTTTGAGCTTCTTATGAAACTCCTTAGATGTTGAATTTTGACATCCGACAAATCTGAAAGATCGTACAGCTCCCTAGATCCCAGTGAAGCAAGTCGCTGACCAGAAAGTGCCGGGCAATGGCAAATAAAGTGTTCGATAGTTTCCAACTCCTCTTCATCCATGCAACTTCGGCAAAAGTCATTCGACGGCACATTTAACCGCTCTGCGTGCTTCCCTATAAGACAGTGTCCGGTAATTATAGAAACCACCGTTGAAATCTCTCCTCTTGGAAGCGATATCAGCTCACTTGTGCGCCCCTGATTAAGAGAAGGCCAAATCAGTCGTGTTGTCTCACACGTCCATCCATTTGCCCATCTTTGATTAGTCTCCGTCGCAGAACAAAGCCGTAGGTTTTGCTTGCAAGTTTCTAGAGGCGTACCAACACATTCCAATTCTGTTGGAACCTGTAAGGTAGTTCCTAGTCTTGCAAGCTCATCGGCTTTGCAATTCCCTGGAATGTCTCTGTGCCCTGGGACCCATATGAGTCGTATGTTAAACTGCTTGGCCATCTCATTTAAAGACGTGCGGCAGTTAAGGGCAGATCTTGTTTTCAGAAACATTGAATCCAGGGACTTGACCGCGGCTTGACTGTCAGTATAGATGTTGACTGCGGTTGTAGACAAGACATTGCAGCTCAACCAGTCAGCCACTTCTTTTATTGCCAGCATCTCTGCCTGGTAAACACTGCAATGATCTGGCAATCTACGAGCCAGGCTCAACCCAAGCTCTTCCGAATAGACTCCAAAGCCCACTTGTTCGTGCAGCCTCGATCCATCTGTGTAAAAATTTATGGTAGCTCCACTACCCGGAGTATCCCCCATCCAAGACTCCCTGGATGGTATCATAGTGGTAAAGTGGCGCTCAAAGAGGCTCAAAGAGGGAGCACAGTCCACATTTTGTGGTATTGTTATCTTTTTCAAGATTGCGCTATGGCCACAATCACTGCTCCTCCATTGCAGCGTGCTATTAAGTCGAATTGCCGATGCAGCCGCATACTGCCTACCCAATATGTCCAAGGGTATCAGGTGAAGGAGGATTTCTAATGCAGCCGTAGGTGTAGTACGAAGAGCACCAGTGATGCACATTGACGCCATTCTCTGTACCTTCGTGATAAAGACAAAGTTCGCTTTTGTTTCCAAAGCAGGCCACCAGACAATGATTCCATACAGCAAAATTGGACGCACCACTGCTGTATAGATCCAATGAACGACTTGAGGGCTAAAACCCCATCGTTTTCCAATGGCCCTTTTACAGGAATACAAAGCAATCGTTGCTTTTCTCACCCGTTCCTCAATATTACGCCTGAAATTCAGCTTCCTATCTAGAAATACTCCAAGATACTTGGCTCCATCTGAGAAGGTGATTTCAGTACCGTCCAGAGAAATAGGATCAAAAGCAGGAATCTTATTTTTCCTTGTAAACAAAACAAGCTCTGTTTTACCAGGATTAACTCCTAGGCCACAGTCTCTTGCCCATTTAGACAGATCTTTCAGAGAACCCTGAAGAATGTCCCGCAATGTTGGCAGATGCTTCCCCTTTACCGCTATCGCGACATCGTCAGCATATGCGATAACATGACAACCACGTGCTTCTAGAGATAGTAGCATTGAATTCAGTGCCAGGTTCCAAAGAAGCGGCGAAAGAACACCTCCTTGTGGTGTGCCCCTATTGACAAATCGAGATATGACGGACGCTCCCAATTCAGACGTTATACGTCTATTGGCAAGTAGGTTTTCCACCATTAAAACGATTTCACGCTTTACTCCCAGACCAGACAATGCCAATATTATCGATTCTGGAATGACATTATTAAAAGCCCCCTCAATATCAAGAAAGGCCACCATAGTGTACTCCTTTACCGAAAGCGATCTCTCGATGGTACCAACGAGCTCATGAAGAGCTGTTTCCGTTGATCGTCCCTTGCTGTATGCATGTTGCTTTGTCGAAAGCAACCTCGGGTCAATCACTCTACGCAAATATGAGTCTATCATTCGTTCCATTGTCTTTAACAAAAAAGAAGACAGACTAATTGGTCTGAAATCCTTCGGAGCTGTGTGGGAACTTTTCCCAGCCTTCGGGATAAATACGACTCTGGTATCCCTCCATTTTAAAGGAATATACGACCAATTGATGCATGCTGTGTATAGATTATACAGCAACGGGGCTATATAGTCCAACACTTGCTGCAACTCAGCCGGGATTATACCATCAGGTCCCGGAGATTTATAGGGCCTGAAGCTTTTTATCGCCCAGATTAATGTTGGCATATTTATTATTTCCGAAGCAATTTCAGATGCTTGGGCGTCAGAACGTTCCAAAGCTTGAAACGGCGTCATGGAATTGCCCGGAAAATGCGTGTTTAAAAGGAGATCCAGCGACTCTCCACTGGAGGAAGACCACACCCCATTAGGATCTTTCAGGTATCCTAGGGTGCAAGGAGAAGAAGCCAGAACCTTGCGCAGCCTGGATGCCTCAGAAACGTCTTCTATGTTTCCACAGAAGTTTTTCCAAGAATCACATTTGGCATTTCTGATCATCTTTTTATAACTCTTAAGTTGCAGCCTGTATGCAGACCAGTCCTCGTCCGCTCTTGAAAATTTAGCCTTATTAAAGAGCTTTCTGCAGGAATCTCTGCTCGTCTGCAACTCATTTGACCACCAAGGTGGCTTTTTTTTCCCTCTAGGCTTTGCAGAAGGGCAAGACGCATCCAGGCACCTATTACAAACATTTGTTATATGGTCAACCAGACAGTCAATTTCCGCTAAACTATGCGGTTCAGATAGGGGTACTTCATCCAAAAGCAAAGAAAAAGTCTCCCTATATTTCACCCAGTTTGTTCTTCTCAGATTTCTAGAGACTGTCTCAACCGGGGCACGCTCCCTGAGTAAAAACTCAATGTACCGATGATCTGAGAAAGAATGCTCTTCCAAAACTCTCCAGTCATCAATTCTATCAGACAATGTATCTGATACAAGTGTTACGTCAAGAACCTCTTGCCGCGTACTTGTAACGAAAGTTGGTTCACTACCCTTGTTACAAATATACAGGTTAGTGCTTAACAAAAACTCCAAAAGTGATTCGCCTCTATCATTTGTGTCTGTACTACCCCATATCGAATGATGTGCATTAGCATCACAGCACACTAGTAACTGGTGTCCCCTAGATTCAGACTCCCGAATCAGACCGCCAACCTTCTCCGGGGGTATTGGCCCCGGATTAGGAAAATACGCAGAGGCGAGCCAAATAGATTTCCCATGAAGCTCTAAGCTAGCCGCTGAAACATCCATATCACTAAAAGTTGATAAAAAGAATATATTTAAGCCATTTTTCGCCAAGATGCAGGCTCTTGGTGAGCCCTCACCTTTGGCAACCATCAACTTAAACCCAGGGGTCTTCAATCCGCAAACCCTGCCACCCCGCACCCAGGGCTCTTGGATAAAAACCAAGTCAACTGCTCCTGTCGTCAGGCGCAGCAATAGTGCAGCTGAGGCTGCCTTACAGTGATGGAGGTTTATTTGTAGGAACCGCAACATCTTGCTTTTTTTCCACCATCCTTTCCACCACCGTGTTATTGGCTTCATCCTCCGTGTTATCATAGAGGTCGCATTCGTCCCCAGATTCGGTTTCGAATAAGCCAGATATGTGTCCCATCTGTTCTGAATCTGAATCGGAGGCAACAGAACTCTCCGAATTCCTCACTGCATGGGCCTCGTCCTGAATGTCACCCATAGTGGCATCAGCTTTATCCTCCGTGCCATCACAGAGGTCGCATTCGTTGCCAGATTCGGTTTCGAAAATGCCAGATGCATCTCCCATCAGCCTAGAATCGGTCAGCTGAATATCAACCTTTTCCAGATTCTCCTCCCCAGCCGACTCTGCCACTGGCTTGTCTGCTTCCAAAATAGGCTTCTGGTCGCCCTTGTAGACATTGACTCTTATATGAAAAAAGCCAAATCTAATAATGCCGTCAGTCCTGGCTAAAAGCGGAAGCGATTCCTCATTAACCAAGACCACTGCTTGACGACGAGCGCCCTCCATCTCACCCAATCTGGCAATTTGCCAATTCTGAGTTGGAAGGTCAGGATTGCAGATTTTTATCATCTTTAGAATCACCGCAGTGTCACTTGTAGCCATTGGGATCCATGCATGAGCTCTGGGTTGCGAGGGGATATCATGTTTTTCCACAACGTCCAGTCTGGCTCCAGGCCATAACTCTCCCACTTGGCTAATGGCAACCTTAAACACGGCTGCGGATCTTTCGTTTCCAAAAGCAACGAGTTTTACTCGCCCCTGATACCAACCTGCGTTGACAGTAGTAGGGAGAAAATCAGGCATACTCTCAAGAAGCCTATAGTAGATTTCATTTAGTTTAGTTTCAACTAAACTCCACTTGTCCCTTGGAATACTACAATCCCCATTTTGCCTGTTTATCACAGCCCTAACGAAGTTACCTTTCACCACTTCACTAAAAGACTGAGTCCAGACGTTGCCGGTCACCTTAGATCTTTTAGGTAAAGGTTTCTCGTCGGGCGAGCGCAACCTTTTACCAGACTTCGATGACGAGGCCGAAACAGCGCTCTGTTTGTCAGATGCGCGCATTGCCGAAAGTTTGTCCTGTTCTTCAATGACTCCTTTCGCCCATGATAGCGACGCCTTCTCACGTTCGGAGAGCTTCGTTCCATCGAGTTGGCTTAGTCTGTTAATTATTTTCAAACAAAGCCTTCTCTGGTTGTGCCTGACCTTTGATGGCTTAAGTTTCTTTTTCTTTTTACCACCAATATTAGGCTGAGCACCCCTACCAGAATCAAGGCCGGACTTCAAGGTCGCAACCCTAAGACCAGTGCTAGGACCAGCACCAGTCGGTGAGGCAGAGCCTCGAACTAAATCGGTATCATTTGTGTCCATATTTTCATTTTCCTTGATGTGGTAATGAAAATATCACAAAAATACCTATTACGAACAAACCTATTACGAACAATTTTAGTAATTCAATTTATAGCACGGAGTTAAAATAAAACACGTCCACACTCGTCAACAGTTGAACTTCTTGCTTGCAATAAAGTCTTGCATTTTTTTTTTGTGGGCAAACGGAGGTGAAAAGAAAACGGGGTAGAAAAAAAATCATGTATTCTGTTTTCCTTCTTCTATGCTTCTCACCTCCGTTTGCCTGCAAAAAAAGTTGTAAGACTTTAAAAGGCTGTGTATAAATACCGTCTCTGGTGTTAGCAGCATCATCTTTTGCCTTCTTCTTGGCAGCTGGACTTTTAACAGCAACAGAATCTGCAATGATTTTTTTTTCACACTAGAACACTTTAAACAATTTTTTTTTTAAAACTAAGAAAAAAAAAATAAAAAGTATTACCATTTCTTTAAGGAAAATACTAATATTTTTGCTAAAATTATAGTAAAATAAAAAAAAAAAACTAGCAAGAAAATATAGTAAAAGTACCAAAAAATTGTTGTATTTTGCCAATAGTAAATTGCCAAAAAAACTGTAAAAGTTAAATTTTTACAATTTTTTTTGCTAAAGTTTGGTTGAAGTAAATTACAACACCTTTTACTAATATTTTGACTAAGTTATTTTTTTGAGTGTAGGAAACTGAAATCATTTTAATTCGAGTGTAGGTTCTTTGGAAAAAATATAAAAATAATCAGAAAAGCAAAGAAGTACCCTTTTTCCTTCCCCTATTTTCCCAAGATAGCATCTAAAAAAAATAGGTTGATATTAGATTTGGGTACTCTATAGCATATTTGAACTCCAAAACAATCGGAGTGTAAGCTATGTGATACCTGCCATGTAAGCGCATTTAAGAAAAAATTGAAACGACTTTGTGGGAGTTTGTATTGTCAATTGAGCTTCAAAATAGCACAGAAAAATATGTACAAAAATATGTAAAAAATTTTTAAGATATTTGATGATATTCTGTATAGAGCACGTATTCTATACGCAAATATTTATGTATGTTTTGTATAAATTTATGTGAATTCTTTGTTTTTCTTTGCTGTTAAGATATTTGTATTTGTCAGTAGTCTTTGTCAAAATGGTATCAACCCATAAAAACACACGTCTTTTTTTGGTATCCAAACACGTACCAGTCCATCTACAAAACTTTTTCTTTGTGTATTCTTGTGTAAAACATACATCCTTCCCAAAAGTGCTAACAATAAGATACACACCAAAATAAATATTTGTATTAAAGTAACACTAGTTAACATTGATTTTGCGAGGGAAACTTAATTTGGCGGTTGTGAGTATGCTGAGCATGTATACACTAGGGTGGTTTTTTATTTTATTTTTTTTGGAATTCCGAGGAGCGCGCAGCGGATTTTTGTGCCATTTGATGTTAAAATAATTGTGTAAAAATTTGAGCTAAATCGGATAAAATTAACCCGATGCGCAATGAGGTCAAAGTTTCGAGAAAAAGCCAAAATGGCCAAATATTGAAAAAACTTAAAAAAATGTAAATTTTGTAGAAATAAAAAAAATTAAATATTTTTTATTTAACTTTCTTGCAATAACACTCAGAAAAAATTATCTTAACTTTTTATGACGGCAGTAACACTTCCAAACATGAAATACAAAAATTACCATGCATTTTGGGGGGTACCTGATATGAGTGTGTTCGATTTTTTGAGAATTTTATTAACAAAAAAATTAATTCTTAGTATTCTATAGCAATGGATTATTAAATACATCCTAAGGCTTAAATATTTAAAAAATTGGGGATATCCATCGACTCAATTTTTTTTTGGAGTCATTTGACTCATTGAAATCCGCAAAACTCAAATGACTCCAAAAAAAATTGAGTCAATGGATATCCCCAATTTTTTAAATATTTAAGCCTTAGGATGTATTTAATAATCCATTGCTATAGAATAGTAAGATTTAATTTTTTTGTTTAATAAAATTTTCAAAAAATCGAAAACACTCATGGAAACACGGATGGAAACGCTATACCCGGCAAAAGTTGTCTACCCAGATGGGTATTACAGATGTGATTTTTTTTGGAAATCGGTTGATATCTTCTGCTCTCAGAATGGGCTCAAAGTTTCGAAATGTCGGCTAAAAATCCCAAAATGCCAATTATTGAGGTTCGTAGAAGCGGTTATTTTTTTTTTGGGGTAAAGATTTTATGTTATTTTAAACGTAAACTCCCTTTTAGGCATCAATATGCAATTTTAAGCCCTTTCGGAAATCCAATGAATACCCCCGATATCCTAAATCGGATGTGAATTTCCAAAATTGTAAAAAATTCGAGTCCAGATAAAGTTATACATATATGGGTAAAGATGCTTAAAAATGCAATTTTTAACGATAACTCCCCACTAGTGTGGTTCATATATGGCACTTTTTTTTTTTTTTTTTGGATTTTTGTATGGGGCACCCGGAATATATATTAAGCACCATGAAAAACTGACCCGTGATTTTTTTTAAATTTTTTCATTAACATTTAGGGTTCGCTACCGGGCCCTAAACTTTGGGTCATAAAAAAAAATTTTTCACACAATGAAAAAAAAAAAATTTCGTTTTTTTTATATTTTTTTTTATTATAATTTAACTTCATTAGCTTATTAACGGCAAAAGATTTAATTTTGGTGGGACAAGTTTTTCAGTTCCAAAATTGACCATGAAAAAAAAAAATTGAGGCTGGTTGGGGTCTTACTCTAAAATTTTTTTAAAATTTTTTTTTTTTTAGTTTTGATAAGCTTACGCTATAGGTCTTTAGTCCCTCTTGATACTACATTCTTCGTAAAAATTTTTGTTCTTTCCGAAACATCATTAACATGCGGCGAAAATCAAACGGATATTAAAAAAAAAAAAAAACATATTTTCAATGTAAATTTTGGAAATTACATACTTTTCCGACCATATCGAATTTTTGTTTGCCATTAATAAGCTGGATTAGCTTATCAAATTATAATTAAAAATTAAAAAAAAAAAAAATCGATTTTTTTCACCGTTTTTTTTTTTTTAATATCCGTTTGATTTTCGGCGCATGTTAATGATGTTTCGGAAAGAACAAAAATTTTTACAAAGAATGTATTATCAAGAGGGACTAAAGACCTATAACGTAAGCTTATCAAAAGTAAAAAAAAAAAAGTTTTAAAAAAATTTTAGAGTAAGACCCCAACCAGCCTCAATTTTTTTTTTCATGGTCAATTTTGGAACTGAAAAACTTGTCCCAACAAAATGAAATCTTTTGCCGTTAATAAGCTAATGAAGTTAAACTATAATAAAAAAAAAAATATAAAAAAAACGAAATTTTTTTTTTTTCATTGTGTGAATTTTTTTTTTTTATATCCCAAAGTTCAGGGCTCGGTAGCGACCCCTAAACCTTAATATAACAATTTGAAAAAAATCACGTGTCATTTTTTCACGGTGCTTAATATATATTCCGGGTGCCCCATTCAAAAATCCAACTTTTGTTTTTATGAACCACCCTACTCCCCACCCTCAATATCAGGAAAAATTGTCACAAATTGAGATTTCAAATTCAAATTTTGTTGTAGCTTGTCTAGAAATTAAACCCGATTTTATTATGCCATCCCTTGCGTTTCTGTCCTACACTCTAGATATTGCTTCAGATACTAATTTTACTGTTCATTCGACTGCAACTGAATGGCACGGAAACTGTGTTTTCCGGAAGTGAAAGTTTGTCAATAAGGTATTTATTTGATACCGTCCTTAAAACGGGTGGTACTGTGTTAGAAACATCAGTAATTTCCCAGAAGATCATTTCCACGTAATCAGTGGCCTCAAAATTTAGCCTTGGAATAATATTGTAGCGAATGAACTGATGACGAATCCCTGTTTGTACTTCTTGAGTACTAAGAATTCTTTTTGGTGCATCTTGACGGACAGCAAGTTGACAATCTGTCATCATCGCGAGAAAAATATTTTCGGGCAGTGCAAAGAACGCATTGGTTTGAATGGATGAATGAGCTACAGCTTTTTTTTTTTTTACTTTGAGCCAACACTCAGGGGATGTCCCCTACTAATGCAATGTATTGTGTTGGTATTAGGAAAAAAGGTTATGAGGAGAAGGAAAGAGGGAGTAGTGTTTGTGGACATTTAATTTGAACTTTTCTAAATTATAGCCTACTGGAAAGATTTTTGCTGGGAGTTTATTGCACATACGGCTAGTTCGACCGAGAAACCAATTTTCTCTGTTTGGTTTTTCTTTGGTCAATATCATGATCTATAAATTGTCTCAAAAACATGACGAGGACCATCAGCAATGGAATGATGTGTACTAATTCTGAGTTACATGACCACATATACTTAAGGTATGAACTTAACTATTTCTATAAGTTCCTTGCTTTGCAGTTGTCAACCTGCAGCCTTGTTCAAGGGATCATGGAATCAAGAACCTCCGAGCATTCTCCCGATTCAATAGCTTTAGCTATAAGATACAAGTATTTGAAGTCCTTACTGAGTTTTTTAAGCCCTTCGGAACTGTGATAAGGAAGATCACATTTAATTGCTTTAAACGATACCACAGGAAGTTTTTCACATCCGGGTAATTTTAAACCTATAGGACCTGTGTAAAAATTAGGACCTGATGTTTGGCCGTCGATATGCTTAAAAAGAACTCGAAATGGTACTTCGATAAAATGCAAAAGGCAACCTGCCCATTTCATGGATTTTCCTATTAATTCTACTAATTTTCAAAGAATTCTACCTCTATGGAAAATATAACTTTTAAAATATTCTCTTTATTCCACTAGATTTATTTACCATATAAACACTTTTTGATAACCTCTAGCCAAACAAAATTAAAAGATATAAATATATCTAGAAAAATCTAGCGTGAAATATCGCCCACATACTCACTTATCGATTTTGACAAGCCCGGCTTTTGAGTTGAGTCTCGGCGAGAACTATAAAATTATCAATGTTCCATATAACCAAAAATGTCTTTGAAAGTTTTAAAAAATGCCCAAACTTCCATCTTTCTCTGATCCCGACGCGGGTCCTTAACCCCCCAAGGGGAGTTAATAATTGCTTTTTAAGGCATAAATGTGAGATGACGTTTAAAATAACACATCTTTACACAAACAAAATGCCACTATTCGAACCTCAATAATTGTAATTTTGGGTATTTTTACCCGAAATTCACTTCTCTTTTGGACATCGGGGGTATTCTCTAAACCTCCGGGTGGGGATAAAACAGCATTTTGATACCTAAAATGGAGTTTACGTTTAAAATAACATATCTTTACCAAAAAAAAATAACCGCTTTTTCGATCCCCAATAATTGGCATTGTGGGATTTTTAGCAGAAATTTCGAAACTTTGACCTCATTCTGAGAGCAGAAGATATCAACCGATTTCCAAAAAAATTTACATCTGTAATACCCATCTGGGTAGACAACTTTTGCCAGGTATAGCGTTTCGATCCGACAAAAAAGTGGCAAAACGACCCACCCTATTATATTCCGTGACGGTTGTTACTGTCACTCATTTAAAAATTTAAAAAATATGCGGTCCGTTTTTTAAATGAAGTTTTATTGATTTGAAACGCATTTTCTGTTGAATTAACTTACATAATATTTTGATTGTCTGATTTTAAAAGTTTTCCATCACGTCCAGTTTTTTTATAATATGAGATCAAAACCTAACGGATAAGCCCGATGTGTCAGGGATCAAAAACTGGCTGGAGTGCTATGTTACCAAAAAACTTTTTTGTGGATTTTTAATTTTTAATTTCATCAAAATTCCGGACGTAGTGAATAACTCTGAGGACTACACCAATAACAGATGTAAATCAAAAAGATCAATTCTAATTGGAAGATTCTAATTGTAATCTAAAGATTCCACTTGTAATTCGAAATTTTCATCAGGCATTGGAAGATTCTTCGTTTAATTGGAAAATTTCATCTGTCATTCGTAGTTTCTTCGTTTAATTCGAAAATTTCATTGGTAATTTGAAAATTCCAACAATAATTCAGAGATTCTTATTGTAAATATCTACGGAATTTCAATTGACCTTTTTATTCCCTCCAACCACTGTATACAGAAAAAAAAAATTAATTAAAAAATTCGTAGATTTAATTAAAAAATTAATTAAATCCGGACCAATCACTAAAATGCGCATATAAATTAAAAATATTTGTATGCCATTAATTAAAAATAAATTAATATTTATTTAATTAAAAACTTAATACTATAAATTAAAAAATTTAATAAAAATTAAAAAAAAAATAAATAAAATTTTTAAAAATAAATACAATTTTTAACAACAATTAAAATTTTTAATTCTATAAATTAAAAAAATAAATTAAGAACAATACTTTTTTTTTAAATAAACACTTTTTTTAAATACATAAAATAGTATAAAAAAAATGTTTCTTCAAACTTTACCAAATATATTTATGCCGTAAAGACAAAGGCTCTTATTCATAATACTTAAAACAGACTTATTGTAGGTTTATTTGACAATTGTTCCTGCAATATCTGTCAAATAAACCTACTTTAAATATATTTTAGGTTTTATGAATAACCACAAAAGTCAAAAAGTTGATTATAAACATTTTATATACATACACATAAAACTATAAACAAAATGAGAATTCTAAAAATATATTTGAAATAAAAAAAAAGTTCAGCAAACTGTTTATACTCATTTTTTTTTTTGTATGTAATGCAATGCAAGAAAAAAACACACGCTCGCGCACACTCGGAAAACAAAAAAAAAAACTAAGTGAAGCTAAAAATTTAATTAAACAATTAATTATATTAATTAAATATTTAATTAATTTTAAAAAATAAATTTAAAAATTTAATTAAACAATTAATTATATTAATTAAAAATTCAATTAATATTAAATTAGAAAACAATTAAAATTTTTATTAAAATAAAATATACGATATTATTTTCTGTGTATGGGGGTATAATCAGGGCCGGATTAGCCATGTCGGGGCCCCTAGGCAATGCATGTCTCGGGGCCCCTTCAGACTTTTTATAATTCCAAAAAATAAAAAAACACAAATTTTCCAAGCACAATGTAAATTTTTTCTAAATTACGCTGTTTTTTGTGAATAGTATTTAAAAAATTGCTTCTAAGAAGGTCAAAAAAAGGCTAAAATGGCAACAGTGTTCGATTCCCACCAGAGGCCTTTATCTGTTATGCTACCACGACACGAAGGTTATTTGTACCACTTTTCGGTTAAACCAATAAATTAAACAAATAAAATAAATAAAATAAAATAAAATAAAATAAAATAAAATAAAATAAAATAAAATAAAATAAAATAAAATAAAATAAAATAAAATAAAATAAAATAAAATAAAATAAAATAAAATAAAATAAAATAAAATAAAATAAAATAAAATAAAATAAAATAAAATAAAATAAAATAAAATAAAATAAAATAAAATAAAATAAAATAAAATAAAATAAAATAAAATAAAATAAAATAAAATAAAATAAAATAAAATAAAATAAAATAAAATAAAATAAAATAAAATAAAATAAAATAAAATAAAATAAAATAAAATAAAATAAAATAAAATAAAATAAAATAAAATATAATAAAATAAAATAAAATAAAATAAAATAAAATAAAATAAAATAAAATAAAATAAAATAAAATAAAATAAAATAAAATAAAATAAAATAAAATAAAATAAAATAAAATAAAATAAAATAAAATAAAATAAAATAAAATAAAATAAAATAAAATAAAATAAAATAAAATAAAATAAAATAAAATAAAATAAAATAAAATAAAATAAAATAAAATAAAATAAAATAAAATAAAATAAAATAAAATAAAATAAAATAAAATAAAATAAAATAAAATAAAATAAAATAAAATAAAATAAAATAAAATAAAATAAAATAAAATAAAATAAAATAAAATAAAATAAAATAAAATAAAATAAAATAAAATAAAATAAAATAAAATAAAATAAAATAAAATAAAATAAAATAAAATAAAATAAAATAAAATAAAATAAAATAAAATAAAATAAAATAAAATAAAATAAAATAAAATAAAATAAAATAAAATAAAATAAAATAAAATAAAATAAAATAAAATAAAATAAAATAAAATAAAATAAAATAAAATAAAATAAAATAAAATAAAATAAAATAAAATAAAATAAAATAAAATAAAATAAAATAAAATAAAATAAAATAAAATAAAATAAAATAAAATAAAATAAAATAAAATAAAATAAAATAAAATAAAATAAAACAAAATAAAATAAAATAAAATAAAACAAAATAAAATAAAAAAAAAAAAATATAAAATAAAATAAAATAAAATAAAAGACAATAAAATAAAATAAGATCAAATAAAATAAAAAGCTAGGGGCCCCTAGCTTTTCTGAAAATTGTACCAACAAAATACTCATCGCTGTGAAAAGAATAATTGTTAGCATTTCGCTATTTATTCTTCCATGTTTACACTGGTATTTTTTACCAAGTAATAATTTTCAGTCAAAGAAATACGTGGGCGTATTTTTTTACCAAGTAATAATAATGAAAAAAGCTAGGAGCCCCGTGGTCCACTAATAATTTTGAGTCAAAGAAATACGTGAGCGCATTTTTTACCAAGTAATAATTAAATAAAAGCCAGGGCCCCTAGCTGTTCTTCTTTAAAAATTGTACCAACAAAATACTTATCGCTGTGAAGAGAATAATTGTTAGCATTTTACTATTTATTCTTCCATGTTTACACTGGTATTTTTTACCAAGTTATAGTTTTCAGTCAAAGAAATACGTGGGCGCATTTTTTACCAAGTAAAAATTAAAAAAAACAGCTAGGGGCCCCGTGCTTTAACAAAAACAAACTAGGGGCCCCTAGCTGTTGCGGGGCCCCTAGGCAGTTGCATACTTTGCCTTAAGGGTGATCCGGGCCTGGGTATAATCACAAAAAGTTGAAAAGCGCTCACTAGTACAATTTTGAAAATTGTTCCAAATAAATTTGAAAATTTTTTTTTTTAATTTTTTGGTTAACAAATTACAAAAATTAGCTATTTATTCGTCCTTTTAACAATGCAAAGCAAAAAGTTTATTTATTTTGAGGTCATTTATTGTCCCCTTTATGAATTCACATTACAAGTACTTATGTTAACTCTACTTTCTCTCTTATGATATTTTCCCAATAAATCCAAATCGGTTCTACTCGTTTAGGCACGTCTTTTGATGTATTAAATTAGAACATGACACACACTTAAAAAATTATGTCATTAACTGTTTGTAGTTTATTTTAAAAATTTTTCGTTTAGTCGTTTTTAAAAGAAAAAACATTTGTTGATGTTCAGTTTTTATTACTGACTACTTCTGTCCATTGTTTCAAAAATAACACACTAAAAAATAAAGACTTTCATTAACATTTAATTTTTAAAGTCATTTATTTTTTGTTCTGTAAGTAAAAACTACTGATTATTCTATAAATTTTTAATGATTTGTATAAGTAATTTTTTTTTAAATTGTTGGTTTTTTTTAAGTTTTTTTCTACACAAGTAGGATTTTTTTTCTAGAAAAAAAGTTCAAAATATTATTTTTAGAAATATAAAAACATGTTTGTATCAAGTGACTTTAGCACGATGGGTTGAGTGTCTGGCCAGAATGTAGTTGATTGCGGGATCGATTCCCCAAAATTTTATTACAAATATTTAAAAAAATATTTCATTAGAAAATTGTAAAAAATAACCTACGAAGTCATTAATTTTTAATGTTTTCGTAGGTTATTTTTTTGGAATTTGTTGGTAAAAATAACAGAACTATCATTAATTTTTAATTATTTTTTTCGAATTTGTTGGTGAAAACGAGTGAAAAAACGTAATTTTTTAATGTTTAATGTTATTTATTTTAGAAAATTTTGTCAACAGTAAAAAATAAATGTTTATGTTTGTTAAAACAAAAGAATAATTACTGGGATGTTTTTCAATAGTTTATTCACTGGTTTTAAATGTGTTTTTCATTTGTTTTTGCCTACAAAATATTTTGAGTGCATTTATTGCTACTAAAAAATATAGGAAACATATTTGCAAATTTCGCATAATTTTCAAAAATGCCATAAAAAGTTTGCAATTTATTTTTTTTAAGCCCGCCATGAAATTTGTGATGTAAACTCACAAAAAACTCGGTTTACGCAACAGTCCACCATATTTCGAATAAAACTGCGAATGTGCCTCACGAAAAGCTGGTATTAAAAAAAATACGTTTTTTTTTAAACTTTGAGCTGCTGATACTCCATAACTACTCGTAGCACATCAACAAGATTGATTCCACACTGTTAAGAATTACAACGTTTACAATATCTACACTCAAAAAATTATGTCATTAACTGTTTGTAGTTTATTTAAAAGTTTTTAAAAGAAAAACATTTGTTTGATGTTCAGTTTTTATTAATGACTACTTCAGTCCTTTGTTTCAAAAATAACACACTAAAAAATAAAGACTTTCATTAACATTTAATTTTTAAAGTCATTTATTTTTGTTCTGTAAGTAAAAACTACTGATTATTCTTTTGATTTTGAATGATTCGTGTGAGTAATTTTTTTTAAATTGTTGGTATTTTTTAATGAAATATCATTAGATTTTACCTACACAAGTCAGTTATTTTTTTGTAGAAAAAAAAATCAAAAAAATATTTATAGAAATATAAAAACATGTTTGTATCAAGTGACTTTGGCACGATGGGTAGAGTGTCTGGCCAGAATGTAGCTGATTGCGGGATCGATTCCCCAAAAATTTTATTAAAAATTTTTAAAAAAATATTTCAATAAAAAATTGTAAAAAATTACCTACGAAATCATTAATTTTTATTGTTTTCGTAGGTTATTTTTTTGAAATTTGTTGGTAAAAATAACAGAACTATCATTAATTTTTAATGTTTTCGTTTGTTATTTTTTTCGAATTTGTTGGTAAAAAAGAGTGAAAAAAAACGTAATTTTTTAATGTTTAATGTAATTTATTTTAGAAAATTTTGTCAAGAGTAAAAAATAAATGTTGATGTTTTTAAAACAAATGAATAATTACTGGGATGGTTTTCAATTGTTTATTCACTGGTTTTAAGTGTGTTTTTCATTTGTTTTTGCCTACAAAATATTTTGAGTGTAGTTCAACATTTTTTATTTTATGGAGGGGGCCGAAAGCTCTGATCAACAAACCGCGAAAATTTTTAAAACTCTTAATTTTTGGTTTCAAAACTTAACCATCTTACAACTTCTTACCAAACGATGAAGCATCTATTAAAGCAACATTAAAGTGATCTTTGATGTGTACTGACTTTGTGTTATGCCGGAAAAGACGGAACAATAAGGAGAAGTTAACGACAAAAGCGAAATAAGAAAAAAACTATCTATTATTTTAAGTAATTTTTCTCAGTCTTTCAACTTTAACCCTCTGTATTATTACGGATATAGAGGTCTAATCCTCAAACATTGCACTGTGATGGCTCAAGGTCTTGAATAAACAACTGCATTTATAGTTTTCCAAAATTCCAGGTTTAATTCAACATTTAGGTCGCTTTCACTGAGATGAAATTATTATATTTCTATGAATACGAAATAATCTCTTTTAAATTTAAGTCGACACGTATTTTTGCTCTGCACGATATTCCTGTTAGTTCGAAAGTTATGGAAATTTTCCAGAATATATTATAAGTTTCAAGGAAATCGGAAAGAATATGCTAAGAGAGAAAGTAGAGTTAACATAAGTACTTGTAATGTTAGTTCATTACGGGGACAATAAATGACCTCGAACTTAAAATAAACTCTTTTTTAAATATTTTTTTTTTTTTGAAGTGCATACCTAAATTTGTTAGATATATTTAAAGGTGACTGCTTAACAATTAAAAGTGATGAGTCATATTTCAACAGCAGACCATAATTTAGAGCTGTCCAAAAAATGTGTTTCCCACCCTGATTTTAACGTCAGAGCACATGTATTTTAAATTAAGTTTTTTTTTTATTATTCCTTAAAAAAAATTGAACCACAGGTGTTACTTTTTTTTTGGTATTTCGCAATTCTTTTTGAGGAAGTATTAATAACAAATACGCACTCATTCCTATTCATTGTATCGTTTTAACAAAATGTGTCTGTTTTTTTTTTTTAAATATTTTTATTCATATCTTCCTTTTTATTTTTATATATCAATTTTATAAATGTCAACGTCATCGCTGTCAATACTGGTGAACCACTCATGTCTAAGATTTTTTTCTTCTTATTTCTGTTGTGGCCACATAAAGAAAAACGTCAATAATAGGAGCACGATATGGCAAAATAGTATTTGACATGAAAACGTCAATCAATTTTCTTTTTGACAACCTGGATTTTTTTTTTTAGTATCTTATTTCTATATTTTAAATTGTTTTAAATAAGAAGGATCTACAAAGAAGAATAAACATTTATGGGGCCCAAATACTGTCTATACCCAAAAATAAATGAACTCAGAATTTGAAAATTTAACTGAATTTAAGGAAAGTTTATAATGATTCAAACCTGAATTACGTGGCTGAAGGCAAAATCGCCCAAAGAAAAATCGCCCAAAAAAGAAAATGAAATTTCGTCCAAAAAGTGATCATACCAATTTGGGCCAAAATTTGCATTTAGGCGATTATTTTTACAATACAATTTTTTGGCCGATTTTGCATACAGCCTCGTACTACACCTACGCACAGTGGCACATTTGGCCAATCCAGCACGACAAAAATCAAAAAAAAAAAGTTCCCCGATTTTCATGATATGTTTGTATGTATTATAGAACATTCCTAATAGCACGGAAATAATCATATAAGAACGATAATTCTGTTCGTTACTAACAGGTGGTTGCATAAAGTTGCATCTTGTAAAATCCTGTAACTAGTGTCCATTATTTCGCATAAATTAAGTCGAGTTTAAACTGTTGTAACTTTCAAACAAAAAGAGATATTTATCCACTCTTTTTTGGTAATTTTAAAGGATATTTAAATGCTTTAAGTCTTATCTTTTCTTTTTTTTTAAAAACAAATTTTTCTATTTTTTATTAAATTTTTAACAAAATACTAATTTTTAAAAAGAAAATTATATATTTCTTTTTTTTTTGATGGAATAGAACTTTTGTTTTTGGTCCGTATTAGTCGCCGGAATTTTTCAGATATATTGACCAATATCCATAGTACTCATTTCAACGGCTAACTTTTGCGACCGTCGGCGACGCCGACTATAGTGGGGCGATATGTACACCTTGTTTTTATATATTTTTTAAACATATTTTAAAAAAGTGGGCGTGGCAATTGTCTGACCGCCCCCTTTTTTTGTGATATTATTTTTACATTCATTGAGAGTATATATACCAAATTTAAAGAAATTATAACCAAAATTACAAATTTTTAAAAAAGTGGGCGTGGCCCTTAACCGGCCTCCCATATTTTTCATAATGCTATTTTCGAAGTCAAAACAAACATTTATACCAAATTTCAAGTCAATATAATTAAAATTGGATTTTTGTCGTCCTAGATTGGCCAAATGTGGCACTGTGCGGTGGTTGCTATAATTACCAAACACTGTCTATACACTCAAAAAAATACGTTAGTAAATTTACAAAATTTTTTTTGCTAATGCTAGTTAGCTAACTTTTAGCAAATTTTTAGTTGAGATTAGCATGTTAGCAAAAAATTCCTGTAAACTTCATTTAGCACATTAGCAATTTTAAACAAACGTTGAACTAATTTCTTTTGCTAAGATTTGAAATTGAGTTGACAACATTTTTACAAGATTTTTTGCTAACATTAGCAAAAATAAATGGTAAATTTTTTTTTATTTTCAGAAAACTTAAAATGGCTATATCTCGGAAACTAAGCCAGATAGAGCAAAATGGAGGGCATTTTTGGTTCTTAGAATCTACATACTTTTGCGGGTCCTCTTCACATGTGTGGACCCTAATGGGCCCTAACTTTGGATCCAAAAAAGTTAGCATTCCCGAAAATTTTAAAATGCTCATATCTCGGTAAATATTGCCGACACAACAAAAAGTCCAAAAGCATTTTTGTAGCCCTCAATACGTAGAAAAAGACCGCAAAATAGTCAAAAGCTCTCCGAGCAATATTTTTGAAGTTATCGAGTTTTTTAATTCTCAAGACCCCAGTGGTCCCCTATAATCACGTATCTCAAAAACTAAGCAAGGTAGAGCGAAACGGACACAAATTTTGGATCAAAAACTATGACGATTATTAAGGAACCCAACTAGGTCTAGGCCCATCAGGGGTCTGGACCTATCGGGTCCGAACCCAATGGGGTCCTCAAATGTGTCAAAAAAAAAATTTTTTTTGTTAACTAATTATTGGCAAAACATTTTTGCTAACTTTAGCAAAAAAATTGTGGGTTCAAAATCAGCAAATTTTCTTGTAGGTTTACAAGCTTTTTTTGCTAACATTACAGTTTTTTTTTTTTGAGTGTAGGGAAGCACGTAGATCGGTTAAATATGCCGTCGAATAATTTCTGCCGGAGTTGCGTGGATGAATAGGTGTTCGAAACTATCGAACCAAGTGCCCGGCACTTTCTTGTCAGAGACTTGCTTCACTGCGATCTTGGGAGTTGCACGATCTTTCTGATTTGTCGGATGTCAAAATTTAATATCTAAGGAGTTTCATAAGAATCTCAAATTGGTTTAATGACAGGGACTATTAGGTAAACCTACTACAGTCCCTTGGTATCACAATTAGAGAATGTATCCCGGGATTTCCCGTCCCGGGATTCCCTGGAAATTAGTCAATTTTCATTTCATTTGTGCGGGATTCCCGGGAATTTTCAAAAACGTACATAAACAAGTTAACTGCTATATTTAGGTCAATAAATTTTTAAATATAAGGGCTCCGATTTTCACGCATTACGAAATCGAAAATATGTGCTTAAAATATACACTTAAAAATAAAAAATAAGCCCCAAAAATTTAAAAATATTTGCTAAAAACGTATAAAGTATTAAAAAATCGTTTTTCATTATAAAAGGTGTTACTAAAAGGAAAACATATAATATAAAAACTCTATTTTTGATTTTAAGCTCAAAAAATTTTTGTTATAATATTTTTTTATTTGTACACAGAAAAAACAAATTGCCAATGAACCCCATTAGTAACATTTATGAACAAATTCTTTTAAATGTATGAACCTTTCATAAAATTTTTTATTTTTTTATTTATAAAAAAATTATGTTTTTTTCAATTCCACATAATACTTAAATATTATGAAAAAGTTCATAAATATTATGAAGAAGTTAATAAACTCCTTTGAATTAGTTCATAAATATTATGCATTTTTTGTGACTTTTACTTATTTTCAATGTTTTTTAATTAAATTCTTGTAATTTTTTCAGTTTTCATATGTATCACAAAATATGAAAAATATGCATTTTCGTAAAAATCACCAATAAAAAAAATAAAATCAAATATTTTTCTCTTCGTGAAATGTCTGTGCCAACAACAGCACATTCTATTAAACAAAAATTTCTTTAAAAAATATAACAGTACATTGTTTAATTATTTTTTTTTTAAATAGAGTTTTTAACTTAATTTGTTATTTTTTGTTAAATAAGACAGAATTTTTATTTGATTTCCTTTTAAATTATGTATTCCTTTTAAAAAATTGTAAAAAATTAAAAAAAATATTAATGGTTTTTAGTGCGGGATCCCGGGAATCCCGGGAAGTTCAAAAATTTTTCCCGCTTTCCCGGGAAATGAAAAAGTGCGGGAAATTGCGATCCCTAATCACAATGGACCTCAGAGTCCATTTCAGCTTAACAAAATGGTACCAAAAGTTCCGTTCTATCACAGCCCGTTCAAAAGTTAAAAGCTCTCAAAAATTGCCAAAAACACGTTTTTCGAGAACTTAAACCTCAATTTTTTCGAAAACATAAGGTGAGAACCATATTAATCGAAAACGAGAGGTACGATATCACAAAAAATATCATCCAAAATATCACAAAAAAGCGTTTTTTGTGAACTTTGACCTCAATTTTCTCAAAAACATGATGTTATGGAAAACTTTGGAAACCAGTTTTGGAATCAGCATTGAGAGGTTAATCGAAAATGAGTGTCCAGACACCTGACTCATCCAAAAAAAATTTCAAATGTCTGTCAGTGTTTTTCTAATTTTGTCATTAGAAAAAAAACTTTGAAGTCTTATAACTTTTTAATGGGTTGTGATAGAAAGGTGCTTTTGTACCAATT
Source organism: Pegoplata infirma (assembly GCA_963921195.1). NCBI lineage: Eukaryota > Metazoa > Arthropoda > Insecta > Diptera > Anthomyiidae > Pegoplata > Pegoplata infirma. The sequence goes on along the minus strand of OY992536.1, from coordinate 162,553,688 downwards.
TTTTAAGCACAAACTGGCTCTTCAACGTGCATGACTAAAAAAATAATTAAAAATTTTATTAAAAACAAGTAAAAAAAGCTAAATTCGGCCTTGCCGAATGTAGTGATACCCTCCACAATTTCAAAAAGATTATTGCAAAAAACTTTTTTTAAAAGGAAATTACTTTAAAAAAAAAAATTTACGCGAAAAAAAATTTTTGGTAAAAAAAAAAAAAATCCGCGATTTTTTTCTTTTTTTGGCAAAAAATATATTCGTACTTGTTTAAATACCATTTGGTGTTCAATTATGTTCACATATGTAAACCAGCAGCCGAATTTAAGCATTTTGTATTATTAGGTTATGTTGAATGTAGTACAATTTTTGAGGTGTCCTTGCATTTTCATTCATAACTTTTGAACCGATATCCTTCAAATGCAATACCAAACTTCTTCTTGAATGTACTAAAATTTTTGAGGTGTCCTTGAATTTTCATTCATAACTTTTGAACCGCTGAACCTATATCGCTCAAATGCAATACCAAACTTCTTGGGAGAACTTCCAATGAATATGTTAAGTTTCAGTCATATCCGTATTGTATTTTCAAAAGACAGACAGACACACAGACGGACAGACGGACATCGCTAGAATGTCTTAAAATCGATCGGGCATCATGAATATATGAGCAATTGTCATTAACTTTTAATATTTAAGAAAAAAAATTGCGATTTTTTTTTCGTGGCACATTGATAAGTCTTTGTAGGTTAATAACATTATAATTAAGTAATTCAAATCCGTTCGCGTGCATTAATTTGAGCGATCGCACCCAAAACTATGGCGGTTTAAAGTTAACATTTAAAAAAAAATTGTCAAAATTACATTTTTTATTCGAAGTTTACCAAACATACCATTTTGTATTATGCTTACCTAGAGCTAAATTACACATTCAAACATGCATAAAATCTTTGCTAAATATCAAGTTATTTGCATTAAACCAATTTTTTTTCAGCACAATTTCCAATATTTTGGAAATAAAAATGTTCCCAACGGTTTAATTTTTTTTAGAAAAATATTACCAAATGTATTAAAAAAATCTCAACAAATTCTTAGTTAAACTATTACTCTATCTCTAATAGGTAAGAAACAGCAGTGGTTTAAAGGGAACATTTTTGAAAAAAAAAGAATTTAATAATTTTTGATTTATTTTTTTTTTTGTTATATTTAAAGTCTGATTTTACAGTGTTGTCCTTCACTGAATATTAAAACTATTCAAAGTATGATTAATAATGACAATATTAAGGTTATTACGAAATATTTAAACGTTATTACTAATTTTATTAAGGTTATAAAAAATTTTAGCGATTTTTCGCGATTTTCGCGACTGCAAAAATCAATGGACTAATTTTGAAATATTATTCGAATAAGACATGTCAAAATCTATCAAAATACATTACTTTTCTACTTTATTTTAAGTAATGTAAGATTTAATATAACCATTAAATTTAAAAGTATCAAAAATTTAAAACCACTAAAACGTCAATTGTTTTTGGGTGCGAATGAATTGAAGATAAAGCATTAAAAATACTACCAAACGCGCTTTTCACTGACCAATTTCGATAAGCGGCCTGGATGTGCCTTACAAAAAACGAAAAACAGAAAAACGCCGCGAAATTCGCCAATATTAACTTTTGATCAATGTTGCTCTCCATGATTTATTATATTTGCATATACCATTGTTTCTACATGTTCAACTTTCAGCCATGCACATTTGGCTGTCAAATAATGCAAAACTAAAATATCGAAATTTTGCAAAAAATTTAAAAAGCTCATAAAATTTTTGCAATTGAATATTTTTTGGTGCGTTTGTATCTCAAGTGGGAAATGGTAAATTATTAAGTTCACAAAGCATTCGGAACCATTCGGAATAAAACTGGAAGTGTGCCTCGCAAAAAACAGACTTTTTAAAAAATTCACGTTTTTTCATCAGATCTTTGGAGAGCTGCAGCTTCATAACCATTGCGAGCACATCACTCGAATCAAGCTCAGATTGTGCGTATTTACAAGGGCTTTTACCATGTGTATTTGAATTTTAAAATTACAGTTTGCACCAAAAGCTACAATCAAAAAACCTCGAAAAATTGAAAATTGAAAAAAATTGGTATCAAAGATTTAAGTCCATGTAACTTTTTTCTTATTGATGGCACATCCACTGAACCTATACCAAATAATTGCCCAACTCCACTGATTAAGCGATATTAATTTTGGAGTAATAGCTTTAACGCACCCAACAATATGAAACATTTGACGAAAAATTTCGTGAGAGTATCAAGCGGTTTTTTTACATTTTTCAACTTTAAACATTCCTTACCATGAACTAATGAAACCTTTTGCGCTGTGTCTTTGCACAATTACTCTTTAAGGTTCCCTTAACTTATCTTTATTCACAGATACCACCTAATTTACAAATTAAAAAGTTATTGCAAAATTAACAGAATATCATAAGTGTTAAAAGTTAATGACAATTGTCCATATATACTTTATGGGGTCCCAGACCGATATTTCGATGAGTTACAAACGGAATGACAAACTTATATATACCCTCTATCGCTAAGTGGAGGGTATAAAAATCGATATTTCCGCCCTCTGCGGTAGGTTTTTGGAACTTTTTTAAGAGTTCAAAAAACTGCCATTGTATTAATTTTTCCTGTAGAATCGACTGCTGAAATCAGATTTCAGCAATATATTAAGCCGTTATTTCTCTGCAGAAAAATCCGCTCAAAATCCGCGTTTTCAGATGCGTTGAACCACCCCAAAGAATTAAAATTTTTCCAAAAAAAAAACGGCATTCTTTTCAGCTCCCTAAATCCTTCAGAAAAATAATGATACCCGATAAACAGATGAAGTGACAGAGTCAACAAACGAACTCTAATTAATGTCTGAATTTTTATGGAAATTTGTTGAAAACCACTGTGTAAATAAACTAAATATTTAAAAAATGGAAGGTTTTCTGCTAATTATTTGTTTTACTATTTTATAAAATTAAATTTTTAGAACATTTTATCTAATCTTTAAGAGAAAATAACAGGCTTTCGAATGAACTTGATACCAAGTCATTCGCATGTCAGGATCTTATTTTGTAAGCTTTTACAAAGGCTAAAAATTTAATTTTTCGTCACTTTAGCAGCGGATTACTCAAAATCCTGACGTGATAGACAAATTTGGGCACTGGATTTGGAATCAGCGCAACTAACACTATCCAAACCACTTACCAGAATCCGATACGCATTTTCTTGTTGAGCTGTGTTATTTAATTCGAATTTCAATTGATCTACTACAAATTACTTTTGATCTTTAACGGATTATAAGTTATAACTTAAGTTTTAAGAAATTTAATTTTCAAATTTAGTGTGATCTTTTTTCCAAATTTCAATTTGTGGGACTCCTATATTTATGAAGTCCCATCTCTGTGATTTTATGGAAAATACTTTGTTAGACCGAATTTACATAAGGCAATTCTAATTGCGGCAATTTTGATTTTCTAGTGTATCAGAGAGAGAGGGAAGAATCTTAGATCTCTCTCTGATACACGATAAAATCAGAATTGCCGCAATTAAAATTGCCTAATGTAAATACGGTCTTACTGTTTATTAAAATTTTGGAAAACAATTTATCGTTGATTTAAAATTTGTTTGTAAAATGATTGTTGAAAATAAATAAAATGAGAATACTTTTAGAACTCAAAAGACACACATCGTCTTATCTGTTTTTTTTTTTTATAGAATAGATATTTTTCAATTTTCAGTTAATTAGGGCCCCTTAACAAAATATGTTTGTATGTGATACTGCCGTTTGCTATTCCTTTATTAAATATGTTTTGATTTTATAAAATGTTCAATATTGATTTTCAAAAAGTATTAAAAGTGTGTATTTTCTGTTCTGCTCTCATTTATTTTATTACAGGTATCATGGTTTAGAGAAGAAAAGAAATTTTTTGAATATGTTAAAGGACGTAAACCACCGTTTAAAAATTTTACTATGGAAGGAGCAGCAATTGATGTAAGTACGAACCACCATTTACTTACACATATTTTCCACTTTTGTTAATAAAAACCAATAAAACTGATAAAAAAAACTAGGTTAAACGATTATTAAATGTACTTCTCTTTTCATATATTTTCTCTTTTACAGTGGGAAAATTCAAATGAGTCTCAAGTGACTCTGGCTAATGTTGATTTTAAATTATCCGGACAATTTACCTGCGAGGTATCGATGACCTCACCATTGTATACAAAAGAATCAGTTGAACAATTTATGAATGTTTTTTGTAAGTATTTTTTTTTTTTTTGTGCTATTGTATAAAGTTTTTTTAGAATGTATGCAAAATTGTGGAAATTTTATAAAGGTGACATATATTTTAAGGCCTTCCGCCAAGTGGTAGGTAATTTTTATAGAAACTTTAAATTAGTTTCGATTTTGTAATGGAGAATGTTATATTAGCTATCTTACAAACTGCTCTGGGTTTGGGTAGGTAAGCAGGCAGCCGCCTATTGGTCAGCTCACATGGGCCCTTCTATAAACGTGGTCCCGTTGTGTTACCTTAAAAAAAAATTAAAGACAAGATAAGAAGAGGAAAAAAAAGAAAGAATGCTCACTGGGATCTAAACTGAGTCCCGGATGAGCCAGTTTATCCTACTGATTTCCATTACAAACAAAAACGTCAAGTCCTTCAGTATCGGGCTCTTAAAATGTTTGGCCCTTTGATGGGCATTTGTCAGACATTGACAAAGAAATGCGATGCCGTATCTTCCTCATCCACGTACTGTCAACCCCAGCAATAGTTATTGTGGGGAATCCCATTTTACTGGCATGCACCGAAGCGTTATGGCTTCAGCAGGTTGCACCGAACGTATAAGGTCCACAACATCCTCTTGTTAGATCACGAGGCTTCGCGACGCCAACTTTCGTTTGCGATCTGTAATAGCGAAGTTTCTATCCGCAGCACACCCACATGCCCAAGCACACAGATATCCCTGAATGATATCTGTTTGCCTCCTATCCAATCCGTAGCCCGTTTGTGGCCATGATCTCGGCCGTAAATACGCTACAATTATACGGTAGTCGTAAGGAGAGTCTGCGCAGTTGACCCATTAAAACGCGACTCCCCACTCGGCCATCCAGTTCGGAGCCATCAGTGCAAACCTCATGTGTCTCCTCAGGTATGTGGGGAATCTCCGTCCTATCGGACCAGTCCGGATATCTTGTTTTAAACAAGGTTTCTAACTAGGTTGTGGGGTCCAATAGTCAATGTTCGCAGCGGCACCGTGATGACAATGGAGTGTGGTCTGTACGTCCAAGTATTAATAGCTACAAGCCAAGTAGTTGTGTTTCCGGCTAGTTGTCTTGCGAAAAGGTTTACTGGCAGTTATTGAAGCATTGCGAGTAGATATTACTCCGCTGACTGATTTAGTACAATTCTAAAGTTTTCCCAATCACAAATTTTTTTTGACTCTTTTAATCTGTCAACCAGGATTGACGCAATAAAAGATTGGGTATAAAATTATCAAAAAACTACTAACTTTGTAAAAAAAATCGTCATAATCAACCATATTTTCAAAAATCAACAAAATAATTCTTATACCCTCCAACTACAGTATGGGGGTATACTCACTTTGTCATTCCGTATGTAAGTAAAGTATATATATTATTGATCAGTGATCGATTCTAAGATAATCTAGCGATGTCCGTCCGTCCGTCTGTCCGTCTGTAGTTAACACGATGCAGTCCAAAATAAAAGACCTAGACTCCCGACATTTGGCACGAATATGTCTTATGTTCCTAGGCAGGTTAGGTTCGTAAATGAGCTAAATCGGGCCAGGGGGAAAAAACTTCCCCCTTGAAGAACTAAACCAACCTCTGAAAAATACCAGTTTTTTACATCATTTTTTGTGTTTTTGTTTAAAAATTACAACATTTTTATGCTACAAGAAGTTCAAAGTCCTGCATTTGGACCCAGACAATTAAAAATTTCGTTTTTTTTTTTTTTGGTCCGCCCCCTTTTATGGGCGTGGAATATTTTTTTTTTCTTTAAATAATGATAAACTTGTATTTCTTTAGTGCACAAAGCATAAGAATGAATTTTTAAAAACATATTCGCGAGGAAATTTGCCCCCCCAAATACCTTACCGACCCCCCCCAAAAAAAAAAGAAAACGCTCCTGCAATTTTATTTTGTATTTTTTTGCATGTTGGAGGGTATAAAAGATTCGGCACTGCCGAGTTTAACACTCTTACTTGTTTTCATTGTTTTTTCTAAATCTACTCTGAGACACAGATTTGTGCTGATATTTGTGATTACTCGAAATATTGTTCCTATATCCACTTTTTAGTATACCGATCGACTCAGAATCACTTTTTGAGTCGATTGAGCTACTTATGTCCATCTGTCGCTCTATGTAACCGGCGAAATTTAAAACTTAAGCTTTTTTTGGCCCAAGAATGAAGCCTAAAGAAATTGGAAAAATACATAGCACTAATACAAACGTCCCTTTTAAATTGGATTAGAATGACTATAACAGTATTATAATAGATATTCTTTCACAAATTGGCAAGTGAACGTATTTTGTATTCACAAGTCACCATTATACACTTTAAAGAAATCGGATTAGTTCCACTTGCAGTTCTCATACAAACTACCGTTTCGATTTTCACATAAAGCTCTAAAATTTCATAAGAATAGTAAATACTCTATTAAAACTTTGTTTGAAGGTGTAAAACGCTTTCTTTGGAAACCTTATCAAGTCTGATTTCAAGTGGACATAGGCGCCATTTTTTTTAAATTTTAGCCCCATATACAAACTTTGCACAATATTCAGGTAAATAGGATTATTGCTAACAAATAGAACATCATTTTGTTCAAATATCGATTGTATGTTTTATACACTTATTAAAGGACTAACTTAAGATAGATCGAATCGGTCCATGTGTGGACTTGGGACCCATTTTCCAGGAAACACTGGTGTAGGATATTACATTCTTGTTCACTCAAAAAAAAAAAGAATTAACTTAAACTTTGGAAAAAATTTCTTCAAAATAGTTTATAAATTTTCACACAATTTAGTTAAATTTAACTAAAATTTAGGAAATTTTCCCAACTTTTAGGAAAAAATTTTAGTTCATGGACTGTTAAATAGGCCATAATTTTCCTTAAATGAAATTAACTCATACATGGAAGAAATTCTTACCGCCAAAGAAATTTTTCCTAATTAATTGAAAAATTATTTATCTTCTTTAATTTGAGGAAGTTTTTTCCACAAGTTTAGTAAATTTTTTATAACTTGAAATTGTTTTGTTGATTTTTTTTTCATGCTTGCTTGTAGTTCACATTTTGTTTATTATTTGTAGTATATGAAAAAAGAGTTTGGTCTTGTATAACAAGTAATACATTTAATGCTTTCATTTTTTTCTACACATATATGTGTTAGGGAAAAAATAATATTTTAATCACAACAAAAGCCTCGGCTTTGGCGTGTTTTCCCATAATCTGGAAACAAACGTTAAAGACAAAGTCTTTGTTGTAATTAAGCTTTAAAAACTAATGAAATTTATTACTTGACTATAAGAAACAAACGTTTTTTATATTTATAACAAAAAATGTACATAATGAGAATTCTGTGTGTATTCACATGCTATTCTATTAATAAACCAATAAAAAAATATGAAATTAACTAATTAACTAATTTTTAGGAAAAATGTCCTCATGAGAAATGTTTTTTTAACTAAAAAATGGGAAACTTTTTCCCACTTTCTAGATCAAATTTGTCCTTATTTTTACGAAAAATATGGACTAAAAAGGAGGAATACATGGCAATGGAGCTAAATCATTATCAATTTTCCTTGGATTTAGTTATTTTCCCCATTTTTTAGTTAGTTTTTTTTCTGAGTGTTTAATAAAAATAAAAATTTAAAAAAAAAAAATAATTACAATGGGGGTCAAAAAAGTACACTTTTTTTGTGAAGTCAGTACAATCTTAAAAATGTCATTTAGCATCCCTGGAACAAGATCAGTCTTGCTTTCATTTTTCACCAGAGCGCTCTCTGAACTCTATTCAGATAGAAGTCCAAGAAATAAGTTCATGGGTTCACAGTCGTCCGCTTAGGCGACGGTCTTAACCCCATCTTGTCCAATTTGACGCTAAGGGTATTTATAGTCAGGTTCCACGGTGAAAAAATTTCACCGGAGTGCTACGTACTGCAGCCCTGACCACCACTGCCCTGACAAGAGTGATATTCCCTAATTGTAGGCATGCTATGAGGCAGACAGTAACTCAGGATTGAATCGATTATTTCTCCAGAGTCTACAGAAGAAACAAGGAAATGCTGATCGGTCTATAGTTTCGTATGGGATCTCTTCCCTCCCTTTGGGATGAAGACCATCTCAGAGGTAGTTTATTTTCTAGGGATGTAAGACCACCTAAGGCATGCAAGCTGAATGACTAAAGGCGAGTCGTCCAAAAAATCTGGATCAAAAATTGTTCTCACTTCTTCACTATACGGTCGTTTTTTCCGTGACTTTAAAAACATGTCACCCTAATATGCATGTAAACATTTTGTAATCAATCTAAATTTATATTCTATTTAATGTATTTTATAGTACCACAAACGGGCCCACCGGTGATCAGGTTTCGTAAACGCAGTCCTGTTGCGATTGGCCAAAGCCTAATGGCTTTGTGTAATACAACACGTGCACGGCCAGCTCCACATATCACATGGCTTATCAATGGCAAAAAGGTAAGTTCTGTCTTTCAATTTACGTACTTAATATATTTTTAGTATGAAAAACGCAAACAAATACGTCATTGTTATTATATCAGAAGTTACATGAAATAAATTTATGAATGCTTGAAATACACTTAGAAATAGTTAATGTCTTTTATGATTGTGTAACATATTGAGGGAAATGTATTGAATATTTGCCTTACAAAGAAGAAACATATTCGTTGTGATAATAAAATTTTGTATCCGATTAAATGTGTTGAATGCGTCAGTTTTCTGAAGTTACTTCGGGACTTAAGTTAAGTATTTTACTTTAGTGAGCTATAAACCAATAAAACCAGTGAGCTATAAACCAATTCGTTGAAGTCAAAAAATTGGTCTTTGAAAACAATTAATTTTTTTTTTTATTTTTTTGAATAGTGCTCCTAGACTACAGTATTTTTAACCTGTGAATTTTTGTAATATTTTTTTGCAATGAATTTTTAAGAAGAGGGTTGGAACTAGTGAATTTAACTTTTCCTATTAAACAGAGCTTAACATTTTTTTTATAGGAATTTTTCAGAAATCCCAAAAAAAAATATTTTTTAATTAAGGGTTTGTGATTGAAGAAGAAAACATTGTATTTCTAAAGATTATTTTTAATGTGGATTTATTCCAGACCATGGTTTCTGTAGCCACCTCTACGTCATCAGTGGAGAAAATTACATTAGATAAATTGTTTGATTATTTGTAAGACTGTTTTTTCTATATGTTTTTTCATCAACAGACTTAACTCTGAGTGGAATAGAACTCACGTTCTTCAAATTTTCCATCAGTTTGCAAAGCAAGTACTCTACCATCTGAGCTATCGCCCTGCTTGACAAACTAACAGCAGAAGTTGGTTTGTTCGTATTTCATTACAGATGTTAAGTGTGTGACGTCAACAGAAGATTTTTATTTTACACCAACAATTACGATCCTTAGAAACAACAACATTCCTTAATCTCTCTTTGTCTCGTTTTTTGCACATAACAATTTTAGCGCTGAATTATTTGTTCATACACGTTAAGGATGAGTGCATATATTTGAGACTACTTGCCCGTAGGGCGACATATATTTGCATATATTTTTGTCAATTCTGTATTTTTAAGTGTTTTTATCGGCGCATGCCATATTCTGTTTTGTTATTAAGGGTTTGTGATTGAAGAAGAAAACATTGTATTTCTAAAGATTATTTTTAATGTGGATTTATTCCAGACCATGGTTTCTGTAGCCACCTCTACGTCATCAGTGGAGAAAATTACATTAGATAAATTGTTTGATTATTTGTAAGACTGTTTTTTCTATATGTTTTTTCATCAACAGACCTAACTCTGAGTGGAATAGAACTCACGTTCTTCAAATTTTCCATCAGTTTGCAAAGCAAGTACTCTACCATCTGAGCTATCGCCCTGCTTGACAAACTAACAGCAGAAGTTGGTTTGTTCGTATTTCATTACAGATGTTAAGTGTGTGACGTCAACAGAAGATTTTTATTTTACACCAACAATTACGATCCTTAGAAACAACAACATTCCTTAATCTCTCTTTGTCTCGTTTTTTGCACATAACAATTTTAGCGCTGAATTATTTGTTCATACACGTTAAAGATGAGTGCATATATTTGAGACTACTTGCCCGTAGGGCGACATATATTTGCATATATTTTTGTCAATTCTGTATTTTTAGTTTGTCAAGTAGGGCGATAGCTCAGATAGAGTACTTGCTTTGCAAACTGATGGAAAATTTGAAGAACGTGAGTTCTATTCCACTCAGAGTTAAGTCTGTTGATGAAAAAACATATAGAAAAAACAGTCTTACAAATAATCAAACAATTTATCTAATGTAATTTTCTCCACTGATGACGTAGAGGTGGCTACAGAAACCATGGTCTGGAATAAATCCACATTAAAAATAATCTTTAGAAATACAATGTTTTCTTCTTCAATCACAAACCCTTAATAACAAAACAGAATATGGCATGCGCCGATAAAAACACTTAAAAATATTTTTTGTTTGTAGTTACATTAAACTTTAAGAGAATAGGAAAATGTTGTCTCCACGTGTCCCATGGCTATTTTCTTTTTTAAATGAAAGGTACGATACTAGGCTATATTACCATGGCAATATCTCTTTGCACACGCTTGCACATCAGGTAGTTTATGAGCGTTGTCCGTCCGACTGTCTGTATATCTAATAAAAACCCGAAAACTTTCGAAAGACATGGTTGAAGCTACTGACGCTTGGCATATATATTTCCAATTTCTCGTGTCATATTGGTATTAAATTATAGCGATATTGGTCCAGTAGTTCAGAAGTTATGATCAAAAACGTAAGTTTTAAATAGGTTTTATCACGAATTAACATTTTCAAAAAACCTCTAAACACGCTTTAAGGGACATTCATAGGCCACTAATATGTTTTACAAAGCTAATCTGTCGTTTGCCAAAAATTTTACACTAAAAAAAAATAAAAATACACAAAAAAAAATTTACACTACAAAAAAATTATAGTATTCACAATATTTTTGGAATTATGGATAGTATTTATGGATTCGGTCAAGTAAATTTTTTTTTTCAATTATACGTATACGTATTATTATTATTATTTTATTATAATTATCATTATTATTTTATGTTTATAATTTTTCTTAAATATATTAATTCGGATACAATTAGTCTGAAATTTGTAATTTTATGTGCAATAAAATTTTATAAAGATTTCGGAATATGCACAAATTTTGCACAATTATTATTACTATTAAATGAGTATTAGCAAATGTACAAAAAAAATAATTGTTACATGCACTTCCTTTATAGTGGTTATACCAAACGTAGGGTATACATGTAAGATAAAAAAAATTGGAAATATTTATGACCTTAGGAAATGTAAAATTTGAACAAAAATAATTAACTGTTACATGCACTATCCATATAAAGGGTATCTATCCACTATCCATATAAAATGTTAGGCGTAAGGAGCTAATTTCATAAAACAAATTTGTAAAAAATAAAAAAAATTGTATGGGGACCACCTTAAGGGTTAAAAATAGAGGGTAGGTATATTCTGAGAAAATGTTGGGGTTGAAAAAATATTTGGGGTCAGTCACACATTCGCATCTCTAGGGGCACCCATGGATCAGTTAGTGCTATAGGAGCAGATTTTATAAAAATGGCATTTTGTATGGGAGCCCCATTATCGAGTGGAGATACGGTATAAGTATATTCCAAAAAAATTTTTGGGGGGTAAAAATTAATGAGGATCGGTCTTATTGATTAAAACTCTAAGACGCTCGATGGGAGCTGTAGGAGCTGATTTCATAAAATAAATTTAAAAAAATAAAAAACAATTGTATGGGGACCACCTTAAGGGTTAAAGATAGAGGGTAGGTATATTCTAAGAAAATGTTGGGATTGAAAAAATATTTGGGGTCGGTCACACATTTGACACCTCTTGGGGCACCCTTGGAGCAGTTAGAGCGGTAGGATCCAATTTTTATAAAAATGTTATATCTTCTTTTTTAATAAAAAATATTTTCTATAATTTTTTTTTTTTTTTTGTAAAACATTTTTTTTACTAAATAATGTATAGTTAGTCTAAAAAAATATAAATATTAATAATAAAGGACTTTTCTGAATTAATCCCCAGTTTACATATGTTTCAACCCACTGTGCATTGTTGGGATATGCTTAGAAAATAATCGTTTTGTATCCAACTATTGCCGTGTTGCTGTAAATCCAAAAATAGTTGTCGAAACCTTTTTTAAACAAGTTTAATTTTCCTTCACTAAGAAAATTATGTCATTAACTGTTTGTACACTCAAAAAAATACGTTAGTAGATTTACTAATTTTTTTTTTGCTAATGCTAGTTAGCTAACTTTTAGCAAATTTTTAGTTGAGATTAGCATGTTAGCAAAAAATTCTTGTAAACTTCATTTAGCACATTATGAACTTATTTCTTTTGCTAAATTTGAAATTGAGTTGACAACATTTTTACAAGATTTTTTGCTAACATTAGCAAAAATAAATGGTAATTTTTTTTTTATTTTCAGAAAACTTAAAATGGCGCTATCTCGAAAACTAAGCCAGATAGAGCAAAATGGAGGGCATTTTTGGTTCTTAGAATCTCCATACTTTCGCGGGTCCTCTTCACATGTGTGGACCCTAATGGGACCTAACTTTGGATCCAAAAAAGTTAGCATTCCCGAAAATTTTAAAATGCTCTTATCTCGGTAAATATTGCCAACACAACAAAAAGTCCAAAAGCTCTCCGAGTAATATTTTTGAAGTTATCGAGTTTTTTAATTCTCAAGACCCCAGTGATCCCCTAAAATCACGTATCTCAAAAACTAAGAAAGGTAGAGCGAAACGGACACAAATTTTGGATCAAAACCTATGACGATTTTAAAGGAACCCAACTAGGTCTAGGCCCATCGGGGTCTGGACCTATTGGGTCCGAACCCAATGGGGTCCTCAAATGTGTATGAACCAAGTTCAAAAAAAAAAAAAAATTCAGTTAACTTATTATTGGCAAAACATTTTTGCTAACTTTAGCAAAAAAATTGTGGGTTCAAAATCACCACATTTTCTTGTAAGTTTACAAGCTTTTTTTGCTAACATTACAGTTTTTTTTTTAAGTGTAGGTTATTTTAAAAAGTAATCAGTACAGTCATTTTAAAAGAAAAATCACTTGTTTTATAAAGGAATTCATTTTTTACTGTTTCTGTAGTTTAAAAAAAATAATTTACTGTATTAAAAACGAATTTTCTGTTACATTTAATTTCGGCAGTAAAAAATTTCTTCTATAGTTTTACTGTTTTTCAATACAAAATAACTGAATATTCACTAGTTTTTTAATGTTTTGGTTAGTCATTAAATTAACATTTAAAATTGACTGTAATGTGTTTTTATTTTAAATGAAAAAACAGTTGAATGGTTTTTAAATAAAATTTCATTTGTTTTAAGTGAATATTCAGTGGAATTTATCTACATAATCCTTTGAGTGTTATATTTCGTAAATTTTATGTAAAAAATGTGTTAAGATTTTTTGGAAATAAAAAATTTTGCTTTGGGGATGGCATTCCATTCACAACTGGCAACTCTGCTTTAACTTGTTGCTCTTTACTTAGGATTATTCAAAACACATTACACAGAAAAAAAAAATTTGTCAATACAATTAATTTCATTGTTAATACAATTAAACATTTAATTGAAACTGAGCCTACATTGGATTTTGTCAATACAACATTGACTTTTGTAACTTTTAAAAAAAATATCAACTCATTTTTGTCAATTAAATTCATTGTTGTATCAACAATGAAATTAATTGAAAAGTTTGTAATAAATTATATTAACGGAAAAAAGCATGCTTTGTCATTTTATAAAATGTCATTTTATAAAAAAAAAAATCTAAAAATAGAACAAAAAAAATCTAAAAAATTAAAAAAAAAAAAAAAACATTAGCCGGCAGCTGGAATCGAACCCGCAACGAACATGATACGAGTCTAGCACACTACCACCGTGCTATTCCTTGTATATATTTGTAGTTGACTATACTCGTATATTAAAGAAAATAAACCTGTTTTAATGTCATTTTATTTAAAAAAAAAAACTAAAAAACTAAAAAAAAAATCAAGCGGCAGCTGGAATCGAACCGGGAACGAACATGGTACGAGTCTAGCACACTACCACCGTGCTATTTCTCATATATTTTTTACTTGACTTAACGCGTATAAAAGGTGTTGCAGAATAGCAAAACAAAAATAATTTAAAATAAAAATAAATAAAAATAAAAAAATGTTTCCGCCAGCTCGCAACGAACCCGCAATATTCATGATTTGAGTCTAGCACACTACCACCGAGCTATCGTCACATAAATTTGAGCTTCATTAAATGAATTTATAAGGTGTCTGTGTTATCAATGAGCATTTTGTGCGTTTTTTAACAATGATTTTAATTGATGCATTTAATTGGAAATTAAATTGGATTTTTGTCACATTAACTATATACATTGTTGATACAATTAAAAACGTTGTTGAACTGGAAGTTAGTTGCTAACAATTTGTTTTGTTACTTTTGATTTCCCGATATTTTTTTCTGTGTAGTATTTAAACAGCCACCCACAATATCAATTAAATTTTTCCTATTTGGTGTAAATTAACGAAATTTGATAGATTGATTTTTTTTCCACTGATGATTCACTAACATTATCAAAAATTTGCTACGTATAGTATTGTAAATTTGATAAATAGTTTATAACTGCAGTGGTTTATAATCTCCGTTAAATAATGTTTTATATCCGTTTTATCAAATATTTAACAAACTATTGTTCCAAAATTTATACCCATCTCAGTCTGTATATGTGTGGTAAATTGGGTTAGCCAACAGAACATACATATGTTTCGAAATATATTTTTAATTAAGGTCAACATGCGATTTAAATCTACATACAATATGAAAAAAAAACTATTGAAGTATTTATGACCATATTTGTACACTTTATTTTAATTGCTTCGCTGTTAAACTATGCTTAAAAAGTTACCTTATTTATCAATATTTAATAAAAAATTCCCAATTTCAATATATGTATTTTCCGAACATGTCTAGTCTTTGAAGTATATTTCACACCAATGAACACTGATACCGTCCTTTGATAATTCATATTCCATTTTAAAAATTAAACAAACTATAAAAAAAACTTTAAAAACTATACAAAATATTAAAAAAAAATAGTAAAGCGCCACAGATAGCGCTTTTAATAAGCTCCATTCTGTAAAGTTGCTGTTTACTTAGCACCTTAAAGTATACATTAAAAAGTTTCATCTACCATAGCCGAGAATCGAACCACGGATGGTTTTCTGCCTAATTCATACCATTGACAACACAGTCTGACTGGCACCTTAGACGATACAGCCACCAATTTGATATGCTATGCTTTAGCAAATAGTCGCTTTCTGTTTCATTTCTGCTGAGTTCTCAAAACTTTTTTCTTCGACGCTTTCGCAAATCTTGAGAAAACGTTTTATTTCAATTTAAACCAAAACATACATGGACTGAAATGGTCTGATTTGGCTTATTTTAAGTTTAAATGAAAGTTTGTATCAAGATCTCTAAAATAGTCAATAAAAAAAAATTAAATTTTATTAACAAATTTCTTGAACGTGGGAAATTTTTTGGACATTTTTTAACAAAATTCAAATGAAGAGATCTCGAAAACCGCTCGAACGAATACAGAAAATTTAAAATATTTATTTTTAGCATACAAGAATTAATAAAAAAATAAAGGTTTGCAGGATAATTTTTTTTATACCCTCCAACTACAGTATGGGGGTATACTCACTTTGTCAGTCCGTGTGTAACGTATCGAAATATCGGGGACCCCATAAAGTATATATATTATTATTCAGTGATCAATTCTAAGACATTCTAGCAATGCACGTCCGTCTGTCCGTCTGTAGTTAACACGATGCATTCCAAAATAAAAGAGCTAGACTCCCGACATTTGGCACGAATATGTCTTATGTTCCTATGCAGGTTAAGTTCGTAAATGAGCAAAATCGGACCAGGGGGAAAAAGTTCCTCTTTGAACAACTAAACCAACCTCTAAAAAATACCACTTTATTACATGATTTTTTGTGTTTCTGTTTAACAAATGCAACATTTTTATGCTAAAAGAAGTTCAAAGTCCTGCATTTGGACCCAGAGAATTAGAAATGTCGTTTTTTCGGTCCCCCCCCCCCCCCCCCCTTTATAGACGTGGAATATATATTTTTTTTAAACAATGATAAACTTGTATTTCTTTAGTGCAAAAAGCATAAGAATGAATTTTTAAACACATATTCGAGAGGGAATTTGCCCCCCCCCCCCAATTACCACTACAGACCCCCCCCACAAAAAAAAAAAAAAGAAAACGCCCCTGCATTTTTTTTATTAATTTTTTGCATGTTGGAGGGTATAAAAGATTCGGCACAGCCGAATTTAACACTCTTAATTGTTTTTTGTATATTTATTCACCACTGTTTTATTTAAATTGACCACTAGTGGTCAATTTATTCAATTTACACATTCAGAGTAAAATAACCCAATTTATAGTAGGAGTCCAGTTTCCTATAAATTGGGTAAATTTCAATTACCCAATAAATTGGGTAAATTTCAACAAACTTTGATTGGAGTGTACAAAAACATGCTGCTCTAACTTCCCATATCGGCGACATATTGTTAATATTTATTCATTGTTTTTTTCTGTTAGTACAGATTAGAGATGGGCACATGAGCAGATTAGAGCGTGATTCACGCGTGATCACGCTTAAGTGTGACTGAATTAAATTTTACTCACGTGATTGTGAGTGAGTGTGAGTGGAGCACAAAATTGCGAGAGTGAGTGTGCGTGAGTAAGATTTTTGCGTGAGTGAGTGTGCGTGAGTCGATTTTTTTGCGTGAGTTTGCGTGATTTATTTTCTTTTCATATTTCCTTTCGTACTAAAAAAAGTAACAAAAAAATTGTAAAATTTAACTAAACTTAAGATTTCGTCTCGAAAAAAGCAAAAAAAATGTCAAATTTCTCGGAACTTTAAATTTTGCTGAAAATTTTTAAAGATTTTTGAAATTTTAGTTCTTCAAATTTTTTTTTTGTATAAATAAGAGTTTCGTGAGTGTGAGTGAAGTTTGCGCGAGTACACGTTAGTGTGAGTTGTATTAAATTTACTCACGTGATTGTGAGTGAGTGTGAGTCGAAAAATATGCTCTTGAGTGAGTGTGCGTGATTCAAAAATTCTTGTCGTGAGCGTGAGTGAATGTGAGTCAAAAATCACTCACGCGCCCATCTCTAGTACAGATCGAGTATTAGTTGTTAGAGACACTTGCTATATTGGCGATATGTTTTCATTATTTATTTAATGATATATTTTGGGCAGTACAGATCGAGCGCGGGCTTTATTTATATTCTGTATTTAAAAAAAAAAATCTTAAAATTTCTGGTATTTCCATGCATTTCTGGTATTTCCATACCGATTTCCAACGCTTCAGTTACAGTGTTATCATCAGAGATTTAAAACTTTGGCATATTTTAAGAATAAGCAGTAGGTTTTCATATATATGAATTTTTATTAACATCTACCCCAGCCGGGATTCGAACCACGGATATTATTTTTATATTTATACAAATATTCTCAATACAGATTGACCAGACAATACCTTAGACAATACAACCACACCATTTATATAATATGCTTTGAATGCTTTAATATTAAAAAAAATAAAATCTCAGTTAAGTGCAAATACTTCTTGAACATATTTTAGCTATTTGAACGGATGTAAGAATGTGTGTTTACTAATACTGACACTAAATCCCTCAACTAACATAAAAATATGGATAAACTTTATATGAATGTACAGCAAACAACAACAGCAAAATAAACAAGTGAGAGTGTTAAGTTCAACTGTTACGAATCTTCTATACCCTCCAAAATATAAAAATTAAAAAAAAAAAAAATGCCAGGAGAGTTTTTGGGTGTGGGAGGGTGACGACAAGAGGCATTAGGGGAAACTTTCCCCTCTCGATAAATGTTGGCAAATTATTTTATTATGGTTTTTGCACTTAAGTAATACAATTTTATTATTATTAAAACAATTTTAAGAAAATTTTGTTTTTTAGAGGTTGGTTTAGTTCTTCAAAGGTGAACTTTTTCACCCTTCATCCGATTTAGTCAATTTCCGAACTTAACCATTCTATGACCATAAGACATATTCGTGGTAAACTTACAAGTCTAGCTCTTTTGTTTGTACTGCATCATGCTTTCCACAGATAGACGGACGGACATTCACGTATTAAAACCGATCATGGATAAATAATATATACCGATATCTCGATGCGTTACACACGGAATGACAAAGTGAGTATGTATACCACCATACTGTGGTTGAAGGGTATAAAAACTGTAATAATATTAATGCAACAGTGTCAAGTATATTACGCCCACCACATTTTTATATTTTTGAAAAAAAATATACAATTACTCGCACTACAAACTAACAGAAATAAAGACAAAGAGTATTCTCTAAACAAATGTTCGTACATACATTAACTCTGTGTTATGTGCATTGAAAGTGTTCATTTTGTTTATTTTTACATTCATATACATATGACTTCAGAGCTTTAAGTAATTAAAACAATTTTAGAAGATGATTTAAAAGTTTTGCCTAGGACTTTATGCCTGAAATTTAATTGTCCTTTCTTAATACATCCAAAAGTTGAAAAATTCTCAGTCGCTTTATTAATAAAAACTAGCAGGCCCGCCCGGAACTTCGTCACCGGTAATATTAAATACTGGACTAAAGAAGGATCAGGATTAGAGTCTCCTTTTCTAAAATTCTCCCCTACAGAATTTTTATTTCATTTAATTTTATCGTTGAAGTCTTTAAAAAAAACTATTTAGAATAAACAATAAAATTAAAACAGCTCCGTTTAGCTTGGAATCATGTTAGTTTCGGTAAATAATGTTCGAAAATTTTCGAGCCCTTATATCGTAATAATTTTAAGTTTTTTACCAAAAGTGGGCGTAGATGTGGGCGTGGTCGATGAAACCCAGCATTTGTCCACCATGAAGGACCATTCCAAGTATGTATTGGTGAAACAATTTTTGAAATCGGTTCAGTAATTTTGGAGATTTTTAAATTTTACGTTTTTTGACCAAAGGTGGGCGTAGAAGTGGGCGTGGTCGATGAAACCTAGCCTATGTCCATCCTGGAGGAACACTTTAAATACGAATACCTATTACGATTCTGATTAACATAAAATCCAGATATCGGTGATATTTGCCAAATCGGGCACTTCCAGTCAGTTTGAATGAGAATAACACCGCTTAAAGATGTCTTCCGGTTTATACGAAAAATTACCCAGAAAACTTAAATTTGTAAAAAACTTTTTTTAAGTTTTACTTTAAAAAATATACAAAAACTAAGGTAAATTTTACAAAAAAGTAATTTAAATTCAATATCTTAGGAGTTTCATAAGGAGTTCAAATTTGTTTAACGGCGGAGACTAGTAGGAGAACCTTTTGCAGTGCCTTGGTATGACAACGAACCTTTGAGTCTATGTCTGCTGACGTTAAACATCAGCATCCAGTAACAGCCTAATCTAACCCGACCATTCGGGTCACAGGTCAGTAGGAAATGTTTTTCAAACTTACGAGTAGGTTCTGCAGTACGCATCTCAGGAAATAGAAGGAACGCAGATAAGCTCTACCTTTTGAAAAACTTTACATAATTGTCAGCCTGAGGATTGATGGATTGAACGGATTGATTATGATCTAATTAGCTTAAAGCACTGCATTTACTATACACGTTATTATTTTATGTGAAATGTACTTGTGTTGTTTTACATTACACACATATACACGGCCATTCTTGTATGTAGTAAGTACACATGAACATGATGAGACTACGTTTCCCAACGGCTCAATACAATTTAAACTTTTAAACTCTGGTATTGCAAACCAACCACTGTGAATAATAAACGTTGTCTTTTTTGTGTTACTAATAATATTTATATCTTGTTTTTTGCATTTTATTTTATTTCCAACATGTAATTATGTGTTAAAGCCTTGAACAAATGTTGAACATTATACAAGTATAATTAAATAATTTGTTTAACATTTTTAAAGTGTTGTCGTTAGTACCCATTCAGTATCCCCCATTGGTGTCATATATTTTATAAAAAAAAAAATCTGAACATAAAATGGGTAATAAAATGATATAACAAAATGGTATTTGGATGTCTTGTAAAGTAAAAATATTAAGTAAATTTCCAATTTAATAATTTTTAAAAAGAGATTTTATATTAGCAATGATTTGCTGTTGATTTAAATAAATCGCTATAAATCAAATTATTACTTTAGCGGGTTTGAATCCGGCAATTAGTGGATAGCTATACAAGTTTGTGGCAAAAATAACTATATTTGTGCCTATATTATGGTAGGCTAGGTTGTATGTGTCTTCTGACGCTTTACGTCAGCACACATAGTCTCTGCGGTTCGCTATGAAACCACGGAACGCTAAAAGGGATTCTCTGCTAGTCTCTGCCGTTAAACCAATGCCTGCTCCTTATGAAACTTTAAGTTTTAAAATCCGACAACTTAGAAAAATCGTGCTGCTCCCTAGATCACAGTGTAGACCAGAATGTGCCGCGCAGTGGCAGATAAAGTATTCAATAGTTTCCAACTGAGTCCTTTTTCTAAGATATTTTTCCAATAAAAAAAGACTCAGGTATTAGTCTATAGAAAAAACCTTGAACATGTAACTTTATCCAGCGGGACCTGAATTCTTGTATTCCCAAGGACCCCGACATATCTTTAGCCAGCTCTGCTGCCTAGTAAAAACTGCAATGATCTTGAGGTCTCGAGCCGAGATCAACCTAAGCTATTCCGAATTAACTCCGGAACACACATATTCATGTAGACTCGATCCGACTGTATAAATTTACGGAAGCTTCACTATCTGGAATGCAGACCATCCAAGACTCCCTAGATGGTATCCTAGTGGAAAGTTGGCACTCAAAAAGGTTCATAGAGGGAGCACAGTCAATATTTTGTGGTATTAGCATCTCTTTTAAAATCACGATATGGCCACAATCGCTTCACTTCCATTGTAGTGTGATATTAAGTCGAATTGACAACGTTGCAGCATGATGCCTACTCAATATGCCCAGTGGTACATATTAGGGTGGCTCGTTTTTGGGCTTTCTCTCTGATCAACTTCTTATACCCGCCAAAAGTGTCGGTCCCCTAAGGGTAACTCACATGCAAAATATCACTCCGATCGGAGTTTATCTTCTGTTTCCACTTTGAGCCTCAAAATTGGGGTTTTTGCAAAAAAGGATTTAAAAAAAAAAATTAAAGTTTTTTTATTAAAATAATTAAAAACTTATTTTTGTATAATAATTGATCATAAATACTTAAACATGACATTTAAAGATTCTACGGCATCACTAACCCGTTCAAACTTGATACCAAAAAAATGGCATGATTTTGGGGGCGTTCTCAAAACACCTTTTTTCAAAATTTGAAAATTTTATTAAAAAAATATTTAAAATATACCATTTTTTCTTTCTGAATTCATTAAAAACACCTTGGAGAAGAAAAATGTGAAAAATGGTGGATATCCGTCAAGCCACTTTTCGGGAATCGCGGGGGGAAGTTAGCGGATTTCAAGGAAATGTTGGTTTTATCAATAATTTGGATTAATAAAATCTTATAAATTTCATTTTTGGGCAAATCAGCTATTTTATGGTGTCGTGGCATTCTATTAAATAACTTTAAGTCTGTCATGAAATCTTACCGATCTAGGACGTCTTTAACCCACATTGGCTGGGGTCAGAAATGACACCCGAAGAAAATTTTAAGTTTAGAGCTTAAATTTTATGCTATAAACAGGTATAAAACGATTTTTGTGTTTTTACCCCAACTATTATTTCGTATTAATATAATATCTTTAAAAAAAATCGTTAACCCTTCTTGGTAAGGGGTCAAAAATTACCCATTCAATAAAAAGTATATATTTTGTAAAGAAAATTAATTTGTTGCAATCTATTAGATAACTTTAGATCAACCCTAAAATCTTACCTATTTAAGATATCTTTAACCCACATTGGCCAGGGGTCAAAAATGACCCCGGCAAAAACTTTTAGGCATAGTGCTTGAATTTTTTGATATCAACGTATTATATATTTTTTATTGAATGGGTCATTTTTGCCCCCTACCAAGAAGGGATAACGATTTTTTTTAAAGATAATATATTAATACGAAATAATAGTTGGAGTAAAAACACAAAAATCGTATACTTGTTTATAGCACAAAATTTAAGCTCTAAACTTAAAATTTTCTTCGGGGGTCATTTTTGACCCCCAGCCAATGTGGGTTAAAGACGTCCTAGATCGGTAAGATTTCATGACAGACTTAAAGTTATTTAATAGAATGCCACGACACCATTAAACAGCTGATTTGCCCAAAAATGAAATTTATAAGATTATATTAATCCAAATTATTGATAAAACCAGCATTTCCTTGAAATCCGCTAACTTCCCCCCGCGATTCCCGAAAAGTGGCTTGACGGATATCCGCCATATTTCACATTTTTCTTCTCCAAGGTGTTTTTAATGAATTCAGGTAAAAAAAGTGGTATATTTAAAATATTTTTTTAATAAAATTTTCAAATTTTGAAAAAAGGTGTTTTGAGAACGCCCCCAAAATCATGCCATTTTTTTGGTATCAAGTTTGAACGAGTTAATGATACCGTTAAATCTTTAAATTTCATATTTAAGCATATACGATCAAATATTATACAAAAATATTTTTTTAATTATTTTAATAAAAAAACTTAATTTTTTTTTTTAAAGTCATTTTTGGCAAAAAACCCCAATTTTGAGGCTCAAAGTGGAAACAGAAGATAAACTCCGATCGGAGTGATATTTTGCATGTGAGTTACCCTTAGGGGACCGACACTTTTGGCGGGTATAAGAAGTTGATCAGAGAGAAAAGCCCAAAAACGATCCACCCTAGTACACATTGCTGCCATTCCCTTTTGGCTCTAAAGCTGGGTACCAGACAATGATTTCATACGGCAGATTTGGAAGTACCAGTGCTGTCTAAATCCAGTGAACGACTTTTGAGCTAAAGCCCCATCGTTTTCCAATGTCCCTTTTGCAGAAATATTAAGCAATCGTGTCTTGTCTCACGCGTCCCACAATATTTTGCCTGAAATACGACTTTCTATCTAGAAACACCTCATGATACTTGACTCCGCTGGAGAAGGTTATTTTAGTGCCGTCCAAAAAAAATAAGGCCAAATGCAGGAATCTTATTTTTTCTTCTAAACAGTTTTACTCAGTAGTTTTACTTGAATAAAATCCAAGACATCTTGCCCACTTAGACAGATCTTTTCGAGAACCTTGAAGTGTGTCCATTCCCTTTACCGCTATCGTGACATCGTCAGCAATTTTGTGCCAGATTCCAAAGAAGCGGCAAAATAACACTTTCCTGTGGTATGCCCCTATTGGCAAATCGAAATTGAAAGACGCCCCCAATTTAGTGATGCTTAATTCTTTAATATTAATTACACTTTAAAATTCTATTTTTTAGGTTGATGAAAAATTTATACGTACCCACCATGTTTACTCAATCAGTGGTAAAAATCATCGAAAGCAACCACAACCGCATGAACACGAAGACTTCATATTGCAAGCAAAACAAAAGAAACAACAGAAGCAGCCACATCAACAATATCACGAGACCCAACAACAAGTACAGTCCTATACACCACAACAATACAGTATCTATCAGCCACAGTATCATATATCAATGATACCAGATCGTTACGATAAAAGTTTGCGTACAGGCAAAGGATGGGGTAAGTAGCATTTCAAAATCTAAAATTTCGTTAAAATTACCCTTAGTTTTTGACAAAAAAAAAGTTAATAAATCGGACTCCAAACTAAACTTAAAGTAACCATAACGTAGTATGAAACAGGGCCATCTTAAGGAATGAAGGGCCCTTGGGTTCACAATAATTTTTTGGCCACTGGAATGTAAAATGTCGCATGACATGAAAAAACATTGTTATGTTATGAATTTATATTTATTATGTTTTAATTTGATTAATGACAAAGTGAGTATACCCCCATACTGTGGTTGGAGGGTATAAAAAAACATTAACCGGCAGCTGGAATTGAACCCGCAACGAATATAATGCGAGTCTAGAACACTACCACCATGCTATTCCTCATATAAATTTGTACTTGACTAAACGCAAATAAAAGGTGCAGGTAGAATAGCAAAACAAAAATAATCCTAAAATAAAAATAAGAAAATCTTTCCGCCTGCTGGCAACAAACCCGCAATGTTCATGATTCGAGTCTAGCACACTACCACCACAGACTAATACAGACTCGACATAAGTGACAGGTGTCAAAAAAGTAGTCTCTAACCATATGGTTATTTTTTAAAATTATTCTACGAATTAGGTTAGAAATAGAAAGCTAATATAACGCGCCATTAGAAAAATAGATGCCAGATCGATTTTTTATTGTTTCACTCACTCCTAAGTCGTAGAAAGTGTTGCAATGTTAGCGTTAAACTAGCTAAAAACCACTCGGTTTTCTGCTAAAAGCGCTTAGTTTTCCCCCATTTTTTGTTGTGAAACTCTACTGTGGGGTCTGTATTTAGTCTGTGCTACCACCGTGCCACAGTGGGCCAGGAAGTCCATTTCGCTGCATCCAAATTCTGTTGATGTATTCAAAATCTTGGAATGTTCAATATTATGTAAATAAAATATTGTAATATTGTGGCTATCTGATTTTCTTTGGCAAGAGGTCAAAGTCAAAATTTCGAATTTTTGTGACAATTTGTTTTTTTAAATATATTAAAAAAAACTTTGGAAATTAAAGAATTTTTGACTGAAAATCATTCAGAATTCACTAAAGAAGTACTTATTAACATATCAAAATCTAAAACACCCCAGCAAAACTTAGATTACCAAATAAGGTATAAAATAAGGTATAGGATCTCTTATTTTATACATTGCAGCATTGATGATTTTAACAGGCGATGAGACTCAAAGTAATGCATCCACATTATCACAAAGAATACCAGTAAGGTATAAAATAAGTCATAAATTTATAACGAAGAATGCGAGTAAGGTGTAAAATATATGATATTTTATAGGTTACGAGAAATGAAATAATATAGCATACCAGAAGATAATATATAAGGTGTTACGAGTAGTGAAAAAGTAATTTTGTATTAAATTTACTCACGTGATTGTAAGTGAGTGTAAGTAGATAAAATATGCTCGTGAGTGTGTGTCGTTAGAAATTTCCTGTCGTGAGCCCATCTCTAGTTTAAACTTATGCATTTTTTTATAAAATAATTATTTTTTATGTTATTGTAATGCATTATGCATCCAATTATAAATAATGCATTATTTCAAACTTTGAAATAATACATAATGTAACCAAATATAAGTTATCCATGATTTAATGTTTAGAAATAATAAATATGAAATACATTTTTTTATTATTATTTTTCAATTTAAAATAATACGTTGTGGAACAAATGTTTGGTAAGACATCCTAAAATAATGCTAAAAATAAGGTATATACATTACCTAGTAATGTGTTATATAATCACTACCCATTACCAAAGTTTTGCTGGAACTTCAATAATTATCTAAAGAAGGTATAAAATTTAAGTTTCCCCAAAAAAATAACGATTTTTTTGAAAATCGCCATTTTTCAACATCGATCTCCAAAAAGCTCCAAACGATTTTGGAAAACCTTTAATGCCAATGTGTGCCTTAATATGTCCCCTAACTAGAATTTTGCGACCGTCTGCGACCATTCATAAACTTTCTAGATATTGTCCTTTAACTTAAAAATGTCGTTCAGATTACACTTCTACACTAGCACGGAAGATAAAATCACTTGCACTCCGATTGTTCTGCAATTCACGTATGTTATAGAAGGTCGAAATCTAAGATTAACCTGTTTTTTTAAGGTGGTTAAAGAGGGGAAATGGGAGGGGGAAAACGGTATTATTTCTTTTTTTTTATATCTGTTTCAAAGGAGCTATATGAACATTTCATACAGATCGAAAGGTTTTTTAAAGGCCTATTAAATGGTGTATTGGACTTAGCGAAATTCGGTTTTATTAAGTTGTAATTGTCAAAAATCTGTAAACTATACTATATACATATAAACGTTATATTATATACATAGATAATACCCCCAAATTCGTGTATAATAATCTCTATTATGATTAAGCCGAAACTTGATTTTGCTTTTGGCGATATTTTTGCAAGTTTGGCTTTTATTCGGACTTTTATAAATTCTTAATGCTCACATATTCAGTGACGCATTTAAGCGGATGATATTTATGGGTTACCACTTTAATTAGCCGATAGTGGCAATTGATGAGCATTTTTGAGAGGTTTTTTTAGGAACAACATTATCATAGAATTCATATAGAATATATCCATATATGAATTCCTCAAGTTCTACTTTTTAATGATACATTTATGCTGAAATTTCAATGCAGTTTAATGGTCCGGATTAGAATTTAATTACTTTTTAATCCGTGTTTTTTAATTGCGGAGTTTGAGAACAAATTAATTATTCGTTTAAAAGCGTCAACTAGTTGACATGTTCAGTTAAAGTGGTAAATATTCGATTCGCAACACATAACCGATTCTTTGGAATTCAAAATTTTACTGGGTATATTTTGGTGCAATATTTCATCTTTAGTTTGATTACATTATTTCTGTGTGAGAAAAAAAGAAGACAAAAATAAAGCTAACACCTCTTCATTTTAGTGCATTTCCATAAAATAGTTTGGATGTAATTTACAATAACAAAACTTTTCTTGTTAATTACGACTTTCTTGGATTTTGTTTATATTAATGTGCTCACGAAAACACTTGGCTGCTAATTCTATATTCGCAAACATCGAAGCCATATCAAGTAGAAACAAATAATTTAAGTTCAATATTTACCAATTTTTAAATTAAAAGCCACCATTTTGAACCCGCCATTTTGAATTTAAAATTTTCGATTTCATATTCGTAATTAGTGACGCCATATCATTGATAAACAAATAATTGAAGTTTAATATTTACAAATTTTAAAACTTTTGGCCGCCATTTTGAATCCGCCATTTTGAATTTCTATTTTCTGATTCCAAATTCGTAATTAGCGACACCATATCCTTCATAAACCAATAAATAAAGTTCGATGTATACAAATCTAAAAGTTTTTTACCGCCATTTTGAATTCGTCATTTGGAATTTTAAATTTTCGATTTCATATTCGTAATCAGCGTCGCCATATCCTTTATAAACAGATATTTAAAGTATTATATATTCAAATTTTTAAATTTATGGCCGCCATTTTGTATCCGCCATTTTGAATTTTAAATTTTTGATTGCAGATTTGTGATTAGCCACTGCCTAAACCTCTTTTGGCATATTATAAAGACTTCTATCCTCTGTATTCTAGTTTTGGCCAAAATTCTTGGAAGCTGGCCCACAGTGCGTGCTAGCGTCACATATATTTGCGCTTCATTAAATGAGTTAATAAAGTGTCTGTGTTATCAATGGTCATTATGTGTGTTTTTTAACAACGATTTTAATTGATGTATTTAATTGGAAATTAAATTGGATTTTTGTCACATTAACAACATACATTGTTGATACAATTAAAAACGTTGTTGAACTGGAAATTAGTTGCTAACAATGTTTTTAGTTACTTTTCATTTCACGATATTTTTTTCTGCAAAAAAAAACTTAATATTTTATAAGCGAAAATGTATGCACTATATTTTTCGAATGCAGTCTTTAATTTTGCTTCAGAAAGAATTTTTTTTTATTTCCAAATTTAGTTATGTTCAATTTTTTTAAGTGTATTTATATTTTTTAACAATAAATTGTAGCAGTGGATTATAAATGACAAATATAAAATCACTTGTAGTTCTTCCATTTTATTATGTATTTTTCTCATAAAAAATGTTGTCTCCTACATACATTCAAGTGGCTACCAGCATGATATTTACTGTTAGTATCTTGGGGATATATTCCACAGAGAACTAGCAGAATTTAGAAAAATATAATTAGTTTTTGAAACACAATCACCTATAACTCCTGTCAAATATTTAAATTACGTTCATTAGTGGAAGTAAAATGCTTCTGTTTTGGAATAAAACATCCTTTTGTTAAAATCTAAATTATGATGGTATACCTTCTCTTGTAACTGTAAATGCAATTTCAATGCAATAACAATTGTTGAGTAAATATTCTATTAAAACGTTTAGATATTTTTTAATTTTTTTTTTTTTCATCTGTACTCCAACTAAAAGGACTTTCCAAGTTGTCAGCGCAATGCGGTATATGGTGAATGAAAAGACAAAGAAAGGAAAACTTTTGTAAAAAAAAAAAAACAAAAAATAAATTTAGTTCAAGGACATTTAAATCGAATGATGGTGATCAGCCACCACAAACCGTAGAGAAACCTGAGGTTAAATCTAAAGCACTAATAAGGATATCATTGTGAATACACATAGTCATAGTGAAAGGTTCTACCTTTCATTTTCTTTTTTTTTTGTTTTATTTGAAAATCAATTTAAAAAAAAATAATAAAAATTTAATTTAACGTAATGAAAAATAAGCAAAGGAAATTTTTTACAGGAAATTTTATGCTTTCCGCTTTGAGAACTTTCAAAAAAAAAAAAAGTAAATGAATTAAAATGTAATGAAACAAAACCCGTATATTAAGGAAATGTACTTGTATTTACTTTTAACATGTCCTACTCCGGTTAGTTGGGTATAGAATAAGTAAGGTGGCACTTATTTTCATCGAAATGTATATATGTTCCCGAGGCTCATATAAGGATCATAGGGCCCCAACAATATCTCTATTTTGACCTGTCCACGCTATATTGCTTCAGCTATGATTTGCCTTTTCCATGTATTGGCGGGGCGTTTCCTTTTTCGACTTCCTTAAAGATTACACTCTATGGCGGTTTTAGCAATGTCTGGGTTAACTTTCTTATGGTGTGATCTATCCATCAACATCAACATTTATTTTTTACTGTTAATAAAATTTTCCAAAAAAAATAACATTGAACATTAAAAAATAACGTCACTTTCATTTTTTTACCAACAAATTCGAAAAAATAACCAACTAAAACACCAAAAACACTGTGCTTGAATTTGACACTTTTTTTTAACGAGCTGGGCACCCTACTAGTAAAGTTAATTCGAGTACACTCAAAAAAAAAAACTGGTAAAACGCCTGGTAAAATGCCTTGTAATCTCGTTCTAACAATATTTAACAATTTTCCTTGTTTTTTAACAAAAAATCTTGTATTTTGCTCAAACGAGAACTACAGGTTTATTGGAAATTTTAGAAATTTATTTTCGTAATTTTCGTAATCTACCATTTTGAAAGGTTATACTCACTTTGTCATTCCATATGTAACACATCGAAATATCGGTCGGGGACCCCACAAAGTATATATAATATTGATCCATGATAGAATCTAAGACATTCTAGCGATTTCCGTCGGTCTATCAGTCCGTCCGTCCGTCTGTAGAAATAACGATGCAGTCCAAACCAAAAGAGCTAGACATTTGAAAGGCATATTGATGAAACTTTTTGATGATATGATTATTATTTGTTATCTGTTATTATCTGTTATTTTACAAAAATTATGTTATGCGAGGATATTAAAAAAAATAGTTGACAAAATTTTTAAAAAATTATTACGAGAATTCTAGTTAATTTACAAAATAAAAAAGTTATTTTACAAAAATGATTTTATTACGAGGATTTATGTTGTTTAACAACAATTTTTTTTTTGTAAATTTACCATTTTGGTTTGTAAATTTACCATTTTTTTTTAAACATATTTACCAATTTTTCTTGTAAGTTTACCATTTTTTTTATACCCTCCAACAACAGTATGGGGGTATACTCACTTTGTCATTCCATGTGTAACACATCGAAATATCGGTCGGGGACCCCACGAAGTATATATAATATTGATCAATGATAGAATCTAAGACATTCCAGTGATGTTCGTAGGTCTGTCCGTCCGTCCGTCCGTCCGTCCGTCTGTAGAAATAACGAAGCAGTCCAAACCAAAAGAGCTAGACATTTGAATGGCATATTGATGAAACTTTTTGATGATATGATGAAATGTGTCATCACTTGTTTTTTTCAATTTCGATGACATTTTTCATCATATTGAAGAAAAGCTTCATCAATATGAAGAAATTTGTTACAAAATTGATGACAGCAAGTGATGAAACCGTATCATAAATGATGAAGCATTTTTCTTTAAGTGTAGTTCGTGTACAATAAATCCCATTGTAATATCAGTTTTTTTCAAAGTTAGCGTATGTATTAGCGATATTCGCGATTATTTTTTTTTATTTTTAAGTAGGTTAGGTTAGGTTAGGGTGGCGGTGTACGATTGACACCTCGCATAGACCTCTTGGTCCATAGCGGTACCACAAAACTTCTTCCGCTAGCGGTGCAAGTTAAACACGTTCAAAGTCATTACGATTTTTTTCAATATCCTAAGATCCATTTGCGTTATATCCTCCAAAGTACCGAAACTTATCTGACCGGTAATGGATCGGCGACTCCTTGCCACAGCTGGGCAGTGACAAAGTATGTGTTCCATCGTTTCATCTACTCCTGGTGAAGCGCATCTTTTACAACTAGCATCTGAAGTAAGTCCAATATTCTTGGCATGGATGCCGATAAGACAATGACCAGTTATTATCCCAGTCAGAGTTCGGCATTCCCTTCTCGTAAGTGATAGTAGATATTTAGTTTTCCCTTGATCATAAGTTGGCTACAAAGTTCTGCTGATTTTGCATGTTGTCAGTTCTCTCCACCTCCTGTTTGCCTTTGCAACATTGATGGAATTCCGTTTAAGTTTATAGTGTTGAAGTGGTGGTAAAACTGGCACCATGGTACCTAAACCATCAGCTCCAAGTTTTGCGAGTTCATCTTCCTTTTCATTTCCCTGTATTCCGTTGTGTCCTGGTACCCATAATAAATTAACCTGGCTGTGTAGACACAGCATTTTTAAGTAAAAAAAACTATTTTTTATATTATTTAGACAGCTGAATGTTTCTTATCTAAACTCTTTCAATATTCAAAAAAAAAAAAATTATTCGCGGAAATTTTTTTTCAAATTTTTTTTTATTTTGCTATCAATTTATGAAAATGAATAGAATACAATACATCCCAGCAAAACTTTGGTAATGGGTAGTGATTATATAACACATTACCAGGTAATGTATATAACTTATTTGTAGCATTATTTTATGATGTCTTACCAAACATTTGTTTCACAACGTATTATTTTCAAGTAAAAAATTATGCATTACTAATAATTTGCTTCGTAATGCATGATTATTGGAAAAAATGTATGTCATATTTATTATTTCTAAACATTAAATCATGGATGACTTAAATTTGGTTACATTATGTATTATTTGAAAGTTTGAAATAATGCATTATTTACAATTGGATGCATAATGCATTACAATAACATAAAAAATAATTATTTTATAAAAAAATGCATAAGTTTAAATAAGAGATGGGCTCACTACAGGAAATTTCTAACGACACACACTCACGAGCATATTTTTATCTACTTACACTCACTTAGAATCACGAATCACAAAGTAACTAAAAACATTGTTAGCAACTAATTTCCAGTTCAACAACGTTTTTAATTGTATCAACAATGTATGTTGTTAATGTGACAAAAATCCAATTTAATTTCCAATTAAATACATCAATTAAAATCGTTGTTAAAAAACACACATAATGACCATTGATAACACAGACACTTTATTAACTCATTTAATGAAGCGCAAATATATGTGACGCTAGCACGCACTGTGGGCCAGCTTCCAAGAATTTTGGCCAAAACTAGAATACAGAGGATAGAAGTCTTTATAATATGCCAAAAGAGGTTTAGGCAGTGGCTAATCACAAATCTGCAATCAAAAATTTAAAATTCAAAATGGCGGATACAAAATGGCGGCCATAAATTTAAAAATTTGAATATATAATACTTTAAATATTTGTTTATAAAGGATATGGCGACGCTGATTACGAATATGAAATCGAAAATTTAAAATTCCAAATGACGAATTCAAAATGGCGGTAAAAAACTTTTAGATTTGTATACATCGAACTTTATTTATTGGTTTATGAAGGATATGGTGTCGCTAATTACGAATTTGGAATCAGAAAATAGAAATTCAAAATGGCGGATTCAAAATGGCGGCCAAAAGTTTTAAAATTTGTAAATATTAAACTTCAATTATTTGTTTATCAATGATATGGCGTCACTAATTACGAATATGAAATCGAAAATTTTAAATTCAAAATGGCGGGTTCAAAATGGTGGCTTTTAATTTAAAAATTGGTAAATATTGAACTTAAATTATTTGTTTCTACTTGATATGGCTTCGATGTTTGCGAATATAGAATTAGCAGCCAAGTGTTTTCGTGAGCACATTAATATAAACAAAATCCAAGAAAGTCGTAATTAACAAGAAAAGTTTTGTTATTGTAAATTACATCCAAACTATTTTATGGAAATGCACTAAAATGAAGAGGTGTTAGCTTTATTTTTGTCTTCTTTTTTTCTCACACAGAAATAATGTAATCAAACTAAAGATGAAATATTGCACCAAAATATACCCAGTAAAATTTTGAATTCCAAAGAATCGGTTATGTGTTGCGAATCGAATATTTACCACTTTAACTGAACATGTCAACTAGTTGACGCTTTTAAACGAATAATTAATTTGTTCTCAAACTCCGCAATTAAAAAACACGGATTAAAAAGTAATTAAATTCTAATCCGGACCATTAAACTGCATTGAAATTTCAGCATAAATGTATCATTAAAAAGTAGAACTTGAGGAATTCATATATGGATATATTCTATATGAATTCTATGATAATGTTGTTCCTAAAAAAACCTCTCAAAAATGCTCATCAATTGCCACTATCGGCTAATTAAAGTGGTAACCCATAAATATCATCCGCTTAAATGCGTCACTGAATATGTGAGCATTAAGAATTTATAAAAGTCCGAATAAAAGCCAAACTTGCAAAAATATCGCCAAAAGCAAAATCAAGTTTCGGCTTAATCATAATAGAGATTATTATACACGAATTTGGGGGTATTATCTATGTATATAATATAACGTTTATATGTATATAGTATAGTTTACAGATTTTTGACAATTACAACTTAATAAAACCGAATTTCGCTAAGTCCAATACACCATTTAATAGGCCTTTAAAAAACCTTTCGATCTGTATGAAATGTTCATATAGCTCCTTTGAAACAGATATAAAAAAAAAGAAATAATACCGTTTTCCCCCTCCCATTTCCCCTCTTTAACCACCTTAAAAAAACAGGTTAATCTTAGATTTCGACCTTCTATAACATACGTGAATTGCAGAACAATCGGAGTGCAAGTGATTTTATCTTCCGTGCTAGTGTAGAAGTGTAATCTGAACGACATTTTTAAGTTAAAGGACAATATCTAGAAAGTTTATGAATGGTCGCAGACGGTCGCAAAATTCTAGTTAGGGGACATATTAAGGCACACATTGGCATTAAAGGTTTTCCAAAATCGTTTGGAGCTTTTTGGAGATCGATGTTGAAAAATGGCGATTTTCAAAAAAATCGTTATTTTTTTGGGGAAACTTAAATTTTATACCTTCTTTAGATAATTATTGAAGTTCCAGCAAAACTTTGGTAATGGGTAGTGATTATATAACACATTACTAGGTAATGTATATACCTTATTTTTAGCATTATTTTAGGATGTCTTACCAAACATTTGTTCCACAACGTATTATTTTAAATTGAAAAATAATAATAAAAAAATGTATTTCATATTTATTATTTCTAAACATTAAATCATGGATAACTTATATTTGGTTACATTATGTATTATTTCAAAGTTTGAAATAATGCATTATTTATAATTGGATGCATAATGCATTACAATAACATAAAAAATAATTATTTTATAAAAAAATGCATAAGTTTAAACTAGAGATGGGCTCACGACAGGAAATTTCTAACGACACACACTCACGAGCATATTTTATCTACTTACACTCACTTACAATCACGTGAGTAAATTTAATACAAAATTACTTTTTCACTACTCGTAACACCTTATATATTATCTTCTGGTATGCTATATTATTTCATTTCTCGTAACCTATAAAATATCATATATTTTACACCTTACTCGCATTCTTCGTTATAAATTTATGACTTATTTTATACCTTACTGGTATTCTTTGTGATAATGTGGATGCATTACTTTGAGTCTCATCGCCTGTTAAAATCATCAATGCTGCAATGTATA
Source organism: Pegoplata infirma (assembly GCA_963921195.1). Taxonomy (NCBI): domain Eukaryota; kingdom Metazoa; phylum Arthropoda; class Insecta; order Diptera; family Anthomyiidae; genus Pegoplata; species Pegoplata infirma. The sequence continues at coordinate 162,518,955 of OY992536.1, read as the reverse complement.
AAATAAGAGATCCTATACCTTATTTTATACCTTATTTGGTAATCTAAGTTTTGCTGGGATAACAGAAACAAAACTTTTCCAATTTTTTTTTTTTTTTTTTGATTTACATATTTTTTTTCGCGGAATTTTTTGTTTCCGCGTAATTTTTTTTTTTTTTTTTGGGAAAAAACTTAAAACTATTTAAAAACTATCCCAAAATTATAAAAATTTAATTTTAATTTTTTCGCGAATACGAGCGCTAACTTCGAAAAACGACTAGCGCCATTGAATTCAGCGTACGCGAATTAGCTTTACCAGCAGGGTGTCTTGTTAATTTTTGTGACTAGCACAGTGAAATTAATGATTGTTGTTTTATTTTTACTAACAAATTCAAAAAAAAAAAAATTACCTACGAAAACATAAAAAATTAATAATTCCGTATATTATTTTTTCAATTTTTATATTGAATTATATTTTAAAAATTTTTTAATAAAATTTTTGGGAATCGATCCGGCAGTCAACTACATTCTGTCCAGACATCATGCCAAAGTCACTTGACGCAAACATGTTTTTATATTTCTATAAATAATTTTTTGAATTTTTTTTTTCTACAAAAAAAAAATAACCCACACATGTTTCTAAAAAATAATGATTTCTCTTTAAAAAATGCTAACAATTAAAAAAATTAACGTACACAAATCATTCAAAATTAAAGAAGAATCACTTATTTTTATTTACAAAACAAAAATAAATGATTTTACAAATTGAATGCTAATGAAAGTATTTATTTTTAATGTTGTTATTTTTGAAACGAAGAACAGAAACAGTTATTTAAAAAAAATTAACATTAAAAAAAAACAACTAAATGTAAATCTTTTTAAATAAACTACAAACAGGTAAGACATAATTTTTTGAGTGTACTTAGTACACACACAAACCAAATGTTTATAAAATATTTCCTATTTTAATGAGTTTTGAGAGATTTATGTAAATACTGGGAGGACGGTTTGTTTGGGACTACAAGTAGGACTGCTTCGATTTATACGTTAATCTGTTAAATTTTGAACGTTTGCTTAAGATAATACGGTTATTATTTAATGGGGACGTTTGTATAGGGGCTAGGTCTATACATGGACCGATTTTTTTCCACAGAATAGGTTTATTGATATTATATTATTAATTACGACTTGTATCGTGTTTACATCGTTTGCATGGACGGAAGGACAGATGTACGGATGGACATCACTAAATTGACTCAAAACGTGCTATTGGTTACAACGGTACTGTGGTTAGGTTGTAAGTGGCAGCTGACGTACTGTGCTTGGTTACTAAAAAAATTGTAACCAAAATTTTTCTTAACAAATAACTTTCACCCAAATGTTTTTGTAGTAAAAAACAGTTTAACAAAATTTTTTTATTTATTTTACTTACGTGTAATATATGTGTGTATCATAAAATTTAATTAAATCAACTTTACCTTAATTTTTTAACATTTACTTTTTCTTTTAAAACAGAAAATTATTCGGTTACACAACACAAAGGCGGCCATCATGGTCATCATGGTGATGGTCATCGTCATGCTTCAGTCCCCTATAACAATCCCTTCGGTCATTTGGCAATCATCCATGATATCGAATTCGATGATTATGAGATCCAGCACAATTACGACAATAATAAACAACACATGGACAACACTGTTAAAAAACATATGGACAGCATGAAAAAGCACAGGTAAGTCAATGTTTGGTGAATAAACAGAAAAATTTACAAGAGAAAATTAAAAAAAAATCTTGCCATAATATTAAAATAATTTAATTGAAGGATGATTTAATGATGTGGAAAATTAAATTGTATTTATGTATGTTTTAAATGTAATGGAAAAGCAAACAGTATTTAAATGCAATAATAATAATAATGATGGCGCCCCAGTAGGCCAGTTGGTAACGTGCTAGCCTAATGTAAGCACAATTTGTCAATTTTGGGAATACCCTACAGTGAATTTCCTGCAGTAAAGCTAATTTGATTTTATAAAAGATTCTTAAGATATTGTATTTCAACAAAGTAAACCGAAGTAATCATGCAGCTGCCTTGCTCCTGACAATGGCAGAGCTCGATATTTTTCAACATCACTATATCCATATACATAGATTAAGCAGCATTATTCAACTGCACCATTAGCTACTCAGCGTGTTTTCCAATACAGTTGTGTAGTTTACGCAGGAACTAGTTTAATTGAACTATTCACTTACCTGACCGTGTTATCTAGTTCGTTCATTTCAGCTCTTTTAGGTATTATCGTTCATTGAGCTCAATTGGTCATTACTTCATTTTTATCTTTTTTACAAAAATTGCATATATTTTTTTTTGTTTTTTTTATTAATGTTTTTGTTCCATATTTTTGTAGTTTTTGAACGAAGTCCAAAGCAACAGACACGAGCAAAATGATTCGTTCACGAACTTTTGAACGAAAACAAAAATTGACCGATTTGAACTACCAACAGACATGATCAAAATGATTCGTTCACGTACTGTTGAACGAAAACAACAAAAGAGCGATTGAACTAGATGAACGAACTAGGTCTTTTATCTGAAATGAACGAAAATGAGATCTCACTCAATTGCACGACTAAGCACAAGTCTATTTCCCAATGAAAGAGTGCTTCAATAAATATTACAGTAACTACCGAGGAGAGATATCTGTTCACTTCTGCGTTTTTAATTAGGAGAATGCCATTTATGGCGTGTAGTATCACAGGTAGACCCATCTGCCAACCTGTGACATTATGCTTAGAGTTTGCAAATAATCGAGATAATTCATAATCGCGATTACGATTAAAAAAATTGCAGTTAATCGCGATTATTGATTGATCGAATTTTAAAATAATTTGCAATAGTTTCAAAAAAAATCTTTTGAAAAAATTATTATTTTTAAGAAATAAAATTAAAAACTTTCGAACTATCCCAGTAAAAATTATTTCAGATTTTGGCACTGACAATGAGTCTTTTTTTATAGTATATCATTTCGCATCGAAAGAACGCTCGAGCGCCCTTGAGAATTTTTTGTTAAGATTTTTTTTTAACTTATAATTAAAATTCTTTGTTGATAAAATTTCACACATACTTTAATTTTTGACATTTTTTAAATGATCAAAAGGGCTTTTGGAGAAAAATACTACATTTTCTTACATCTTTATTGCGCTTAAACCAACTTTACAACGAGTGACTCAATTAGCGCTGAAAAGATACATGATTTTACTGCATCTTAACAGCTCTTTATCTGTGCTACTTAAGAGTTCTCTAAACTTTGACTGGTTTGGATTCGCTATTTTCCTCGTGAATCCTTTCCAAAAGCTGCTTCCAGTTCATCAAAATTTTTGCGGGGTCGTGTCGGTATACTTGCCGATGGCCAGTGAAGAGCTTGTTGTGAGGAAATTTATTAAAAAATTTTACAAGACATCATTTGTCGGTCGAAGTATGAAAAAATTACGTTTTTTTGGCAAAATTGTGTGTCCAAATTTTTTGACCAAAGCCTATTATATATTTATTTAAAAAAAAAACTCCTTAAAATTTACTCAGAATTTTTATTAACTTTAAATTTGAATGACTTTTACGAGGAAAAGAAAGACAAATCGCAAACAAGTTAAATGAACCATGGCCAACTCATCAAAATTTTCAGTTCCAAATAATCGGTTCCAGAACGCATCATATCATCCTACAATCTATTCTACTAAACATTCCAGAATCAATTATTTTTGTTTGAAATTGTCCCGAAAGTAATTGTTTTTTAGAGTAATTTAAATGGGTTTCAAAAAATTTTGGAACTGATTTAAATTCATTATAAAAACAGTGTATTTCATAGAAAATTATTAATCATAATCGCATGATATATTTGACGATTACGATTAATTGGTGCGATTAATCGCGATTACGATTTTAATAGTTTTGCAAACTCTAGTTCTGCTCAGCCGAACAAAACCCATAATAACACATTATAATTCCGTAGTAACTTCCAAGGTAACGGTCAAGTCTAGCATGCTAATCACTGGAACATCTCAGTGTCCTGGGACCCCATATAAGTCGAATGTCAAAATGCATATTCGTCTGGGACCCAGACTCTGGATTGAAAATGTTCGGCAATTAAGGGCAGAGCTTGTTTTATTGAATTTTGACTTCAGGTCAACTTAACTTCCATAATGGATGTCGACATGTCATCTCAGCCAGTCATCCGCTTCTTTTATTGTTAGCACTGAAAAGGTCTAGAAATGTTAAAGTCAGACTTGTTTTAAGCTTTTTTAAATTCTAATTCCATTCGGTGGTGTTGTTCCGATACTTTTGTATAAAAATTTATTAATGCTTAACTACCCGGAATTCCACATTAAGTGACGATCTCTAGGCTATTCGATGGAGGACAGTCCACATTTGGGGGTATTGCAAGGATTGCGCTTTGGTTACATATGTATGCTTTCAAATGGAATTTTCGAATGACAAATAGAATTTTCGAATTACAATTGATCTTTTTCGAAATAAGTACATCATTATATTGTCGATTTTCTTTCCAGATGTTTAGCATAAAATTTTGATTTAGGATCTTAACGGTAGTTATTACTGACAGGTATTTTTCTTACTTGACAACAAAATAATGTTGCAGACTGAATTAGATTAGGATTAACTCTAGTTAAAAAATGGGCAAATCAAGCCCAGATTTTTTATATAATTTTTTTTCTGAATCTACATACAATTAGTAAATTTAAGCACGAACAAAATTAGGCGTTGTCCAAAATTTAAAATGGTATAAATAAATCTGAGTTAATCCCAGGATTTAACTAAATTTATTTTCATTCTTTACATTTTGGACAAAGCTTAATTTGTTTTTCTGTTTATATTTACTAGTTGTATGTAATTTCAGAAAAAAATTATAAAAACAAAATTCTGGACTTGATTTGACCCATTTTTTTAGCTAAATAAAGCTAATCCTAATCTTAATCCGGTCTGACAAAAACAAAGCTAATATTTAGATATCCTCAGTAAAGCACTCCATAAAAAAAATGGTTTAAAAATTTTTAGCAAGAAGATTATTTTAATACTAAAACTAGACGTTAATCAATCACACTGAATATTTTTAGAACTTTATATTAAATCAGGAATTCCTTATAAATATACTGAATTTGTTGTACCTGTTTCTTGGAAATTTTAATCCCAATGAACTTCTTCTATAAATTTTTTATTATTTTCCTTTTTACTCGATATTGCAAAACTTTCATGCGTTGATTTTTAATGTTGCATACACTAAAACATGAGATGAGTTATTTATTAGGGTAGTTCAAAGTATTTTTATGAAGTGAAAAATGCATGCACACTAAATTCATTCTCAGTCCTAGCGTAACATTACGTCAAACTAAATTAATATAAAGAAACATTGTTATTCACAATTCTGTGATAAGAAATTTATTAAACGTCTTGAATTTTGAACCAACCTAAAAATACTCACGCTATAGTGAATTCTTCGTTGTTAAAAGTAGAATAAACATAATTTATGGCATTTCATTTTATGTTCGTTTACGTTTTACTTTAAATTGTGTTGAACGAGTAACGGAAGTTAAAGTAAAAAAAATATACTTCATAACATAGATGGGAATTTTTCATTACCATTGAAATTTAATTACCATTGGTTGATATCAATGGTAATGAAAAAATTTTCATTACCATTTAATGGTAATTAAATTTTTTTAATTGAAAAAATAATTACTAATGGTAATGAAATGCACCAATTGATAAAAAACACCAATTATAATTAGTTTCAAAACCATTGGTTTGCACATTTTTGTTTTTTTTGAAAAGTTAAAAATTTAAACATCAAAGTATGTTTTTACAAAAAAATATGAAAATGTCAAAGACAAAAAACAAAACGCAAATAAAAATTTCAAATATTGTGTTATACAAAGGCAATCAACGTGTGTTTGGTTTATAAAATGTGAAAAACTAAAACACCATATAACAAAAAACAACAGATATTTCCAAATATTAACGATTTTGACAAAATTGTGACGACTTTTACTAATGGTAATTATTTTTTTTAAGTGATGGTATACCAATGGTAATTATTTTTTTTTTAATTTTCATTAGTAATTAAATTGATAAGTAATTTAATTGGTACAATTGATACAACCAATGGTAATGAAAAAAATTTCATTACCATTGACATCAATTAAATGGTAATTAAACCATCAATTAATTGGCCCCTTTAATTAATTAGTCCCATCTATGCTTCATAATGTTTTGCCATACAAATTTATAGTAAAAAATTAAAAAAAAAAAAAAATTCGTAGCATTTAATTAACCGGCCATTCGCTTTAAAGTGCTCAAAAAGATATCGATGCCCATCCTTTCGCCCATCCTTTCCTGGTCGGCTTTTTTGACAGCCAATTTTTTTTTAACTTATTTACCGGGTTTACCAGGAATAACCACTCAAAAACATTTCTATTACGGGCAGCCAAATATACGTTCTAACCCAGCAAAACTTTGATTACCAAATAAGGTATAAAATAAGGTATAGGATCTCTTATTTTATACATTGCAGCATTGATGATTTTAACAGGCGATGAGACTCAAAGTAATGCATCCACATTATCACAAAGAATACCAGTAAGGTATAAAATAAGTCATAAATTTATAACGAAGAATACGAGTAAGGTGTAAAATATATGATATTTTATAGGTTACGAGTAAGGTATATAATATAGCATACCAGAACGTAATATATAAGGTGTTACTAGTAGTGAAAAAATAATTTTGAATTAAATTTACTCACGTGATTGTAAGTACATAAAATATGCTCGTGAGTGTGTGTCGTTAGAAATTTCCTGTCGTGAGCCCATCTCTAGTTTAAACTTATGCATTTTTTTATAAAATGATTATTTTTTATGTTATTGTAATGCATTATGCAACCAATTATAAATAATGCATTATTTCAAACTTTCAAATAATACATAATGTAACCAAATATAAGTCATCCATGATTTAATGTTTAGAAATAATAAATATGAGATACATTTTTTCCAATAATCATGCATTACGTAGCAAATTATTAGTAATGCATTATTTTTCACTTGAAAATAATACGTTGTGGAACAAATGTTTGGTAAGACATCCTAAAATAATGCTACAAATAAGGTATATACATTACCTGGTAATGTGTTATATAATCACTACCCATTACCAAAGTTTTGCTGGGAAGTTTGAGTAAAATCGCTTTGCCACCAACTCACAAACAGCAAATTTGATAATTTTCATCTCAGTATATGAGGTATTACACACCAAATGTCCCGCTACAGAAAAACATGTGTCCCGTAAATTTCTAAATAGGTTGTTTGGATAGCCCTATATGGAACTAAGAAAATTTTGTTTTTGGTTTTTCTAATTTTCAAAAACTGGGCTTAGGAGGCGTGGTCAAATATTGGAAAAATGGTCAAATGGTCAAATTTGTGGCGAGTTGCCTTGATTAAATATTTATCACATTAAAACGGAATGCACCACAATCTCAAAAAATTACAATCTTATATGGTTTTGTATGGGCTATCGAATAATATTTTTTTTTTTTGGGAAATTTTCAGAACCCGTTCTGAAATTTTCCATTTCTTAAAAAAGTAAATTTATCAAAAATCCGGCCACTTTTTTTTAAATTTTTTTTTTTTAAGTTTAGATGTTCCACACAAAAAAAATCAGACACGCGTTATTCGTTTTTTTCGAGAAAATCGCATTTGAATTTTAAATTTCATAACAATTTTGTAATTTGCTTGTATTTTCTTGTTTTAACGTTGCGAATGAGTATTATTAATTGCATAAATATTACTCATACGCTCTGTTGATACAAGAAAATACAAGCAAATTACTAAATTGTTATGAAATTTAAAATTCAAATGCGATTTTCTCGAAAAAAAACGAATAATTGCTTTCGAGACCTACGAGTAACAAACATAATGACAAACTAAAATGTATCCTCTCTGACGTGTAGAGTATGAAAATTGATTTCAAGGCCCAATAAGACTTTAAACTACCAGTGAATGAATAACATGCCGACAAATTTAACCAATTAGTATAAATGGGAGTTAGAGAAAAAGGAAGTGCTGTTACAAGTTTTATTTTTTTTTCTTCGGTAAGTTAAACTATAATTTCACAAATAGTTTTGCTGTATGTAGTACATACTATGAAATTGTAGACAGAGTCGTGGGCAGTTAGGGTTGCTATTTCCATTTTGAGAATATAGGGACGTCAACCAAAAAAAAAGGAGGCTACTTGTGAAATTATAAATTATTATGATTTTTTTTTTAAAAGTCAACAACGCGATACAATATACAGATATACAGAAAATTTTCAAAGAATTTCATTTCAAAAATTTTTGTTTCGAAATTTTCTAAATGATTGTAAGAAAATTACTTTTGAATTAAAAAAAAAATAATTTGTATTGCAGAAATCTTCATGTTTATTTAAATCATTATTAGCTGTTGTGTGTCTTAAAGTTTGCTCTCCGAAAAAAAAAATTATTATCAGGTGTTGTGTGTTTTAAAGTCATAGATGGGAATTTTTCATTACCATTGAAATTTAATTACCATTGGTTGATATCAATGGTAATGAAAAAATTTTCATTACCATTTAATGGTAATTAAATTTTTTTAATTGAAAAAATAATTACTAATGGTAATGAAATGCACCAATTGTTGAAAAACACTAATTATAATTGGTTTCAAAACCATTGGTTTGCATATTTTTGTTTTTTTGAAAAGTTAAAAATTTAAACATCAAAGTATGTTTTTCAAAAAAAATATGACAAAAAACAAAACGCAAATAAAAATTTCAAATATTGTGTTATACAAAGGCAATCAACGTGTGTTTGGTTTATAAAATGTGAAAAACTAAAACACCATATAACAAAAAACAACAGATATTTCCAAATATTAACGATTTTGACAAAATTGTGACGACTTTTACTAATGGTAATTATTTTTTTTAAGTGATGGTATACCAATGGTAATTATTTTTTTTTTAATTTTCATTAGTAATTAAATTGATAAATAATTTAATTGGTACAATTGATACAACCAATGGTAATGAAAAAAATTTTATTTCCATTGACATCAATTAAATGGTAATTAAACCATCAATTGATTGGTCCCATTAATTAATTAGTCCCATCTATGCTTAAAGTTTGTCTCCGAAAAAAAATTGTATTTCAAAAACCTCCATTTGTATTAAAAAAATTTCTAGATGATTTCGAAAACATTCCTTTTGAATTTCCAAAAATTCCATTTGTATTTTATAAAATTTCAAGTGTATTTCGAAAGTTTCTAAAACAAAACACAATTTTTTAGGATAGCCAAAAAAACTGTTTATTTCCTGTATTGTTAGAGTAATTAAAATTCGATATTCTACAATATTTTTTTAAATCAACTACTGAATCTCACATATGAGGAGTTCCGTCTAAGACTTAAATTTTGAGGTAAAAAAGATGTGATTTTTGTTTTGATGTAACATCGATGAAAGCTGGCATAAATATTAGAAGCTATTTAAGAACACGAAATTCGTTCGCGTCAATTAAATCGCGCAAGGGCGTCAAAAGTTGTGGCGGTTTTAAGATTTAGCGGTTTTAAAAATCTTAAAAATATTTTAAAGATTTTTTTTTCTACACATTTGTTGCATGCGTTATTAAAACATGCCAGGATATATCATTTCTTCTAAAATATATTATATAAATTTAACCCTTTAATGACCAAACGATTTAAAAAAAAAATATATAAGTACCTAAAATCGCGATTAATTCGCGGTAAAAGAAAAGTTTCACAATTTTTTATAACATATTTAGGCAATGCGCGTTGGTATTACTAAAAATCACGGAAATTCGTATCATTGTACCAGTAGTTTAAAAAAAATCGGTGATGCTTTTTTATAACAAGAAAATTTGATATGGTCCAAAAAATCTATAATCATTAAAAATTTTTAAACCGCCTCTGTTTTTATGATGACACATCAAGTGGGCTTTCATTTAAAAAAAATTTCATCCAATTTCGTGTAAAGCCTTGGCTGTGCCAGATCAAAACAGGTTTAGATAAAATCATAGCGCTTTCCGGTCAGAATGGCTTAAAGTAAAAAGTCAAAAAGCAAATCAGTTCTACTCGTTAAGGCTCGTCTTTTGGTATATTAAAATGATCATGATGCATTAATTGCTACTAAAAACAAGTAGAAAAGTTAAATTCGACTTTGCCGAATCTATGAATACCCTCCACAATGCATTTTTTTTTAAAGAGTAGTACATTTTTTAACGTGAACAAATTAACAATTTTGATTAGAAATATTTTATTTTGAGTAAAAAACTTTTTTTTTGTAATTTTTTTTAAAAAAGAATTATTATTTTTTTTTTTTTTTTTTTAAAAATTACTATTTTTTTTTTTTGAGTGTAAAATTTTTTTCGAGTGTAATGTTTTTTTACTGTAAAAATATTTCTGAGAGAATGCACGTACGTATGTACAAAAAATATTGTAATTTTTGTAGAAAAAAAAACTAAATTTTTTTTTTGTGTAAATTTTTTTTTGAGTGTAAAATTTTTTTTGAGTGTAACATTTTTTTGAGTGTAAAATTTTTCCGAGTGTAATTTTTAAGTTACCAATGCTTTTAAAACTAAACAAGTTTAAAAAGCATTGCTTTAAAATTAAACAAGTTTGAAAAGCATTGTTTAGTTACCACCAATTCTTTTCAAACTTGTTAAAACACGTGGCATTTTAGATGAAACAAATCTGATATTCAGGGTTTTGCTTATAACTTTTGAACCACTGGACCGATTGAGCTGAAATTTAATACCAAACAGACCCGATGAACGGCAAAGATACATGCCAAGCTTCAGTAGTATCATTATTGTCTTTCGAAAGTTATCGTGTTTTTTATCTCGTAAATTCGCGAAACACCCTTGCCGAAATTTACTCTTTTGCTCATAACTTTTGAACCACTGGACCGATTTGGCTGGATTGCTATACCAACCTGACCAGGTAAATGACAAACATATATGCCAAACTTCAGTAGCCTCTGTAAAGTCTTTCAAAAGTTAGCGTGTTTTCTACGGACAGACAGACAGACAGACGGACGGACGGACGGACGGACATCGCTAGATCGACTTAAAATCGATCGAGGATCATAAATATATATACTTTATGGGGTCCTAGACCAATATTTCGAGGTGTTACAAACGGAATGACAAACTTATATATACCCTCTATCACTAGAGTGGAGGGTATAAAAATAGGAAACAGATTTACAAATTTCGCACAATTTTCAAAAATGCCATAAAATGTTTGCAATTTATTTTTTATAAACCCGCCAGTGATTTTTTTATGTAAACTCACAAACTCTTGCGGTTTACGCAAGAGTCCACCAAATTTCGAATGAAACCGAGAATGTGCCTCGCGAAAAACTGGTATTTTAAAAAAATTACGTTTTTTCTTTCGAACTTTGATCTGCTGAAACTCCTTAACTATTCGTGGCACAATAACGGGATCAATTCCATAATGTTAAGAATTACAACAGCTACTAACTCTAGTTCAATTTTTATCATTTTATAGAGGAGGCCGAAATCCCTGATCAAAAAAACCTCGAAAATTTAAAAACTCTTAATTTTTGGTTTCAAAACTTAACCGTCTTACCAAGCGATGAAGCATCTATCAAACCAACATTAAAATAATCTCTTGTATTTACTGACTTTGTGTTATGCCGAAAAAGATTGAAATATCAGGAGAACTTAAAAAAAAAGATAAAGAAGGTAAAAACTATGGATTATTTCCAGCAATTTTTATCGATTTTTCAACTTTCACCCTCTGTAACTTTTACGGATAAAGTGGGGTAATCCTTAAACATTGCTCAGTGATGGCTCAAGTTCTTGTTTACACAACTGCATTTACAGTTTTTCTAAATTCCAAAAACTGCCGGTTTTTTTAAACATTTATTTCAGTTTCACTGAGTTAAAATTTAAAAAAGATTTTGTGATATTCGTTTCGTTTTTAAAATTTTATAATAGAGGGTTTTGTTTCTTAGAAATATTTAAAGTACACAGAAAGAATTGAAAACTGATTTCAATTACTAAAACTGCTGATTCAATTACTTTAGTATTTGAAATTCCTCCGAGCACGAAAATGCTTGGACCAATTACTAAATTAATAGCTGAGTATTTGAATAGTTTTCAAATACTCCTTTTCCGTATTTGATTATTTTTTAATTTTAGTTTTATATTTTTTTATTTAAAAAAAATTTACACAAAAATGTTGTGAGATTTGAACCAAGGACGCCGGAGTCTAAAGCACAAGACACAACCACCAGGCCACATCCGTCTTATATTAATAGCGAACTTTACTGATATACAAATGAATAAAATATACCAAAATAAGTTGCATTTTAACATCTCTTTTTTTTACAGAATCTGAAGCAACAAGTAGCGTTTTAACAACTCTGTAAATCTATTTATAGAATCAGATACACATATACATAAAAAAAAATGTTTTAGGTTTTATTAAAAAAAAAAAATCAAGATTCTGTGGGGAATCGAACCAACGCTACAACGCATTTTAAGCACAACACTATACCACCAGGCTATCGCCGTACTTGCATGTTTTCGAACTTTATTGTTATTTAAAAACGAATAAGCAAAAGAAAAACAAATATATCAAAAACTTCACACACTCTTACGATATTAGCATCTATTTATTGTATAGATGTTAGTGTCACACATATAGAAAAAAATTGTGGGTATTTATTTTGTTTTTGTTTTTCTTTGAAAAAAAAAAAAAAATAAATAAATTTGAGCATTACAGTAATTGAAACCATTTCTATTTTTTGATTACTATGGGTAATTGAATTTTTATAGCTGAAATTTTTTTCTGTGTACATTAATGAAAATGATGAGATAGAGGATTTTGCATTTAAATAAAAATGAATTATTATGATTTCATTTACGACAATGGTAAATTTTTAACGTGATTTATTATTGATACCGGCTTACAAAAAAATTCCGAAATCGCGGGTTTGGTCCACAGGTTCTGATTTTTAAGAAAAAAAATATTTTTTTACCAAATTCATCTCAAATTTTGATCAATAATTATCAAAAAAGTCAAACAATTATTTTCACCAAAAATTAGCATCAGTGGACCAATATCGTGGTTCTGGAATTGTGTTGACAAATTCATGTTCGGCATGCAAAAATTAGTATGAAAACATTTATTGCAAGATGAAATTATTAAAAAAAATATTTATAAATTAATTGTTTGAAAAGATAGAGGGGGTTTCATTCAGAAAATTAATTGTGAAAGATAGAGAAAACCAAAACTGCAAATAAAATTGTTCTGAATATTACACCATAGATAAGGGCCGTTTTTCTGAATATTTTTTCAACGTGAAAATGAAAAATAGAGAGTTTTGAATACAGGCCCTATGTATTAAAAAAAACCTTTATAAAATGTTTCTATACTCCTGGTTCCTAAAGAAGACATGTGAAACATAAAAAAAGTTTCCTCCCCCGGAGTCTTCTACACTTCTTTACCAACAAGATAACACATACAAAGCCTTTGAATCTTATATTATTAGAAAAAATTCAAAAGATTGTAAAAAAGTGTAAGCAAAATTTTGAATTAATCAGCAGAACGCTATGTTTTATTTGGCACAGCTAAATAAAGCATTCTTACTTATATTTATACTAAAATTTTAATATCCAATAACAAATTTGAATAACCAATAATAAAACCACCTACGCCTCTGTAGATAGTTATTGTTTAGCAAAATAAAATAGCACGCAATTTCCGTTCTGGCAACATATTAAATCAATGTGTTACACGAAATCTAAAAGCGTTCTTTGTCTGGCATTGTAGATGATGTTGAAAACTAAAAATAGCAATAAATACAATTTTCAACAAACTGTTCTGTAAATATTTAATGTAACAGTGACTTTAGTTACGAGAATGTAATACGGCTGACTTAATTAAGCCATAAATTTTAAGTTAAAAATAAGTTTTTTTTTTTGATATTTAAAAGAAAATACACACATTTTCACACATCCCAATAAGCAATATTGATGGGATTAAAGTGTTAAGTAAGCACAATTCCAGCACAAACTAATAAAGACTCGACAGTTGAGTTTTATAAGAAAAATCAGGGAAAAACTAAGCGATTTAAGGAGAAAACAGAGCGATTTTTAGTCCGTTTTACACTAATATGGAAACACTTTCTACTTATAAGGAGTGGGTGAAACAATAAAAACCGATCTGGCATTTACTTTTCATATGGTGCCTTTTATTTCTTTTCTCTTTCTAACCTAATTAGTAGAACAACATGAAAAACTAAACATATGATTCAAGATTACTTTTTTGACACCACACACAAAAAATAATTGTCTAAAAAATTTTAATTAAATCTATTGATCAACAAAATTGAAATTAGTCAATTATTGTTTTTATCAACATTTTTATTATTTTATTTAACTATCCAGTTACAAATTTTCAACGTATCAGATTATTTTTTACTTTAATTTATTTTAATACATTAATTTAAAAATATAGAATATATTCTGGGTTTACTTTTTTTATTGTTGGCAACATATGAATTTCTTCATAATTTTGCCATAGACTTATAATTCATTTGTTAAATCAATTTTTATTTTGACTGACTTTAAATAAAAAATTTATTAAATTTTTGATCAAAATCGAAAAAGTGTTTAATCTATACTAATATTATAAAGAGGTAATGTTTGTAATGTACCAGACCTTGTTATATCTGATAATGTGTATGAATCTGTTAAAGAATTTAAATATCTTGGAATCAATCTAAGTTCACATGGGGACACCACTGTAGCAATACAAGATCGCATCCAATCTGCGAATAGAACCTGGTTTCTTCATCTAAAACTCTTTAGATCCAGACCAGTCCTATCGTATGGGAGTGAAATTTGGACACTAAAAACATCAGACATACATCAACTACTTTGTTTTGAAAGAAAAATTCTACGTAAAATCTTTGGCCCAATTGAAATTGAAGAAGGAGTGTACAGATCCCGTTACAATGATGAGTTAGAGATACTTAATGAAAATCAAAATATTATACGTTTTATAAAAGCACAACGAATACGTTGGCTTGGACATATTTTACGAATGAACGACTGCATGACAGTGAAGAAAGTTTTTGAACAACACCCAGAAGGTATTAGAAAAAAAGGACGGCCAAGAAAAAGGTGGAAAGATGATGTTGAAGAAGATTTACAAGTAATCAAAGTTGAAAACTATAAACAAAAGGCTATTGACAGCGATAAATGGAGAACGATAGTTGCAGAAGTATTGGTCCATAAAGGACTGTAATTGCTAAGAATAATAATAATGTTTGAATGTTTGTTTGTTTGTTTGTTTGTAGAAAGTAATCTCCGGAACTACTCATCCGATTTCAAAAAAGTTTTCAGCAATATTTAGAGTGTTCCTCCCGGACGGACATAGGCTAGGTTTCATCGACCACGCCCACTTCTACGCCCACTTTTTGCAAAAAATCGTAAAATTTAAAAATCTCCAAAACTACTAAACCGATTTCAAATTTTTTTTTACTAATGCATACTTGGAAGGGTCCTTCATGATGGACATATGCTGGGTTTCATCGACCACGCCCACTTCTGCGCCCACTTTTGGCAAAAACCTTAAAATTTAAATATCTTTGAAACTACAAATCCGATTTAAAAAATGCTTTTACCAATATTTAGAGTGCTCCTCCAGGGTGGACATAGGCTAGGATTCATTGGCCACGCCCACTTCTTCGCTCACTTTTTGGCCAAAAAAAATAAAATTTAAAAATCTCCAAAAATACTCATCCGATTTATAAAATTTTTTCACCAATGCTTGGTATGGTTCTTCAGAGTAGAAATATGGTGGGTTTCATTGACCACCCCCATTTCTACGCCTCTTTTGTAAAGAAAATTGTTTCCAATATTAAGAATGGTCATACGGTTCATCGGGAAAAAATTTTAAAATATACGAAACTTTTCATGATGTTTCAAAAATGATTTCACTGATATTTAGAATTCTCCTTCAGGGTGAGTTAGGGTAGGTTTCATTGACCGCACCCATTTTAAAGAAAACTATGGGTCAAAAGACCTTAAATTTAAAAACCTCCGAGACTACTCATCCGATTTCAAAACATTCTGAAAAATTTCCTTTTTGAAAATTCCGATTTTAATGGAGCAAATAGGTGCAAAGTAATGAACTTTGTAACCTTTTCTATCTCCTGAAAAATTGGTCATAGAAACTTGAAATGTGGGATACTCCAGCCCAAAAATCATTCTGAAAAAGTACCTTCTGGAAATTTAGATTTTAATGGGTAAATTATTGTACTGTGGTACTTTTACTATCCCCTGAAATCCTACAGAAAAATTAACAATGAAGAAAAAGACATATTTTTAAATTAAAGTTTTAAAGGGTTAAAAAAATAGACAATTGGTTCAGTTAGGGTAATGTGGTACTTTATATATCAATTGAGATAACGACCCTAAATTGTTTTTTTTCTTTAACACATGTTATACAGAAAGGAATGAAGCCTACATGGAACGAAATGAATTGGAAGTCAATGAATTGAAAGAATAGGGGACAAAATGGAATAAAACGGGGAACGAAATGGAATGATACGGGGAATGAAATGATTTCAATTATAACGATATAAGGGCTCAAAAATTTTCAAGAATTTTTTTTTTGACGGAACGAACACGATTCCGGGCTAAATGGGTCTGTTTGAATTTTATTGTTTGTTCTAAATAGTTTTTATGACAGACTTCAACGATAAAAATTTAATAAAATAAAGATTCTGCAGGGGAAAATTTTAGAAATGGGGACTCTAATCCTGATCCTTCTTTAATACCGTATTTATTATTACCGGTGACAAAGTTCCGGGCGGGCCTGCTAGTTTAAAATAAAATCAATTAATCACCTACAATTTGATGATTGATATAATAATTATTTTCATCGGAGGAGTTTCAATTAAGAAATTAGTTGAAACTGCGTTTTTGTTGATTGAAATTCGATTTCAATTCATTTTGTGCAGTCATAAGTGTCGAGTCTGTGTTAGTCTGAAACTCCAGTTTCTGTATTGTTTGATTAGGTACATTTTATTTTAAATTAATAAAAAATGTTAACCAAACTTTACAAATTTTCTGTTCTGCTTGAGTTTTATTTGAGTTCCATAAAATTTTCAAACACTTTAATTTTTAAGTGTTGTATGCTTACTGGTATAAATTCAATAAAAGCATTATGGATATTTTAGTTTGTGACATACAAAATAAATTTCTCTTATAAATTAATTTTAAAAGATTTTCAATTTCTTATAACACATTTCAATGATTTATTGACTTTTCTTGTGGCTGATTTAATTATCCCTTTTTTTGATTGGAAATTATGTTTAATGAGAATTTATGCAAGTAGGTAAAATCAAATTTAAATCAAACAAGTGAGAGTGTTTAATTCGGCTGTGCCGAATTTTTGATACCCTCCAACAAGTTAAAACATAAAAAAAAATCTGGGTGCTTTCTAAGGGGGGGGGGGGCTTGGTGGGGGGATGGGGGATATTATTCCCATCGCGATAAATGTTAACTAATTGATTTATTATGCTTTTTGCACATTAGTAATACTATTTTTTAATTTTTTCATTATTTTAATATTTTTTTTAAATCTAGCCCTAAGTGCAGGACTTTAAAAACTTTCTGACATAAAATGGTTTCATTTGTTTAACAAAAATGCTTAAAAAGATGTAAAAAATTGTGTTTTTTTGAAGTTGGTTTAGTTCCTTAAGGGGAAACTTTTTTGCCCCTGATCCGATTTTGCCCATCTAATTAGCCGGCCAATGACCGTAAGACATATTCGTGCCAATTTTCAGGAGTCTATCCCGTTTATTTTGGACTGAATCGTGTTTTATACTGACGGACAGATGGACATTCATATAATGACTAAGAATCTATCAAAGATCAATAATATATATTCCCCGACCGATATTTTTATGCGCTACAAACGGAATGACAAAGTGAGTATGCCCCATACAGTGGTTGGAGGGTATAAAAACACTGAAAAATATCGTGGAATTCAAGGCATCAAACAGCAATTGTATGTTTTCTAATAAGATACATATATTAATACCCTCCAACCACAGTATGGGGTATACTCACTTTGTCATTCCGTTTGTAACACATCGAAATATCGGTCTGGTTCCCCATAAAGTATATGGGGCATTCCATGTCAAATCGGACACATTGAATATTTTTTTTTTAGATTTTTCCAATTTGTTGACAGGTTTTAGTACCCTTCGAAAACTCCTTTGTGTTAAATTTTCAGATTTTTTTTTGATGACCCGTTCAAAAGATATCGAATTTTTGAAATTGGTAGTTTGTTCCTTTAGTCAAACTTCTTTTACTTATAACTTCTTCAATAATGGTCCAAATTGCAATTTTTTTTCAAAATTTTTGTTTTTTACGTACTTTAAAAAAAATCCAGAAAAATTCTTAAAAGTGTCCTAGAATTCGATTTATAAGTTTTAAAATTTTAATCTCATTTTTGAAAATGTATGTACTCTCTAATTTTTTTTAAATTTTTTTGTGTAAAACTTCTATCGATTCTACAAACTAATACCCTATCTCCAATTTCTAAGGGGGCTCCCACACAAAATTACATTTTTTAAAATTTGCTCCAACCGCTCTAACTGCTCTACGAGTGCCCTTAGAGCAATAAAATGTATGACAGACCCACAATATTTTTTTAGTCCAAACATTTTCTCTGAACACTTAGGGGGCTTCCAATAAAAAAAATTTAAAAAAAAAATTTGCAATTTGGACCATTACTTAAGCCCCTATGACACTACATTTTTTTTGTATTAATGGAATTTATGTGAACAGTGCAAATATATCACCATAGGAAATCTAAATAAGTCTGAATAGTAAAAGCATACTAAAACAAGTAGAAAATTTAAATTCGACTTGGCCGAATCTATGAATACCCTCCACAATATTAACCAAGGCATACATAGAATAAAAATAATTAGGGTTTTCACAGTGACGATTAAATTTGCCTTTTTTAGTTGGGTATTTGGCAAATTTGCCATTTTACTAAACGTCAAGCATTTGCCACCAATTTTTCTTTACATATCGTGGGCGCACTTTTCGTTAATAATTTGCACAAAATAACTTTAATTAACTTTTTACATTCACAATTTTAAAATAAACACAAATAATTTGTATGCTTCTTTTTGTACAAATGTTTTTTGTTGCCGCGTTCGAAATTTCAGCATTAACAATCACAACCATATAAAAGAAAAAGAAACCACGTGTAAACAAACAAACATTTGGTAACTCATTTTTAGTTATAAATTAAAAAAACAACAACCATTATCATCTTTACTGTATGACAAAAACTGCAACAACATCAACAATAAAATGGCGTTGTTTATATTGAAACTCACCTCAATATATTGACATACAAAAACAAAAAAAAAATACCGGGTTTTTTTTTTCACTACACTACAATAACAACGATAATACAAATGCAATCAAATAACAAAAAAATTAAACCACGTGGAATTTATTAAAACTCATATAACTTCTTAACTCCTTGACCGATTTTGCCATATTTAATACCAAAATGATCAGAAAAACGTAGAGAACAAGAAAATATGTACCAATATTAAATTTTGCTCAAATATATTTACTATTACTTGAGATAAAGCATTTTAAAAATTTTGGGCAACACTACAGGTGCCACGCCCATTGTCCACTTCCGTCCACATTTTGTGTGTGGGTTAGAAATGACAAAATAACAACATATACCAAGTTTCGTTCATATTCATTGAACAGATGTCAAGTTATACCATTTTTGTTGTGTGAAATACCCAAAAAATTTTGAGGTACCCTTACCTTTTTACTCATAACTTTTGCACCACTGGACCGATTTGGCTGAAATGCAATACCAACCTGACCAGCCGAATGACAAATATATATGCCAAACTTCAGTAGCCTCTGTAAAGCCTTTCAAAAGTTAGCGTGTTTTCTACGGACGGACAGACAGACAGACAGACAGACAGACAGACAGACAGACAGACAGACGGACGGAGGGACGGACGGACGGACGGACATCGCTAGATCGACTTAAAATCGATCGAGGATCATGAATATATATACTTTATGGGGTCCTAGACCAATATTTCGATGTGTTACAAACGGAATGACAAACTTATATATACCCTCTATCACTAGAGTGGAGGGTATAAAAAACAGTAAACGTCAAATTTTATTCTTGTGTTATCGATAAATTTGGTTATCAAATGATTGAATGTCAAAAAAAATGTAAAAATTTTACATTTTTTTTTGACATTTACGCATGAATGATATTAAGTGTTGCCAACTTTTCTGTTTTTCATTAAATGAAGCGATTTTTTTGTTTTTTTTACGGTTTTTGGTATTTATTAAGCGGGTTTTTATTTAAATAAAAGTAATCATCACCATTTGTTTGTTTATTTTATGTTTCTTTTTCATTTCTTCTTTTGCTTTTTCATTCTATCAATTAATAAAAAATAAAATACAAAAAAATGTAGTGTCATAGGGGCTTGAAGAAGTAATGAGTAAAAGAAGTTTTAGTAAAGGAACAAACTACCAATTTTTAAAAATTCGATATCTTTTGAACGGGTCATCAACAAAATCTGAAAATTTACCACGAAGGAGTTTTCAAAGGGCACTGAAAACTGTCAACAAATTGGAAAAATCTAAAAAAAAATTATTCAAAGTTTCCGATTTGACATGGAATTCCCCATATATATTATTGATCTATGATAGATTCTAAGACATTCTGTGAATGTCCGTCTGTCCGTCCGTCTGTCTGTAGATGGCACGATGCAGTCCAAAATAAAAGAGCTAGCCTCATAAAATTTGGCATCAATATGTCTTATGGTCCTAGGCAGATTAAGTTCGTAAATGGGAAAAATCGGCTTAGGGGGAAAAAAGTTCCCCTTAAGGAACTAAACCAACATCTGAAAAACACAATTTTTTTTACGTGTGTTTTATATATTTGTTAAACAAATGAAAAATGTTTATGCAAAAAAAAGTTCACAGAACTGAAGTTGGATCGGGGGACTAAAAAAATTAGTTTTTTTTGGCCCGCCCCCTTTTTAGGGCGTGGACATAAAAAATAATTAAAATAACGATAAAATTGTATAACTTTAGTGCAAAAAGCATAATAAATAAATTAGTTAAAATTTTTTCGAGATGAAGGTGTTCCCCACAGCACCTACCGAAGCCCCCCCTCCTCTCCCCAAAAAATGCCACTGTAATTTTTTTTAACATGTTGGTGGGTATAAAAGATTCGGCACAGCTGAATTCATTCTCACTTGTTCTGTTTTTTCTCTTTCTCATTTCTCATTCACACTCAGGGGAAGCCCCTATTAATACCGTGTATTTTGTAGATATCAGTAAAATAGGTTATTAAGGGGGAGGGAAGAGCGAGTAGTGCTTGTGGACATTTGACTTGAATTTATCGACATTGAAAAAAACTGGGAAGACTTCTGGAGGAATCCACATACATCTGCTTCGATTAATAAACAACCCTTTTTTGTAATGCGATGTGCGACAACTCGACAATTGACAACAAACCGATGTAATTTACTAGACAGATGAATGGGAACCAAAACTCTGGCTTGAGAAATAAGTTCATCCTTGCACACGGTTTAAGAGATCATAAATGGACTTTGAAGTCCCTGCAAAATGTGGGAGCTGTATTCAATCTTCTGTTGAATATAGGTATTATAAATAGCAAGAAGATCGGATGAGGTGAAGGACTTCTGCAACGGTTTAAGAAACTGCGACACTAAAATGCTACTTTCGAGTGAAAAACGTGATTATTCCAAAGAACATTACACTGAATTTTCATGCCTAGAATATCAATTGTGTCCGTTTTCTAGATATATATACCAACTACCAACTAACCCCGTAGGTTAGTTAGTAGCGTGCTATCCCAAAAACAAGGTGGTCGTAGATTCGATTTCCACCAAAACCCTTGATCGATTTCGCTACAACGAGAAGACGGTCATGGTTCTCTGTAGGTTGCAATTATTAAAAATGATTAGTAATTAAATGGAAAAAATAAATAACAAAAAAAACTTTTGATCCTGGAATCAAAATTCCAAAAGAAAAATTAAAAAAATTACCCCTAATATGTACAGATGGCGCTGCTGGCTCAACAGTCTTGGCTGCTAACATGGGGCCTTACATGCATTGAACTTAAGTTCTTAAGTATAACGTGTTTATCACTATAATTTTTATATGGATATGCCCACCAAAATATTTTTAAAATTACTTTCTGAATCCTAGCTTTCAATTGATTCTATTGTTTTATGGTGAAATTACCAACAGACAATTCCACAGAATATAAACTGTTTTTTGCATTGTTATTTTATCTTTCACTTGTTAATTTTTTTTTGTTTCTTTTTAACACGAAAAGTATAAGAAATACATTTTTAAGTTGCAAAACGTTTAACATGTTGCATAAACATAAATTGTTCAACAATGTGTAAACTATTGTCTTGACTAGTTATATGGGGAAAACGTGTTATTGCAAACATTCATACACCGAAAAATATGCGATGTTTAATAACGCCTTAAATAATAAATTTTACTTAAAAAAGGGATAAAATTTGTGAAAAATTTAAGTAATTCAACTACATATGTGTTATATTGAACACAATCATAGGATATTTCGAAGATTAGAAAACCATAAGATTCCATTTTGTATTATTTTTACTTAAACAACTTTGAAGGAAATTAGCCCGGTAAAAGAAGAAGAAAAAATGTTCATATCTGCACATATATTGGAATTTATTCACGTTTTCTTAAACTAAAATGCAACTGATTTAAAGAAATTCGACTCCGATAAGCTTTTTCTAAAAAATTCCGTAGACAAATTTGTAATTTTTGAGTCACAGATTCTAAGACATTTTTTCAAAAGTTTCAGATTCTAATACTTTTTTCTTTTAAAAACAATCTCAGATTCTAATTAAATTTGCCTATAGATAAAGTCAGATATTGAGCCATTATATCTAAAAAGTTTAAGATTCTTTAACATTTTTGTATTGAAGAAAGCTTTAGTCTCAGATTCAGATACATTTTTCTGCAGAAAAAGTCTTAGATTTTTGACTCATTTTACCATGGAAAAAGTCTCAGATTCTGTGACATTTTACCTATAGAAAAAGTCTCAGATTCTGTGACATTTTATTTTATAGAAAAGTGTCTGATTATGAGATTATTTTCTCTCTAAAAATTTTCTGAGATATTTTTTCATAGGAAAAGACTAAGATTCTGATATATTTTTCTTTTAGAAATAGTCTCAGATTCTAATACAATCTTTCTATAAAAAAGTCAATTTATAACAATTAGACAATTTTCTTAAAGAAAAAACCAAGATTCTTACATAGATATGTTGAATTCAAAATATTTTGTAAGTAAATTCAACTGAAAAAACATTTAAAACAATCGTTTTACCTTTTTAAAAACGGACTACGAATATTTCATTTGTTTAGTCAATTATTTACGTTTTTTAGTTATTTTTAAACGTAAATAATTGACTAGACATTCCGTAAAAACAAATGATATTTCAAATATTTTTACCGTTGACAATTCTTTATTTTGTGAAGTAGTACATCCGGAAAATTATACGGTATAATCAGTTACAAATATTTTAACTGATAAAAATATTTTTTCGTAAATTTTGTAGTTTATTGCTTTAATAACTGTATAAATCAATAAATATTTTATTTTTTTTTGAAAAACAAACGATAAAACGTTTAAAACAACTTGAACTAAAAACTTTTTGAATAACCGTAAATAGTTACTGTAAAACTTTTCTGGGTGTGGTATAGATAAAGAAAGTTTTCAGATTTTTCTTTTGGAAAAGTTTTAAGGCTCGGAGATATTTTTCCCAGTTTTTGATACAAATTTCCTTTAGATAAAAATTTCCTATAGATACAAATTTCCCACAAGGGGCAACGAAATATGGCCGATAAGCCGAGACACCACAACCCTGAAATTGTCTCTTTATGGGGCATTCCAATTTGAAATTTTTTTTTTTTAGATTTTCCCAATTTGCTTACAGTTTTTAGCACCCTTCGAAAACTTCTTAGTAGTAAATTTTCAGATTTTTTGATGACCCGTTCAAAAGATATCGAATTTTTAAAAATTGGTAGTTTTTTCCTTTACTCAAATTTCTTTTACTCATAACTTCTTTAATAATGGTCCAATTTGCAATTTTTTTTTTTATTGAAAATTTTTGTTTTTTTACATACTTTAAAAAAAATCCAAAAAATGCTTAAATGCGCTTTAGTATGCGATTTTGAAGTGTTATAATTTTAATCTCATTTTTGAAAATGTTTGTACTCTCTGATATTTTGTGAAAAACTTCTTTCGATTCTAAAAATTTTTTGTCCAGTAGGGTTAACGATTATTACTATTTTTTAACATTTTTTGAAAAAAATGTTATTGTAATTTTCCATTCTTAAAATCATTTCTACTGCTCAAATGGTGCGTCATAGAGGGGTAATTTCTTAGACCGACCCCCAATAATTTTTATGTCTAAACATTTCTTCGGAACAAACTAATACCCTACCTTGAATTTCTAAGGGGGCTCCCACACAAAATGATATTTTTTAAAATTTGCTCCAACCGCTCTAACTGCCCTTTTTGTAAATTTTATTTTTTTTTTGTTTTTTGTAAATTTGTTTTATTTAATCCAGTTGGAGCAATTTTTATAAAAATGTAATTTTGAATGGAAGCCCACTTAGGGAGTGGAGATAGGGGTTAGGTATGTTTTAGGGTAAAAATAAATGGGGGTCAGTCACACTAATGACCCCTCTCGGACGTACCATTTGCCCGGTACAAGCTGACTAAATAAAACAAATTTACAAAAAATATAAAAAGTTGTATGGGGAAAGCTTTAATAGTTAAAGATTGTGGGTAGGTGTGTTCATAGAAAATGTTTGGACTAAAAAAATATTGTGGTTCGGTCATACATTTTATTGCTCTAAGGGCACTATTAGGGCAGTTAGAGCGGTTGGAGCAAATTTTAAAAATTGTCATTTTATGTGGGAGCCCCCTTAGAAATTGAAGGTAGGGTATTAGTTTGTTCCGAAGACGTAAAAATTAATGTGCGTCGCTCCTGGAAATAACCCCTCTATGACGCACCATTGGAGCAGTAGAAATGATTTTAAGATTGGAAAATTACAATAAAATTTTTTCATAAAATTTAAAAAATAGTACTAATGGTTATCCCACGATCCTACTGGGAAAAAAATTTGTAGAATCGATAGAAGTTTAACACAAATAAATTTAAAAAAAATCAAAGATTACATACATTTTCAAAAATGAGATTTAAATTTTAAAACTTAAAAATCGCATACTAGAGTACTTTTAAGAATTTTGTTTGGACTTTTTTTAAGTACGTAAAAAACAAACATTTTGAAAAACAAAAATTTGCAATTTGGACCATTATTGAAGAAGTTATGAGTAAAAGAAGTTTGAGTATAGGAACAATTTTTAAAAATTCGATATCTTTTGAACCGGTCATCAAAAAAATCTAGGGTGTTCGCGAATAGTGTATTCGGCATTTTACCGAATATTTACTATTCGGTATTCGGCTTGAACCGAATACGAATATTGCCGAATAGTTTGATTATTCATACGCCTGTATTTTATCTATGTAAAAAATTGAAAAAAGTACCAGACTAAAAAACAACAACGCTTTTGCTGGCCCTATTTTTTCTGTTACCTTAACAATTCGAATTTGAATCAAGTGCTCACGTTTTTTTTGGACAAAAAACAAAGTAAAATGACTACAAAAAAGTCAAACGTTAATAAAACGTGTTTTTAACCAAATTTTAATTTTGCCGAATATTCGGCAAACTGTTACCGAATATTTATTTAACCGAATATTCAAAAAACATGCCGAATATGCCGAATACCGAATAGTGACGAATATTCGCGACACCCCTAATAAAATCTAAAAATTTACCACGAAGGATTTTTCGAAGGGTACTAAAAACTGTAAATTGGGAAAATCTAAAAAAAAATTATTCAAAGTGTCCGATTTAAACTGGAATGCCCCATATTTATTTTATATTTTAATTTTCAGGCAAATTAGTTCACAAGGGTTGTGAATACTTCCCTTGTTAGAAAAATTTCTTACAAGAAGTTTGCATTTTAAGTGTTGCACTGTGTAATTTAAAAATTACCTATTTTTGCAGCAAGGGTATTATATAGTCGGTATTGACGAACTATAATTTGTTGACTTCTTTTTAAATCAAGATTTTCCAAAAAGAATGTTAAAAAATCCTGTCAGATGAAATCTGAAATCTGCTGATTCAATAAAAAAAAAATATGAGTGTGAAGTAAAAAAAATTGTGCGTAATTTTTATATTTTACTAGTTTTCTTAAAAATATATCAGTTCTAAATTATAATACATACTAGAAAATATTCTTCCACTTTAAACAATTGGTAAATAATCAGAAGTCGGTGCTCGAACACCACTTGACGTAGGTATATACGGTTTTTGTACAGGTCCCTTAGTAGAGGCAAAATCTAAAACTGGTGCAACATCGCCGTTATG
Source organism: Pegoplata infirma (assembly GCA_963921195.1). Lineage (NCBI taxonomy): Eukaryota > Metazoa > Arthropoda > Insecta > Diptera > Anthomyiidae > Pegoplata > Pegoplata infirma. The sequence goes on along the minus strand of OY992536.1, from coordinate 162,492,303 downwards.
TACTTGAGTACGACCACCCAGGGAATCATACTGCTGTTGTATTATTCTTTGAGCATTGACAGCATCTTCTGGAGTACGATATTTAACAAAATGTACCTCAGGTTTATAACGATTTTGTTTGTTAAGATTTTGTAATTTGTTGGACAAATCACTGAGATCAGTTTGCTTGGTTAAAACATAAATAGCAGTCTTTTGCTCGACATTTCGACGTGCCAAATTTGCTATAGCTTCTGTAAAACCTTTGTTTTCGGGAGCTCTTATAAAGATTATACGTAAATTCTTTTTCAAAGTGTTTGATAAATTGTCAACATTTGGAAATTCATCAATTTCGCCTTCGGGAGCAGAATATATAAAAATATCTTTTTGCACATCTACCACAGAAGTAGGATTATTATGAGAATTATTACTATCAACATTACTACCACTATTCAAATTCCCAGTAACGCTTTTTTCAGCAGATTTATAATTATAACCATTATCATCAGCTTGAGCAAATGCCAAGACGGCTACCAATATCTGAAAACAACAACAAATATTAAATTAATCTTGTTAAATCTTATAAGATTTTTTTTTATTTACCATAAAAACACTCATTCTCATTTAATATGCTTAATTTTCTAGTTTGAATTTGACCAACTCTGATTATGCTTTGATGACTGCCAGAATACGTCTATTTGGTTTTATACAAATTTAATACATTTCATAATCATTCATAATTAAAATTTAATTTTAAACACAAGTTCATCTGAGTTATTAGATTAATTAAGTCATGAGTAGCAGTAGTAGTAGCACACAACACGTGTGTGTAAATAAAACAGTGACTCGCAGCTTATTTCGTGTAATAGATATTAGTTAGCAATCCATTTAAGACAAAGTTAACCATAATAGTTCTAATTATTATCAAACAAGTATTTTTGTAAAAAGTGTTTAAGTAATTTATCAAGCTTTAATTTAAGCTTAATGGCGTCTAGATTGAATAAGTATTAAATGTATTGCAAGTGTCGAAATGTAAATTTAGATTATGAAAACAACAAAAATTAATTTTTTAAATGCAGACAAATTTTTTGATCTCCAATTCTTTTGATCACTAATTTTGAGTAAACAAAGGAAATGTTTAATCATTTTCATTTCTCATTACTATACACTGAAATATTTTCTTGGCTTACATAAAATTTGTGGTAAAAAGAGTTGGGGGCCAAAAAAAATTGGATCTCTTCCGCTGTATTAAAAAAAAAAGTTTTCAATGGAAAAATTATTTGATAACTGAACACGGTGAGCCACAGGTTTAACTTTAGTGTAAACACATTTCGATTTCTACTTCATTAAATGTCACAAAACTGTTAACAGCGAAATCGTAGCTGCTCGCATTCGCGAGATATCGCGAAATTAGTGTTTTTGTATTTTCTAAAATTTTGACAATGAAGTTTTTTAAATATCTTCAAAAACTGAGTATGCAGTTTTATTTGTATTTATTTACAGATCACAGAACAGTTAACATCGAAATCATATCTTCTCAATTTCGAAAGAGAAATCGCAAAATTAAAAAAAAAAAATAAAAAATTGAAAAAAAAAATATTTTTCGCGTAAATTAGCAGTCAAGATATTGATTTGAGCAGTTTTACCACCTTTAACCACATAAAATTTTAACTGCATTCAATATATTTGTCGTTTCTGAATTTTTTTCCTTTATTTTAGACACTAAAGAAAAAATAAATAAATTCGTATAAAAGCTTGAACGGTAATTTTGCAATTTCTCGGGAAATTGATCATCTATAATTTTTATGCTTGCAGTTTTGTCAACTTTTATAACCCCGGATTCAAACTGCATACTACATTTTTGTCGTTAATTGGAGTAAATATTTTTACAGACCAAAAAAAGTAAACACAAAGTAATGAATAAATAGTAGTTTAGCGAGTTTTTTTAGCGATATCTCGAAGAATTAAGCAGCAAGAATTTAAATGTTAACAGCCTTATCACCTTTAATTATAAGCAAATCAAACTGCATTTCGTGTTTTTCGACAATGTTAAAGAAATTTATTTTTTTAATCACAACAAGAAGTACCCCTAAACAGCTGTTTTTCGTTATTTCTCGCGAAAGTGAGCAGCTATAATTTTTTTGTGGGCAGTTTTAATTTCTTCCAACATGCTCAAATCAAACTGCATACCACTTTTTTTATCATTTCTAAAGGACCCGTTTTAAAATATAAATAAATAATAAAAAAAAGTTATATAAATACGCGATATCTCGCGAAATTTAACACATACAATTTCGATGTCAACAGCTGTGTGACCTTTATTCAAGCACAAGTAAAACTGCATACCATGTTTTAACGAAATTTTAAAGCAACCTATCAAAAGATAAAAAACGAAAACGAAAACAGCAAAAAATTAATTTCGCTATTTTTCGCGAACTAAAAAGATAGGACTTTGATGGTTACTGTTTTGTGACCTTTAAATAATTACAATTAAAACTGTATACTCAGTTTTTGAAAATATTTAAAAACCTTCAATGTCAAAATTTAAGAAAATACAAAAACACTAATTTCGCGTTATCTCGCGAATGCGAGCAGCTACGATTTCGCTGTTAACAGTTTTGTGACATTTAATCTTGTAGAAATCGAACTGCGTTAACACTTTTCGTCGACACTAAAGTTCAACCTTAACATCGCTGAGGCTCACCGTGTGAATATAAATTACACTGGGACACAATTGAAGGGTCATTACTTAGGGCCTCAACCAAACCAATACTATTTGAAAGTACTTGTGTGTAGTAGTAAAACATTCAATGGGTTTTGCTCTGTAACCTCTCAATTTTTTTTTATAGCCCACTGAATTTTTAATTTTTTTTAAAGGCGTATAGGCGCATAGTGTTTGGATGTCTTCAATAAAATATGATAGGGAATTTTTTACTAGAATATATTAACCCTCTATCTGCCGTATATATTGGTCATTTAAGTACTGTTTTTAAGAAAATTACTACTAAGATTTGTGTTTAAAGGGTTAAAATGTTCTATGAATATGTTCTGCGTCAAATTTCACTAGGGGTTACTGAAGACGGAAAGTTCGACTGGTAAAGGGAAAATGCATCAAAAATATAAATTGTAAAGTGTCGTTAATTTTTTTTATATAATTGTAAGAAACCGTATACAATTGCAACTAACAAATATAGGAAAAAATATAAAAAATTAATGATACTTTAAAATTAACCTTTTTTATCCATTTTTCTTATAACGGTCAAACTTTCTGCCTTCGGAAACCCACATTGAAATTTGATGCTGAAAATAATCGTAGAACATTTTAATCCGTTAAACGCACGTCTTAGAAGGTTTTTGAGCCATTTCTCAAAAAAATGACTTAAATGACCTATTAAAACGGGAGACAGAGGTTTAGCCTACAGCTTTTGGGTTTGGGTGTGGGGGGGAATTTTTTTTTTTACTTCGAATAAAATAAATCATAAATTCACCTTTGTCGGACGAGCAAAAACATGGATACGTTTTTTTGCAAAAAAGTGATGGTAAAGCTATAAAAACCAACAATATTATAATTCTTTGCCGAATAATAAATTGTAATGTAATGTCTCAAAAAAAAATTTGAGACATTACAGTGCTAAACCCTTTGGGGTTTTTACTACTACACATAAGTTCTTTCAAACGATCTTGGTTGGGTTGAGGCCTTAAATGTGCTGTTGCACTGTGTTATTGAACCATTTTTTAAATCAAAAGGGTTTTTAAGTAATTTAAATTTCCACTTCCACTCGTAGAAAATTTTAGATTTATGCAATCTGGACGCCATTAAGCTTAAGCTTGATAAATTAGCTACACGGTGCTTTTTACAATATACTTTTTTGAAAATAATGAGGTCTGTTATTGTTAACTTTGTCTTGAAAGGGTTGCTAAATAATATCTATCACGCGAAATAAGCAGCGGGGCACTGTATATATTTTGTATTCTCCGATAATCATATTACATACGGTTATTCGATAGACTTAATCAAAACTGAACGAGTTTATAGATCTAGTTTGGATAGTGCAGCAATATTTTTAAAATTTTTAGATTTGGACAAAACTTAAAAGTATTATCTATTCTTGTTTTCCATAAAACTCGTCACGTTTCTGAAGAACGGCCTTCAAGAATATAGGCATTCGATCGTGACCTTGAAAGACATTTTGGTCTAAATATATGGATTTTTTACCCTATTCAAACCTTATTTATTTACCAATTTTCTAAAGATTTTAGCGCTCTAAATGATCTTTTATCGCATCTGGTTCCTATGTTATAGCTGTTTTTCGATTTAGCTTGCTTTAAAAAACACTGGATTTCGCTATGTTACTTCAGTGGCTCAAATTACTTCAGTGGCTCAAATTTGCTTCACACATTTTGTTGTTGGATTTTGTAAATTATTTGACGTTTAACAAATTAATAAGCTGGAGATCGTGAAAGCCCTTATTGTATTAACTGGCACAGTTTTTGTTTTATTGATTTAATGCCGATCATCAACATTTAAATATTACTACTATTTAATTTGTTTATGATTTTACTTAAGTGGTTTAACTAAAATCCCATAAACATTAAATATTTATTTAAATGTTTTTAAATCGCTGCAAGTATCTTATTTGATGTGTCGTAGTATATCACAAAAATGTCTAAAATATACACAGAAAAAAATAAAAAACAAGAAAGAAAATAAGAGTCGGTAAAGACTGCAAATATAATACTATACACCTAGTGGATCAATAACACTGATAGAAATTTGTACATGACAATAATGAAAATCTACATTAATGTTATGAAAAATGACGTTAAAAAGGAGCCTATGTAAGGTTTCATCGAATTAATGAAATAGGTATCATTAAATGTAATTACAAGAAAAAGATTCATTAAACTAATGAAAATTGTAAAAAATACAAATCATATTTTATGAAAATTTGTCATTACTTTAATGAAAAAAGTATTTGATTCTTATGAAATACTTTCATTGAATAAATCCTACTTTTTATTTTTGAAATGAAATACTTTCACATAAATGTTATTTTTTTTTTCGAATGAAATATATGTAAAAATCTTTATATATTTAAAATTAATAAAAAATGGGTTTTACTTAGTTTTTACGCACAAAATTCTACTCCAACCTTAAATTGTAATACATTATTAAAACCACGAAGTAATATAAAACATCGCTAATTTGGTAAATATGAAATTAATAATTTACTTTCTATTTCAAATTTCATAAAAAAATTTGAACAATTACCAAAAATACTTTCAAATATTTTTTATTTTATCTATAGATTTCACTCAGTTTTCTCACACAAAATTTTACTAGAACATTTATTTTTAATACATAAGAAACATCATGAAATAATATAAAACAACGCGAGTTTAATAAATACTTATAATCAGGGAAACCAAAAATATGCAGTATCATGTTTATTCCTGTGCATTTTTATTGATAAATGGGTAAGGTATTCATCCGTTTCAGAAGTTTTTAAGAAATCTGGCATCGATTTGTTAGAGCATATTTTTGCATATTTTAGCCTTAAGAGCATATTTTTGCATATTTTAGGTTTAAGAGCATATTTTAGCATAAGAGCATATTTTTAGAGCATATTTTCAATTTTTAGAGCATTTTTCCACTTTTTAGAGCATTTTTTTTGGATATTTAGAGCATTTTTTTTTTTAATTTTTGGAGCATTCTTTTCCAATTTTTTTTATGACAACATTTAATTGCAAATTTTTTTATTTAACAAGGATGTTTTTTTCAACAATTACGGAATTATGACGATTGATTCCCCTTTGGCCTGTTCTTGCTTCAAATCGGTATATGAAACTAAGTTTTCTTTAGATCTGGGTATATTCAGCAACTTGGTAGAAAATATTAAGGCAAATATTTTTGTTGAACATATTTAACCCTCTAACTACCGCACATAACGGTATTTTGAAAGTTCTATTCTCTAACAAATTGTAAAAAACACCGCAAAAAAGGGGACATAATTTTTTTTAAGAGCATATTTTTAGTGTTTTTAGAGCATATTTTCCGTTTTTAAGAGCATTTTTTAAGCGCATAAAACGTGTTTTTTAGGGCATATTTTTGGTTTCCCTGCTTATAATTAATCAATAACATTTCATTTTAATTTTCGTATAAAAATTCTAAAAAAATCACAAATAATTTCGTGGCGCTCTGATCAGTTGTTTATTTGCGCGCATAAACTAACAGACTAAACTGATAAAATCATCGCGCTTTCCGCTCAGAATGGCTTAAAGTAAAAAGTCAAAACGCAAATCAGTTCTACTCGTTAAGGCACGTCTTTTAGTGTATTAAAATGAACATGATTAGGGTGACCACTTTTTTCTGAACTCAAATCAGTACGCCCAAGCTTTTACTTATATTTTCGTGAAATACCTCTCTAAAAACTCTTTTCTATGGTAAAACACTGATAATTTTTTCAGCACTCAAAAAAATTCGGTTAAACTAACAAACTTGGGGCAATTAGAATTTCAGTAAAAACAACTGTTTGAAAAGAGCTGTTTAAGGTTTAAAAACAACTGCCTTAAACTGTTGTCGTTATTTTGCAAAAAATTTAACTGACTTCAAACAACTTAATTTGAATGTTGATCGTTTCAGGGCGGATTACTCAATGAAAAGTTAGCTGCTAACTGCTGATTTAACGGAGCCTTATGTCAAAATTTGTATGAAAAAGTTTAATTTAACGGAGAGTTATTTTACAACGGAGCATTGAGTAATCCAGCCTCAGTGGAGAAATTATAACAAACAAAAACCCACAGGTTTTGAGTTTAAGAAAATCCCTCAAATTCTGAGGATTTTTTTTCATAAATTTTGATAACTCTGACTTTTATAAAACTTCCCAGATAAAAAGCTCATGTTTTTTAAATAGCGGATGATGTTCTAAGGGAAGAAGACATGACCTCATCGAACATCTCAGTATCATTAAAATTGATGCGATTACATTATCTTTCTAAAAATAAAAAAAATCCATCATCCCGTGAACTTTTCGTTTAGAAAACCTCAAAGATTACGGGCGCCTTTAGGATCAAAATAACCTCATGCTCAGATATATTTTTGCGTTAATGAACCTCTTGATTCACGAACTCTGAACTTTTTAGAATTGATTTAACTCAAATTATCTCTTTGTCATACTTAAATTATAAAAAACTACTCCTATGACTTATTTTATGGAAATTCAAGTTTTTGTATAAAATTTTCGAACAAAATTATTTTTTATGTTGAAATGTTCAAAAATCAGTACAATCAGTACATATTTCAAAAAAATCAGTATAACATCTTTTGATCAGTACACGTGATCAAAAATCAGTACATGTACTGATCAAATCAGTACGTATGGTCAGCCTAAACATGATGCATTAATTGCTACTAAAAAAAATTGGAAACAGATTTGCAAATTTCGCACAATTTTCAAAAATGCCATAAAATTTTTGCAATTTATTTTTTATTAACCCGCCAGTGATTTTTTTATGTAAACTCACAAAAAACTCGGTTTACGCAAGAGGCCACCAAATTTTGAATGAAACCGCAAATGTGCCTCGCGAAAAACTGGTATTTTAAAAAAATTACCTTTTTCTTTCGAACTTTGATCTGCTGAAACTCCTTAACTATTCGTGGCACATTAACGGGATTAATTCCAAAATATTAAGAATTACAACAGCTACCAACTTTAGTTAAATTTTTTCATTTTATAGAGGGGGCCGAAATCCCGATCAAAAAACCTCGAAAATTTAAAACTCCTAATTTTTGGTTTCAAAATTTAACCGTCTTATAACTTCTTACCAAGCGATGAAGCATCTATCAAACCAACATTAAAATAATCTCTTATATGTACTGACTTTGTATTATGCCGGAAAAGATTGAAATATAAGGAGAACTTAAAAAGAAAAGCGAAAGAAAGTAAAAACTATGGATTATTTCAAGCCATTTTTATAGATTTTTCAAATTTAACCCTCTGTAACTTTTACGAATAAAGTGGGGTAATCCTTAAACATGGCTCAGTGATGGTTCAAGGTCTTGTTTACACAACTGCATTTACATTTTTTCTAAATTCAAAACTGCCGGTTTTTTTAAACATTTATTTCAGTTTCACTGAGTTGAAATTTAAAAAAAGATTTTGTGATATCGTCAGCTTATTATTGTTTTGCTCCATACGCCAACAACTCGGTTTCGAGAAAAACGATAAAATAGGTTTACCACAAATTTTCTCGAAAAGTAATCGATGGATTTTGTTTTAATGGGCACCATGAAATAACTCCCAATGAAATAAGTCCCAAGAAAAATAATGCAATAAGTCCCAAAAATTTTAATACGATTTGGGAGTTATTTCATAATGAAATAACTCCCAAATCTGCGGGGATTATTTCATTTTTTTTTGGAAGTTATTTCATTTTTAAGTTTGGGAGTTATTACATTATGCAATAACTCCCAAACTATTTTAATGAAATAACTCCCAACAAGGAGTTATTAAAAATAATAAAAATTAATATATTTTCTTTAGTTATTTTCAGGAAAAGTTAATTTATTACGGGGAAAGTAAATGACCTCGATCTAGAATAAACTCTTTTTCAATGCTTTTTGAATTATCTTGTAAATAAATTCAGAAAACCATTCACTCAGAAGTACATCAATGTCAATCAAAATCCCAAAATAAAATAATACGTTTGCTTTAAGGCGAAATGCATGCTGCGAGTAATTGTGAAAAATTTCGAGTTCTTCTAAAGGTACCTACAGACGACGCAATATTATGTACAATATTCAATAATATTGATGGTGTGTGGGTTAGATTGACGATTGTACAATGGTCAATCTTACCCACACACGATCAATATAATTGAATATTGTACATAATATTGCGTCGTCTGTAGTTACCTTAACAATGGTTTTAATTTATGAAAATTAAGAGGTATTGTATGACAAACTGAAGATCCGCAACCGGTGTAATAAGAAGTTTTAGGATCCTGTTGGTTTGGCGGACACATTAGATTATTAAAAGTGTAGGCGAAATGGACTTTCGGTCTTTTACAACCCACTCACTCTTTTCTTTATTTTGAAATATATGTTGTTGGAATACGATTATATGTTTGAAAAGATTTGAATGCATATGGGTTTGAAGAAAGCGCCGCAGGCGAAAAATTTGTTACAAGAGATTTTAAATTTTTTCAAACATATAAATCGTTTTGCTACCATATTTATAATACAGAATCCTGGAAGCTCTAAAAGGCTTCCAGGAATCTGCTTTTAAGTTTTATGCGTGGCTTGTTAACTGTTTTAACCAAGATGATTTATATTTTTTTTTAATTTAAATTCATATTTTTATGGCGCTTATTTTCTGTTCTTCTCGCAGCCGCCAGATTATACTGATATCATTGAAACATTTAAAGAAATTTAATGAATGTGCTCGATTCTCGAATACGACTTCACCATTTACCCAATTTTTGAAAATTTGATATTCTTTCGAATTTTAAGATTTAATTTTTTTTTTCTTGTAACAATAAAAGATCTAGCTAATATGTTTAATAATTACAAAAACAAATTTAAAAATCTTAAAACTCGAAAGAATATAAAATTTTAAAAAATTGAGTGAATGGTGAAGTCGCATTCGAGAATCGAGCACAATGTGTCAGTAAGTTGCATCCCAAAAAAGTTGAGAAGGGATTGTAGGCACTTCAGAGATTTTTTAAAGAGATACAGTTAAAGTGTTTTTTGAGATTTAAACAGTTAAAAATTTAATAATAAAAAAAAATTGGGATTTATTTCATTTCTATTGGGAGTTATTTCGTTGGGACTTCTTTCATTTTTTGTTAGGGACTTATTTCATTTTTCTTGGGACTTATTTAATTTTTTTGGTTTGGGAGATATTTCATTTTATTTGGGATTTATTTCATTGGGAGTTATTTCATTGGGACTTATTTCATTGGGAGCTATTTCATGGCGCCGTTTTAATGTTTACTATTTGTTGCTACATATATTGTAAACAAAGCTTTCAGTTTTCAGACTTTTACATACAATAGATCAAAAGATTTCAAACTTTTAAGAAAATAAGATTTTATGGTATTATGCTCCATACCCAATTTTGCTTACACATTTGGGACTTTTGTGTGACATGGGGCAAATGAGTTCTCACTGCCAAACAAAAAAACAATGAAACAAAAAGAGCTAGATCGATAAAACTGGGTATTTAGAACACTTATATAGTCAGGTTTCATGGTATTAAAAATGGGGATGATCGGTCAATGGACACGCCTACCTCCCACCCTAAATGGCAAATGTGACATTACTTGAAATGTTTAAAAGTTACGGTATTAAAATTTGGTACGTAGAATAGTACCAACATAATTAATCTTCATTCCAAAAATATGCAAGAACCGCTAATTTTTAAATAATCTAGAACCTTTTCTATAACTCAAATTTTCAAAAAACGTCAAAATGGTGTGTTTTTTCTTAGGAAATGCTGGATATCTCAAATTTGAAAAGAGGTTTTAAAAAACGGACTTCGGAATATGAAAGAGGATATTTATATTATATATATTCAATTCCTAACTCATTTTTTTCAAAAATGGCGTATGGAGCAAAACAATAATAAGGCGACGATATACATTTTTAGTGTTTACATTTTTATATAGTTAGTATGAACTATAATTTTATTTACTTACATTTAACCGTCAATAAATGGTCTGCTTAATAAAACCAATAAATGGACACACCTTTTACGTGACACATTTACAACTTATGCATTGTAAAAAAACTTATGAATTGTAAAAAAGGCTATAAAAATGGTATGAATAATGCCACCACAATACATAAAAAATTTAAAAAGTTTTTAAACGAAAAAATCTTGTTAAACTTGAAAAGGTATTTTTAAGTGGATGGCTTTTAAAGTGTCACAATACAAATAACCGAGCCATTCTATATTTAAAAAAAAATAAAGCTGTGACTTTTGCTTATCGTAATTAAATTTTTGATTTGGGGCCATGTCACAAACTAACTTCCTTTCGGATTTAGAATAAATGGTTTTCTCGTAAAACGTAAAACGAATTTTTTTTTGCATAATGAAATCGCTTTCAAAACCCAAAGTGGAATTGAATTGCATCAAAGTGGTTTCATTCCGAAAAAATATTTTCTTTGCGTTTTTCGAGTAAACCACTTATTCCACTTCCGAACGGAATTAAGTCTGTAACATGTCCAATGATATCAGGCAATTTTTATCAAGTATTCTTTTTTATGGCAAAAACCCCCCAAAAAAATGGCATTAAAATCTATGTTTAATCCTCAAAGTAACTCCCCATACAAATTTGTGCTTTTAAATTATTAATTCTTTCATACCCATTATTTTTGCCAAACTTATGCTTTTGATCATTGACACCAATGTGCAGTTATTAAAAATTATATGTAAATGGCGCCGAATTAATACCTGCACACAATAAACCCATAAATAACACAAAAGAAAATCAAGGTTAACAACATTGTTGGCAACAAAGTCTACTCCGAAAAAAATCGATTTTTATTTCATATTTTAACCTTTATATTCCTTGGAGTTTACTCAAATTTTGATTATGATAATCAGCATTTCCATGAAATTTGTATCTTCTGTGCTTTATATGTAATCATTGAATTTGCAAGTGTTTTATTTAAATATGTATGTGAAGTTATCAGAACGTACATTGTGGTTTAAAAAGTGTTGCTAACTTATGAAAAATAAGAGCCTTTCGGGAAAATCTGAATAAAATCCGAACTAACAGGAATTTTGACAAAACCAAAAACACGTGTCTTCTTAAACTTAATAGAGATTATAATGTATGAATTTGGGGGTCGTACGTATATACGTTCGTACGTTCATATAAAGTACCTCAACATTAACATATTTTTGACAAAAACTATAATATTCTTATACACCATTAGATAGGCCTCCAATTTCCACAATTAGTAAAAACCATACACACAAAAAAAAATCTCGCAATCTCATTTTACCAATATTTTACAGTTTTTTTTTTTGTTTTTTAACAAAAAATTTTCGATCGAAATTTTAATTTTTTTTAATTTTACAAATTTCAACTTTGTTTTACAAAAATTCACGAGAATTCCTTGCAAGCTTAATTGTGCCAAAAAATTTGTAAATTTACAATTTTTTTTGGTAAAAAGCTTGTAAAATTACAAAAATCTCGTAATTTTTACTAGGAATTGTCGTAAGATAGGAGGTAGAAAAAAATTTAGTAAAATCACAAGACCTCCTTGTAAGTTTAATCGCGTCAAAAAAATTTTAAATTTACAATTTTGTTGGTAAAAAGCTTAACACAAATAAAAGTTACAAGCTTTTCTTGTCAATTTACAAGGTTTTTTTTGAGTGTAGCGGTACAAACTTGAGACCAATCAAAATTTTTTAAAAAATATATCCATGTCAAATCGGACACATTGAAAATTTTATTTTTTAGATTTTCCCAATTTGTTTAAAGTTTTTAGTACCCTTCGAAAACTCTTTCGTGGTAAATTTTCAGATTTTTTTGATGATCCGTTCAAAAGATATCTAATTTTTAAAAATTGGTAGTTTGTTCCTTTACTCAAACTTCTTTTACTCATAGCTTCTTGGATAATGGTCCAAATTTCAAATTTTTTTTTTTCAAAATTTTTGTTTTTTTACGTACCTTTTAAAAAAAATCCCAAAAAATTCTTAAAAGCGCTCTAGTAAGCGATTTTTAAGTTTTAAAATTTAAATCTCATTTTTGAAAATGTTTGTACTCTTCGATTTTTTTGAAATTTTTTTGTGTAAAACATCTATCGATTTTACAAATTTTTTGCCCAGGCGGATCGTGGGATAACGAATATTACAAATTTTTAAAATTTTTTGAAAAAATTTTATTCATATTTCCAATCTTAAAATTATTCCTACTGCTCCAATTGTGCGTCATGAAGGGGTCATTTCCAAGACCGACCCCCATTAATTTTTACGTCTAAACATTTCTTCGGAACAAACTAATACCCCATCTCCAATTTCTAAGGGAGCTCCCACAGAAAATGTAATTTTTTAAAATTTGCTCCAACAGCTCTAACTGCCCTAAGAGTGCCCTTAGAGCAATAAAATGTATGACCGACCCACAATATTTTTTTAGTCCAAACATTTTCTCTGAACACACCTACCCTCTATCTTTAACTGTTAAGGCGGTCCCCATACAATTTTTTTTTTATTTTTTGTAAATTCGTTTTATTTAATCAGCTTCTACCGGTCCAATGGTGCGTCCGAGAGGGGTCATTAGTGAGACCGACCCCCATTTATTTTTACCCTACAACATTTTTTGAAATATACCTACGCCCTATCTCCACTCCCAAAGTAGGCTACCATACAAAATTAAATTTTTATAAAATTTGCTCCAACTGTTATTTGTATGGGAGCCGACTTAGGGAGTGGAGATAGGGCGTAGGTATGTTTTAAAAAAATGTTGAAGGGTAAAAATAAGCTGGGGTCGGTCTCACTAATGACCCCTCTCGGACGCACCATTGGACCGGTAGAAGCTGATTAAATAAAACAAATTTACAAAAAATAAAAAAAAAAATTGTATGGGGACCGCCTTAACAATTAGAGATAGAGGGTAGGTGTGTTCAGAGAAAATGTTTGAACTAAAAAATATTGTGGGTCGGTCATACATTTTGTTGCTCTTAGGGCACTATTAGGGCAGTTAGAGCGGTTGGAGCAAATTATAAAAAATGTCGTTTTGTGTGGCAGCCCCCTTAGATATTGGAGATAGGGTATTAGTTTGATCCAAAGAAATATTAAGACGAAAAAATAAATGGGGGTCGGTCTTATAAAGGACCTCTCTATGACGCACCATTCGAGCAGTAGGAATGATTTTAAGATATGAAAATTACAATAAAATTTTTTCAAAAAATTTTAAAAAATAGTAATAATCGTTATCCCACGATCCGCCTGGGCAAAATATTTGTAGAATCGATAGATGTTTTACACAAAAAAAATTGAAAAAAATCGAAGAGTACAAACATTTTCAAAAATTAAATTTAAATTTTTAAACTTAAAAATCGCTTACTAGAGCGCTTTTAAGAATTTTTTATGAGTTTTTTTTAAAAAGTACGTAAAAAAACAAAAATTTTGAAAAAAAAAACTGAAATTTGGACCATTATTGAAGAAGTTATGAGTAAAAGAAGTTTGAGTAAAGGATCAAACTACCAATTTTTAAAAAAAAATTTCAAAGTGTCCGATTTGACATGGAATGCCCCATATATATTCATGATGCCCGATCGATTATAAGACATTCTAGCGATGTCCGTCTGTCTGTCTGTGGAAAATGCTGTCACGGACAAAATATTGCACAGAGATGACTGAAACTTAACATATTTATTGGAAGTTCTCCCGAGAAGTTTGGTATTGCATTTAAGCGATATTGGTTCAGCGGTTCAAAAGTTATGAACGAAAATGTAAGCACACCTCAAATATTTCCTAAACTTCAAAATACAAAATACTTTAATTCGGCTTCTGGTTGACATATGTGAACATAATTGAACACCAAATGGTATTTAAACAAGTACAAACATATTTTTTGACAAAAAAAAGAAAAAAATCGCGGATTTTTTTTACCAGCATTTTTTTCCCCGGAAATTTTTTTTTCAAAAAAAATTTTTTTTTTCAAAAGTAATTTCCTGTTAAATAAAGTTTTTTGCAATAGTCTTTTTGAAATTGTGGAGGGTATCACTACATTCGGCAAGGCCGAATTTAGCTTTTTTACTTGTTTCTAGTAAGTTTACCATTTTACCAATTAAATTGGTTATTTTACCAATTTTTGGCGCATTTAAAATAAGGAGGAAATCCTTGTAATTTTACGAGAATTTTACCTACCTCCTATTTTACGAGAATAGCCTCGTAAAATCACGAGATTTTTTGGTAACTTTACAAGGTTTTTTTTTTTAGTGTAGGTCTAGTAGGTCTGTACCTGGTGTAGGGTATAAAAAGAGGAAGTGTTTTTGATTCAGAGTAGCAATCTAATTTGTTTTGTTTGCTTGTGGTTTTAATATTCGTCCAATTATTATTTTTTTTAATTTACCTGAATTTTTGATATTTTCCAAATTCAGTTTTCTGAAATTTTATAACTTTTTGTTTGAATACCTTAACTAAAAACATCAAACTGTCGAACGGGTTAAAAATTATTATTGGTAATGTTCGGGTTAAAGTCATATCAACAGTTTCGTAAATTGGATAGACTGTTTTTTTTTTTATTCTTGCTGTTAACCTTTTATAAACTGGTTACTTGCTACTTTTCAGTTGATTTGATTTTAATTTTCTTTCGTAAACGAGAACATGAAAGGGCGTTCTAAGTATGTGAAAAGTCTGTGCGCTGTGGTCGTTCTTCTTGTTTTATTGGCTGTTGCATGATATGGAGAAGTTAAAACTATTTTATGTTGATAATATCTAATTAAAGTACGAGGAATGTTGCCTTTTTTCTTGTTTAATTTCCCACAAACCACAAAAAAAAATCGTCTAAAAAGATTTTTCTTTTCTTATAAGGCAGGCAATCATTGCATGTGAGTTACTACGTTTGATTACGAAATTTTTCAAATAAAAGCAAACCGAAAAAAGGTTAAAAAGTTAAGTGAAGAAATTGTGAACGCACAGTGGTATAGCATCATTATGTTGTGAAAATAATTAAGCAATTAAAATCTGATTTTGGTTTCATTAAATTAATGAAATAGATATCATAAAATTTATTTGTAAGAACAAGTTTCACTAAATTAATGAAAATTGTTCATACAAAATATAAATTGCATTTTATGAAAATTTTTCATTACTTTAATGAACAAAATATTTAATTCTTATGAAATACTTTCATTGAATAAATGCTACTATTTATGTTTGAAATGAAATACTTTCATTGAATAAATGCCAGTGCAATAAACTTCATGGTTTTCGCTTAGTTTTCTCGCACAAAATTAAAAAAAAAAAATTATTTTTAAAACAGATCGAATTTAGTAAATTAATAAATTATTGTTTCTGTAAAGACAGTCGAGCTCAGGCTCTAATTAAAATTATGTATTATAATTTTTTGATTTTGTCATATATGGTCAGTGTTACCATATATTATTTTGAAAAATCTTATTTTTTCTGAAAAAAAATCTTTTTTTTTGTAAAAAAAAATTATTTTTTTGAAAAAGGTATTAAAATCAGTAAAAAAACTAACAAATTGTATTTTAAATTCAATTTTAAAATAAAAAACAAGTTACAGTATAGCGTAGAATGAACAAATAAAATTTAATTTAGAAAAAAATATATTTCTGAAGTAATTTGAGCTTATTTAGAAAATACATTTTTGTTTTTACCTTTCCAAAAATCTTTTTTTCATAAAAAAAATCTTTTTAGCACCTCAAAAAACTTGCAAAAAAAGATAAATCTTGATATATGGCAACACTGTATATGGTTTTGAATTGAGAAAAGTGTGAAAGAAAAATTTTAATTTTTCTAAAAATTTAAGACATCCTGGTTTGTTTCTTACTAGGTTCATATTATCCAGTTATAATAATCTTCAGAAAAACTTTTAATGTCAAATTTATTTAGTTAATAGTCAATAAAACTCTATATGTGAAAATTATTTACAGATCGCAGCCGACAAGGATTGAACTCATCATCATCTGTAATACTTTGCTATTAACTGCTTGTAACGTACAATCACTCTAGACTAACCTGACCAACCATCCCGCTTTTGGCGGGATTATGCCGCTTTTTGATGTGTCATCCCGCCTTGAATTCCGATCCCGCTTTTTAAACAAAAGTCCCGCTTCATCCCGCTTTATCCCGCTTTTTGACTTTTGGAATAGCAAAGTACAATTTTTAGGTTATTTTAATAATATTTTGAGAAATATATTTTTGAGCATATTAACTATTTTTTACCGTATAAAGAAAATTTTAAGAAAAATTTTGATTAGATCTTGTCTGATTTGAAAAAATCTAATGATTTCATTTGTATCTGATAAGATCTACTAGATACGAAATTTTTACGAACTGATCCGTAGTTGAATCTGATCAGATCCTGAAATTGTGGAAAAATGTCGGATCAAAAAGACCTGTAGCGCAATTCACTAACTTTTTAACGACAGAAATCGGTAGTTATATTGTCAAAAATCGTTAATTATCGACAATTGTCTTTGAAAGCAATTCTATAACTTTTTCCTACCGAATTTTGTCGTTATTGAATATCGTTAACTTATCAACAACAAATTTTTGAAGTTAAAGTTAACGAAAATTTTCGGTTCTTAATACAATTTCAAAATAAACAAATTTCAAATTAACTATTTTTGTCGATAATCCTTGTCGATAATTCAAAAATTTATAGAATCACATATTCGTTAAAACAACCGACAATTCTCGTTAGTTAACGATATCGAAAATTTCGTTAAAAAAATTACTGAATAGCACTACTGATCAGATAAAATTATATTTTTTAGATCCAAACAGATTAAATCAGATCTAATCGATTATTTCAAGGGGCATTTTTCGATAGAAAATATTTGGGAAGGGAAATTTTTAAAGTTCTAATGTTTTTTAAGATAATTTCATATAGAAAAATTATTAGGTTTTTAGACATTTTTCTAAAAGAAAAATCTAAGAAGCAACAATAAAAGAAAATTTTACAGACTCAAAGACACACTTCCTTTATAAAATTTCTCAACAGAAATATTTTCAGATTCTGGTAGATTTTTCAATCAAAAAAAACTTAGATTCAGATATAATTTTCTATAGAAAAATTCCAAAACATTTTCCTTTTTGGAAAAAGTCATACAGCCTTACCATAGAAAAATAAAATATATTTAAAATCAGCTTTAAATTTTATTTCCATAAAATTTTAAAATCGACTTTCAAAAATGTATTGAAAATTTGAAATTTAAAATAAAACTTTTGTTAAAATAGACTTTTTGTTTTCTTGTGGTTAGGGCCATAGATTTTGAAAAACTTTTCCTATAAAAAAATTCTCTGATTCTAAAATATTATTTAAACAGGAAAAATCTCTTTTTCCATATAATAAATTCTAAGATTCTGAAATATATTTCTCATAAGGAAACTATCAGATTCTGAAACGTTTTTCCTGTAGAAAAATTATCCGATTTTAATTTTTTTTCCAGAAAAAAAAAGAAATTAACAGTTGCCAATGGATTTTTTTTATAGAAAATTTATAAGATTCTTAAACATTTTTCTGCAGAAGAATTCTTAAAATTTTAGATAATTTTTCTTTTAAAATATTCTTAAATTCTGAGTGAAATAAGTATCTAAATATTTTCTAAAGACAGTCTCGAGTTCTAAAACATTTTTTTATAAAAAATATATTAGATTTACTTTCTCTTAGAAAATTATAAGAAAAGTTATCAGATTCAGTCTACGACTCTAATTTAATTTTAGTTTTTCATATGCTCTTTTTTTTAATCCAAGGGCTGGTAACTTATCACAATATAATCAATGATTAGTGCTAATTATTGTTTCCAAACGTCAATTTTATATGAAATTGATCAATGCTTAGTGTTAATCATTGATTAGCTTTTGATAAGTTACCAGCCCTAAAACATTTAATCAACGTTGGTAAAAAAATTCCTTACGACTTGAGACTATGTTTGCTGACGTAATCTAAATAAAATTTTTCTAGTCAAAGTTCTTATGCATATTTTTACATAAAAAAATTACAATCCCTTAAAAGTATTATCAGAATTTTGTGCATTTTGGAGGGTATTCGTGGGTTCGTTCAAGTCGAATTTCACTTATTAAAAAAAATCCCGCTTTTTAGATCGAAATCCCGCTTTTTTAACCTTTCGATCCCGCTTTTCAGTCAAAAGCAGTTGGTCAGGTTACTCTAGACCGATACGCCAAGTAGGCTGTTAAGCAAGTATCAACTAAGTAAATCTGATTTTTTTAATTCGAGTGTGGTTGTTGCTGTTGTTTTTTTTTTCTCACAGAAGACTTGTTATTGTAATTATGTGTAAACAAACTTTTATTTTTAGTAATCATTATTCTTCTTCCTCTCCTTCATCAATTCTGATCTAAGTACTTATTTTTGCAAACATTGTCAGACATGGTCTATATTTTAGACACAAATGTTAGGTGTTGCCATTTTTCCAAAGATACTGATTGCCACTTAGGGCGACTTATAGTCGTTATTTTTAAATTATTGTTTCTGTAAAGACAGTCGAGCACAGGCTCTAATTATAATTATGTATTATAATTTTTTGATTTGTTATATATGGTTTTGAATTGAGAAAAGTGTGAAAGAAAAATTTTTAATTTTTCTAAAAATTTAAGACATCCTGGTTTGTTTCTTACTAGTTTCATATTATCCAGTTATAATAATTTTCAGAAAAACTTTTAATGTCAAATTTAAAAATAATTACCTTTTTTTTAAATTTTATAAAAAAGTCTGAAAAAATCACAAAATAAAAAACACTTTCACATATTTCTTATTTTTTATCTATATATTTCACTCAATTTTTTCAGACAAAATTTTACTATAACCTTAACTTTTAATACATTAGTAAAACCACGAAATAATATAAAACAACGCGAGTTTAATAAATACTTACAATTAATTTATATCAAAAACCGCAAATTATTTCGTACCGCTCTGATCAGCTGTTTTGTGTTTGCGCGTGAAAGCTAACAGACGCAACATGACAGGTGTCAAAATCAACAAATTTTATAAACAAAACTTAATGATTTTTTTTAATGAGACTACGAAATCTAATGAATAAAAATTAACGAAAATCTTGCACAATATGTACGAAATTTCGTTCTGCATTATATTGATGTAATGAAACAATGTTAATGAATTCCATTCATTAGTGATATGAAGCGTTTTTCTATCAGTGTAAAGTCTGACAAATGGTCGTACAGACGGACGGACATAGCTAGATCGACATAAAATCGATCGATAATCATGAAAATATATATCGAGGGCCTATATTCAAAACTAGAGTTTGCAAAACGATTAAAATCGTAATCGTAATCGCGATTAATCGTGCCAATTAATCGTAATCGACAAAAAAATCATTCGATTACAATTAAAATTTTTCTATAAAACACGCTGTTTTTATAACAAATTTAAATCAGTTCCAAAATTTTTTTAAACCCATTTTGAAGTTTCTATTTAAAATTATTTTTCAAAAAAAGTTTCTATTTAAAATTATTTTTCAAAAAACTAAATTAGTCTAAAAAACGATTACTTTCGGAAAATTTCAAACAAAAATCAATGGCCCACAAGAACACAAAAAGTCTATTTTAACAAAAGTTTTATTTTAAATTTAAAATTTTCAATACATTTTTTGAAAGTCGATTTTAAAAACAAAAACAATTTGTATGGTAAGGCTGATTGATTCTACAATGTTAAGTAGAATCTGGAACCGATTATCTGGAACGGAAAATTTTGATGGGTTGGCCAACACTCAAAATATTTTGTAGGCAAAAACAAATGAAAAACACATTTAAAACAAGTGATAAAACAATTAAAAACTAGCCCAGTAATTATTCATTTGTTTTAACAAACATCAACATTTATTTTTTACTGTTCTGTGTTTTCCAAAATAAATAACATTAAAAAAATAACGTCACTTTAATTATTTTTACCAACAAATTCGAAAAAAATAGCATACGAAAACATTAAAAATTAATGATTGTTGTGTTATTTTTACCACCAAAATTTAAAAAAAAAAAATACCTACGAAAACATTAAAAATTAATTATTTTAACAAAATTTCTATGGAATTATTTTTTAAAAATTTTTAACAAAAATGTTTGGGTATCGATCCCGCAATCAATTACATTCTGGCCAGACACTCTACCCATCGTGCTAAAGTCACTTGATACAAACATCCCAGGCAGAAAAATACGAACTGGAGAGCGCTGGCAAAGTACCTTTTATGGTCGCTTGCGTGCTGGGAAAGCATCACAGTTTAGTACTCTCCCAGCGTCCTAAATGATAACCACGGTAAACGGTATGCCGGTGCTATTTTAAAGCGCTTTAAAAGCGCTTTAAAAACAAAAAATATGGTACTATTATAGCACTTTTAGAACAAAAAAAAGGGACGTATCTAAATTGTATACATAAGTCCATAAGACACAACTTTTTTGGATGTTTATTTGAATAAAGAAATTTATTAAATTAGGATAAAAAATTTATTGACTCATTTATTAAGATAAAAAAAATTTTAAACAAACTTTGAACAATTTTCTAAGTCCCGGAAAAAATTTGTTTGCAGTTTTCTTTGCGTGTTGGAATAAAAAATGTATTAAAAATGTTTTAGAAAGAAAATTGGAAAAGTCCCGAAAAAAGTGGTGTATTGAACCGAAACGGGTATATATCCGGAGTTTAAGGGTGATGTATCCGGAGTTTAAGGGTGATGTATCCGGAGTTTAAGACACTTTCTCACGAAAGAAACAGGTGTTTTTATATAAAAGGTGTCAAGTTTGTAATATGTAGGTCTTTGTGTAGAAGTGACATATCATGGAAACTATCAAGGACCTGGCACTTATCCTGCAGGGAAATAAAAAATATTCCAATTGTTATGAAAATTAATAAATTTTAATAAAAAATTTATACTTTGAACGGATTTAAATAGAAAAACATTGGCAAAGCGCTTGGAAAGCACTTATTCAAATTCATACTACCTTCAACACAAAAAATAAAGTGCTTTGCCGAGACTTTTTCTTTGGAACGGTTGGCCTGGGGGGTTTTGCATTTCAATAAAAATTAATTATTATGATTTCATTTCTGCCTGGGTGTTTATTTCGCGTATTGTTAGAGTAATTAAAATTCGATATTCTACAATATTTTTAATAAACTACTGAATCTCACATATGATTCGTTTTTAAAATTTTCCATTATTGGGGGTTTTAGAGGATAGATAGAGCGTTTTGTTTCTCAAAAATATTAAGTACATAAATAAAAATGATCAGATAGAGGCCCAGGCAGAAAAATACGAACGGGAGAGCGCTGGCAAAGTACTTTTTATGGTCGCTTGAGAGCTGGGAAAGCATCACAGTTTAGTACTCTCCCAGCGTCCAAAATGATAACCACGGTAAACAGTATGCCGTTGCTATTTTAAAGCGCTTTGAAAGCGCTTTAAAAACTAAAAATATGGTACTATTATAGCACTTTTAGAACAAAAAATGGGACGTATCTAAAGAAATTTATTAAATTAGGATAAAAAATTGATTGACTAATTTATTAGGATAAAAAAAAAAATTACAAACTTTGAAATATTTTCCTGGAAAATTTTGTTTTCCGTTTTCTTTGCGTTTTGGAATAAAAAATTTATTAAAAATGCTTTTAGGAAAAGTTTTGTCAAAGTCCTGAAAAAAAGTGGTGTATTGAACCGAAACGGGTTGTGTTCCAAAGGGATAGGTCCAGTGACATTTCATATCCGAAGTTTAAGACACTTCCTACTATCAAGGATCGGCCACTAATCCTGCAGGGAAATAAAAAATATTCCAATTGTTATGAAAATTAATAAATTTTAATAAAAAAAATATATTTTGAACGGATTTAAATAGAAAAACATTGGCAAAGCGCTTGGAAAGCACTTTTTCGAATTCATACTACCTTCTACACAAAAAATTAAGTGCTTTGCCGAGCCTTTTTTCAGTTGGCCTGGGGGGTTTTGCATTTTAATAAAAATTAATTATTATGATTTCATTTGCGACATCGGTAAATTTTTAACGTAATTTAGTAATGATAACGGCATATAAAAAATTCTTAAATCGCGGTTTTGGTCCACAGGTGCGGATTTTTAAGACAAAAATTATTTTTTTACCGAATTCGTCTCAAAAGTTGGCAATCTGTTGAGTATGTTTTTCAAAAAAGTCAAACAAGAATTTTCAGAAAAAATTAGCATCAGTGGACCAAAATCGTGGTTCTGGAATTTTGTTGCATGCAAAATTTACTATGAAAACATGTAATGCATGATGAAATTATTCAAAAAAATATTTATAAATTTATTATTTGAAAAGATAGAGGGTTTTGCATTCAGAAAAATTAATTGTGTAAGAGATAGAGAAATGCAAATAAAATAGCAAAAAAAAAAATATTTATGTTCTGAATTTTACACCATACATGAGGGCCGTTTTACTGAATGGTTTGCCATTAAAAAGTAATTTTCGTGAAAATGGAAGATATATGGTTTTGAATATAGGCTCTCGATATACTTTTTTCGGTGCTAGACCAATATTTAGAGGTGTTACAAACGGAATGACAAACTTATATATACCCTCGATCACTAGAGTATGGGGTATAAACAAAAATCTTGTAAAATGTACATGCGAAATTCCTCCTAATGTAACAAGAGTTTACTTGTAATTTTCATTTAATATTTTCTTGTACATTGTTTTAATAAAAATTTAACAGAATTTTGCATAAAAAATGTATTACAAACAAAAAATGATAAATTTAAAAAAACAACAAGTGAGAGAGTGTTAAATTCAGTTGTGCCGAATCTTTGATACCCTCCAACATGAAAAAAAAAATAAAAAAATTTTGCACACCCTAGTAAAAATCATTTCGTATATAGCCATTATATATAAAAAAAATTTTGGTTTGTATAGAAAAATGATTTTTAAGGCCCCGCTCTTTAAGGCCCCGTCGCGTAGGGAAGGCGTGGTCGTAGGGGCGGGTACCGTCTCAACATTTCCAACATTTCCAAAATAAGGGACACTCTAATAGCCATGTATAAATTTATTCAAATATATATTTTTATACATATTGAGATCTTATTACATTTAATTATATAAAAAATCAATCAGATAAGACCAAATTTCGTATCAAATTATATAAAATTTGATATGACTCCCGATAGAATTGTATAAAATTTGATACGAATTTTGGTCTTATCTGAGAAAATTTTTATATAATTTTATATAATTAGATCATTTTATGTAAAATTAGATATATTTGTATCAATTTATACATGGATATATACACAACCATTTTTACTAGGGCAGGCGTTTTTTTTTTGGGGGGGGGGGGGGTCAGCTTACGGTAAATGTTTTCAAAATCATTTCCTATGCGTTTTGCTTTTAAGTAATACAATTTTATCATTATTTAAATAAATTTGAAATATAAACGGTCTCATAAGGGGGCGGGCCAAAAAAAAATAATTTTTTTAATCCCCTGGATCCAAATCCTGTACCCGATTACTGTAACTATGCGAGAAGTTATTGCATCGAAAAAAAAAAAAAATAACGTTATAGTCATCCAGTGTGTTACAGAGTGATTCAGAAAAAAGCTTCGATTTCTTTTTTGAATTCGATGTTTTTAACATTAGCATCATTGTACGCACCCTGTAGAAAACTAAATGACTACAATATTATTTATTTTTTCTCGATGCGAAAACTTTTCGCATAGTTACAGAAATTGAGCACTGGACTTTAAACATCTTTTGACATGAAATTGTTTCATTTGCTTAACAAAATTACAAAAAAAAATGTGAGAAATTGGGTTTTTCAGAGGTTGGCTTGTTTTTTTTAAAGGGGAACTTTTTTGCCCTGGTCCGATTTCAGACGTATACGCGAAAAATTCAGGAGGATAGCTATTTTATTTTGGACTGTATCGTTACTTCTACAGACGAGCATACGGACGGTCACACGGGCATCCCTATAATGTCTTAGAATCGATCACTGATCAATTATATACTTTATTAGGTCCTAGATCGATATTTCGATTACACACCGAATGACAAAGTGAGTTTACCCCCATACTGTGGTTGGAGGGTATATAAATACTACAAATGTATTGTTCTTGTTAGACAATACTTTTCCAGGAATCCTCTTTTAATACGTATTTTGACTGGTTATACACTGAAGAAAAAAAATTTATTAAAAAAATTCTTGTAAATTGTATAAAAATTCCTACTAATGCAACAAGAATTGCCTTGTGATTTTTATCAAATTTTTTTTCTGTACGTTGTTTTAATAAAAATTAAACAAAATTTTACATAAAAACTGTTATATACACAAAAAATTTTAAATTTACAGAGAAATATGTTTGTTGCAGTTTGTTGTGCACATTAAAGTTTTTTGTAAATTTTCATGTTATAAAAGTTAAAAGAAATCCCTGGAAAATTATCAGGACTTTTGCCATTAATTTTTTTTTTATAAATCTGTCTGTTATATTTCAGAGGTTATTTTTTTGGAGTGTACCTACCATTATCCTTATGTATAATCAATAAAATCCATTAAGTTAATTAGCAAAAACAAACAAAAATATATTTTCCACGATTAAATTGTTTTTGATGCACTATTAAAGTAAATTAAGTATACGATGGATTTAAAAATTAAATTTTTTCCACACGCACAAGTGGCTTAAGAGTAATTAACTGTTTTTACAACCGCCATAACGAAAATCAGTTTAACAAGTAATCAAATAATTAAAGATGATAATGAAAAGGCATTAAAAATGTATTTCAAAAATTTAATGAGAATATTTTAAAGATATTAAATTTTAATAAAATTTTATATTAAAAATAATTATCAATATTGTGGTGTTAAATATAAAAGATATAATAAGTTTAAAAAAATACACTATATTAAATTTTAATAAAATTTTATATTAAAAATAATTATCAATATTATGGTGTTAAATTTAAAAGATATAATAAGTTAAAACAAATACACTGAAAAAAAAACTTATTGATATAAATGGAACGGATTCATTGTTTTGTTTTCACGTAAGCAATGAAGGAATTTATACGCTTTTTATACCCTACACCACACTGTGGTACAGGGTATAATGAGTTTGTGCTGATGTTTGTAACTACTCGAAATATTGGTCCTAGACCCACCTTTAAGTATACCGATCGACTCAGAATCACCTTTTGAGTCGATTTAGCGATGTCCGTCCGTCTGTCTGTCTGTCCATGTAAACGATGTAAACACGATACAGCTCGCAATTTTTAATCAATTGACTTGAAATTTGATACTTAAGCCTCTTTTGGCCCAAGGACGAAGCCTATTGAAATTGAAAAAAATCAGTCCATATTTAGACCTAGCCCCCACTCAAAGGTCCTCTTTAGTTTTGGCTCAAATGACTATAAAACCGTGTTAAAATAGGTATATTTTCGAAATTTGGCAGGTAAACGTGATTTCTCTTCACAAATCACCATTCCGAATTTAAAAAAAATCGGACCAGTTCTTCTTGTAGCTCCCATACAAACCACCTTTCCGGTTTTCACATAAATCTCTCAAATTTTATGATAATAGAAAATATTTAATTAATTTTTTTGTATATGTTAAACACGTACTTAAATAACCCCATCAAATCTGATAATCATCGGACCAGTTTTGGACTTAGGCCCCTTGCGAAAATTTCGCCCGACATTCAGTTAACGCGGTTTATTGTCAACAAGTAGAATCTTATTTCACTCAAATTTGATTTGTGAGTGTTTTTTACACTTATTAAAGATTTGACAAAATATAGATCTAATCGGTCCATCGGACCCATTTTCCGGGAAACTCTGGTGTAGGGTATTCTATGGTCGGTCTTGACCGACTATAATTTTCTTACTTGTTATTCATATCGTAGTTTTATTACAAAATTTCATTAAATTAGTAATTGTGTTTATATATTGTTGGACTGTATATTTTATAACAGAATTTTTATTTAGTTCGGTTTGAGTCCATATTAATTATTTCTGAGAAATAATATAATTGTTGTACAATGAGAAAATCTGAAAAAAAAATCAATGACAACACAGGCTAAGTGGAGATGTCGACAGCTTTCGAAAGATGCCACCCCTCCATCATCAGCACTCCTTTGATTGTCCCACACTTAATGTGTGTCAGATTAAAGTTAGCCATTTAAATGACACTTTTGAACAAATTGAAAAGTCCTACTAAGGGTTAACAATGGGAAAAATACAACTCTGTTAAAAAGTTAAGATGGATTAAGTTTCTGCCAAATGAATACAATACAACGGGTTATTCAACACAAAGAGGAGTAATTCCAGAAGTAATTAGTATGGACTCAAACCGAACTAAATAAAAATTCAGTTATTTCATTAAATTTTCAGTGTTTTTTTGACACATGTTATAACCCAGCAGAAATTTTGCTGAACTGGCAGCAGCTTTTGGAAAGGAAACTCGAGTCAAGGAGCGCATCCAAACCTGCTGAATTCATGCATGATTCTTGAAGGCGATGTCACACTTTAGAGCGCTATTTGGATACACCGAAAAAGCACTCTTTGCACTGAAAAAAAAAAGACATAACTAAAATTAAGGAAAAAATGTCTTTGAAAATTTATCATGAATTTTCCTAAAATTTAGTTAAATTTAACTTAATAATGAGAAATTTTCTTAACTATGAGGAAAAAATTTTAGTTCATTTACTTATAAGTAGTTCATAGTTTTCTTTAAATGGATTTTTTTAATATTAGGAAAAAAATTCTTACTGCCAAAGAAATTTTCCACAAATCTAAGAATCGTATCTTTATTTTTAAGACATATTTCTTAAAAAACAATTTGGTTCAAGTTTAGTTAAAATTTACTAAAAAAAACATCATCGTATTTCTCTTCTTTGAATTGAGGAAGTGTACTTCTTAGAATTTAGTTAATGACTTCTGAGAATTTAGTAAATAACTTCTTAGAATTTAGTTAAAAATTCAAAATGGCGATATCTCGAAAACTAAGCTAGATAGAGCGAAACGGACGAAATTTTCAAAAGAAAGACAACAAAGAAAAATATGGAATAGCCTAGCTCTGCATATCTGTCGGGGTCTCAAGACCCTAATTTAAGATCTGAAATTTGAGATTCCCAAGATTTTATACATGCACATATCTCGGTAAATACTGCCAACACGCAAAAAAATTCAACGGTATTTTTGTAGCTCTTGACTCGTAGAACACTTCCGCAAAATACCCGAAAGCCCTACGATTAATAGTTTTTGAGATATCCAGTTTTTAAGATTCTCAAGACCCTATTAGACCCCTTATTACCGTATCTCAAAAACTAAGCAAGTTAGAGCGAAACGGACACAAATTTTGGGTCAAAATCTATGGGTAAACTTAAAGGACCCAACGGGGTCTCGAGTTAAATGGGGTCCGAACCCATGGGTCCAGGGTCTAGACCCACTCTATTTCTAAAATGTGAAGTATAATTTTTCACATTTTCTAGTTAAAATTGGCTTAAAATTAAATAATTTTGTTTTCCTTATTTTTGGGAAAATTATGAACTAAAACCAAGAAAAAAAATCTTTGGAGCCAAATCATTCCCTCTTTTTCTCAAAATTGAGTTAATTTTCCCAGATTTTAGTTCACTTTTTTTTTGAGTGTAGATTCTCTAATTCACATCTTTTTAGAGCGCTGAAAAAGTCGCTATAAAGATGCAGTGAATTCATGTCTCTTTTTAGAGCAGATATAGAGTCCCCGCACAACAATGTCGGAGCGGTTGGCGGTTTCGGTCACGAGAGAGTATAGGCGCAAAACAAAGGCGGCAGAGGGAAATTCATTTAGGCGTTGATATTTACACTATTTTTCACTTTTTCGACATATTTTATTTTAATTTTATTGTTTTTATTTAATATCAATTTGATTTTCTTATATTGATTTGTTTTTTTTTTTTTTGTTTTTTTTAGTTTTAAATATTTTTTTTTAGAGATCAAATTTTTTTGTTTACTTTATCGAAAATAATCGAAATATTTATAAAATTGTGGCAACATTTTCAAATCAAAAATTAAAAGAGAGAGAGAAACCGACACAAAAATAAAATTGATTTTATTCAAGCGGTTTTCGGTCGAGCGTATTTTCTTGCCAAATTTGTATGAAAAAAACGTCACCGACATTGTTGTGCGGGGACTCTTAAGCAGAATAAAGATAAAGCACATTTGACTATTTCTGAAATACAAATTACAAAATCTGAAATACAATTGCCTATTTCTGAATACAATTGGAAAATCTTAAATACAATTGACTAATTCTGAAAATCAGTTGGCTCCCTGCAAGCATTTGGAAGAAATATCGCCTAAGAGATCCAATTACATTTAAAAAATGTCCAATTATATTTCGAAAATTACAAATTATATTTCAAAAACTTCCTATTATATTTCAGATATAACCATTTATAACCAAAAAATTTAAATTACATCTCAAAAATGTTCAATTATATTGGAAATTTTTGAAATATAATTGGACATTTTTAAATATAATTGGAGATTCTAAAATATGATTGGAAATTTTTTGTAATATAATTTGTATTTTCTGAAACTAAAGTGGTAATGGTGTACTAATTTTTTTTTCATTCAAAATGTGAGATGTTATGACTGAAGCACTCTTTGCAGCGCTGATTAATGCGCAATAATGATGCAGTGAAATCATGTGTTTTTGTCCAAAACTCATGTTTTTATTGAAAAAGTGTTAAATATATTCAAAAGGAAAGCATGTATGACCTTTTATGAAAATATAATTTTATATTTTGAGTTTTATATAAAAAATCTTAACAAAAAATAAAAATTTTTTCTCCTTACTTTTACTGCATCCTCAAGAGCGCACTTTGGATGCGCTTCGGTATGCTATAAAAAAATGCTGTGTCGCCAAAATCTCGATATATTTTGCTGGGAAGTGACTCGTCGGTTTAGTCTGTAGTAAAACGTGCAAAATAAATTTAAAATAACGTTATGTTTCCACTGCACTCAAAAACACATGTTTTCGAAAATCATGTCGCTCTGCGCTTTATGCTATTACAATTGAGGAATACTTCTGCTACAACATGTTTTGCGAAACACGTGTTTTTGAATACAGTGGAAACATAAAAAAAATCCGGAAAATCCTAATGAATTGTTGGGGCTGCTTTTATTTTGGTTTTTTATTAAAAAAAAAGATTTTAAAATTGTTTAAGGGCTGGTAACTTATCAAAAGCTAATCAATGATTAATACTAATCATTGATTATTTTCATATAAATTTTTTTAAAAAATTAATATTGATTTCAATATTTTATTTTCTAATAACTGAACAAAATTTCTCACAAGTTGTAATAGAATTTGTAGTAGAAGTTGTAATAGAATTTCATTAGATATCATAGTTTTAGTAAAATTTTTCATTTTATTTAAATTAGTATTAATAATTTTGTTACAATATTATTTTCTACTTATTCTTGATAAAATATTTTTTTTTTTGAGAAAGATTATTCAAGATTAAGGTTATATTTCTTTTACTTAATCGTCACGACGTTATTTGTCTAAAATTAATTGGTTTGGTCATTCGAAATTTGTCAGATTCCATTGTTAAGAGTATTTAGCAAATTGACAATCGTTAGTGGCAAAACATAAAGTCTTAAGTTCGTATGTAAGTAGACATAATGAGAATTTATGTACTAAATACACAACATAATACAGCTCTTAATTTCAAATGAAATGTCCGACCAAATCATATTCATAAATTAAAACTTACAATAACTTTTCACCCCCAAACATGTTTCCAGTCCCTGTATGTGCTACCATTCGAAATAATATTTTTTTTTTAAATTTGCTCCCACTGTAATTTGTATGGGAGCCCTCTTAGGGAGGTTAGATAAAAGGTAAGTAAGTTTTGAAAAAAATTTTGTAGAATCGATAAAAGATTTCTACAAAAAAATCCAAAAAAGTGAAAAATGCAAACATTTTCAACAATGATATTTAAATTTTAAAACATAAAAATCGCATAATAGGAACGCTTTTAACATATTTTTTTATTTTTTTTTTTCAAAAAAGTGCATAAAAAATTTGTTAAATTTGGATAATTTTTGAAAAAAATTTAAATAAAAGAAATTTGATTAAATGAAAAAGCTCTGTGTTTTTGAAATATCGATATCTTTTGAAGGGGTCATCAGAAAAATCTGAAAATTTATAAGGAATAAATTTTCAAAGGGTACTTAAAACTGTTAAAAAATGGAAAAACCAAAAAAATAAAATCCAATCGTCTGATTTGAAAGTTACATATCGAGGGCCTATATTCAAAATTATCTATATTTGATTTTCACGAAAATCACTTTTTGATGGTAAAATGTTCAGTAAAAAAGCCCTCATCTATGGTGTGCATTTTTTAATTTTATAATAAATTTTTTTTTTTTGCTTCTTTATTTGCATTTTTGTTTCTTCTCTATCTTACACAATTAATTTTTTTTAATGCAAAACCCTCTATCTTTTCAAATAATTAATTTTCAAATATTTTTTTCGTGATTTCTTCTTGCAATACATATTATCATACTATTTTTTGCATGCTGAACATGAATTAGACATTTTTAAATCGTTAAGGTCGTTTTCGAAACAACGGAAATTTTTAGATTTATCGAAAAAATTTATATTTGTATTTGTCGTACACACAAAAAAAAACTTGTCAAATTACAATAAGTCTCATAATCCAATTTTACCAATATTTGACAGATTTTCTTGTTTTTACAAAAAATTTTTGATTTTTTTTTGTAATTTTACAAGTATTAAAGTTTTTTTTTACAAAAAAAATCTAGTAAACTCACGAGAATTCCTTGTAAGTTTTAGTGTGCCAAAAAAGTTGTAAATTTACAATTTTATTGGTAAAATGCTTGTAAAACTACAAAAAACCTCGAAATTTTTACTAGAAATTCTCGTAAAATAGGAGGAAGTAAAAAACCTAGTAAAGTCACGAAACCTCCTTGTAAATTTTATTGCCTCAAAAAAATTGTGAATTATCATTTTTATTGGTAAAAAGCTTGTAAGGTTACAAATTTATTGGTAAAAATCTTGTAAAATTACTAATAATTCTCGTCAAATAGAGGAAACAAAAAAAAAGTTACAAACTGTTCTTGCCTTTTTACAAGGTTTTGTTTTGAGTGTACCCCCAGTTTCTATCATCACTTTGAAGATGCTATATAAACCACATAAGAATGAAATTGAAATGTTGTAATTTTAATGAAAGAAACAGCTCAATCACATTGCTTTTCCATAACTTTATTTTGAATATTTCTTTTCTCATCCTATTTGTCTTACTCCATTTAAACTTTATTTATTTCCATTTTTTTTTTTTTGTGTGTGAAATACTCAAAACTCATGAATAATTCAGGAAAACATATTAGAAATGCAAGTTCCCATGCTGTCAATTTTAAACTTGAATACCATAAGTTAGAAAGTAGTAAATGATGTGTACCATAAATGGTACGTACAGTTACAATAATAAAAGTTTTATACTTTTTTTTTACAGGATTAAGGTCAATTTTACTAAATTTTAGGTAAAGAAAAACTTTAACAGCTCCCCGGTCAATTAAGACAAAAAAACTAAAAGCAATTTTTTAAATTATGATCCCAAACCCACGTATTTTTTTTTTTAACATTTTGTGAATGTATTTCCAATGTCTGTATACATGTAATTCCCAGACATAATAATTTTTGTGTGTATTAAAAGGTTAAGTTTTTTGTTTTTTGGGTACATGACCAAAATTCTTTTACCCAATTTACACTGACAGCGCAATCAAGCTAAATATGGATTTTGATCATATGATCCAAATAAAATGTTAACTGGATTTTTCGGTCTGTGTAAATTGGGTATTAAGTAAAACCAGACATTACCAGAATCAACTGTCAGAAACATAAAAAGGGAAATGAAGTAATTTGTGTAGTTTGCCTGGAGCTGTTCATTACAATTTATCCTTTTTTAGAAAGTTTTCTGTATTAAAGGGAGAACACTTCGAAAAATTTTTACGTACTTAAGTTAAAATATGAGGATTAAAACATTTTAATAAAAAATATGTTTTGCAATCACAGGCTGATTAAGTTCGTAAACGGGGAAAATCCGAAAAAAAGTTTTCCGTTGCAGAACTAAAGCAACCTCTGAAAAGTCTTGCAAAATGACTAAACACTTTAAAACAACTTTATAAAAAAGTAGTTTCGAAAAGTTCACAAAAATTTTAAAGTATTGAAAAAAAATTTTTTTTGGTACTTTTCTCACTAAACTACGTGTAAATCAGAATCTTTTCAACCGATTTTTAATTTTTGAACTGTTTTGGATAAAAGGGTAACATAATTTAAAAGGTTTTTGGCCCGCTGAATCCGAATTTGATCTTGAAATTGCTCTATTCTATTAAATTTTTGATATATAAGTATATGTTTAATATCTCAAAACCCGTTGCGATATAGTAATGTTAAAACCAGATTCGGATTTAGCGCGTGAAAAACCTTTAACAATTTTATACATCACCTCTTATTATGAATTATTTTTTTTTGTCTGGGTTATCCGAACATCAATTTTCAGCAAAATCTTAATTTTCTTTTTTAGAAAAACTATCACAACTCTGAAAGTTGTTATCAGATTTTTTCGAGATAAAGCTTATCGTATTCAGAATTAACTTTTCTTTAAGAAAACGTTTATCAATATAAAGGTTTTTGATAAAATATAGAAGAAAAAATCGATATACCCAAAAATTAAAAAAAAGGATATTATTGAAAAAATCATAATCAATCAATTCTTATATAGACCAATTCACAGACATGGAAAGCCCCAGCCTTTTTCTATCAAAAACAGTTAAACAAATTTTAAATCGGATGAAAAGTTTCTGAACTACACGAGGTTGATTGAGAAAAGTCCCCAAAAAAAAGTTTTTTTTTTACCATAACTCTAAAATTTGAGGGTGTCTGGCAAGTTTAATGGGCATTTTTGTGATCTACTCGACAAAACCAATAACCTATACTATGTCACATCATAGGTATTTTTTCACTGTAGCACAGTGAAATTGCTAGTTTGACAATATCATCGTAATGATTAGTAAAGAAATTTGACCTCGAGCTAGAGTAATCTTTCCCCACAATTTTTATAAAATAAGTCGTCAGAGAAGTTTTGTATAACTTAAGTCTGAGATAATTTGTATTAAATAAATTGTAGGGAGCTAAGAGTTCGTGAATCCAAAAAAGGTTTCTTAACGTAAATTTTTTTTGAATATACATATGAGTAGTACCGTTTTAACCATTGGGGTACACTGGGCACGTGCCCAGGGCCCCCGAACAAAAGGGCTTCCGAAATTGCAAAAAATTCGCTTATTAGAAAATGGAGCAAATGTTTGTTTTTAAAGAAAATTTCTGATTCTGAGACATTTTTCGTATAGAAAAAAAGTCTCAAATTCTAAAATATTTTTTGTGTAGAAACAGTCTCAGATTCTGAGACATTTTCCGTAAAGAAGAAGTATTAGATTCTGAGACATTTTTCGTATAGAAAATGTATTAGACTCGTCTCGGAATCTAAGACTTTTTCTATACGAAAAATATCTCAGAGTCTGAAATTTTTTCTATACGAAAATTGTCTCAGAATCAGAAACTTTTTTTATAAGAAACATCTCACAGAATCTATGACTTTTCCCATATGAAACATGTCTCAAAATCTAAGATTTTTTCCATACGACAAATGTCTCAGAGTCTGATACTTTTTCTATACGAATATATTTTTCGTACATATTTTTTGTTTAATTACATTGTAAACGATTTAAAAAATCTTAAAAAAAAATTATTGCTTGTAATAAAACATTTTTTTGGCAGAAAGACTTAATACCATCGAATAAAGTTTTGTTGTACAATTACAGTTTTATTGTGTGAAAAAACTAAACAACTCGTAATATTTTTTTAATTTGTAAAATAATTAATTTTTTTGTAAATTAACCAAAAAAATTGTAAAACAAATTTACCAACATATGATAGTTAAATTACAAAGCAAACTGTAGTTTTCGTTTAAATAAAAAGTTAAAGGAAAATATGAGGTGAGGTTGAAATTATTGGAAATAGAATTGTAGTGTTGGAAACTGTTAAAATTTATTCTTTAGAAACTATAAATATTCACATATATAAAAAGCAATTTCCATTAACAAGACAAACCGACATTTAAAATCCTACTGATGATAACACTAACTGGAGTGTTTGAAACAGGTATGGTAATATCACAAATGTCTATAAATTTTAAAAATTCTATTTTTCTTCTGCATTTTTTCAACTTGAACCTTTATAGAAGTACAAAATTTTTTGTATAAATACAAAAAATATTAGTAAAATAGAATTACAAAACCTTGTACTTTTAATTTTACAAACTTTTTTTTTAGTGTAATGATTGAAATTTACAGGCTATATTAAAAATTGATGTATATAGCAACAGTATTAGGTACATTTAAACAAAAAAGTTTTGACCGGGTTTGAAAAACTAATAAAAGGAATTTCAAACCTAGTCACTCTTATTTTGTTTAAGTGTATTTATTACTGTTGCATTACTTTATCGGCATACATTTACATAAATGTATTAAGTACTATGTATGTGTATGTAGAAACAAAATTAAAGTCATTTGTACTTTACAAAGCTTACACACATACATTGTAGTAATTTATCGGAAGGTGATGAGATGGTATTTTTGGTCTTTTGAATATTTTATAACCATTAATTTGGACCCTTTCATCAGTTGTCCTTTTATTTAAGACTAATTTTTTTGGTTTTTATTTTATGAGTATGTTTTTATTTTCAAATAAACTAAGGATTGTTTTGTTACATTGTTTTTAAAGTTTTTTTTTGTGTTCAACCCATTTACATATATTGTTTTGGTTACCATAAATTGTTGACCTTTAAACCTCCAAAAAAATGTACTGTTTTTTTGGTTTATCATCGCTCCGAGAATTTGGTTTGTGTAACGGAAATGACAATAAAAACTTGGTTGTGCTTTTGTAATGAATTGACTTAATGCTTACTTGCTTAAGTTCATGCGAAAAAGGTCTTATTTTTTGTAAAAAAAAAAATTGTTATTACCAATTTAATAAACTTTATGAAATCGTTTTCTGGTTTTTTTTATTAATCACGCATCTTCCAAAAGCTTAAACCTCTGTACCTAAACCATAAAACTTTGGTTTGTAGGTGCCTCTACCTACAGGAATAAATCGTTACGCGTCCTAGAGAGGTCAACACCAAGGCCGACCCCATTAATTTTTAAACAGTTTTTTGAACAAACTTATACCCTTTCTCCAATTCCTAAGGGAAATTTTATACAAAATAGCAGTACTTTAAATTTGCTCTAACCGCTGTAAATGCCATTGCACAGTATTTTTTAACCCAAAAATTTTTTCAGAACATACCGACACTATAAGTTTATTTAAAAAAAATGTTTAGCGCCCGTATAAAAATGTAATAGATCTTCTCTGATCTGTTTATATATACCTATACATGATCGTACCTGATTGCATATAATTACATCTGAAATGGCCATAATCGAAATCTACTCATATTTCGGATTTAGTCAACATTGATACAAAATTGACATTTAATTATATCTAATCAGATACAATTATATACAATGACAGCCAATATTAAACATGACCCGGATGATATCTAAAACTAGAGATCAAATGGAGGAAAACTGCATTTACAGTTTTTCATTTCGTGATCCTGTTTCCTTTAAAAAGGACTTCTAAGTTTTAAAGGATACATTTTGTAAAATATTTCTGAAATATTTGTAATTGTGCTCGGATGCCACTGGTGATGAAAAATGAAAGTTGATGATCCCCTCTAATTTTTCCAATTTTTTATTTTGCCATAACAGGATAAAAGGATGTGAATAAAGTCCCTTGAAAACTTTATCAAAATATTTGTTCAAAATTTTAAATAATACTGAAGGATAAAGTTTTGAAAGGTTGAAACTTACCTCCTTTTTCCTGATATATAAAAAAATAAAATAGGAAAATTAGGAGAGAGCTTCCTCTTGCATTTGCTATCACAAGTGGCATTCTAGGACAAGTATAAATATTCAAAAAATATTTTATAACAGTTTATCCTCTAAAACTTTAAATTCATTTTAAAAGAACCTATTCTGACAACACTTGTTCTAGAACAGGTTCTTCAGTAACCAAACACTATTACACTTTAATTAGTCAGAACAAGTTAAGTGAAAATTATTGTGAAGCTTGTTCTCTGCAATCAAAGTTTCATAACATTTTGGTTCTCAGGAATTAAAAAAAAAATTATGTGTCAAAAAAATTAAAAAATAATTATCAATTTATTTTTGTTAACCAAGACAAAACACGAAATTCTTTTAAATTAGCAGGATATAATCGTGAAAATTGTTGAAACAAAGGTGAGTAAATTAAATTTGTATTGTCTGGTTCCGGTCAAATACTAATAATATTATGTTTTTTATTTTTGTTTGCAGAAAATCTATGTTCTGGTATATCATTATTACAAGGCCCAAAATGCAACTTTGGAGGCGAAAACGGATAAATGTGTATTAAAAAAATGTAAATATTCCATTTTTATATGATTGTCTTTATCTTTGTTAAATAAATTAATGCAATTCAATATATTTCTTAAATTCTTATTTCTGTTCCAAATTTCTCACCTAGAACCGATTCTGAGGAACAAAAATATGTTCTAATTTTGCTTACAAACACCTGTTGCTTTTGGGACAATTTCTTTGTAAAAAGAATCGGTGTTGCACAAGAATTAGAACAGGTTCTAGGGAAGTATAGTTGTTCCACAATCGGTTCTTAGCAACCGAAAATTTTGCTGGGTTAGTCTCTAGTTTCAAACGTATATTATCCAGTTCGTGTTTAACCCTTTTTTTTAATTTTTGTCGGACGGTGTTATCAGATAACAGCAAATATGACAAGATCTAATAGATTTTTACATGTGGAGTTAACAAAAATTTTCTCAAATTTCATAAAATTATTAAATATTAAAATAAAATAAATAAAAATTAAAATTTTGTTTGTATGTATTAAACGTATAGATTGGTAACCAAATCTAATTTTAATTATGCCATTTTTGGATTAAGGCTCCATTTAAAAATTTCGCCCGATATTCAGATAAATCGGTCTATTAGCAATAAATACAATCCTTTTCTACTCAAATTTAAATGGTGTGTGCTTTCTTCACTTATTAAAGATCTAACAAGAGATAAATCCAATCGGTTCATGTTTTGACTTAGAACCCATTTTCCGGGAAACACTAGTGTAGGGTATTATAAGGTCGGTCTTGACTGACCGTAATTTTCTTACTTGGTTTCTATTGAGCTAATAACCATGGAAATTGAGATTTGATATTTGACATTCACAATCGAAACTCATTATGTCCTGTAACACAGAATGGTGTTGGGTTTAAAAAAAAAAAATACTGACATCAAGCCAAACTAAAATCCTCAATCGAGCAAGTGTTTCACCCTCGCAATAAATGTTTATTATAATAATAATTATTATTACACCCTCCGACAGCCAATATTAAACATGAACCGGATGATGTACTATGTACGTCTGAAAGTAGAGATCAAATGGAGTAAAACTGCATTTACAGTTTTTAATTTCGTGATCCTGTCTCCTTTTAAAAGGAATTCAAAGTGGATCCGTTACCATTTTAAAATTTTCCAAACATATTTTAAAAATCAAATGTATTTTAAAATTGTACAAATGTAGTTTAAAATTGTCCAAATGTATTTTAAAAGTGTCCAAATGTATATAAGAATAATTCGATGTATAAGTCTATGTAGAATATTTTAAAATACTTTTGGACAATTTCAAAATTCATTTGGACAATTTTAAACTACATTTGGACAATTTTAAGATACATTTGGACAATTTTAAGGAAACATTTGGACAATTTTTAAATACAATTGGACAATTTTAAAATATATTTGGACAATTTTAAAATACAGTTGGACAATTTTAAAATACATTTGGACAATTTTAAAATTCATTTGGACAATTTTAAAATACATTAGGAAAATTTTTGAATACATTTGGAAATTTTTAAAATACAATTGAAAATGGTGTAGATCAATTAACCCGGGGATCGTCCTAGGACCTAGCCATTTTAAAGTCATATTTATAGCCTTTTCATAGAAAACATCATACCTAAGACCGGCCATTGGCTCTTTAGACCAGTTCATAACTAGTTACAGGACCGATTCTCTTACCGGCAGGACAATACCAGATTTAAGATAAATATACCATATTAATCCAGAATATGTTTAAATATTCCCGACAACTTTACCACTTCTGTACTAGTAATCAAGAAAACAACAAGTAAAATGGCAACTCAATTGTTTTAAATTTTCATATAAATCGACTACAGCACATACATACATATACCAACACCACCTACACAAACACATTTACTTTAATTATGTATATAAATATACTTCCTTCCCACATATACTGCAAACACATACTCGCATTCATAATCCCGAGTAAAAATGAATACATATAATTTTACATTATTTGATGTATGTATATATAGCCATATGAAATAATATGTTTTCATATCAAACAAAGTACATAATTATATCTCGCATTGAGTTTTTCCAAATTTTTTAAATGGAGTTATATAAAATTACATCTAATGATAACCATATTAATATATAAATACATGTGGGAGACATAATCATATGTGACACATATAACTTAATCTGATTGCATACATATTTATATGTGACTTAATATCAAATAACGTATACGAGCATATTTAAAAAAAATCCAATATCATTATATATATAATTATATATGACTTACAAGAAACCATTTAAAATTATATATGACTTACAAGAAACCATTTAAAACTATATATGGTTCCATCTTAAAAAACGAAAAAAAAAATTTTCAAATATAATTATATATGGTCGCACATATAACTCTATATACAGTTATATAAAACTATACATGGCATCAAACATTTATTTTTTTAATATTATCAAAGATATAATTATAAATGGCTTATGAGATACCGTATATAGTTTTGTAAGGTACCATATAAATACAATTTTTTTTTAAACTCTATATATAATTTTAAATGGTGGCACATGTAACGCCATATAAAATGTTATACAATTGTATAAGGTAAAAAATATTTTTTTCTTTCACAATATTTTATATATAATTATGCATACTTTTATATGACAGTATTTCAATATTTTTTTTTAATGTTGCATCATATATATTTTTATTTAAGTATACAAGAGAGCTTGTATAATTATATATGATTCTCAAAGCACCTAAAATCAGTCAAAAAAAAATATATATAAATTCTATAAATTTTTAAATAGAAAAAAAATCTGTTTAATCCATTGTATTTTAAAACTTAAAAAAATGCATATTGGATTTTAAAAGTTAAATGTTTAAAAAATGCATATAACTTAAATAGTTGTGTGTAACTTTATATAAGATCATATAAGATAATATATGATGCTTGGGGACCCCGAGTTCGATTCCCGGCTCAACCCAGAAAAAACTATTTTTTTTTTAATTTTTTAAAAAAGAAAATATGTTTTTAAAGCTTTTTGTTTTTTTTAAACTTAAAAATATTGAATAATTAAATTTTTATGATAAAATCGAAAAATAAATATTATTTATTTATAGTTATATAATTTTATATATTACATCATATAAGTTAATATATGGTTCCTAGGGACCCTGGGTTCGATCCCCGGCTGAGCTAAGAAAAAAAGTTGTTTTTTTTTAATTTTTTTTTAAAGAAAATATGTTTTAGAAGCTTTAATTTTTTACTAAACTTAAAAATATTGATTAATTTATTTTTTATGATAATATTTAGAAATAAATATTATTTATACATAGTAATATAACTTTCTATATTGCATCATATATGATAATATATAATTCTTGAGGACCCTGAGTTCGATTCCCGACTAAGTCAAGAAAAAAATTATTTTTTTTTAATTTTTTTTTAATCTAAATGATTTTTTAATGCGTTTTCGTTTTTCAAATTTAAAAAAAAATAAAATCCCTGAATTTTAACAAAAATATTTCAAAAATAATTATATTTTGATATAATTATATATTATTTAATCCGAAGAAAAAAATATTTCAAAACTTTAATGTTTAACCATCAATATCTCTGGTTTTAAGAGAGCTAAAGTCCTCAGATCAAGCTCAAATCAAAGCTTTATTTGTTGCCAATAATTAAAAGTGTATTTGGTTCGAACTTATGTTAGCAATATTTTCAGATAAAATTATTTTTGTCTGAAAAAACTTCCGAAAAAAAATTAAAACTCATTATTTGGCCGTTGAAGAGTAAAAAAGTTTATACATGTTTTATACCATTTTAAAGGTATTTTTATTAAATATACAACGGCAGAAAGAAAATTTGGATCCGATGAAAAATGTGAAGCTCATAAGCCAAAAACAGTTTTTACTTTAAAGCTTTATAACTTGGAAAATTAGGAGCATTGGAAGATGAAAATCATGTTGTTGAACTCAGTATTAAACCCCCTATTAGCTCAGCAAATAAACTAAAAAAAAAAAAATCACAAATTTTAGCAAAAATTTTCTAAGTCTTTTTTAAAATTTTGTTCAAATTCAAGTCGAATATAATTTGATGCAATCATATACCCGATAAGATAAACTGGATTTAATTATATATAAGTTAAACTTGATATAATTATATATGCTAAACTTTTTTCAAAAATTTTCTAAGTTTTTTTAAAACATAGTCTTTTAAAGTTGTCATTTATTAACAACGTCCGCTGGGTCAGAGGGTAGAGATTGCGATTACAAAACAGTTGGTAGCTGTTCGATTCCCCCGCCGCTCGAAGTTTTTTTTTTTTTTTTTAAATAAATTTTAATTATATATATTTATATCTTAATATTGAAAAAAATTGTTTGGATAAAACTTTATCAGTTCTAAAAATAGATTTTATTGTTCGGATTAAATTATATATAGTTCTAAAAATAGATTTTTTTTTTCGGATAAAATTTTATCTAAAGTTTTTTGTAATATTTTTTTTTTCTTTCGTATGAAATTTTATCTTTTTTTATCCAGCTAAAAAAATCTTTTTTTTTTTGTCTTGGTCCAATAAGATCTAACCATTTTTCGGATGAAATTGTATCCCACCGATTAAAACTGATCTAATTAGATAAACCCACTTTTCGGATCAAATTGTATCCGTCCGGTTAAAACTGATCTAATCTTAGCGATCCATTTTTCGGATCAGTGCTGATCTTTCAAATCTCGGATCTATCAACAGATCTGGAATAATATGAGAACATATATTGCTCCATACAAAAATTTTTACTCGGGATCCCACAAATAGTCTTGCAGAAAATTTATTCACATTGGAAAATATTTTGTATTCATTATTGTTGAATCCCAGCTGTTTTGAATTCATAATCTCGCGTATTGTTTTTAGTTTTCGAATACAAACGAGTAAAACTACAATTACATGATTCTGGCATTGTATAACACATTGTATATTTTTATGTTTTCTGATTTCTGCACAACCCAGGCAACAATTTCATACCAGTTTAGGCTGAGATAAATTTTTGATTATTGCAAAATTGTATTAACTGAAGTGAATTCGTAGTTAGTCATGTTATGTTTTAACAAAATGACTATTTCTGAAAATTTTATTTAGAATTTCTTGTTGGGTTTTTAGTATTTGTATGTAGAGTAGTTGCTATTCTTGAATTTATAATGTACAAGTATTCCTGTATTGTTCATTTTTAGCTGGCGGCAATTCACATTGAGACTTTTGTATTATTTGTTATTGAACAAACGTATTTTCTCTTAAATAAAACACAAAATAAGGATTTATAGCAAATGTGATTTTATTATTGTATCAGCAAATATTTGCTTTACATTATGTGTTTTGTTTAAAGAAGTATTTGCAAATAATTTCTGATTCTTAATGCATTATTTTTAAAGAAACATCATTGAATATAAAGGTTTCAATGAACATAATCAAATTTATAAAGTCCTTGCAAATATCAAAGGAATAAAAAACAAGTAGAAAAATTAAATTCGACTTGGTCGAATCTATGAATACCCTCCACAATGTTATCTGATAGTAATTTTCTAAAAAAAAATTCAAAAAATTGCATTACAAATTTTTTATTAGAAATATGTATATTATTTTGAGTCAAACTTTCTTTTAATCAATAAAATTTTTTTGAGTTTAAAATTTTTTTGACTGTCAACATTTTTTTGAGTCTGCCATTTCATTAAAAAAAAAATAATGTGTACATTTTTTTTTTGAGTGTAACATTTTTTTTTGAGTGTAAATATTTTTTTAGTGTACAATTTCTTTGAGTAACAAATTACTTTGTAAAATATTTTTGTTGTTTTATACCTATATGTAATACAAAAAAAAACTCTCACATATTTTCCTCTTTTTTTTACATACAGTTACACTAACAATAACAAAACAATAACAAATATTTACTTGTCTAACAACTAAACTGCACCCCACGACATGAAAACAAACAACAACAAGTTTTACAAAACTGGTATTTCACCATGCTCTTAAAACTTGTTTAACGAGTTTTCAACAGTTTAAGGTGAAACAAATCTGAAATTCAGTGCTTTGCTTTTAACTTTTGAACCACTGAACCGATTTTGCTGAAATTCAAAACCAAACAGCCTCGGGGAACGACAAATATATATGCTAAGCTTCAGCACCCTCAGAATTGTCCTTAGAAAGTTATAGTGGTTTTAATCTTGTAAATTCGAAAAATACCCTTGCCGAAATTTACTCTTTTGCTCATAACTTTTGAACCACTGGACCGATTTCACTGGATTGCAATACCAACCTGACCCGGTAAATGGAGAACATATATGTCAAACTTCAGGAGCCTCCGTAAAGTCTTTCAAAAGTTAGCGTGTTTTCAACGGACAGACAGACAGACAGACGGACGGACGGACGGACGGACGGACATCGCTAGATCGACTTAAAATTTATCAAGGATCATGAATATATATACTTTATGGGATCCTAGACCAATATTTCGATGTGTTACAAACGGAATGACAAACTTATATATACCCTCTATCACTAGAGTGGAGGGTATAAAAAACTTTAATTCAATACTCTCCTGGTAAATAACACTTTAAGTACGTGGAAGTGACACATTAAAACCCCGGGCCACATAAACTTAATTTTGGGTCGTAGAACCCAGTGACATTCTCCGTTTTGACACATCAGGTCAATATCAGTTTACGTGTCTCGGCGTTTTTGTGGAATTTAAAAATAAAATATCTGTCGAAGCAACCGAAAAATCTGCTAAAAACCTTACTTTAGTTGAAAATCAAATGATTTTAGAATTTCAGAGATTTGGGAATCTGCTGAAATTACATCAAGTTGGAGCCACATTATAAATCTTTTGATTTTTTGCAGACTCGGTTTGCTATTTCTTTAAATTTTGTTTAACAAGAAAAGTTTTGGAATGCCTTCGAAACACGCATTTTCCGGGAAATTTCATGACACAGTTTTACGCTTTGGAACTATCTGACACCCAAGCAACTATCTGACACCCAAGCATCTTCCAAAAAATTTTTAAAAAAACTTAAAAATTAAAAAAAAAAAATCTAAAAACATTTTTTATGATTTTTTTTACTTAAAAAACAAAAAAAAAACAAATTGAAAAAAATATTTTTATTCTAAAACAAAAAACAAAAAAAAAATCTTAAAAACTCTTAAAACGCTTTTCGAATACGCTCGCAAAGCCTTGGAAACGTTTTGAGATAGTTTTTTTTTTGTTAGTGTGCTTTCAGAACGCTTTTCAAAAACGCTTGCAAAACGTTTGAAATTTTAAAAATGCTTTTTTTCGTTACAGTGCTTTCAGAACGCTTTTTTTTAGAACCGTCGTCAATTTCTGCTTGGGTATTAATCTCCTGGTATAATCCCACCAAAAAATACTGCTTGCCTATAAGCAGGTTTGTAAGGGAGTGATTTTTGTTGTCTGCTTACAAACCTGCTTACGTATGGCATGATATTTGTTCGCAATGTCCCACTTTAGAGCATTTCTTTCAAGCGCTTATATCGGCGCAATGAATATGAATTGAAATCATGCCTTTTCTTAAATATTTTTAGTATTTTTTTAAGTCACTGCCATACTTTTCTGCAACCGGTATGCAGGTTAGTATGTCAACAAAATCTCTCCCTTACACTACTGCATACGGTATGCAGCTGTGTAAGCGAA
Organism: Pegoplata infirma; assembly: GCA_963921195.1. Lineage (NCBI taxonomy): Eukaryota > Metazoa > Arthropoda > Insecta > Diptera > Anthomyiidae > Pegoplata > Pegoplata infirma. The sequence goes on along the minus strand of OY992536.1, from coordinate 162,447,391 downwards.
TGTCATAAAAAAACAAAAACATCAAAAATCATTCGCTTACACAAGTGCATTCTTGTATGCACTGCTTCCAAAATCTCGATTATTTTTTGCTGGGATCCTGGCTAAGATGCAGCCAGTGTCGGACTATAAAGCTCCTTGGATATATAATATCTAAACAGCATGCCTAAACTAGTCGAATATTTCTTTAAAATGGTGGGATACCAAAGTCGTTTTTATATCGAAGGCTGGGAGAGAGATCGCTTTCGGTAAATGAGTACACTATGGTGGCCTTTCTTAATATTAAGGGGGCTTTTAATAATGTCATCCCAGACTCGATAATTGTGGCATTGTCCACACCATTTCCAATTGTATTTCAGAAATTATCAATTGTATTTCAGAAATTTTCAATTGTATTTAAGAAATTATCAATTGTATTTCATAAATTATCAATTGTATTTCAGAAATTATCAATTGTATTTCAGAAGTTATCAATTGTTTTTCAGAATTTATCAATTGTATTTCAGAAATTATCAATTGTATTTCCGAAGTTATCAACTGTATTTCGGAACTTATCAAATGTATTTCAGAAATAATCAATTGCATTTCAGAAATTATCATTTGTATTTCAGAAGTTATCAATTGTTTTTCAGAATTTATCATTTGTATTTCAGAAATTATCAATTGTATTTCCGAAGTTATCAATTGTATTTCAGAAAATATCAATTGTATATCAGAAGCTATCAATTGTATTTCATAATTATCAATTGTATTTCAGAAATTATCAATTGTATTTCAGAAGATATCAATTGTATTTCAGAATTGATTAATTGTATTTCAGAATTTAATAATTGTATTTCAGTATTTATCAATTGTATTTTAGATATTATCAATTGTATTTCAGAAATTATTAATTGTATTTTAGAATTTTTCAATTGTATTTCAGATATTATCAATGGTATTTCAGAAATTATCAATTGTATGTCAGAATTTATCAATTGTATTTCTGAAATTATCAATTGTATTTCAGAATTTTCCAATTGTATTTCAGATATTATCAATTGTATTTCAGAAGTTATCAATTGTATTTCAGATATTATCAATTGTATTTCAGAAATTATCAATTGTATTTTAGAAACTAACCTTTGTAAAACAATTGAAAATTTCTGAAATACTGTTGATAATATCTCAAACACAATTGATAATTTCTGAAATACAATTTATAATTTCTGAAATACAATTGATAAATTCTGAAATACAATTGATAATTTCTGAAATACAATTGATAAATTCTGAAATTCAATTGATAACTTCTGAAATACAATTGATAATTTCTGAAATACAATTGATAACTTCTGAAATACAATTGATAATTTCTGAAACACAATTGATAATTTCTGAAATACAATTGACAATTTCTGAAATACAATTGAAAATTTCTTTCTGGGGCTTCTTTTGGTTAATTTTGGGCGAAGTTTTGTATTTTTCTTTTTAGGTAATTTTTAATATTTTTTTTTTCGATTTGGCATTTGAACGATTTTTCATAAATAAATTTTGGGCGATCAATTTTCTGATTGAATATTAATTTTTCATACAAAATCACAATGACATATGAGGCATTCCACACCAAATGTCCCGCTACAGAAAAACATGTGTCACGTAAATTTCTGAATAGATTGTTTGGATAGGCTATATGGAACTAAGAAAATTGCGTTTTTGGTTATTCTAATTTTCAAAAACTGGGCTTAGAAGGCGTGGTCAAATATTGGAAAAATTGTCAAATTTGTGGCGAGTTGCATTGATTAAATATTTATCACATTAAACGGAATGCACCACAATCTCAAAAATTTACATTCTTATATAGTTTTGTATGGACTATCGATAATTTTTTTTTTAACTTTTCCAGAGCCCGTTGTGAAATTTTTAATTTTTTAAAAAAGTCAATGTATCAAAAATCCGGCCACTTTTTTTTTAATTTTTTTTTTAAAGTTTAGATGTTTGTCCATCCACACAAATTCAGACACGCGTTTTCGTTTTTTTTTTTGAGAAAATCGCGTTTGAATTTAAATTTCATAACAATTTTGTAATTTGCTTGTATTTTCTTGTTTTAACGTTGCGAATGAGTATTATTAATTGCATAAATATTAATCATACGCTCTGTTGAATCAAGAAAATACAAGCAAATTTAGGCTGACCATACATACTGATTTGATCAGTACATGTACTGATTTTTGTTCACGTGTACTGATCAAAAGACGTTGTACTGATCTGTACTGATTTTTTGAAATATGTACTGATTGTCCTGATTTTTAAACATTTCAACATAAAAAATAATTTTGTTCGAACATTTTATACAAAAACTTGAATTTCCGTAAAGTAAGTCATCGGAGTAGTTTTTATGACTTATGTAAGTATGACAAACAGATAATTTGAGTAAAATCAATTCTAAAAAGTTCAGAGTTCGTGAATTTTTTTAAATCACTAGGATCACGTTTTCTGGCAGCTGGCGACTTTAACGCCAAGCATACATTCTGGGGGTCACGCCTCATTACCCCGAGAGGCCGTGTGTTGTTTGATACAATTTCTAAAATGGGTCTGGATGTGGTCTCAAGCGGAGAACCGACATACTGGCCGTCAGATCGTAATAAGATTCCTGATCTTATCGACTTTGGTGTGACTAGGAATATAGAAAGAAATTTCGTTAGTGTGGAATCTTCTTTGGAACTCTCTTCAGACCACACACCCACTATTGTTACTCTCCTTAACCCCCGAGAAATTGTATCACCCACTGGTGACTTAGCATTGACAGGCAAAGGAACAAATTGGCTAAAATATAAAAAATTTCTCAGTACTCATTGCTCAGAAAACATAACGCTAAGAACACCAGATGAAATAGACCTTTCGCTCAGGAATTTTGAATCCAATCTCAAACTTGCTGCTCGACTTGCTACTAAACCCCCTCGACAATCCAGACAAAACCCAGTTTTTTCTGTTGATGTTGAACGACTCTTAAATGAAAAAAGAAGAGCTCGTAGAGAGTGGCAACTGCACAGATCTCCACAACTCAAATCACGATTGAGAGAATGCACTAATAATTTACGAAGACTACTTGAATCGCAGAGAGTGGCATCACTAAACAGATTTTTAGAAAATCTTGAGCCTACATCAAAAACGGATTACTCGTTATGGCGTGCTACCAAGAATTTGAAAAGACCTGTCATATGTAAGCCTCCTTTGCGAAAACCAAATGGAGGTTGGGCTAGAAATGATACTGAAAAAGTAGATCTGTTTGTTGAACACTTAAAAAATGTTTTCACGCCAAATGAATCAAGTGTTATAGTAGAGTTGCCACCAATTTTACCCCAGCGCAGAGCAGAACCCATCCGGTTTGAGATGCGAGAGGTCGAAAAGGCAGTTGTTGATTTAAACCCCAAAAAGGCATTTGGTATTGATATGATCAGTAATAAAATGCTTTTGGAGTTACCCCGGATAGCATTAAGAATAATTCTATTTATTTTTAATGCTATATTACGCCTTGAACATTTTCCCCCAGAATGGAAAGTTTCACTCGTTAAAATGATACCCAAGCCAGGCAAAGATCATACAAAAGTTGAATCATATAGACCTATCAGTCTGTTGTCCAGTTTATCCAAACTTTTCGAAAAACTGTTAGTAAACAGATTAACTATAGCTGTAACTCAGAACAACTCTATTCCGGATCATCAGTTTGGATTTAGAAGAAAACATGGAACTATTGAGCAAGTTCACAGACTGGTTAGTGAAATTAGAAGAGCCTATGAAGAAAAAAAGTATTGCTCCGCACTTTTTATTGATGTATCACAAGCATTCGATAAGGTCTGGCATGAGGGTTTACTCTATAAAATTAAAAATGTGTTACCACCAAATACGCATAAATTACTCGAAAGCTATATAACAAATCGAAAATTTACGATCGAGGAGAACGATTTTGTTAGCACCCCTCATTTTATACAAGCTGGAGTTCCACAAGGTAGTATCTTGGGACCGCTTTTGTATATTCTATACACTTCTGACATGCCAACAAATTTCAATACCCACACTTCCACATTTGCTGACGATACTGCTATTTTAAGCCTCCATGACAACCCGATTGAAGCTACACGAATACTGCAGAGTCATATTCTTCAATTAGAAGAATGGAAGATAAAGGTAAATGAGCAAAAATGTGTTCACGTAACTTTCACGTTGAGAAGAGAAACTTGTCCCCACATTCAGATCAATAACCACAATGTACCCCAACATACAAATGTTAAATACCTCGGTATTCATCTTGATCGTCGTCTTACGTGGAAAACACATTTAGATGCAAAATTATCTCAGATGAAATTAAAGACTATAGAAGTTAATTGGCTGAAGAAACTCTAAACTTAGTTTAGATTGTAAGCTCTTGTTGTACAATTCAATTCTAAAACCTATATGGTGCTACGGCATTCAGCTATGGGGCACTGCGTCATCATCTAATGTGGAGAGAATTCAAAGAAAACAGAACAACATTTTACGGATGATAGCATGCGCCCCTTGGTATGTTAGAAATTCCAACATACACAAAGATTTAAATGTTGCTTATGTTAAAGATGAAATTGTAAAACATACCCAAAATTACCTCAGGAAACTGGAAACGCACCCAAACTATTTAGCAAGAAATCTACTTAATAATCGTGGCCACCAACGCCTTAGAAGGAGGGTGACTGCTGATCTAGCTAACTAACTGGAAGGAGAAATGGATTTGAGAACATTTATAAACAAATAAATTTAAGAAATATATGAGAAAATGAAATTTTGTCTGGCACTGGCTGGACTTAATATTAAGAATATTTAGATATAAGATATGAACACTTATTGTTAGTTCACGGAATTAAAGTGAAGATTCAATAAATAAAATATGAAACAAAAAAAAAAAAAAAAAAAAAAAAGAGTTCGTGAATCAAGAGGTTCATTAACGCAAAAATATATCTGAGCATGAGGTTATTTTGATCCTGTAAATATGAAAAGGTTTATATGAAAAGGCGCCCATAATCTTAGAGGGTTTCTAAACGAAAAGTTCACGGGATGATGGATTTTTTATATTTTTATAAAGATAATGTAATTGCATCAACTCAAATGATACTGAGATGTTCGATGAGGTAATGTCTACAGAATTTATTTGACAAATCACTCAGAACATCAGCCGCTATTTAAAAACATGTGCTTTTTATCTGGGAAGTTTTAGAAAAGACAGAGTTATCAAAACTTATGGAAAAAGTCCTCAGAATTTGAGGGATTTTCTTAAACTCAAAACCTGTGGGTTTTTATTTGTTATAATTTCTGGACTGAAGCGATTAACATTCAAATTAAGTTGTTTGAAGTCAGTTAAATTTTGTGCAAGATAACGACAATAGTTTAAGGCAGCTGTTTTTAAACCCTAGTTTTTAAACAGCTCTTTTCAAACAGTTGTTTTTAACCAGTTGTTTTTACTGAAATACTAATTGCCCCAAGTTTGTTAGTTTAACCGGAATTATTTTGAGTACTGAAAAAATGATCAGTGTTTTTCCATAGAAAAATTTTTTTAGAGAGGTATTTCATGAAAATATAAACGTAAAATCTTGGGCGTACTGATTTGAATTCAGAAAAAAATTGTCACCCTAAGCAAATTACAAAATTGTTATGAAATTTAAATTTCAAATGCGATTTTCTCGAAAAAACGAAAAACGCGTGTATGAATTTATTTGTGTGAATGGATAAACATCTAAACTTAAAAAAAAAAAATAAAAAAAAAAGTAGCCGGATTTTTGATAAATTGACTTTTTTAAAAAATGGAAAATTTCAGAACGGGTTCAGAAAATTTTCCAAAAAAAAAAAATTTATCGATAGCCTATACAAAACTATATAAGAATGTAAATTTTAAAGATTGTGGTGCATTCCGTTTTAATGTGAAAAATATTTAATCAAGTCAACTCGCCACAAATGTGACCATTTTCCCCATATCTGACCACGCCTCCTAAGACCAGTTTTTGAAAAATTGAAAAACCAAAAACGCAACTTTCTAAGTTCCATATAGGGCTATCCATACAACCTATTCAGAAGTTTACGGTACACGTGTTTTTTTTCTCTCGACATTTGGTGTGGAATGCCTCATATTTATGTATTTTACCTTTTCAATATATTTTGGTCAATTTTCTTATCAAAAATTTAAAATTTTTTCAATTAGATTTGGCCAAATTCCGGATCATATTGTATAAATTTTTATATACTTTTACCTAAAATAATACAATTACATATTATTTGATACAATCATTTTACGGATCAAATTAGATCTATTAGCTTAATATGTTTACTAGGATTGTCTTTACTAATATTTCCCTGCAGTTGGCTTTATTATGCTGACATTTCACCAAATATACATAGGTTTAAGTTATGTAAATTTAAAATTTCTAAATGGTAAGTAAATAAGTAATAATCTCAAAAGATTATGATAATTTTGTTATTATAAATCCTTTTTATATAGTTCTTTTTTTCTTTTAATTTTACAATTTACGAACAACAAAATGCATAAAATCGTCTACGAAATGAAAAATACATATATATTAAAATTTCATGCCAACACTCATGAAAAGGCTATAAAAACAAATAATGTTAAAAAGGAATAACAAAGTTGTCGTAACTATTGCATCTAATAGAAAAACTCATTGTCAGTACAAGGATATGAACTTTTACGTAAACATACATGCATACATCCATGTTGGTACACATGTTGCCTTTAAAATATTCTGAAAATTCTTGTTATATGTGGAGAAGAAAATTCGTCCGTCGTATATGCATACATATGTTCTCATGCTACCAGGCGCGGATACAGGTATTTCATTTAGGAGGGGGAGATTTTTTTTTACCAAAATTTTTTTATTTTTTTACAAAAAAAAAATCATAAGAATAAATAAGACCGTTTATAGCAAATAATAGGACCTTTTATACAGTTATGACTTACTATGAATATCACAAACTAATTTTGATGATTGAACAGTCATAACATCAATATTTTTTATAGAAACTAACAAACAAAATAAAAAAAAATTTAAACTTTATTTGAAAATTTTAAGACCTGCTCTTGAAACGATCATAAATTTAAAATATTAAAACAATCTTAAAAAATTTAAATTTTGTTTAAAAATTTCAAAAAAATTAAGACCTGTTACCCAGACGATCTCTAAATTGACAAATTCATCGAATTTCATCATTAGGGACAGTGTTAAGAATTACACAAACAAAAATAAATAAACTTTAAGCTACTTCTATTCACAGGAAATTTGTAACGACACACACTCACGAGCATATTTTATCTACTTACACTCACTTACAATCACGTGAGTAAATTTAATACAAAATTACTTTTTCACTACTCGTAACACCTTTTGCTGGGATCCTTTGGAATTGCACTAACGACAATGTTTTTTTTTTTTTTTTTTTTTTTTTTTTTTTTTAAAAAAGAAGCAACACTCAGGACTGTGATCATGTAAAACGATTGTCGACTATCGTCGATCTTTGGAGCCTTGTTGCTCCTAAACTAATCAAAATGTTTTCAAATTTTTTAAAGATTCTGGATAAGACACCACTGCTTAATAATTCTAAAAAGAAAAACTTTCTAATTTCCCTTCAAAATGATATGTAGTTTGATGTCGTTTATGCGTCGTCTATCGTTTTCGTTTTACGTGATTAGCCCCCAGACAATGCTGCCTATCACTTACTAATGTAACCGTGATGCTTCTTTCGGAAAGGGGAGAGAAGAGAGATGAAAGATTTGAAAGATAGAAGGGCTTCAGTATGGCAAGACTGTAATTGCGCGTGTTGATAATTTTTAGTACAGTTGTTGCATCGCCATCTGTTATTGATCTGGCGAATTATTTTTGAAGCTGTGTGTTTATAGCCATTATTTTATTATTTTACTTCGTTGACGTTTTAGTGCTATTTATCAACGAAGGAGGGTGCTGCGATAGATATTAGTTATAAATAGAAACTAATAAATATCTGAAAAAAATGTTGTTCTGCCTGAGCTGAGAATCGAACCCAGGCTTGTTGGCTAGTAGTCCAACGCGCTAACCACTAGGCCACAGCACCCTCTATTTTTTTTTTTAATTTTTTTTTTAATTTTTATAAAATCACGTTTTTCCAAATAATTACAAAAAAATATATAGATTTTCTCGAAAATTAAACTATATACTATTAACGAGTTCTTGTGACTTTGATTACAACTATTTATATGGTTAAATCCATAAATCTGAATTCACGACCAGCATTTTGAGCTACATATTACAGATAATCCAAAAAAAATCAAGCTATTTGCGATTTAGAAATAATAATTTTATCATTAAATTTTACTTGGTTAGGCTAGGTTAGGGGGTGGCGGAGCTCAAAATTTTTAACTCCTCGCATAGACCGGCTGGCCCATAGCAATACCACACGTTTCCTCAGCGACGTGGATAAAACGCGTTAGTTCATGTTGCAAACAATTTAACGGGCATGAGTTCCATAACTGCGATTTCTTCCAGATTCTCGAGTTCTGCTTTACCTAAAATTTGTTTGCGATGCCTGGCCAATGCGGGGCATTTGCACAGGATATGTTCAACTGTTTCATCCGTATTCGGTTCATCACATCTTCTACAATTGGAATCAGAGATGAGTCCAATTGTTCTTGCGTGGAAAGCAATTAGGCAGAGTCCCGTGACCACTCCCGTGAGTAAACGACATTCCCTTCTCTTAAGAGAAAGTAGGTAGCGAGTTATTTTGAGGTCGTAACGCGGCCAGATTATTCTGGTAATTCTGCTTGTAATTAACTCTTTCCATTTTCTGTTCGCCATGGAAATACCCTGACAAGCACTTCTCGATCTGTAGTACTGCATTGGGGGTTCAATATGAACAAAGTCCCCTACCCCATCTGCACCCAGTTTTGCAAGCTCATCAGCCTTCTGGTTCCCGTCTACTCCCTTATGTCCTGGAACCCATATTAGAGAGACGAGGTTATTGCTGGATAGTTTTTGAAGGTTCTCGTAGCACCCAAAGACGACTTTTGATTTAATACAAAAGCCTCTTAGAGCTTTTAGTGCAGCTTGGCTGTCGACGTAAAAGTTTACTATTCTCTCCGATTCTCCAAGAAACTGTAAGGCTGCCTTATTAATAACAACTATTTCAGCCTGGAATATGCTACAGCTCAAAGGAAGATTAAAAGATTTTTGTATATCACAGACGTCCGTAGTAAATCCCGCTCCCACTCCCCTCGATTGTTTGAAGCCATCTGTGAAAATATTTAAAGTGTCATTTGGAACGCAACGCCAGTTTCCGATCGAAAAGTAGTTTGGGCACCCTGTAGTAGGGCTGCCAATACCGGACCGGTATTAGAAAATCGGTATTTCGATATTAGGAAATTTTCAATACCGAATTTTTGGTATTTTCGGTATTCATAAAAAAAGTATTTTTTAATAAATTTCATAAATTTATTTACTTTAAATAAATGCACATATAAAAAAAACTATTTATAAGGAGATTCATATATTTTTAATAAAATAATATTTTAAACAATGTGTTATCTTCCAGACTGAAAATTATGAAAAATAAACTTTTTGGTTATGTCCTTGCAATGTTATAATTCTTAAAATCATATTTTGTGTTATATAGTATTATTATTTTATCAATTGGCAAGAATAAAAAGCAAAAATTAAAAAAAAAAATTTTAATGTCCTTTAAATCCTGAAAAAGTGTTTCCTTGAAGTCCTGAAAGTGTTACAAACAAATACCAACAATAGTTCTTCAAGTTTTGCAAGTCTCAAAAAAATGTTGTCAAAATCCACTGCAAAATAACACATTTATATTCAATGTTTAGTAAATTTTTTTTTTTGATATCTGCCCTTTTTGCATTTAAGCAAAAATTGAAGTCCAAGATTTCATAAACACGCCAAAATAATCGTTTGATGTAAAAATCACGGCACCACTTTGAATAACAATAACTTTTATATTTAAAAACCAGAGTTGTATTATAAAAAGTATGTCGAAATCACACTTTATTTAGAAACCAAGGAAATTTAACAATAAACTGATAACATAAAAATTATTTTGTTAAATATTTTTTTTTTTTTTAAATCATCGCATAAATTTTAATTTAAATCAAAAAAAGTTGTATGCAATACCGAAATCGAAATTGACTAAAAATCGGTATTTCGAATTTGAAAAAATGCCTCGAATTTCGACGAATTCGGTATTACCGAATTCGGTATTGGCAGCCCTACCCTGTAGTCAGTGGCAATGTTATCCAAATTGTCCATGCTACTGTGTCCAAAATTTCGTCGTCTGAGCCAATTTGACTCTTTGAGTCTGATGCATGCCTTATATGCCTCACCCTTAGCAAAGACGCCAATTGGCAGCAGATGCAATATTGTGTCGATGGATGCAGCTGATGTTGTTCTTTGGCGTTGGTAACACGTTTGCTCGCTTCATCACAAGCTTTCTCTATAATCTACTATTTGTTTGGTTTTCTTTTTTGTTATAAACAAAACAGAATAATAAATGACGTATCTTGAGTACATTTTGCAAAAAAATTGGATGGATTGCTCTACAAGATGAATTTTTAAAAATTTTTAAAAAAATGTCCTTTACAAAAAAACATAAATTAAAAAAAAACTGAAAAACTCTAGACTTTGGAGTTGTGCCTCAGCCAAACTAGTGAACAGTGACAGTGAAAATTTTTCAGAGATAAAAAAATAAAATTAACTACTTTAAATAACCGTTACTGCATCACAGTACTTTTTTGTTAGTTGTTAAAAAAACGACTTAAAATAACTAACAGAAATAGTTGTTTGATATTTTTCATACAAAAACAACTGACTTTGTAGTTGAAAACAACTAACTACACTCATAGAAATATCTTAGTAGAAAAATTAGTAAACCCATTGTAGATCAAGTTTTACAGAATATTGCCGTATTCAACAAAAATTAATGTTGATATCGTTGAATAATCAGTAAAGTTGAATCAACTTTTTACAACGCCTATACAGAATTCAATAGATAAAACCAAAAAAGAAAATACAACCCTGTTCGTTCATTTTTGTATTATCAAGTTGGTAGCAATGCATTGCAATGTGAAATTTGTTTGTCTCTTATAAAATTATTTTATGTGTTTGTTTCTTATAAAAATATTTAATATTATAAAAATAAATAAAAATAGGATCTGATGATCATATTCTGATCTGTAAATATTTGGTAAGTAATAAAATATATTGGTTACTCTGTGTATTCATACTATATTTTATTTTCTTTTGTTTTTTTTTAAGGTTTTTGATTTGGTGTCATTAGAAAACTGGAGAATGGCTTACGAGTGCATAACATAAATAAACGAAGTGTGTGTGAAAATCTCGTGCAGCTTAAAAAGCCGGTGATAATTCTAAAAAATATTGTGATTTTTACTTAATAAAAGAATATTAACAAATAACAAGCTTTTTTTTATTAATAAAAATCCCTTATATCAACAAAAATATGAGTTGAGTTTACAAAAAATACGAGTTGATTTACAAAAAAACGAGTTGATCAACTTTTACAAAAACTGACAATAATTTTTATTGAAATCAACATAAATATTTGTAGGGTCAAAATCAACAATGATTTCTGTTGAATTTACAGCGATTTTCTTTGGGAATACAATGATTTTTGGTTGAGTGTACTGTAAAATATACAAACAACTAACATGTAGTAACTTACATAATTTTCTGAGTGTAGAACATATTAACCCTTTAAAACGTGCGTTTAAAGGGTTTAAATATTTTAAAAATTTTTCATCAAATTTCATTAGGGGTAGTCAAAGTCCAGAACCTCGTGGGGGTTGTGGGTTCGATTTCCACCATAACCCTTGGTTTTTTCGCTACAACGAGAAGATGGTCATTGTTACCAGTTCTCGGTTAGGTTGAAATTATTAAAAGACTGGTTCCATTTTAAATAGCATAGGCAATCAGCCGATGGTGGTTCAATTTATCCAAAAATTAATATATCCATTCTTCTGATTTTTATTGAATTTCGGTTTTTGTTATTTAGTCGAAATTGTGAATGGTTCGCGTTTTATCGCTGTTCAAAGTTGGTATTTTGCAACAATTTTATGAAAAATACATAATGTTTAAATGATCGTATCTTTGGAACGCATCATCCGATTGTCACGAAATAAAGCGCCAAATAATGGTTATGTCCTGGTCTTAAAATAGAATTTTGAAAAAGGATAGGATGCTTTGCAAAAAGGATATTGAAATTAAAAAAATGTCCTTAATTTGCAAATATCTCAAAATGCGTATCTTTAATTTTCCTATATTTTTTTGCACATATAGCCCTAAATATACTTAACAACATATGCAAATCCCAAATTGGGATGGTAAGCGGTTTAATTGTAAACGCGGTTTCATGAAACGCCTTATTGATTTTTGTTAATAACTCTCGTTTACAAATGAAAAACAATTTCTGCGCACTAACCGCGAATAATTTTTTTATATGTATTTTTGATCGCTAAACTCAAAAATTTCATCAAAAGAACATTTCGCGAATAACTTTTTGTTTAATGAATTTTTTAGCGTTTTTTGGAGGTATTTTGACTATTTTTCTTATATCTTAAGTTCTGTTTATCTGATCTTCTCGCAATAAAAACCAAACTAAAGATAATCAAATTTCCAACAAATCCTACATTCATCATTTTTTCATAAGTTCATAGCTTTACGCGCAAATAATTTTTTTTAGCGTTATTTGGAGGTATTTTGACTATTTTTCTTATATCTTGAGTTCCGTTCATCTGATCTTTTCGCAATAAGAACCAAATTAAAGACAATCAAATTTCCAACAAATTCTTCATCCATTATTTTTATATCAGTTCATAACTTTACGCGCAATAGGCAAACATATGACTAAAATAAGTTTTTTGATTAACAAATCATTTAAAAAAAGTTTAAGAAATAGAAATCTTTGCAATTAATTGCATCTTTTTATTTATCTGCAAAGCCTGAACATTGAGAAATATAATAAAGTTGATTTGATGAAAATCTATAGGTTTACTCCGAAGTTATCACAAATTTTATGAATATACATGATAAAATACAAAAAAAAAATGATATTTTTTTACAATTTCTGTTTTTAAAATTTTTAAAAAATGAGCTTTGTTAATAAAAAATAGTTTTTCCTTGTTTGCCTATTGCGCGTAAAGTTATGAACTGATATAAAAATAACGAATGAAGGATTTGTTGGAAATTTGATTGTCTTTAATTTGGTTCTTATTGCGAAAAGATCAGATGAACGGAACTCAAGATATAAGAAAAATAGTCAAAATACCTCCAAATAACGCTAAAAAAATTATTTGCGCGTAAAGCTATGAACTTATGAAAAAATGATGAATGTAGGATTTGTTGGAAATTTGATTGTCTTTAATTTGGTTTTTATTGCGAGAGAATCAGATAAACAGAACTTAAGATATAAGAAAAATAGTCAAAATACCTCCAAAAAACGCTAAAAAATTCAATAAACAAAAAGTTATTCGCGAAATGTTCTTTTGATGAAATTTTTGAGTTTAGCGATCAAAAATACATATAAAAAAATTATTCGCGGTTAGTGCGCAGAAATTGTTTTTCATTTGTAAACGAGAGTTATTAACAAAAATCAATAAGGCGTTTCATGAAACCGCGTTTACAATTAAACCGCTTACCATCCCAATTTGGGATTTGCATATGTTGTTAAGTATATTTAGGGCTATATGTGCAAAAAAATATAGGAAAATTAAAGATACGCATTTTGAGATATTTGCAAATTAAGGACATTTTTTTAATTTCAATATCCTTTTTGCAAAGCATCCTATCCTTTTTCAAAATTCTATTTTAAGACCAGGACATAACCATTATTTTGCGCTTTATTTCGTGACAATCGGATGATGCGTTCCAAAGATACGATCATTTAAACATCATGTATTTTTCATTAAATTGTTGCAAAATACCAACTTTGAACAGCGATAAAACGCGAACCATTCACAATTTTGACTAAATAACAAAAACCGAAATTCGACACAGATCTCGAGAATTGATATGCCAATTTTTATGCAAATTAAAATATGTAAGGTCGAAAAAGTGTTTTTTTTGTTTTCAAAAATTTTGGAATCCTTCAAAAATGAGTTGTAAATAAATAGAAAGAATAAATAAAAATAATTTATCTTGTGATCAACACTATTATAAAACAAGAGTTAGAGTGTAAAATTCGGCTGTGCCAAATCTTTTATAACCTCCAACATTCAAAAAAATAAAAAATAAAATTGCATGGGTGGTCGGTGGGGGGAAAATTCCTCTCGTAATATATGTTTAAAAATTCATTTTTGTGCTAAAGAAATACAATTTTATCAATATTTAAAAAAAAAATTTATCCACGCCCACATTTTCTTATACTCTGGGTCCAAATGCAGGACTTTGAACTTCTTGGAGCATAAAAATGTTGCATTTGTTAAACAAAAACACAAAATATCTTGTAAAAAAGTGGTATTTTTCAGATGTTGGTTTAGTTCTTCATGGGGGAACATTTTTCCCCCTGGCCCGATTTTGCTCGTTTATGAACTTAACCTGCCTAGGAGCATAAGACATATTGGTGCCAAATTTCGGGAGTTCAGCACTTTTATTTTGGACTATATCGTGTTAACTACAGACGGACGGACGGACGGACAGATGACGGACGGACAGGCATAGCTAGAATGTCTTAGAATCACTCACTGATCATAAATATATATACTTTATGGGGTCCTTGACCGATATTTTAATGCGTTACACACGAAGTGACAAAGTGAGTATACTCTCATACTGTAGTTGGAGGGCATAAAAAAGTGCAAAATGCTAAAAAAAAGTAAAATTAAAAAATTATCACATACTGTTAAAATGTTTTTCACCAAAGTCGTATGAAATAAGTCGGAAAAATGTTATAAATATGCTTCTGAACTAAATATATAGTGATATCTGAAATTTTCAGTGAAATTTAATAGCAGTTCATTTTTTAAAAGCATATTAACCCTCCATCTCCCACTTTTAAGGGTAATTTTGGTCCTTTTTTTTAAATATCCTCACAAAACACCACTAAGGCGTTCGTCTAAAGGGTTAAAATATTATGCAATCATTTTTTGCATCAAAGTTTACTAGTGGTTGTAAAAGGCCAAAAGTTCGTGCGAAAATTTTTAATTAATATAATTTGTTAAATTGTGTTTCACCAACATACTTCACAATTTTACTTCTTTAAGAATTCTGCATTTTACGCACGAACTTTTGCCTAGTGAAATTTGCTGCATATAATTTTTGTAGAACATTTTAACACGTTTTAGTGGTGTTCTATGAGGGCATTTGAAAAAATTACCCAAATTACCCCTACAAATAGAAAAAGAACCGCCATAGAATATTACTTTTCACATTATTTAGTTCAGATGCAGATTTATAACCTTTTTCGACTTATTTCTCAAGACTTGTGAAAAAACAATTTAACAGTAAGTGATAATTTAAAATTCTACTTTTTTAAGCATTTTGCACATTTTGCTCGAATTGGTGGCCTTCGACAGCCCCTACTTAAAATTGATGAAGAAAATTTTTGTTGAACATTTTAACCGTTAAAGCAGAGCTTCTCACTAACTTTTTCTTTGCGACCCCTTTTCCACATTTCAAAATTTTCGCGACCCCCAGTGAACTTTTACCTCAGTTTTTCAAAAACCTGAAGTAGTGAAAAAATTTGGACACCAAATTCAGAAGCAGCGTTAAAAGATTAATCGAAACCGTGTGATCAGATCCCAGACGCATACCAAAAAAATTTCAATTAAAAAACGTCTGAGGAATAAAATAAAAAACACAATTATTTAAGCCTTGACCTTAATTTTCTCAAAAATTTCCGAAAATAAAAGAAAAACACCTGCTATACCTGATCAGAAATGAATAAATGTTAACCAAGAAAGCATTTAGGGCCTAGTTTTGTAAATCACTCGCGTTGAACGCCTCACCAACGTTAACGTGAACGCGAGGCTCAAAAAGTGCAATTTTGTAAATCACTACGTTATTGCGTTCAATTATTACGTTATCACTTGAAATGTCAATTATATTAGAATCGGTGTTGCCAGACATTTTAAAATTGATCAAATTGCCTACCCATTTTGTAGGGGATACACACCCATTATCGTGGGGAAACACATATATATGATAAGGCAATACCTGCAAAGAGAATATTTGAGAAAAAAGAGAACAAAAAAAAAGTAACATAAATTAGTTGAAAAAGCAATAAAAATCACAACGAGACGCTTTGCTATTTTCGATGTTTTTCTTCTGCCGGAGAAGTTTTTTTTACACATTTATTACTTTTTTGTTGTATATTTACATATTCCAACGTTATATATTTATTTTTTGGTTTTTAAAAGCATATTTGTAACAAACTCAAAAAAATAAAACTGTAAAGTTAACAAAATTTTTTTTGTTAACTCGAGTTTACTGGCTTTTTAGCAAATTTTTAGTTAAAATCAGCGTTTTAACTACTTTTTTCAGTTAAGTTCTATTTACAAAAATACTAGTTTTGTACAAATTTTGAATTAATTTTTTTTGTTGACTTTAAAACTGAGTTTACGAATTTTTACTAATTAATTTGCTGATTTTTTGTAACATTTTTGTCAAGTGAAATATTTTAAACATTTCTTGTGTAGCCTCCTATGCAAATCTCATAAGTCCTAATTAAGCTGAACTTAATGCTGTGAAAAAAAAAATAAGAAAAAATAAGTGAAGTGTTAGTGTTTAAAACCAATATTTAACAAACTTAAAATTTTTTACAAAAAGTTTAGCTGAATTCAACTAATAAAAAATGTTACGAAATTTTCAGCTGAATTTTTAGTTAAAATTACGGTTTTTTTGCTACATTCATTCTACGAAAAGTTAACTAAATATTTTTTGTTAAATTAACTAGAAATTTAGTAGGTTCAAAATCAGGTGTTTTTTTAGTTAATATTAACTAAATTTTTTGCTAACTTAACAGTTTTTTTTTTTGAGTGCATCAACGCCCCAAAATTTCAAGTGATCATTTTGACACTTCAAGTGATGGAAAAACGCTCTCTCGCGTTTTACAAAATTCCGTTTTCCATACAATTTGTTCTCAAAACACGTAACTCAACGCGAAAATAACAGCTGTTCAGTCCTCGCATTTTACAAAATAGAAAATTGTCCAACGCGAGGTGAAAAGGCCCGTTGCGTTTTACAAAATTAGGCCCTTAAAGTCCAATTTGGAGTAATGATTGTTCTTTTTTCAAAATGATGTACCAATGTTTGGTATTGATCAAAATTTTATTCGATCACGAATCTAAATTCGATATTCGGATCCAGATTTGGAATCAGCATTAAAAAGTAAATCGAAAAAAGTGGTCAGATCCCAGGCGTATCCGAAAATTTCACAAAACAAAATTTCAAATGCACAAGAATACGTTTTTGTGAACTTTGCCTTTAATTTTCTCAAAAAACTAACGTACTAAAAAAATTTGGATTCGGAATCAGTATCGAAAAGTCAATAGAAAACGAAATGTAAGATCCCAGACTCAGTTAAAACACTTCACAAATAAGTGTTGGGCATCCCGAGAAATTAACAACTGCACAGTGATTACAGAGGGACCTTAAGTATTTGTATATTTTTATAACACAACAATAAAAAAATGTGTTTTAAATTTACCAAAATTTAAGGTTTTAACAAATTGGTTCGCGACTCCCCTGAAACTCTTCCGCGACCCCCTAGGGGGTCGCGACCCACCGTTTGAGAACCATTGCGTTAAAGTGTACGTTTTAGTGGGGGTCATGAGGATATTTGAAAGTGGACTAAAATGACCACTAAAAATGGGATCTAAAGGGTTAATATATTCTTAGAAAAAAACCGCTATTAAATTTCACTTCAGACATTTTTTTACATTATTTGTTTCATAATTGGATTTAATACTTTTTTGGACTTACTCTAAACGCCTTTAGTGGGCCATAAAAACAGAACTCGAGCAAAGTTTTCAAAACCCTTCAGGGGTTTGGTCTTCTATTGGTATACATTAATTTTTTTTTGTCCCATTCAAGATACAAAACCGCTTTTGGACAGTGTTATAATTCATTTTTCATAAAATTTGGGATAAATTTTCAATAAAAAAATTCTTACACTCACATTTAGAGTTAAATTAATATCAAAATCTATTGCCATTTAAAACTTTTACATGCAATTTCTTAAATTCTAAAACATTTTAATGATGTAAAAAAATTCTTCAGTATAGAGTCAATGTGTGTTGACATAAATCTTCAATCTTTCCCTTTCTTTTTTTCCATTCCTTTCTGTTTCGCTTTTTCAAATCCTTTTGGGAAGGAGAAATCCCTTTCTCTCCCTTGCTAGATGCGCGACTGCTTACATACACTTTTATAGACATTTAAATATAAAAATGATTTTAAATGCAGCTGTGTGTGTGTTCTTACACACAAGCACACACACAGTTGCAGTAAATAACAAAAACTATTTTCTTTATGTTTTCTTTACTTTTATATCGTTGTTTTTGTTGTTTTTGCATTCTGCAAATATTTAAACTTTTGTTTTTGTAGTTTGTTGTTTCAAAAAAACAAAACAAAAAAATAAGAATAAAATTTACATAAGCCCTTAAAGTATTGTTGTCTTTGTTGTTGATTCTACAGTTGTTGCACCGGATGTTGCTGCTGCTTATGCCCTTGTTAATTTTTCCTTGTTGTTGCTTTTTATTATATTGTAGGGGAATTTCAAAAGACCTCATTCCTTGAAAAACTTAAAGAATAAAATAGATTCATCAGGTGTGAAAAATGTAATGCAAGAATTTTATTAATTTTTAAATTAAATTTAAAGTTTATAAACTTTAAGAATGAAGGCTACCTAGTTTCCCCTAAACAGTAGTGCAACAGCTACATCGGTTTTTTTTGTATGATGGAAAACGATAGGACTAATGAGACACACATACACATGAAGGTAACATTGGTATGCAAAATAGAATGTCCCGAAAAAAGAATTGGAAATACTCCTTAGTCTGATAAATTACGAAAATTTAATAAATATTTTCCTCTCAATGGAGAGTATATTACAAAAAAAATTAAATATTTTCAGTTGTTATTTTCGGGTGGGGGGGAGGTTCGTCTGTTTCCTTTCGCGTTAACGGTTTACAAATTCATTTCGTATGATATTTTCAATTAAGTGAAACAATTAGGAAGAATTTATAAAAAACATTTAATAGTATCCAAGTCCTTCTTCGGCCATAAAAATTTTTCATTTGTGCAACAAAAATACAAAACAAACTTATAAGAATATGGTGTTTTTAGAGTTTTTTTTAATTTTTTATTATTTTTCGAAATCAGCTTTTCTATACGAATCGTCTGGAAATATTTTTTAAAGAAATTCGAAAAACTACTATTTTCTGGAGACGCTAATGTACAAATATTCGTACGTAAATGGTTGCATAATATATATTAACAAATTGAAAGAAAGCGTATACAAAACACTTTTAAGTACATACGTTTGCGCTAGTTACATTTATAATATACATACTATTTCATTATTTAAATGCTTATTTACATACATACATTTATTAACAACATTCATTTACATCAAGTAATATCTAAGATAACAGAAAATAACTTTTTTACACTGAAAGAACTTTGTTCATTACGGCTATGAAAAGGTACATTGTTTCTAAAAAAAATCATTAGAAGTCAGCCAATGATGCCCTTTATAGAATCTAAGAAAGAAATTCATAGAAACCAGAAATCTATAAAAAAAATTCATATGAAGAAAAATTATGAAGAAAAAAATTTATTATTCAATTCTATTTTTATTAATTTTATTATTTCAATTTAATTTAATTTTATTTATTTACAGGCGCCCCAGTAGGCTAGTTGGTAGCGTGCTAGCCTATGAGTCTGGGGGTCGTGGGTTCGATTCCCACCAGAGGCCTTGGTCTGTTTCGCTACAACGAGACGAAGGTCATTGTTACCAGTTCTCGGTTAGGTAAAATTAGTATATGATTTGTAATTATATGGTAATTCTTAATAAAAAAAAAAAAAATATTTATTTACAATTTTCTACTTGCTTTTAAAAATTTATTTGTTATTTTACTAATGCCAACCGAGATTGGAACACCAGACCACTTAATCTTGAAGCTTAGCCTCTAGCCACTTATATAAACAAATAACACCGTCCAACAAATTGCAACTTTTGGCTGTACAAATGAACCGGACCCGAAAATTCGGAAAGTTTCTCTAGATCAATTCGCGTTTTCGCGAAAAATGCAACAAAAAAAAAAGTTTTCACAATAGAAAAAATTTATGCTATTCAGAAAGTGGGGTTAAAAAAAAAACACCCGTGTCTCTCAGCTTTTCGCGATCAATTCGCGTATTCGCGAAAAACGCTAAAAATTTTTTTTTGCACTGTTAAAAAAAAAATTGGGTTTAAATCTAACATTTATGTCTCAGTTATTTCATATCAATTCGCAAATTTGTAAAAAAAAATATTTTGTTCTTTTTAGCACACTCGCAAAATTTCAAGTAGAGTTAAAAAGAAATTTCCCATGTATCAGAGTTTTTCCAGCTAATTTAATTTTAATTTAAAAAAAATTAGGTGAATATTTTATTTCTAGTCCCACTTTTCGAATGTAGTACATTTTTTTTAAGTGTGCAAAAAAATGCATTTTCGCGAAAACGCGAATAGATACATACTACATTGGGAGACACGAGAATTTTATTTTTAGCAATTTTTGTATAAGGACCGTAATTCTTCTGTAAATCATGTATATTTATTAAAGATGGGAACACGCGTGAGTGTGACTGATTTCAATTTTACTCACGTGATTGTGAGTGAGTGTGAGTCGAGAAAAAATTGCGTGAGTGAGTGTGCGTGAGTAAGATTTTTGCGTGAGTGAGTGTGCGTGAGTCATTTTTTTCGTGAGTTTGCGTGAATTATTTTCTCGTTATATTTTTTTATTGTACCAAAAAAGCAACAAAAAAATTTTAAAATTTGGCTTAATTTATGATTTTGTCCCAAAAAAAGCAAAAAAAAAAAATGTAAAATTTCACTGAACTGTAAATTTTGCTGAAAATTTTTGAAAGATTTTTGAAATTATAGTTTTTGAAATTTTCGTGAGTGTGAGTCAATGTGAGTGTGAGTGAAGCTTGCGTGAGTGCACGTGAGTGTGAGTTTTTTAAATTTACTAACGTGATTGTGAGTGAGTGTGAGTAGAAAAAATATGCTCGTGAGTGAGTGTGCGTGATTCAAAAATTCCTGTCGTGAGCGTGAGTGAGTGTGAGTCAAAAATCACTCACGCGCCCATCTCTAATATTTATGTTTTATATTTATAAAAAATAATGCAATACATTTTTTCAAAATTGAATTTTTCGTGAATTAATATGGAAAAACTAGAACAATATTTTATTTTAAGCCCTATTTTTTCAAGTGTGTAAAAAAAATGCATTTTCGCAAAAACGCGAATTGATATAGAAAAACCGGGAAACACAAGAATGTTATTTTGAGCCCCACTTTCTGGAAAGCGAACATTTTTTTTAAATGTAAATTTTTTTTTTGCGTTTTTCTCGAAAACGCGAATTGATCTAGAAAAACTGGGAGACACGGGTATTTTTTGCCCTACTTTCAGAATTTTCGGGTCCGGTCCATGTGTACAAAAGTGTGTCGGACGGTCTAATAACATTTAAAATTCATTTTGTTTAACAATCTGCTTTAGCATTTAGTTTGTATCTAAGCTATGCCACAATGCTCTGCCAAAAGCTGTGTGAGAAAGAGAGAGGGATTTTGTAGAAAACTAAGGCCCTTACCACAAGAAAACAAAAAGTCTATTTTAACAAAAGTTTTATGTCAAATTTCAAATTTTCAATACATTTTTTGAAAGTCGATTTTAAAAACAAAAACAATTTGTATGGAAATAAAATTAAAAGCTCATTTTAAATTTATTTTATTTTCTTGTAGTAAGGCTGTAAATTTATGAGTATTTACAAAAAAAATTTGCGAATTATATAAATATAAAACTAAGTGTTATTTGGCGAGATTTTCCTCCTTCGGTGGTACTGATTGCTAAGGCGTCGACAATAAACACCACAGCCGGTAGGTCTTGGGTTCGAGTACCAGCCAGGGCAGCAATATTTTTTTAAAGTTTTTTTATTTTTTTAATATTTTGATTGAATTTTTTTAATTTTTGTAACATTATTTTAATTATGAAAAAAAATATTGATATTTTTTCTATGTATTTAACAAAATCGATGAATAAAATTCTATGAAATATTTCACAATATTAATGAATATTCATTCAGCCAATGAATTGTTTCATAGATTCATTATTGTGGTTTTATGAAATTTGTGCATGGATATTATAATATATTATATATGTACTATAAATATTTTATAAAATTTATAGTATAATTTTGTTAACTATATTATTGTAAACTGAAGTCAATAAGTAAAATGAAATCAGTTTCAGGGTTCTAAGATCCCATACTAAAAAAAAATAACGAAATTTAATGAAAATGCCTAAATTTAAAGAAATACAGGTAAAGGTTACTGCTAAATCTAAGTCAATTATAATTATTGCCTCAAACAGTTTTAAACGTTTTGTATCCTAAAAAATCTGTGCCCCACACGATAAATAATTTAAAATCATTTATGTTTTTGTCAGAATTTTTTTAAAGATATGATAATTTTATGCAATAATGGGGCATATAACGTATGCGTATGAGCAATAAAAACTATATTTTAAATAAAAACTGTTTTTAATGCTCATACGCATACATTATATTCCCCAATATTGTTTAAAATTATCATAGTGCAATCTTTTAAAAAAAAAAGTACTCGAAACAAGTCAAAAAACATTTTTTTAAAATTTCAAAACATACAGAAATACAAATTATTGTTTTTTAATGTTAAAAAATAAAATGGTGGTATGTTTTTTGATAAAAAAATTAAAGTTTAAAATTCAAAAAATCATAACTTCTTCTTAAAATTTTCCACTTTTAATTATTTAATCAGAAATACACCACTGTGTTTAAAAAAATTTGCCATTATAATGAAATATAAATAAGATCCCATCTCTTACTCAGTCAAAAAATGCTGAAATTATTAATATTTGATCATGCCAATAAGGCCCATTTTTGAAAAAGTGTTACAAGTGTCATAAGGGTGAATACTTTGCCATAGATATCTCATTGAAACGAATATGGTTACTCTGTAGAGGAATAGTCTGTGTCGAATACCTCATATACAGGTTTAAAAAAAATTTTCAGGAATAAAGTTTTGAAAAATATTGTTAAAAATTGCATTTGCATCTAAAATGCACTTTGTTAAAAAAATTTTTTTTGCGATGTATTGAATTCCAAATTTAATTGAAATAACCTGAATTTAGTTCTCACTACCTAAATTTGGTTACCACAACCAAATACTATTTCTAATTACAGACTTAACGTGTGTGTGGCAATAAAAACACATTTTTAACACTACAATATATTGTTGCTACTGTTTTTTTGTTATACCTTCTTGTATGTAGCACTAAAGAGGGTATATACAAATTTGTCATTCCGTTTGTAACTTATCGAATATTGTTGATCAGTGATCGATTTTAAGATATTCTACCAATGTCCATCTGTCTGTTTATTGAAATGGCAATCACCACCAACATATTAAGCAGATATAACTGTTACTCAACATATTTACTTTTTGTAGCTTCAAGAAGTCTGGTATTGTATTTGAGCGATATCGGTTCAGCAGTTCTAAAGTTATGAACGAAAATGTAAGAATACCTCAAATATTTTGGTACTTTCCACATAACTTAAAAACACAAATTGCCTTAATTCGGCTATTTATTAACATATATGTGAACAGAATTGGATACCGAAAGTGAAAACATATTCTTATACCCAAAACTTTTTTTGCGGAATTTTTTCACCAGCATTTTTTTACAGCGGATTTATTAATATCAAAAAATTAATTTTTTAAACAAAACTTTTTCACAAAAATTATTTTTAAACAATTTTTATATTTATTTAACAATTAAATAATCTTTTGCTTTGTGGTGGGTATCCATATATTCGGCAAGGCCGAATTTAACTTTTTTTACTTGTTATTGTTACTGCTGCTATATTGTTGTTAGTGTTGAACATAACCTTTGATTTTTTAAAAGAGCTATTATTGTTGTTAAACCTTAACTACTCGTTTGAAACGTTTAACTGAATACAATTACACAAAGACTTAACACACATACATGTGAGCTTCTCTATGTATTTCTTTAAGTTTTTTTTTTATTGATGTTGTTGCTGATGATGTTATCAATGATTGCCTAAATGAAATTTACAACAAATAAAAACAACATTAAACAACATTTGTTTTGTTCATTGCTTGCCTGTGCAACATAAAATGTAAATTGTTGCAACAACAATTGAATGTTTATTAAAGAGAAAAGGCATTAAACTTTATACATTACATATGAGGCATTCCACACAAACTGTTCCACTACAGAAAAACCATAGTGGTTTCAATGGGATATCATTTGCAAAGTATTCGCTCTTAGGGTGCTATTAAATAACAGAAATAAAATTTAAATTTTTTCCAAACGTGGGCCTTGTAGCCGTGGTCAAATATTGAAATTATCAAACTTTTTTGCCTGAGTATCTTTACTTCAATACCCAGCAAAAACTTCCATTACCAAGTAATTAACTTGGGATTTATAACGAAAATAAGTAACTAGTTACTTCCCAATTTCTTTGTTAATTACTTTAACAAGGCGATGTCATTGGAGGCAAGGCCTTCTTTGTTCGCATACGAAAAAGCTAACAAATAATAGCCCATTCCTAGCTCGCTTACGAAAAGTTGAAAAAGTAACAGCATTGTTTGTTTAGTTTCTCTTATTAAATGAGATTAAATAAATTAAGAGTAAATTTTTTTTTTATATATTTTTATGAAACTTAACTGGTTTTTAAAATTCAGATTGCCAATCATTTACATCGTAAGTTAAAGTAAGGCCTTTTTTGGGGTATAAAGTAACGCAGCGAGTAATTAGTACTCATTACCAGGTAATCAAATTGGGAATGGGTACTCATTACCTAGTTTTTGCTGGGTATTTATGTAAATTTTATGAAACACAGTAAAGTCTTTACGACAAATGCTTTTTTATAGATTTTTGTATGGGCTATCGATAAAAAAAATAAAAATTTGAAAATTTAATTTATTTAAATTTAAACTTAAACTTTATATATCAAAAAACATGCCGCAATTTTATTTTTTTTTTAATTTTTTTAAAAAAAGTTAAAGTGCTTTCTATCTGTTCTAAAATTTTCAGAGATGTGTTTTGCCTTGTTTTCAAGAAATCAAATGTCAAAGATTGCAATACGCCAATTTTATACAATAACGGTGTATATGGACTTTTGTCATTAACTTTTAACGCTTGTGATATTTTACTAATTTCGCAATAACATTTTTATTTGTAAACTAGGTGGTACCTGTGAATGTAG
Organism: Pegoplata infirma; assembly: GCA_963921195.1. Classification (NCBI taxonomy): domain Eukaryota; kingdom Metazoa; phylum Arthropoda; class Insecta; order Diptera; family Anthomyiidae; genus Pegoplata; species Pegoplata infirma. The sequence goes on along the minus strand of OY992536.1, from coordinate 162,421,865 downwards.
ATATGTTAAGGGAACCATAATGAGTAATTCTGCAAAGGCACAGCGCAAATAGTCTCATTATCTCATGGTATGGAACGTGCAAATTTAAAAAATGTAAAAAAATCGCTTGATACTCTCATGAAATTTTTCGTTCATAGTTCCATATTGTTGGGTGCGTTAAAGCTATTGCTCCAAATTTAATACCGTTTAATCAGTAGACTTGGGCAATTATTTGGTGTAGGTTCAGTGTATGTGCCATCAATAAGAAAAAAGTTACATGGACCTAAATATTTGATACCAATTTATTTCAATTTTCAATTTTTCGAGGTTTTTTGATTGTAGATTTTGGTGCAAACTGTAATTTTAAAATTCAAATACACATGGTAAAAGCCCTTGTAAATACGCACAATCTGAGACTGATTCGAGTGATGTGCTCGCAATGGTTACGAAGCTGCAGCTCTCCAAAGATAGGAAGAAAAAACGTGAATTTTTTAAAAAGTCTGTTTTTTGCGAGGCACACTCCCAGTTTTATTCCGAATGGTTCCGAATGCTTTGTGAACTTTATAATTTACCATTTCCCACTTGATTTACAAACGCACCCAAAAAATATTCAATTGCAAAAATTTTATGAACTTTTTAAATTTTTTGCAAAATTTCGATATTTTAGTTTTGCATTATTTGACAGCCAAATGTGCAAGACTGAAAGTTGAACATGTAGAAACAATGGTATGTGCAAATATAATAAATCATGGAAAGCAACATTGATCAAAAGTTAATATTGGCGAATTCCGCGGCGTTTTTCTGTTTTTCGTTTTTTGTAAGGCACATCCAGGCCGCTTATCGAAATTGGTCAGTGAAAAGCGCGTTTGGTAGTATTTTTAATGCTTTATCTTCAATCCATTCGCACCCAAAAACAATTGACGTTTTAGTGGTTTTTGTGGTTTTAAATTTTTGATACTTTTAAATTTAATGGTTATATTAAATCTTACATTACTTAAAATAAAGTAGAACAGAAATGTATTTTGATAGATTTTGACATATCTTATTCGAATAATATTTTAAAATTAGTCCATTGATTTTTGAAGTCGCGAAAATCGCGAAAAATCGCTAAAATTTTTTATAACCTTAATAAAATTAGTAATAACGTTTAAATATTTCGTAATAACCTTAATATTGTCATTATTAATCATACTTTGAATAGTTTCAATATTCAGTGAAGGACAACACTGTAAAATCAGACATTTAACATTAAAAAAAATAAATAAATTCAAAATTATTAAATTTTTTTTTTCAAAAATGTTCCCTTTAAACCACTGCTGTTTCTTACCTATTAGAGATAGAATAATGGTGTTAACTAAGAATTTGTTGAGATTTTGTTAATGCATTTGGTAATATTTTTCTAAAAAAAAATAAAACCGCTGGAAACATTTTTATTTCCAAAATATTGGAAAATGTGCCGAAAAAAATTGGTTAAATGCAAATATCTCGATATTTAGCAAAGATTTTATGCATGTTTGAATATGTATTTTAGCTCTGGGTAAGCATAATACAAAATGCTACGTTTGGTTAACTTCGGATAAAAAATGTAATTTTGACAATTTTTTTAAAAATTTTAACTTTAAACCGCCATAGTTTTGGGTGCGATCGCTCAAATAAATGCACGCGAACGGATTTGAATTACTTATTTATAATGTTATTTACCTACAAAGTCTTATCAATGTGCCACGAAAAAAAAATCGCAATTTTTTTTTTCTTAAATATTAAAAGTTAATGACAATTGCTCATATAACGTATGCGTATGAGTAAAAAAAACACTTAAATAATTTTAAAATAGAGATGGGATCGTAAATGAGTTTTTAATAACGATTATGTACGCTCATGAAACAAAAAATTTAGTCACGCACGATATTTTATTTTGCTCATTAACGCACACGTGAGTAGAAAAAAATAAGTCATGGTCACGATGTTCACGTGAGCGTGAGTTAAATAAAATATCGTGCTTGAATAATTTTTTTTCTTTCATTAGCGTACGTGATCGAAAATAAAAACTCACTCACGCTCCCATCGCCTCTTAAAATATTTTTTAAGTATTGATATTACTCATACGCACACGTTTTATACACCATTATTGTATAAAATTAGCCTATTGCAATCTTTGACATTTGATTTCTCGAAAACAAAGAAAAAGACATCTCTGAAAATTTCAGAACAGATAGAAAAGCACTTGAAATTTTTCCTTTTAAATTGAAAAAAAAAAAAAAAATAAAATTGCGGCATGTTTTTTGATAAATAAAGTTTAAATTTAAATTTGAAAAATTCAGAACTTCTTCGGATAATTTTCCCATTTTTATTTTTTTAATCGATAGCGCATACAAAAATCCATAAAAACTTTTATTTTAAAGACTTTACTGTGTTTCATTTAATTTGCATAAATATTGAAATAAAAATACTCAGGCAAAAAAGTTTGATATTTTCAATATTTGACCACGCCTACCAGGCCCACTTTTTTAAAAATCTTAAATTTTATTTCTGTTATTTAATAGTACCCTAAGAGCGAATACTTTGCAAATGATATCCCATTGAAACCACTATGGTTTTTCTGTTAAGGAACAGTTGGCGTGGAATGCCTCATATATGAAACACATTCATTCACATTGGGTACAGTAGGTGCTTAATAAATTAAGAATGATACAATTTTATTTGTTTTTAAATTTATTTATATTGATTTTACTAGTTTAAATTGATATTTTCTATTAAAAAGTTATTACACTGTGCTACACCAAAAAAATGCAGGGATTCTTATAAAAAATTTGTGCTGGTTGGGGTCCATAGGGTACGAACATTTTTAACTTCGAAAAATCATAACTTTAATGTTTTACAAAAAAAATTTTAAAAATTCAAAACTTCCATATTTTCTGAAAACTTTTAAAACTAAAAATTATTACACTTATGCCCAATTCATACCTGAGGTAATATCTCGTTTGAACGAGATTCCGATTATATGATTGTGTAAAAAATTATACATATCGCTCATTTACTTGTATAGTGCCATAACTCAAAATATGTTGTTTTTGGGTAAACCATACAGAATTATTTGTTGTATCCTGCTATATATTGTGTCAAAAATTCATATTAATATCTTCTAAACTCACCGTTTGAGAAGAGAACACGCCATTATAACATTTTCTATGTACGGGCCTTTTGCAATGTAAAACAACTTTGAATTGTAAACTTTAAACACTTTTTCTGTAAAATCAAACATTTTGCGTTATGACACTATACAAGTAAATGAGCGATATGATCAAAATCTAGTTCGAACGAAATTTCACCTCAGGTGTGAATAGGCCCTTACTTAAATTTTGATTTCATATGCTTACCAGAATTCGTCTTCTAAAATCAGAAGATTTATCATGTGCCTTAAATTGGGTGTACTTTCAGAAGATTTTTCTACTGATTGGACAGAGGTTTTATATTTAGTATAATTACTGAACTTTATTGGGTTTTCCGAATCAAAATTCTTGTTTTTAAACTTTTATTAAAAATGTCCTACACTCAAAATAATATCACTGTTAAATTACAAAAAAACTCTGCTAATTTAACAGATGAAAATTTTCCAGCAAGCAATATTTCTTGGTAATTTTACTATAAAACTCTGTAAAATGATTTTGACAAATTTACAGAGTTTAGTAAAATACATCTTATTTTGAAAAACTTTAATAAGGTTTTTGAAAAGATTTTTTTGGTACTTTTTAACATTTTAAAAAAAAAAAAAAATACAGATAAAATTTTGGTGTTTTTACAGAAAACTCTGTTTTTAACTATGAAATTAAGAATACATAGAAATAAGTAAAAATACAGATTAAACCCAAGGTAGATTTATACAAGATAATATCCAATAACCTCACTTTTCCTCCATAGTAAGTTTTTTGACAAATTTGGAAACAATAATATTTACGAATTTTCAAAACGAAATAAAAATATTTTGTTCGGCATAAATGACTTGAGTTTACACTACACTTTTTATGTTTAAAAATATTTTTTTTTTCAATTTTTGTCGTGGAAAATAAAAGAATAACGTTTGAATTTCAATATTTTTTTATAATTTAGTTGTTTTCTAAAGTTTTAAAGTCTTAAAAAGCGTTTAAATTGGTTAATTGGTTAATGTGTGCACTGAACATTTAAGTCGTTGTTGCCGACTAAAATGATTTTGAAAGAAAATTATTTCGTTTACGTCACTAAAATATTACCTTATATAAATCTACCTTGATAAAACCTAGTTTTTTTGTTATAAGAAAATATAGGATGTTTCGCTTAAATCTGTATTTTAGCAGAAAACTCTGTTAATTATCAGTAAAATTGAGATAACATAGTTAAAAGTAATATAGATGAAACTTTTTTTTTGTCACAAAGTATTTTCTTTAAATCTGTATTTTGACAGAAAACTCTGTCAAATATCTGTTGAATTGAGATTACAGTAATTTTACAGAGTATTTTACAAAGTTATTATTTTGAGTGCAGAAGTTTTACATTAGAGGAAAGTGATTTTTTATTATAATTAATTCAATATAAATTTTGGTGTCTAAAAAATATTGAACACATACTGTTTGAACATGAATTGAAAAACATGAATGCCTGTATGTATGCAATACTTCTGAAGATAACAGTATGTACTGAAATTGAAATCCATTAAAAATAATATTATAGACATTAACGTGTACAAGGATAGGAGTGCGATATTTGGCTATGCTGATTCTTCAAATACCCTCTAATTTGTTAAATAAATATAATTTCTATAATAAAAAATATTAATATTGTCTGTAAAAATAGCGATCACGAATATTAAATTAAACAGATATAACTTTTACTTAACGAGGATATTGTTCAATGCTTTTGGTTGTTAATGGATTTTAGCAAAATCGGTTGATTGCTTAAACATTTTAAATTTAAAATTTGAGGACCTCGTAAATTTTTGCAAATTTTCATATCAAGGGCTTATATTCTAAACTTGCTACACTGTTATAATACTGCAGTATGTATTGTAGTGCTAAAGAAAATTTTAAAATTTTGAAATAATTTACGTTAGTGGTATGATGAACAAATACATTCGGAAAATATGTATACTTAAGTTTGAAAAATATTTTTTTTTTAATCTCAAATATTTTTGAATTTCCTCGGAACACGAAATTTGCACGGGGCTTTCTCTGTGTAAAGGTTAAATAAAAATATGTTGAGCAAATGCGTAATAGACTCCTACAGCAATTTGTCGGTATGTTACAAACGTTAGAACAAACTTATATATATCCTCTTTTGCAGACTGTATTGTAAAATATAGGAAACATAGGAAGAAATAATGTATTGTGGGTACTTTATCTTCAGAAATGGGTTTGCTTGGAAGGTAATTTACGTGAATAAATTGATAATTACGCAAGTTTACAAATTATTTACATTTTGCATTCACTTTCCATGTCGAATCTTATTTTGAATCCGAAAATGAACTCCAACAAATTTAAAGTAGAACAGTTTCGAAAAATTGCTAAGTTTTCAATTTTTTCATTTAAAAAAAAAATGGTTTTACTTAAGTACACTAAAAAGAAACGCCCTATGTTCACTTTGAACTTTAATTTAAGTATTAATTTAAAATCGATATGTATTTCTATTTCTATTAATATTTAAATAAATAAAGGACATATATATGGGCTATTTCACGTCAACGGGAGACCCCCCGCCCCAAAATTCTATTGGTCGTAGAGAGTTGTATTATGGCTTAAAATTTAGCCAATGAACTCCACTTTTAAAAGCTGAGTGGCGGAAGTTAAACCCAATGGTAAGTGAGCCAATATGGCGGCGCGAATCGGTATACCCCGATCGGGATATGATGAAAACTAATGAAGGAGTTATCGGATTTTTCTGAAATTTGTTATCAGGGGGTTTATTGGGACGCTTATTTCAAATTTTCATTCAGATTTCAAAAATTCAAAATGGCGGATCCAACATGGCGGATGATTTTTTCGAGGTTTTCGCGTTCAAATAAAACTCGGTTTTCGGGTGTATTATGGGTCACTAAACACGATTCTGAATTTAGATTTCCAAAATTCAAAATGGCGGATCCAATATGGCGTTTTTTTATTTGTTTTTAATTTAGATTTTCTTGAAACTTGGTATCCGATTTTAAAAATCAGATTTTAAAAATTCAAAATGGCGGACTCAATATGTCGGATGGTTTTTTTTTAAGTTGTCGCATTCATATAAAACTCGGTTCCCGGGTGTATTAGGGGTCACTAAACACGATTCTGAATTTTGATTTCCAAAATTCAAAATGGCGGATCCAATATGACGTTTTTTTTTTTTAATTTCGATTTCATTAAAACTTGTTATCCGGGGGTTATTTGGGATGCTTATTTCAAATTTTTATTCAGATTTCAAAAAGTCAAAATGGCGGAATATTGCAGATGATTTTTTTTTAATTGTCGCATTTAAGTTAAACTCGATACCCGGGAGAATTATGAGTCACTTAGTACGAATCTGACATCAGGTTTTCAAAATTCAAAATGGCGGATCTTTTGGCTTTTATATTTTTTTTAATAACGACTTTTAAATCTGATGTCAGATTCGTACTTAGTGACTCATAAAACTCCCGGGTATCGAGTTTAACTAAAATACGACAATTAAAAAAAAAAATCATCTGCCATATTGGTTCCGCCATTTTGAATTTTTGAAATCTGAATAAAAATTTGAAATAAGCGTCCCAAATACCCCCGTATAACAAGTTTCAAGGAAATCGAAATTAAAAAAAAAAAATAAATGTCATATTGGATCCGCCATTTTGAATTTTGGAAATCACAATTCAGAATCGTGTTTAGTGACCCCTAATACACCCGGGAACCGAGTTTTATTTTAATGCGACAACTTAAAAAAAACCATCCGCCATATTGAGTCCGCCATTTTGAATTTTTAAAATCTGAATAAAAATTCGAAATCAGCGTCCCAAATAGCCCCCGGATACCAAGTTTCAAGAAAATCAAAATTAAAAACAAATAAAAAAAACGCCATATTGGATCCGCCATTTTAAATTTTGGAAATCTAAATTCAGAATCGTGTTTAGTGACCCATAATATACCCGGAAACCGAGTTTTATTTGAACGCAAAAACCTCGAAAAAATCATCCGCCATATTGGATCCGCCATTTTGAATTTTTTAAATCTGAATAAAAATTTGAAATAAGCGTCCCAATAAACCCCCTGATAACAAATTTCAGAAAAATCCGATAACTCCTTCATTGGTTTTCAGCATATCCCGATCGGGGTATCCCGATTCGCGCCGCCATATTGGCTCACTTACCATTGGGTTCAACTTCCGCCACTCAGCTTTCAAAAGTAGAGATCATTGGCTAAATTTTAAGCCATAATACAACTCTCTACGACCAATAGAATTTTGGGGGCGGAGGGGTCTCCCGTTGACGTGAAATAGCCCATATATATTAGAGTTAATTTTGAAAATTTGATCTGCTGGTGTCATAATTTTTTTGAAGGATTTAGGGGAACTAAAAAGAATGGCGGTATTTTTTTTTGGAAAAAATTTCGCTCCTTGGGGTGGTTCAACGCATCTAAAAACGCGAATTTTGGGCTGATTTTTCTGCAAAGCAAAAACGGCTGAATACATCGCAAATCTGATTTCACCAGTCAATTTTACAGCAAAAAAAATGCAACGGTCGTTTTTCAAACTCTTAAAAAAAGTTCCAAAAACCCACCACAGAGGGCGGAAATAAAAGGTTTTTCCATTTTCTTTTTAAATTAATTTTTTAGATATGCAGAATTAAAGGGCATTTTCAGATTAACAAAATGTTACCAAATTTTCCGTTCTATCGCAACCCGTTAAAAAGTTATAAGCTCTCAAAAAAGGTCAAAAACACGTTTTTTTGAGAACTTTGACCACAATTTTCTCGAAAACATGACGTGATAGAAAAATTTGAAAACTAGATTCAGAATCAGTATCGAAATGTTAATCGAAAACAGATTTTATGATCCCAGAATATCATCCAAAAACATCACAAAAAATGCTGTCAATAATGCGTTTTTTGTGAACTTTGACCTCAAATATCTCAAAAACCTGACGTTACGGAACATTTTGGAAACCAGATTTGAAATCAGCATTGAGAGGAAAATCAACAACGAGTGTCCAGACCGCTGACCCATCCAACAAATTTTCAAATTTCGGTCAGTGTTTTATAATTTTGCCATTAGAAAAAAAACTTTAAAGCCTTATAACTTTTTAATAGGTTGTGATAGAAAGATGCTTTTTGTACCAATTTTCTTAGTAAAAACTGCAACTTCATCGTGCATGATTCAAAAAATAATTTTAATTAAAAAAAAAAAATCGATTTTTCCGCCCCCTGCTGTCGGTTATTGGAAGTTTTTTTAAGAGTTCAAAAAACTGCTATTGTATTAAGTTTTGCTGTAGAATCGACTGGTGAAATCAGATTTGCAATATATTAAGCCGTTTTTACTCTGCAGAAAAATCAGCTCAAAATCCGCGTTTTCAGATGTTTTGAACCACCCCACACAGGGCCAGCATGATCCAATTCCGGCCAAAAGTCTTTATCGTTGTTGGATCCGTCTGAAAATATGGTTCTAGAGGAATTCGAGGTCGCTGATTTCAAAAATTAGCTAAAAACCAAAAGAATCAAAATGGCAGATCCAATATGGCGAAAAATTTTTTTTAAAAATTGTTCGATTGAACTCAAATTTTGTTTTATGTGGGTCTTGGAGTTACTGAATAAGAATTGTTACTCCGAATTTTGAAAAACAAAATGGCGGACTAAATATGCTTCTTAAAGTTTAAAGAATGATCCAACTCCGGCCAAAAGTCATTATCATTGTTGGATCCGGCTGAAAATGTGCTTCTAGAGTATTTCGGGGTCGCTGATTTCAAAATTTAACTAAAAACTAAAAAAATCAAAATGGCACATCCAATATGGCGGACAAATTTTTTTAATAATTGTCCGATTTAACTCAAATTTTGTTTTAAGGGAGTCATGGAGTTACTGAATCAGAATTACTGGCGTGAATTTTGAAAAACAAAATGGCGGACTAAATAGGCTTAGTAAAGTTTGTTACAAGTAATTAAAAAACAGTTATATTCCTTTTCTTTGTTGAAGCTAGCTGAAAGCGCGACGTAGTAAATTTCCGGGTCTGTTATCTTAAAATCGAACTGATAAAATTCGATATGGCGGTTAGATTTTTTAACTTTGTCTGATCTAACTAAAAATTAGTTTTAAGAGTATTTGGAGTGTCTGAAGTTAAATCTTAGCGCATAAGTTATATATATATATATATATATATATATTTTTTTGATATAAATATGGAAATGGTGTAAATGAATTACTTAGTTTTAGAAAAGCTTTTGGAGATGGTGACGACAAATTATTCACTTTTTTCTTTATTTTGGAAATTCAATAAAAATTCTTTGAATTTAATTGGAAATGGTGTAACTGATATTTTCCATAATTCTACAAAAGAACTAGAAATGTAGATATTTTTTTTTTTCCTAAACTTAAGGCACTCTCTGCCGATAAAAAAACTAATCAAGCCGTAAAACATTATTTTGGGTTAAATTATTATTTTTTAAACAAATCTCGGACCACAGCATATATAGCTGTAATTTCGCCATTTATAATTTCGAGCAAGTTTGGGCAACTTTTTTCGAAAGAAATGGATCCATTCTATATCAAAAAAAATATAGACCGATTGTATCGAACTGAGGATCGCTGAGGATTTTTTCGGCGCGAGGTAAATATCTAAAAAATTATAACTTATTTCAAAAAAAACGCGAATTGCTGCCAGTAAAATGAGTTATTTTTGTCCATGTTATTTTCGTTACAAAGGCTTATATATAAGGTTGAACCACGCAAACAAAAAGTTAAACATTAGCAATAGATATTTGGAAAAAAAATTAAAAAATTATCTCAACTTTTAAATTTTTTTTACCAACTTTTTTAACTTTGAAGACCTGTCAAAGGAAAGGGTGTAATTGGATCATAAAGATAAGTTCAGAAAACCTGCTTCTATATATGCCCAACAAACTGGTAATCATTTTTTTGAGAATTTACAAATAAGGACTTTTGGCCGGAAAACGATCTGTCTGGCCCTCTGTGCACCCCAAGAATAACAAATTTTTAGCAAATTTTTCTGCTGAAATGAATATTTTAGGAGAATTCTCTGCCATTCAATTTCTGAAAACAACAGAAATTTTGCAGTACTTTTACTGATCACAAACTGATAAATAAGCTATTTTATTGAAATTATTTATTTTTTTACGTTATTCAAATAAATAAGCAAAAAACCATAAAAATTAATTTTCCACAGAAAAAATAAATGAAAATTAAAAAAAACATAATTTATTCCAATATTTTAAACCATTCATAACCCCTCAGCTCCACCTTCCATAATTATGTAAACATCAAACAACAAACACACACAAAACAATTTCAAATTTTTCTTTGTTGTTTTGTGTGTGTTTGTTGCTTTATGTTTACATAATTATGGAAATTGGAGCTGAGGGTTAATAGTTTTGATCATATGATCAATCATTTTTATTTATTCTTTCTATTTATTTACAACTCATTTTTAATAAATTCAACCGAAAACTGGTAACAATGACCGTCGTCTCGTTGTAGCGAAAAAAAAAAACAGGGGTTCTGGTGGGAATCGAACACAAGACCCCCACGTTGAAAGGCTAGCACGCTCCCAACTAGCCTTCGGAGGCCCCTTAGACTAATCAAAACATGCTACATTTCAACGGCTGAGTTGCAGGTTTCTCTGCTGAACACGCTCATTTTCGAACTAATTATGATTGAAATCATGTATCAGATATTGCTCTATTTTCCGGTTACTTGCCAGGTAAACTACGTATATTATTGAATTTGTATTCATGTTAAGAACATTAAAAAAGAAAATCATACAGTAAATGGCAGTAATGTTCATAGAATTTACAAAAAAAAAAACGTACACACAAAATTCAAATGTTACACTTACATTGTAATTAAGTGTTGAATACATTTAAGTCTGTTTTAGAAGCATTTAAGTAAGAAGATCAATGAACAGCAAAATGTTTTTTTTTTTTGCTACCACTTTAAGAAATTGTAGCTCGAAGCATAAACAATTATATTTAGAAAATAAGTATCGGTTTGAAGTTTTATATAACCAAATTAAAATTCTGTTTTAATTTTTAAGTTAATAAAAATTGTTTATTAGTCGACCTTTGAAATTCTATTTGAGAAAGAATATTCTAGCTCAAGGTCATATTTCTTTTACTAATAATTATGATGATATTGTTAAAGTAACAATTTTCAAGAAACTATAAAGTTGTTTGTTTTAAATTGATTGGTTTGGTAATTTTGCAAGACTTACTCGACACGTGTTTCTGAAGTTGTCAGATTCCATTGTCAAGAGTATTTAGCAAATTGACAATCGTTAGTGGCAAAACATAAAGTCTTTTATTTGTATGTAAGTATACATAATGAGAATTTTGTACTAAATACCGAACATAATACAGCTATAAATTTCAAACGAAATGTCCAACCAAACCATCTCCATTCAATTCAAACATACCTTCGTACATAAAGTCTATCTTACATATTATTTATATTAATATAGTAGTATATTATATGCATACATAACACAGTGCAACAACCAAAATCGGAGTGGAATGAAAAACAAATAAAAATTGACATATTCCATAAAAAAATCTCTCAAGGATTTTCTGTAGATCAACGCTAGATTTTTTGTTTACACGCATTTGAATGTAAATATTTCGTCCGAGTTTTTTGTTACATCAACTGAATCTCAGTTGCTAAATCAGCAAATTTATTTACAAAAATTTTTACTCTGTCATTTTGCGGATTTAATTAGGCTTTTACGATTATCAATAGCATTATTTCATTTAACTTTGCTTTGCAAAATTGCGAAGAACATTTTTAAACTTGAATTAGATAAGTGATATTTCAATTCATCCAAATCCGATGTGTTTTTAGTCGACAATTATATTGTTATAAATTTTGGGTTATTAGGGATTTAAAAAAAAATCCCGGAATTCGGGATTTTATAAATCTAGATCGGGATTTCCCGTTTGGCATCCCTACATCGCATTCCAATTCGGAAAGTTCGATTTTGTATCACTGTGTATTACACAGTGTGCAGTTGAAAACTTTATAAGAAGTAGGCGTATACATAATTTTGTAATTGATTTTTAGTAAAACTCATACGCAACTGTGCACAGGTTTATTTTTAAAAATTCTGCCATTCAGTAAGTACTGCACCGATTGCAGAGAAATTCATACCGGTTATAGCTAACATAATCTCGAGTTTAAGTTTGAACGCTGGACCGCACATATTAAATAAGTGCACGGCCAGGCGTCCCTAAAGATGGGCATATTTAGTATCAAAAACTTTACTAGTATTCTGAAAGTACAGATGTAGGTTGGGCTCTAATTATATTTGTTATAAGGGTTCAAGTTAAAATAATGCAGAAGAAAAAAAAATTTAATTTCTAAAAATTAAAGACATTTCTGGTATTCCAATACCGGTTTCAAACACTCCAGTTAGTGTTATCATCAGTAGGATTTTAAATGTCGTTTTGTCTTGTTAATGGAAATTGTTTTTTATATATGTGAATATTTATAGTTTCTACAAAATAAATTTTAACAGTTTCCAACACTAAAATTTTATTTCTAGCAATCTCAACCTCACTTTATACTTTCTTTGAACTTTTTTTTGTCTCTTACATTACTTCGCAAGGGTTACCAACATGCTCTGGAATTGCAGACGCAAATGAAGGCATTTGCATTTTCTGTTTCGGAGATATGCCTAATGGAGACATATTTTGTCAGTAATTTTATTATAGTTTTTTCTGTAAGTTCAGATCGAGCTTGGGCTCTAATTATATTTGTGATAGGGATAAAGTTGAAAAAAATGCTTTAAAATTACAAATGTTAAATGCGTGTATAAAATCACTAAACTAAAAAAACCTTTAGGGTTGGAAACTTTCAACTTTGATTTGCTTTTGGTTTCATCTCATTCCGATTCGGAAAGTTCGATTTTGTATGACTGTGTTATCGTCCGAGTCGAAATTTTTTCTGAAAAACTGCTCAAAAGGTTTCTTTTTTTGTAGTTGTTAGTGTTTTATGATGAAGACAACTCTTTTTAATAGTGTAATCAAATTTTTATTTAGATTTTTTCCGTCAAAATTACCTTAAGATAAGAATCTTAGATGTCATTTTTACGTGGTCAAAAACCAGGTTTCCAGAAATAAAATCCAACCTCATTAAGCATCCAGTCAGATGTCTTGCACACACTCAGACAAAAAATTAAATAAAAAATTGTAAAACTAACTAAATCTAAGGAAAATTAATAATGGTTTAGCTCAATTGCCAAGTTTTCCTTCTTTTTTGTCCATATTTTTCTTAAAAATAAGGATAAAAAAAAATATTTTATATTATGCCAATTTGAACTGGAAAATAAGAAAAAATTTCCTATTTTTAGTTAAAATGAAGTGAAAGGGTTAAATTCGGCTGTGCCGAATCTTTAATACTTTCCAAAAAATAAAAAAAAATTAGGTCGGGGACACCTTTCCCTTGCGATAGATGTTATCAAATGGATTTACTATAATTATTGCAATTATTTAATCCAGTTAATCATTATTAAAATACATTTTTATAACCACGCCCACAAAAGGGGGCGGGTCAAATTTTTATTTTTTATTTTTTCTATCCGCTGGGTCCACATGCAGGGTTTTGAGCTTCCTCTGACATCAAAATGTTGCACTTGCTTAATAAAAGTACAAAAATCCTGCAAAAAATACCGTTTTTCACAGGTTGGTTTAGTTCTCCAAGGGGGAAATTTTTTCCCTTGGTCCGATTTTGCCCATTTCTTGACCCATTTCTTGACCAGACTATGACCATAAGACATATTAGTGCCAAACTTGGGAAGTCTAGCTCTTTTATTTTGGACTGTATCGTGTCCTCTACAGACGGGCAGACGGACATCGCTAGAATGTCTTAGAATCAATCACAATCAATATTCTGATCATATTTTGATGCGTTACACATGGAATGACAAAGTGAATATACCTCCATACTGTGATTAGAGGGTATTAAAAACATTTCTAATGATTATATTTTTCCTTAAAATTAGTTCGTTTTATATTTTTTAATAGTTTATTTAAAGAATAGCATGTGAATACACACAGAATTCTCATTAGATACATTTTTTATTATAAATACAAAAATAGTTGGTTTTTTATAGTCAAGTATTAAATTTCTGGGAATATGGAAAAACACGCCAAAGCTAACGAATAAAATATTTTTTTTTTTTTTAATACTTACATGTGTAGAAAAAGATTTAAATATTAAATTTGTTACTTGTTTAACAAGATCAAACTTTTTGTATTCACGTACTTTAAAAAAAAACCAAATGGGAATTCCACAAGTATGAAAGAAAAAAAAGTAAATCAAAAACTCAATTCCAAGTTATGATAAACTTACTAAAAAAGTGCAAAAAACTTCCTCAAATTAAAGAAGATAAATATGATGAACTAATTGGTAACAAATTACGTCCAAAAACTAAAATTTTTTTATATATTTAGGGAACATTTTTTGGCGTTGAGAATTTCGTCCATGTATTAGGTAATTCTGTTTAAGAAAAATAATGGACTATTACCAATAATGAACTGAAATTTTTTGCTAACAGTTGAGAACATTTCCCACTTTAAGTGAAATTTACCTAAATTGTGGGAAAATTTGTAAACTATTTTGAAGAAAATTTTTCGAAAGTTTAAGTTAGTTAAGTTGTTTTGAGTGCACAGAAAAGTAAATTTCCAACTGAATTTTTCAGCTTCATTAACTTAAAATTTGGTTGCTGTACTTTATTCTGTTGTAACAACCGAATTTTATGGTTGTTTCATTTGTGATCAGTTGTGATTACCAAAATTCAATTGTGACAACCTTATTGTAAATTTTTCAAATTGTAAATGTTCCATCAACTGACTTTTAGTTGGAAACTGGCAATTCTTTTTTCTGTGAATGGAAATAAAACGGATGTGCATTTCCAAACACCCGAAGAATTGACGTTTTCTTTTAAATATTCTCTTGTCTAAAAACAGTTCATTTAGTTTTGATAAGACTAAGTAGAGTTTGCAAAACGATTAAAATCGGAATCTCAGAAATTAATCGTAATCGACAAAAAAATCATGCGATTATGATTAATCATTTTCGATGAAACACACTGTTTTTATAGCGAATTTAAATCAGTTCCAAAATTTTTTGGAACTGATTTCTATTACAATAGATTCTTGAATATATGTAACGGTAATCACTACAAAACTTAAAAAAAACCTACTTGCTCTAAAAACCGATTGCTTTAGGGACAATTTCAATCAAAAATCATTAATTCTGGAATGTTAAGTAAAATCGATTGCAGGATAATATTATGCGTTCTGGAACCGATTATTTTGAACGGAAAATTTTGCAGCATTGGCTTATTATTCATTTAAATTGTTTGCAATTTTTCTTTCTTTTTTTTCTCGTAAAAGCCCAGTATGCAAAATGAGTCGATATCGATTCGAAAAAGGTTCGTTTTCTCTAAGAATTTCATCGATATCGAGTTCGATATAATGTCGATATAAAGCGTGTTTTCCTATGTGGCATGCAAGGTGATATAGAATCGAGTTTTGGTACAGGATTCGATTCGATTTTTAATCGAAAATTTCATGGATTTCGATACATTTGTTTTTTAATAATTTAGTTAATTGTGTCAAAAACGGTAAGAATTAAAAAAAAAATATTACTTACTCTACTTACTTACTTAACTTAACTTATTTATTCTTTAAATTTAATTTTAACTAATTACTATTTTTATCTGCCTCACTTGAGATTTGAACTCAGAACTTCCAGTTTACTGGTTTAACGCCTTACTCCTTCAGCCAAAGTTTTGATCATAAAAGTACTTTTTTAAAGTTACTTTTACTAAAATTTGAATTTTATATTATTATTTGAATTGCCCTTAAATTAAAATTTTTATTATTATTTGAATTACCCTGTTAATATATATTAGTACAAACAAATTTGAAGTTGTGTATGGCCTAGTTGGCTAGCAGGTTCTGCAGCTTATGATATGTAGTTTTTTGGCCTCGGTTCAAACCCCGGTCGCGGATTTTTTTTTATTGTTCTAATGTTAGATATTATTTTTTTTTTTTAATAATAATTAAAATTTGTGGAATTTTTGTTAAACTAAAACTCGATGTTATATCGAAAATAAGTATTTTTTTTTCGACGGAAGAACAAATACGAGAATTCCTAAAATGTAGATTGGAAATCATTTCGAAATCGATTAATTTTTCAATAAAAATATGAGTTCGAGAAACGTTAAAATATCGACTGTATATAATATCGACTTCGAATCATTTTTACGGAAAAGCTTCGAAAAAAATTCGAAAAAATTGTCGACTCGAAACTGTGCAGACTGGGAGTCGTTCAAATTTAAGTCTTTGTTTTTAAATACATTAAAAAGATTTGTGAAAAAAATCGGACATGAAATGTGGTCGAATTTTATTTTTTTAAACTTTGACCGCTGCTTGCCGACTAATGTAACTTTGTAAAATTTGTTAATAAATTTTCCCACAATTTGCTCTTTACTGTTCATCGGCAAGTATTCCGACACGACCCTGCAGAAATGTTGCTGACGAGGTCACAGTTTAGAGTACTCTTTGCTTCCACATATAAAGCGCTATTAAGACTCATTGTCAGTGAAATCATGTATATTTTCATCGCTAATTGAAGTATTCTTTGTAGAGTTTATTTAAACACAATAAAGATGTACGGAAAATCTTCTTTTTTCCAAAAACATTTTTTATCGTTTAGAAAGTGTTAAAGAAGTCAAAACGAAAAATATGTGTGAAATTTTATCAACAAAAACGTTTATATTATAAGTTTTAAAAAAAATTTAACAAAACGTTCTTAAGAGCCCTTTTGCGTGCGATACACAGTGTTGCGTCTTCATGTAAAGAGTGGCCAAAAATAGAAGGAGTTAAGTTAGATAAGATCAAGAAAAATTTTGAATTTGGTAAATATCCGCCCAAGGATTCGTATCCTTCCCATATATCCTGAAATGAAAATATGGCATAAAATGAAAACTAAAACTTCAATCTTCATATTATTTATTGTAGTTATTACCTATGATGCCATTAATTATTCTACTAAATTTTGTCCAATTTGGAGCAAGGATACGCCTAGCTCAAAAATGTCCTTTTTAAAATAACGTTCAGAAAAAGGGTAAAAATTTAAATTATTTCATGAAATTTTGAAAATCCAACTGTTATAATATGCCCAATGTATATACCAAAATTTGTGCAAATCGGAACAAGGATACGCCCTCCTCGAATGTCGAATGTCCTTTTTTAAAAAAGTCAAGAAAAAGTGTAAAATTCAAATTCCTTCATGAATTTTTGCATCCGCAACACTTAGAATATACCTCAAATCCTACTCAAGTGAAAAAATTAAAGCAAGGATGTAATTCATAAATTAAAAATGTCCTTAAAAAATTAAAAAAAAAGTTTAAAATATCCTACGTACTTCATGAAATTCTGTTCTGAAAATATTGAAAATACCTTTTTTAGTATAATTGAAGCAAGGATTTTCCTTAACCTATCCTTAGGATATTCTCAGCGAATAAATATCCTTTTTATAAAGACTTGAGAAAATTCAAGGAAATCCTTTGACCTTAAAACTATCAATAATTCACAACACTTTTTGCACGTAGTATTTAAACTACGTTTAATATTGTTTTAGGTTTAATCAAGGATATGCCTATCTCAAAAAGGCCTTTATAAAATAAGCAAGTAAAAATATAATACAACGTACTTCCTCAACAAAATCTTACTAAATAAAAGTCTGCATCTGTTAATGTACAACTTGTGTCAAGCCAAGCATCTAATTTGTGTCAGGCCTGGATGACACAAAATGTTTCTTGGACCAATTTAAATAAATTTTAACCGATTCATTTTGCATTCCGATTTATTATATGTGTTCCATAACCATTTTTCGTAAAACATTTCAAATTATCAAGGACAACTGCTGCATCATGGTGTTTTACTTTAAGCCATTCGTTAAAAAAATTTAAAAATTTATATTCGGTCTCCCACAAAAAAAAAAAATTGATTATAAAAAAAGTGGAAAAACGTGGACGAGTTCTTTTGTTATTTTTAATCTACATACTTATACCAATATTTTCTGCAAAGAACTAAGCGCGCCAATGAGGGCCACAAAAGTAGCTGACTATCAAATATGAAATTTGCAAAATAAATTAGTATTTTCTTTGGAACTCACTTTATAACAGCGGTATTTGCCATATGATTAACTTATGTCAACCAAAACAGCATTATCATACAAGCAACATATCGAACTTAAAACTTCATTACCAATAAGGTCGATATTTAAATGCAATATTATTATTTAACCGTTACAAGTACATGTGGATTTCAAAGATTTTAAAGCCAAAATATGATATATTTCAAAAAGTTCAACTTTAGAGACATGTAACTTAAAAACTATAAAAGATATCCATATACTGTTTTGGGTTTGTTTTATTTATGATGTTTTCTTAAAATAAAATTCATATAACCTAAAGTTTTAAGACATTTAGTTTGACCATTTATGGCCAAGGTCACAACACTGTGCGATATACTAAAAATATACCAAAATCTCGATTTATTTTTGCTGGCGAAGTTCAAAAGTTTATAATTTTATTTCTTAACAGTATTAATTTTTGTATTTTCGTTCGTTCTGAAATCTAAATTTTAACAGAATTTTTTAATAAAGCTATTGCAACTGAAATTATTTAAAAAATTCGATTAATCGATAATCACGATTAACGGCAATTTTTTTAATCGTAATCACGATTATAAATATCTCGATTATTTGCAAACTCTAAGAATAAGTATGTAACTTCTTTACAGCAAAAATAATCTTAAATTCAATTACGTTCAATAAAATGATTTTATAAATTAATATTTGAATCAACTAAAATTGGATAAATAAAAATAAATTACCTTTATACGAAAAAAAAAAATATAATTTCAATTGAAGGATGTACTCATTATGCATAAAATTTTATGATAATTTCTTAAAATAAGCACACGAATAAAATATTTAAGAGATATGAAATACAATCTTCATACCTACATGTGAAATAATGATATTTTACAACACTTTGTTTTTGTTGTTTCAATATTTAGTTTTTATAACCTCACTGTAATTATAGAGAGTGTATATAAAATTGTCATTGTATTTGTAACACCTCGAAATATCGGTCGAGAACCCCATAAATTAACTGTATTCATGATCCTTGATTGGTTTTAAGTCGATCAGGCGATGTCCTAAGGTTGCTGAAGCCATTCATTCTTCGGGTCAGGTTGGTATTAAGTTTCAGAGAAATCAGTGTAGTGGTTCAAACATTTTGAGCAAAACCGCGAGTTTAAGATAAGTTTAAAATTAAATTCACGTATTGCAACACCCGTTAAACCCGGTTTAAATAGGCACAAAAATATTTAAAAAAGTATTTTTGCCAATCGATAAAATTTTTACAGTCAACAAAAATATATATGTTTTTCAAACTTTTTTGAAGAGGCTTACAAATCAGCATTATTTTGGCCTTTCACTGTAAAATAATATTTTATTCATAAATATTTAAATAATATTGCAAACTTTCTATTAACACTAATTTGAATTTTAAAAAACAACGCAAAAGTACCAAATTTAGCTGTTATTAAAGTTTCTTCAACAAATTTTACTCTCAGAAAATATGTCGACAATTTTTTTACAGAAATACAATTTTTTGCTCTAAATAAAATATTTCTTATCAAAATTTTAAAACATTTTTTTTTCACTTCTGAAAATTTACTAACACTAAAAAAGGGCATCTTGGACTCCACAACGTGGAGGGTATTCATGGATTCGCCCAAGTCAAATTTAGATTCTTTTCTTGTTTTATTTTGCTTTCGTTAAAATTTCGAACTAAAAGTAATATCCGTTTTTGTTTAGTAGTGAAAGAACGGTTCATGTAAAATTTGGGAAATACCTTCGCTCAAGATATTTCGATTGTGAAGTTTGCATAGACTTGAAGTTAAAGTGAAACTTTTTAATGAGTTTAAATAATTTCCGCCTTAAGGTATGCTTCAAAATAATTTAAAGAAATTCAAATCATAGATATCACACATTTTTTTTATAAATTTGTTTTACTAAATAAGCTCCTACCGGTCCAATGGTACGCCCTAGATGTGTTAATAGTGAGACCGACCAACAATAATTTGAACAGCCTTAGATTTTTTTAAATATAACTACCACTATCTCCAATAAAAATCAGATTTTTATTAAAATTTCATCCGTTGAAATTAATATTGGTGCCCTCTTAGCGAATGCTGTTTTGATAGGTATGTTTTGAAAAAGTGTTGGAGGGTAAAGGCTAATGGGGTTGGGCTCACTAATGAAACCTCTAGGATGCACCTTTGGACTGGTAAGAGCTGATTTAATAAAACAAATTTATAAAATAAAGTGCATGGGAACCGCCTCAATGGTTAAAGATAGAGGGCAGGATTTTAGAAAATATTTGGATTAAAAAAATATTATGGGTATGTCACACATTTGACTGTTTTAGTGGCACTCTTTTTGCAGTTAGATCAGTTGGAGCAAATTTTAAAAATGTCACTTTGTATAGGAGACCCCTTAGGAATTGGGCAAAAATTAGTTGGGGTCGGTCTTACAATTAACCCCTCTAGTACGCACTAGACTGGGTCGACCATAAAGGAGAAAAAAAAAGTTCCCTTTGTGCGGGCTTTATTTTAAAGCTTACCTCGAAAAAGTTCCATAGCCAAAATATTAGATTTATAGGTCGCGATTTGGTACCGCCGAAATCGTTTTTTGTTCATAGCTTTGTCATTTGATGTCCGATCGTTGTAAAAAAAAAATTTGTTAGAAAGTCCTCAGCGAGTACTAAATTTGACCCATATCTGGTTTTGACCTCTGAGGTCATCTTCGTGTTATAAGTGTTAGTTTCTCAGCTTTCTACCCCCTTAAATGATTTTTATTTTTCCATTAAATTATAGCACTAAGAAAATCATAAAATCCTTCCCTTGGAAGTATCCAGTTAAATTAATTAACAAAAAAGTTACATTTGATTTAAGATTTTCATATACAATATAAAGAAAATTAGAAAAAAACACTTGTTATTACGCCTTTAAACTATATTTAATTTTTTTAGTTTGTATTTAAATACATACGAACAAGTGTTTTAAATCTTTTTCTATGGAAATTTAAAATTGAATGTAACTTTTTTGTTAATTAATTTAAGAGGGTACTTCTAAGGGAAGAATTTCATGAATTATTTAATGCTATAATTTAATGGAAAAATAAAGATCATTTAGGTGGGTAGAAAGCTGAGAAACTAACACTTATAACACGAAGATGACCTCAGAGGTCAAAACCAGATATGGGTAAAATTTAGTACTCGCTGAGGACTTTCTAACAAATTTTTTTTTACAACGATCGGACATCAAATGACAAGGCTATGAACAAAAAACGATTTCGGCGGTACCAAATCGCGACCTAAAAATCTAATATTTTGGCTATGGAACTTTTTCGAGGTAAGCTTTAAAATAAAGCCCGCACAATGGGAACTTTTTTTTTCGACCCGGTCTAGTACGCACCCTTAAGGTGCGTTCACACGAAAAAGAAATCTCGATAGAAAAATCGAAAATTTGTCACCTCTAGCATTCTTAAATATCACCTCTAAAAAAAATAAATTTTGTTGTCGTTATATTTTTATTTATAATACAAAATCTTCCAAAAATCGGTAACATTATCAAAAAAAAAGGTATGAAATAATACGTTTTGAGACAATTATTGAAAAAGTCAAATTCACAGGTACACAGAGTCGTTTTTTGGTCTTTGTCTAGCAGTTTTCTCTCCCGTGTAAACGCACCTTTAGAACAGCAGACCGATTTGCAGATTGGAAAACTACAATACACATTTCCAAAGATATCGAAAAAATAATTATCGCAATCCCACGATCTTACTTGGCAAAAAATTTGTAGAATCGGTACAAGTTTTTCTCAATTTTTTTTTTTAAAAGCAAAAAGTACAAACATTTTCAAATATAAGATTTAAATTTTATAACTTAAAAATCGTATACTGAAACATTTTTAAGAATTTTTAAAGCACTTAAGAAAACAAAAATTAAAAAAAAAATTGGATCATTTTTGAAGAAGTTATGAGTAAAATAGATTTATGTAAAGGCAAAAGCTCCGAATGTTGAAAATTTGATATCTTTTCAACAGGTTATCAAAAACATCTGAAATTTACCCCAAAGAGTTTTCGAAGAGTACTAAAGTCTGTAAAAAAATTGTGAAAATCTAAAAAAAAAAAATTGTTCAAAGAGTCCGATATACTGTATGCAGCCCAAGAACGATATTTCGGTGCGTTACACATAGAATGATGAAGTGAATATAACATAAAATGATGTTGTTCGATATTGACGACCACCTTACCCGCCCCCCCCCCCACTTGAAATATTAGTTTGTGTGTAAACATAGGTCTCAAAAAATTTTGGGATAATCGGATATGGGTATGGCGCGCCTCAAAGAGCCTAAAGTTTAAAAAACGAATAAGAAAATAAATATGACTTTTTTATAAGCATTTTAATTTTTTTTTTTGATATTTTAAGTTAGGATTTAAATAACACTATGTAACGCAATTTTTGAGCCTGATTAGAAAACATTATTTTAACCGAAAAAACCTCGGAAAACTTTACTTGCCCGCAAAATTGTTTTCTTTGTGAGGTTTTCATTTTGGGGTTAACAAAAACGTAGCCTTGACATTTGCTAATAAGGGCGAATTTTTCCCCCAGTATTTAAGTTAAACTAGCGCAAGACTCTAACACATATTCTTAACAGAGGTCAGCCCTCTATCTCTGGTTGCTTAGACCCTATCGTGATTTCAACAGATAAACGGGCAAACATTACAAAGTTTCAGCCGCAAAACGAAAGTCTCAGGGGCATGACTGCGTTTTTTTTATTTCTTCTAGAATATTTAACAGAACCAAATAGTGGCGACCCAGACTCAGAACTTTTAAAATTTGTTACATAGTGTAATCACTGAATTGCGATTTGTAGTAGAGATGGGCACGTGAGTGGATTTTGACTCACTCACGCTCACGTAAAAAATAATCGAATCACTCACTAATCACTCATGCAATTTTTTTTTTACTCACGCTCACTCACTATTCACGTGAGTAATAAAAAAGTTACTCACGCTCACGCGTGACTCCCGCAAGATTCAATCACGCTCACGCGTGAGTCACGCGAAATCTACTCACGCAATAAAATTTGCTTACCAAAAAAAGAAAAAAACTCCAAAAAATATTTTTTTACAAAAAACTAAAAAAAAAAATTGGGCAAATCAAAAAATCTAATCACGCAAACTCACGCAAAAAATAAATGACTCACTCACTAATCACTCACTCAGATTTTTTTTTCAACTCACACTCACTCACAATCACGTGATTGAAAAGAAAATCACTCACGCGTGATTCACGTGAATCACGCAAATCACGTGACCAGCGCCCATCTCTAATTTGTAGCTACTTGTCTTTGAAGGCGTTAAAAAAATAAAATAGCTTAAAAACACTACTCTACACGGTTTTGTACAGACATGTTAATTACATTTTAGTTTTATACTTATAAGTATCCAAATTTTGCAAGAAATTTCCTGTTCAACACAGAAATGTAAAGTTAGCACTCCAATAAAGAGAATCTGGGGTTAAAATCCGTTGAGTATATCCAGAAATGTTTGCAAAAGAAGTCAACATTTTGAACCAAATTTGCATATATGCATATACTTTAAGAAAAAAAAATTACAAAAATATATGTTTGGCAAAATAAACGGCATTTCAAATGCATTTTTCGCCGATTTGAGTACCATCCGATTTTTTTTAGCATTTTTAGAAAATAAGAATTTT
This sequence comes from Pegoplata infirma, assembly GCA_963921195.1. Classification (NCBI taxonomy): domain Eukaryota; kingdom Metazoa; phylum Arthropoda; class Insecta; order Diptera; family Anthomyiidae; genus Pegoplata; species Pegoplata infirma. Next base: position 162,397,830 of record OY992536.1, on the reverse strand, counting down.
ATCTTTAACCCATTTCTTATCAGCGCACAGTGAATCCTATAGAAGAAACATCCGGTAATTTTTTTTCGCTGTATTTTTTTATAAAAAAGAATTTGACAAAAACAAAAAAAAAACTTCAAAAAAATCAAAAATGGCGATTTTTTATTTTTGCAACATTCGCGTCCACTAAAGGCATACCATTATAATTTTCTTTAACTACTGGTTCAAATCCAAAAGTTAAACTAAAAAAAATAAAATTGGTCCAAATATGTAAAAAACTCTACACTAAAAAAAAACAAAATTTTAGGTTAGGATAAAAAATTGCCTAAATTCTTTTAAAAAAGAATGAACAGAAAACTTAAGGTGCTTACGTCCTCTTTAATTTCCATATAGATTTTATAGCCATTTTCTTGAAACCCGCCGAAATATTTGACGGTGAAAATTTTAGAGTTTTTTTTGCAGTGTATTATTTGCTGAATTTGGAAATAGTATTAAGTTTTTAGACCATAATCTACATGGCAATCGACGAAATTCGACTACAGTCATATTTCGAGCTACCCATATAATCATAAAATGTTTGCTGTGTTAATTAATCACTATAACAGAATATATGTCTCATTAAAGTGATGTATACGATTGCTAAAGAAAAATGTTGGAAGAAGTTTCTTAAAAAAAAAAATTAACATAGTTAAAGGGCGCGTACCAGAGGTTTGAGGATGCCAATTTAAAGTAAAAATTCTAAATTTTACAAAAATGCTAACAAAAAATAAATCGGATGATACTCAAATCAGCGAAAAATGCATTTGAAAATGCAGTTTATTTTACCAAAAATATTTTTTTGTAATTTTTTTCTTAAAGCAGACGGTAGTCTTATTCAAATACGCTTTTAAGCATTCAGATCCATTAAGAATTACTATAGATATGGGTTTTTTAATGGGGACACTTTTGACTGATTTTTTGGTTTTTAAAAAAGTAAAAAATCGAATAAAATCGCGAGTTTTTTGAATTTTGGGGAACTCAAAAGTGAAATTTTTAAATGGGCCCATAGCGTATTTCTCTGCAAAATATTAGGAAAATCTAAAGACCGTCTGTCAAAAAGTCGACATTTTTGGGCGGTCTCTCATGGAATGGCCGATATTTTTTTTTTATATTTTTTTTTTCCACAATTACCAAAAAACACTCCTCAGAAAATTTTACACAGTATGTTTCAAACTCAATTTTTTCCCAAACTTTTTTTTTTTGTGACAGTTTTTTTACTCATAATTTGTAGTTCTTTTAACCATTTAAAAATATTAAAATGCAACGAACAATTTTTATGAAACTATAAAATCTATTGAAGCAGATTTATTTAATTAAATTCTTTTACAAAATGTGTGAAATTTAGTTTTCCATGTGAAAAAATTTATTGCTGTAATATGAAATATTTAGCAAATTACATTCATTACTAGTATAAATATTTTTTTTTGTTAGTATATTTATTGGACGAAAATCTTAACGACATTTCATATTTTTCATGAACCTTTCTTTGATAGCATTTAAAGTGCAACATGTTTAAAAAGTTTTTAGAGAAAGAAAGTAACATAAACGTATTAGAATTTGTATGTATGTATATGTTAGATAATAACTGTGTGTTTATGACTACATGAAAAAATATTAACTTACATCCGGCATAATTGGCAAGTAGTACAAATAACCTGCTTAACGTTTCACTGGATATGTGGGTAATCTAGATAACACTCTAACATACGCAAAAATTTATGAAATATCCCAGTATAAATTTATATTACAGGAATCATAACAGTATAAACTTTACTCAATACAAAACGCTGACAATCTGTGCATTTAAATAATGAAGAAGGAATTGTTTTATTTCTAGGAAGCCTGTTCCACATATTAAGCTTCCAAAAAGTAATTTTTATACAGAAACTTAACTCAAATGTCATGCTGGTATACTCATAAATGTATGTTCTTTCCTTCGTCCTGCCAAAGAATTTAAAATGCCACAGTGTTTATGATTGCAATTTGTATTCAAACTACTTAGGGAAGTAGTGCGTGTATAAAGACAATGACTTTGCCACATAAAGTTTGAACAAATAACAATTTAACACAAGGTGCAAAATGGGCAAAAAAAAATCCAACATTATATGCAACACCTATCAGTACCATTTTACAAAATAAGAGAACGACTAAAACGTATGTATGAGTGCGTTTCATAAGTTACAAATTTGTATTACGAGCTGGCAGTGTTAAGAAAAGTCGAATGTTTAAATGGGGCCTTTAAATGGACATTTATGTACATTAGAGTGACTCAAAAAAAAAAGTTCATGATGTACCCCCCTCAAAATTAACTTTGACATGTTTTATGAAGATTCCCAAAATATTTGGGCTCTAGCGATAATCTCCCGTGAGCTAAACCGCGTCAAAAAATGGTCCAAAAATGGTATTTTTCATGAATAAAAAATTCAGTAAATTTTTTTTTGTCCAATGAATGACCAAATATAATAGATATTTAGGAATTCTTTGATTCTGCATTAAAACATTTTAAAAATCTAACCACAGACTCGAGATAACGAGATGTTTATGTCAGTTTTTTGATGCTTTTCAATTCGAATTTACTGAAAACTTAAATAACTTTGGTATTTTTGTCCGATTTTCACTTCTGGCAAACATTTTTAAAAAAGTTTTTGCCGAAATTATTGAAAACTAATTGCAATACTTTAAAAAAATAAAATATATAAAGTTTTTGTTTATCTAGACGTGCTTATTAATATCAAATAATTATTACGGGTCACACTTTCCCGGTCAAAATTTTTTTTCGGAATTTGTATGTGCAAATTAATTTTTAAAATAAAATATAAACAAATTTTCTCTTAATCGCATATATTCGTGCAAAAAAACGCATCTACTATTTTAAATAAGCAAATGTGTCAAAAAATATCAATTATATTATTTTTTTTAAGTATTACAACTGGACTTACATTTTTTCCATATTTTTTTTTTTTAATTGGTCATGAATGGGTTAAATAAAAAATATTAAGATCTATTTATTAGAGACGTTTTTTGCACGAATATATGCGATTAAGAGAACATTGGTTTATATTTTATTTCTAAAATTTATTTGCACTTACAAATTTGGAAAAAAAATTTGATTGGGAAAGTGTTACACGTAATACACGTCTAGATAAACAAAACCCTTATTTATTTATTTATTTATTTATTTATTTTTTTTTAAAGTATTGCAATTAGTTTTCAATAATTTCGGCAAAAACTTTTTTAAAAATGTTTGCCAAAATATTTTGATCATGCATGGGTTAAATTAATTGTGGCCAAATATATTAACTAAACGTGTTTCCTGTACAAAGATATGCTTTTTGTGGTTATATAATGGTTTTTAATGATGTCGAAGTAAATTTTATAAAATAGTAAGACAGTGCAGTTAAGGGTTAATTTTTGACTAAAATTCCAAGCGGTGGTCAACACAATTCTAACGATGTATTAGAAGTGAAAATCGGACAAAAAATACCAAAGTTATTTAAGTTTTCAGTAAATTCGAATTGAAAAGCATCAAAAAACTGACATAAACATCTCGTTATCTCGAGTCTGTGGTTAGATTTTTAAAATGTTTTAATGCAGAATCAAAGAATTCCTAAATATCTATTATATTTGGTCATTCATTGGACAAAAAAAAATTTACTGAATTTTTTATTCATGAAAAATACCATTTTTGGACCTTTTTTTGACGCGGTTTAGCTCACGGGAGATTATCGCTAGAGCCCAAATATTTTCGGAATCTTCATAAAACATGTCAAAGTTAATTTTGATGGGGGTACAACTTTAACTTTTTTTTTGCCCATATAAGGTGAGTCGCTCTAATGTACATATATTGTAACCATCTCTTACCTAAATATAATTTGTGTTTATACATTTGATGTGATAATTGAAGCATTTGCCTTACTAAATGAGACCACTCTTCAAAAAAGACCAGGAACCTCTGAACTCAGAATGACCTAAGGTGCTAAAGATAGTTAAACAAAAAAGAGTCAAATATCTTTTTGAACCTTCTCTGACATTTTTTGAGCCTCTGACAGAGTCAAATACACTAACAAAATTATGTCACTAACGTACACTAAGAAAATTATGTCATTAACTGTTTATAGTTTATTAAAAAAAGTATTTAGTAAAGTTGATTTAAAAGAAAAAACATTTATTTTATTAAGGATTTCTTTTTATACCCTCCACTTAGTGATAGAGGGTATATATAAGTTTGTCATTCTGTTTGTAACGCATCAAAATATCGATCTGGGACCCCATAAAGTACCCAAGCAGAAATTGACGACGGTTATAAAAAAAAAAGCGTTCTGAAAGCACTGTAACAAAAAAAAGAACGTTCTCAAAACGTTATTTTCGAACGCTTTACGAGCGTTTTCGAAAAGCGTTCTGAAAGCACTGTAACAAAAAAAAAAGCATTCTCAAAACGCTTTATTCGAACGCCTTGAGAGCGTTTTCGAAAAGCGTTTTGAAAGCACTTTATTAACAAAATACATGTTCGTTTCAAAATTAAATGGTTTTAAAGCAGTTTTTGCAAACGTTTTTAAATTTTTTTCGTAGTACATACAAGTATAGTATTTTTTAGATTATACTCAATTTTAAACAAATTGTTATAAAAACATTTTGTTAAATCAAATTAAATAATTTTTCCCTACCACCACATTGAAAACGCAAAATTTTGAAAACATAAAACATTTTTTTTATTTGTAAATCTATTTTAAGTTTTATTATTATCATTTATGCAAAAGAGTTATAGCAATTGTTTCGTTATAAAATTTACAAATAATGCATTTAACTTCTACAATATGCACACTGACTTCAATAACATCTTCACGTAAATTTTTAACGTTATAAAGTCCTATTTCTTTTGATGGAATTGGATAGACAAAATAATCGTTTATTTCATATAAAATATGGCTTTTATAAATATATACTATCACATGTGTGTTTAGATCGATTTATACTAAAAATTTGGTTTACTATCATAATATTTCCATTTGATATTCCATAATATTGCAATTTGAAAGCGAAACAGAACAAACCATTTTTACAAAAATTAGCCGCTGGCTGGCTGCAGTAAAGGACAGAATGGGAGGAAGAAAGTCCCTATAAATAAATTAGTTTACTTTTTTTATGAAGTTTACCTTTACTAAGTTTACTTTTTTTATTACATTGAATTTAATTTTTATTTTCTAAAATACTTTTATAAAAAAAATATCTACAATTAACGAATAAAAAAAAATATCAGCTTTATATGAAGTCCTTTAAAGTACTGTTTTTTCTTATTTCAATCGCTGGAAAATATCTTTAATTTTTGTATTTAAGCTCTTTATAAGTGCTTTACTTTTGGTTTTTAAAGCGCTTTCATGACTTTAAACAAAACGTTCTGAAAGCACTTTTTTAAAACGCTTTTAAAACGCTTTAAACCTAGCGTAGATCGATGTTATCATTCGGATCATCTGAAAGCGCTTTGAAGATGGTATATGGAACGCTTGTAGAACCGTCCACAGCGCTTTCACAGCGCTTTTGCGATTGTATTTTTCTGACTGGGTATATATATTCATGATGCCCGATCGATTTTAAGACATTCTAGCGATGTCCGTCTGTCCGTCTGTCTGTCTGTCTGTCTGTCTGTGGAAAATGCTGTCGCGGACAAAATATTGCACAGAGATGACTAAAACTTAACATATTTATTGGAAGTTCTCCCGAGAAGTTTGGTATTGCATTTGAGCGATATCGGTTCAGCGGTTCAAAAGTTATGAACGAAAATGTAAGCACACCTCAAAAATTTCAGTACATTCAACATAACCTAAAAATACAAAATGCTTTAATTCGGCTTCTGGTTGGCATATGTGAACATAATTGAACATCAAATGGTATTTAAACAAGTACAAACATATTTTTTGACAAAAAAAGGAAAAAAATCGCGGTTTTTTTTTTTAACAAAATTTTTTTTCGCGGAATTTTTTTTTTCAAAAATAATTGTTTTTTTCAAAAGTAATTACCTTTTAAATAAAGTTTTTTGCAATAATCTTTTTGAAATTGTGGAGGGTATTACTACATTCGGCAAGGCCGAATTTAAGTTTTTTTACTTGTTTTTACTATTTCTGTAGTTTAAAAAAATAAATTACTGTTTTAAAAATGAATTTTCCTTTACATTAAATTTTGGCATTAAAAAATTTCTTCTATAGTTTTAATGTTTTTTAATAAGAACATTCATTAGTTTTTTAATGTTTTGGTTAGTCATTAAATTTACATTAAAAATTGACGGTAGTATAATTTTACTTTAAATGAAAAAACAGTGGAATTGTCTTTAATAAAGTTTCATTTGTTTTAAGTGAATATTTACTGGACTTTACCTACATAATTCTTTGAGTGTATTAAGTATTCATAATTTTGCATTCGATTACTATCGAGTCGAAATTATTGCCAAATTGTTATCAGTGAACTCTGAATAAGAATAAAAACAAAAAACATTTGCCCTGTTTTCGCATAACCGTATATACGCTTTCCCGGTGTTGGGTTAGGTTGGCGAATTGACTTGGAAGCCATAAGGCACATTGTGATTCCCTTATTTCTCATTTCCCTACTCCCCTCTGATACAAAAACTTTTTACTTCATTTACCACCCCAATTCAATGAGACACCGTTTAAGTAATCTAGGTCATTGAAAAATCTTCGCCCCACATGCTTAAGGCGGCTTCTTATCAGATCCGGACACTCACATAACAAGTGCTTAACTGACTCCTCCACTTCCTCTCAACTTCTTCGACAGTCCCTATCAAAAATTCCCATACGCTCGGCAATTTGGCCAATTATACAATGTCCTGTAAGTACTCCCACTAATAGGCTAACCGTCCGTTTGCCAAAAGTAAGAATACTTATCATCCTCCCAGGATCTGGCAGTGGCCACTTGATTCGCGATATCCTGCACGTAGTCAGTGATATCCACCTATCCTCCATTCTTTTCTCAGATGTCCTATTAATTTCGATCATCAATTCTACTATAGGAACCGAGATGTCAGGTTCTACACGTTCCCCCACCGATTCCGAGCGTTTTTCCACATTTGTCAGCCAATTCATTTCCAGCGAACCCACTATGTCCAGGGACCCAGATTAGCTTGACTGTGTGCTGACTGATTCGACGAAAGAATCGTAAACAATTCCTAACGATCATTTTACAAGCCTTTCTCGACACGAGTTATGATTTTGTAAAGATTATTTAGAAAATTAACTACAACAGAAGCTTGAAAATCGTTGCGAGCGCGTGGAATTATAGTGTAAAAACAATATTGATAGGTTCCAAAAATGGTCCCAAATCCCACAGTTTAGAAAAACTAATCCTGATTAGAAGATTTCAGGCATATCTGGGTATGTGTAAATCCTACTCATGGAAAGCATTTCTCATATAGCATCAAATGACTCTGCCGTAGACATATGAATGAGGAGCAGTTGGAAGCTATGGAACACTTTTTCGGTCATTGCCCGACGCTTTTAGATTTACAAAAGTTTTAAAAGAAACTCAAATTGATTTAACGGCGGATAAAGCCTTCATAATTACATTTCCTTTAGTTTCCAGCAACAATATTTTCTAGTGGACATTATATTAAAGGTTTCACTCTACATTAAAACGAGAAACTAAACCAACCGAATGACCTTTAACAAAGTGGTCAACAAATAAAAATTCAAGTTATTAAGATACATTGACACCTATCAATCATTCTGTGGCCTATTTGCAAACTATAGCCTGGTAAATTTGATATTTTTACACACCTCTGTTAAACATATCACCCCATTCTCCGCAATATTGTTACAAGTTTTCGCAATTAAATATTGGAGTATAAAAGTTTTATTCATTCACTGCATGTGATTTACATACATACACTCAAAAAAATAAAACTGTAAAGTTAACAAATTTTTTTTTGTTAACTCGAGTTTACTGGCTTTTTAGCAAATTTTTAGTTAAAATCAGCGTTTTAACTACTTTTTTTAGTTAAGTTCAATTTACGAAAATACTAGTTTTGAACAAATTTTGTATTAATTTTTTTTGTTGACTTCAAAACTGAGTTTACGAATTTTTACTAATTAATTTGCTGATTTTTCGTAACAAATTTGTTAAGTGGAATTTCTTGTGAAGCCTCCTATGCAAATCTCATAAGTTCTACTTAAGCTGATGAAAAAATATAAAAAAATAAACTTTTAATTTTTTACAAAATATTTTCTAAATTTTAGTTTACGAAAAGTAACAAAAAGTTTAGCTGAATTCAACTAATTTTTTTGTTAATATATATACATAAAAACGTTACGAAATTTCAGCTAAATTTTTAGTTAAAGTTACGGTTTTTTTTGCTAAATTCATTCTACGAAAAGTTAACTAAATATTTTTAGTTAAATTAACTAAAAATTTAGTTAGCCCAAAATCAGGTGCTTTTTTAGTTAAATTTAACTAAATTTTTTGTTAACTTTACAGTTTTTTTTTTTTGAGTGTAGCTACAGTAATATAATTTTTTTCAGGTTTGTATTGTTGCATATAGAGTATATATAACATGGTACGAGGGTCGTAAACGCGTTAGTCAAAATTTGGAGATAGTTTTTTGCGTATTTATATACCACTAGCTGATGCGCCTGGTGCATTGTGCCACATTTGGTCAATCTAGCACGACAAAAATTTAAAAAATAAAGTTCCCCGATTTTCATGATTTGTTTGTGTGTATAATAAAACGTTCCTAATAGCACGGAAATAATCATATAAGAACGATAATTCTGCTCGTTATTAAGATGTGGGTGCATAAAGTTGTATCTTGTAAAATCCTGTAATTAGCGTACATTATTTCGCATTAATTAAGTCGAGTTTAAACAGTTGTAACTTTTAACAAAAACAGATATCTATTCACCGCTTTTTGGTAATTTTAAAGGATATTTATATCCTTTAAGGCATATTGTAGCGGTTATTAAAACAAATTTATTTTTTTAAAAGAAAGATCTTTTTATTTTGAAGAATTGAAATTTATTTTTATAAAAGAAAGATCTTTTTATTTTGAAGAATTGAAATTGAATGAAAATATTTTAGACAATGAAAATATTTTTGACAAAGTTTGAAATATACAAAATTCAAAAATTAAAATGTGTACTGAAATTATTTATACAAAAAGTAAATACAAAGTATAAAAGTTAACAAAATGTATAAATATATTTGGAACACCTATACATATCTTTCCTTTTTTCAAAAAAAAAAAACTATTTTTATCATAATACAAATTTTGGAACAAAAATTGTATATTTATTTTTTTTGATGGAATAGAACTTTGGTTTTTGGTAGATTGACCAATTTCCATAGTACTTATTTCAATGGCTAATTTTTGCGACTGGCTGCGACGCCGAATACAGTGGGGCGATATGTAAACCTTGTTTTTACATATTTTTTTAAACATATTTTTAAAAAGTGGGCGTGGCAGTTGGCTGACCGCCCCCTTTTTTTTTGATATTATTTCTACAGTCATTGAGAGTATGTATACCAAGTTTAAAGAAGTTATAACCAAAACCACAATTTTTTAAAAAAAGTGGGCGTGGCCGTTAACCGGCCTCCCATATTTTTCATATTGTTATTTTCGAAGTCAAAATGAACTTGTATACCGAATTTGAAATCAATAAAAATAAAATTAGATTTTTGTCGTCCTAGATTGGCCAAATTTGGCACTGTGCGTGCGGCATTGCCCGAGTCGACTTATTGTTAGATATACATATCTTAATAGCTTTTCCCAGAGCAACCTATCGGGTTCATTCATACGTAAATATTTTTCTTATGACGAAACATAAAAACACTCTAAAGTGCCGTAAAATTTCACTGAAATGAAGATTTTTGTTAACCATCTAACGGGTCAAAATTTTATCAGGAAACTTAATTTTTTAAAAAAATATGTACTTGCAAATTTCATTTATGACATAAATACAAAACATTGAAATATTGCGACAACAGTGCCACCTATCGGGATTAAACTTAAGAGAAACCTTGCTCCAGACTAAATGAATATGATGTCTGAGTGCAGTGACAAACGATCCAGCGGTTCTTGAGTTTTAGAAGCAAGTACTAGGGATCTATACTCGAAAATTCGAAAAATTGATTAATCGACTTTTTGTATAAAAAAGTCGAAAAGTCGAAATCGACTTTTTGTGCTTTAAAAGTCGAAAAATCGACTTTTGCATTCGACACTTTTTTTTCAATTTTTCTCGACTTTATTGACTTGATTTGTTTTTTTTTTTACTTTTGCCAGATGAAAATAATTTCTTCTGAAACATTTTTTCAAATGACAGCGGAGTTTAACAAAAAAAAAAAACAAAAACTGAAGCTATTGGCATTTTTTTGTTATCATGTATTTTGTATGTGAAGCAAAAATGCCAAATTCATTAGTTAGAAAGTGTTAGAAATTCGACTTATGCTTTCGATTTTTTAACCTTTTCCACTTTTTCGATTTCTTTGACTTTTTTTAACCTTCACTTCTTTGATACCCAACATTGTTAAATAAAATACAATAAAAAATAGCACCTAAATGCTTACAACGAGTCAAAAACCAACTTTTATTTACAAAAAAATTGTAAAAAGTCAAAAAGTCGAAAAAATCCCAGCAAAATTTTCGGTTGCAAAGAACCGATTGTGGAACAACTTATACTTCCCTAGAACCTGTTCTAATTCTTGTGCAACATCGATTCTTAAGGGATTGTCCCAAAAGCAACAGGTGTTTGTAAGCAAAATTAGAACATATTTTTGTTCTTCGGAATCGGCTCTAGAAGTAAAATTTGGAACAGAAATGAGAATTAAAAAAATATTTTAAATTGCATTAATTTATTAAGTAAATATAAAGATAATCTTATATGACATGGAATATTCACATCCACATCCACAACTAAATCCTTTGTCTCCTCCAAAATTGCATTTTGGGCTTTGCAATAATGATATACCAGAACATGAATTTTCTGCAAACAAAAATGGAAAACATTATTTTATTAGCATTTGACCCGACCCAGACAATCAATATTTAATTTACTTACCTTTGTATCAACAATTTTCACGATTATATCCTGATAATTTGATAGAATTTCGTGTTTTCTTCTTGGTTAACAAAAAATTGATATTTATTTTTTTAATTTTTTTGACACATAATTTTTTTTTTAATTCCTGAGAACCAAAATGTTATGAAACTTTGATTGCAGAGAACAAGATTCACAATAATTTTCACTTAACTTGTTCTGAATAATTAAAGTGTAATAGTGTATAATTATCAAAGAACCTGTTCTAGAACAAGTGTTGTCAGAACCGGTTCTAAAAAATTTTCCTGGGAAGTCCAAGAATGTTGAAAAAAAGCCGAAAAGTCGGTTTTTTGAAAAAGTTGACTTTAAAATTTGAAAAAAAAACGAAAAATCGAGTTTTTTGAATTTAAAAAAAATCGAGAATTCAGAAAGTCTACTTTTTAGAAATTGAGAAAAGTGGAACAGTCGACCCGTCACAAATGTTTTTACATATTAATGTTGATAAAAGAAAGAAACTGTATTTTGTGACTCAAAATCGCTAAAATAAAATATAAAAAAAAAAACATTTTGTTAATTTATTTTACCGTTTTTGGCACAGAGCTGTAAGCAATTTAGGAAAGTAATCTTGAAGAAAGTAATTTTGTGGAAAAATATTTTTATTAATGTAATTCATAATTCGTTAGAACATTATTATGCTAGAAAATGTTTTCTTACATATTTTTGAGCACTTTCATCAGTTTTTCAAACGAAAACTATAGTATACATTTTTTAACTCAAATTTCGTAAACCATCCACAAAAAAAAAGCTTAGAAAAAATACGTTTCCGGTAATACAATGTTCTAAAAAATTCAGAATTATAGTATAATACTTATATTTATTGAGGATTACTTCATCGAATTCCACAGTTTGGCAGGTATAGGTCAGAAATGGTAAAAAACGATAGGAAAAGGAAACATTTTACCGCCCAATTAAAATTTGCTCTGTGCTCTCGAAGCTGATAGAGCAGTAAATTATTTGTAGTCTAACTTATTTCTGAAAGATCGGTAGCATGTTTTCCTTAAAAGTCGTTTTACGGGAGACCTTGCAACGTTTCTATCGGAACATTAGAGTCGGTACATTCACTGTTTTAATCTTAAAGTTTGGTAAAACGACTTAGGTCGATTGAACTTGTTTTTTTTACCGAATTTTCCTAATATTGCTCAGTTTTTCGGATTTTTTGCTTAACTTTTAAAAAAGATATAAGAATACATTGAACCCTTTGTGTCTTAAGCCCCTCATATGAGTAAGTAATACTTCAGAGGTGGTGTCAGTTTAACAAGTGGTGTCAGTTTTCCCATGAACGGATTTGTCGCATTTAATCCATTGAGAACTACAAGTCATTTTCATAACAAGCTGACAAATGTAACTCCCTATTGTAATTTCAACCGACTAACATTTACTTCTGAATAATTAACGACCCTCGTAAATATCTGTCTGCAATTTGTTTTTTATTTTTTTTTATAACACAAAAAACACTATCTGTTTTTATATACAGTTAAAAATTTTTAAATATTTAAGCAAAATAAAAAAAAATTGGTTGGAAAATTACGGAATGCATTTTAGGGTGCCAAGAATTAAGTACACTTTAAAAAACGCATGTAAAGTTACTATCATAAATTGGGTAAATTTTTGTTGAATAGCACGCATTTTGTGTTAATATAAGCACAAAATGCGTAAAATAATTTTAAACCAATTAAACACAGCAAATTATAAATATTATCCGTTAATTCAAATATTTTACACACAAATGTGTAAATAAAATTGTCGAACCACATACATACACACATGTTAAATAACTAAAACGCCAGATAAAAGTATAAGCTTCCGTAGCGTAGTGGTTAAGAAGTGTACTTTCTAATCGGAAGGTGGCGAGTTTGATGCTCGCTTGCGCCGATAGTTTTTGTTTTTTTTTTTGGTTTTTTGTTATATTTATTCACCTCATTTTTATTTAAATTGACCACTAGTGGTCAATTTATTCAATTTACACATTCCGAGTAAAATTACCCAATTTATAGCAGGAGTCCAGTTTCCTACTATAAATTGGGTAAATTTCAACAAATTTTGATTAGAGTGTATGACTTTTTTCGAAATTATGGTTCGTTTTGATCTAAAAATTTTATTTTTAAATTTTTAGCTAAATCGTCCAAATTAACCCTTTCCTTTGGCTCACAGTTTTGTCCCAAAACTATTTTTTTTTTTCGATTGCCCGGCAATCGACTAAAAAGTCATTATTCGTGCCACCCTAATGCATATATACAATATATTTTTCTTTTTTGGTCAAAGTCCGGAATGTGAAAATGTGTTATATATCTGCATACATATTGTTGGTAACAACAACTTCCTTCCGTGCGCTCATCAATCATAAAATGCAAATATTTGCGAGTTTTTATTTATTTATACACTTGTTGTTATTGCTTTTGCTGATGCCATTGTTATTGTTATTATGCCAACGATAAGTGCGAAAAAAGTGGCCCAATTGTAGCTGGTAAACATTTTGCGTGTATGTATGTGTTGTGAGGACAAAAGTCACACGTTCGTTTTTGTCCACACCATCGTTTTAATATAATAAACATTGAGAACAACTTCGTAGTGGGATAACCTGGCTGGATATAAAACCCACCACACATATGTTATTCTCACCATACTGAGTATAGGTATCAGCTGTTCAACCAGTATATAAGTAACAGCAATCAACAAACTCGTTCAGTTGGCTGGTAGCTGTGAAGCAGTTCACTTGGGTAAGTCTCTTGTTTACTAAGTTTATCGCGATTGGGGAGTGCTGTCGCCAGGTGCCCCAAGTTCTTTTGGATTTTTCAGCTCGTGTCTAGGGAGTGCTGTCGCCAGGTGCCCTAGTTGGACTTACCCTCACTGCTCGCGTCTAGGGAGTGCTGTCGCCAGGTGCCCTAGCTTGGATTATTTTCTCTGCTCGCGTCTAGGGAGTGCTGTCGCCAGGTGCCCTAGCTTGGATTATTTTCTCTGCTCGCGTCTAGGGAGTGCTGTCGCCAGGTGCCCTAGCTTGGATTATTTCCGCCGCTCGCGTCTAGGGAGTGCTGTCGCCAGGTGCCCTAGCTTGGATTATTTCCGCCGCTCGCGTCTAGGGAGTGCTGTCGCCAGGTGCCCTAGCTTGGATCATTTTCGCTGCTCGCGTCTAGGGAGTGCTGTCGCCAGGTGCCCTAGCTTGGATTATTTTCGCCGCTCGCGTCTAGGGAGTGCTGTCGCCAGGTGCCCTAGCTTGGATTATTTTCTCTGCTCGCGTCTAGGGAGTGCTGTCGCCAGGTGCCCTAGCTTGGATTATTTTCTCTGCTCGCGTCTAGGGAGTGCTGTCGCCAGGTGCCCTAGCTTGGATTATTTTCGCCGCTCGCGTCTAGGGAGTGCTGTCGCCAGGTGCCCTAGCTTGGATTATTTCCGCCGCTCGCGTCTAGGGAGTGCTGTCGCCAGGTGCCCTAGCTTGGATCATTTTCGCTGCTCGCGTCTAGGGAGTGCTGTCGCCAGGTGCCCTAGCTTGGATTATTTTCTCTGCTCGCGTCTAGGGAGTGCTGTCGCCAGGTGCCCTAGCTTGGATTATTTTCTCTGCTCGCGTCTAGGGAGTGCTGTCGCCAGGTGCCCTAGCTTGGATTATTTCCGCCGCTCGCGTCTAGGGAGTGCTGTCGCCAGGTGCCCTAGCTTGGATTATTTCCGCTGCTCGCGTCTAGGGAGTGCGGTCGCCAGGTACCCTAGATTGGAATTTACATCGCCGCCTCCGTCCCGCCAGACCGATCACCGGTCGCCGTTCCCTAGTTTTAGTTTTACTCTTTTCTTTTGTAGTGTAAGTTTATTCAATAAATGAATTATTTATTATAACGTTTTAACAACCAGTCTTTTTCTCTCGGTCTCAGCAAATACAAATTTCTGTGACGATCCCTACCCCCGCGAGCTATACCCCAGCTAACGGAGGAAACTCGTCGTTACAGTGGCGCCCGAGCAGGGACTTGAGAGTAAAAGGAAGCTACGGTAAAAGGTAGTTGGTAAACATTTTGGAATAAACTACATAGTCCCAAGACATGAGAGTAAAACGGGAAAAGAATACTTTGATAAAAAAAGGTAGAGCCAAAATTCTTTTCGAGGAAAGAAAAATGCCAACAATGGCAGTAGCAGAACGGGTTCGGAAATGGAATACACAATTCGACGGTGAAACGTATCCCTTCGAATTCACAGACAGACTAGTTGAATTAGCCCCACTGTTCGCGATAGATGTGGACGTTCTACCCCAACTAATGCCATTGTTCCTCACTGGAAAAGCATTAGTTTGGTTCCGAAATAACCGTCGTAGTTGGAAGACCTGGGCTGAGTTCAAACTGGATATATTCAAATTTTTCCTACCTCGGCGTTATTTCGATGACTTGGAGGACAACATACGCCACAGGTATCAAATATCCCAAGAGGATTTTAAAAGCTACGTCCTATCAATACAGAACCTGATGAGGCACGCCAACTTTACTGAGGAACAAAAACTGGATCGGATCTATCGAAATGCCTTGCCCAAATATCATTGGTACATCCGTAAAAGGGATTTCTCTACACTTGATGAACTTTTGGAACTTGCTGGCGATCTCGAGTGCATTCAAACCTCCCCTCACCACACAGAAGAACGACTGCGAATGTTAACAAACGATAACACTGGAACAGAATACCAGAACACGGTAATAAATTTCCGAACCTGTTGCCGGCGTTGTGGCCTGGAAGGTCATTTAAGGACCACCTGTCCCAACAAACCACTAATATTTTGCTGGGATTGTGGTCGAAAAGGAATTCGAACCATCCACTGTTGCCAAGTGCCTTCAATTCAACGTCAAGGTAATGCGGCACCAACCCACTCGGGACCCGACCACGTTCGACAGACATCGACCTCCGTCACAGATTCACAGCCACTGACGGTCAACCCTGCGTGTGCCAAACCAATCTCCAGTGTTAATGCTGGAAACAGACGCCGGTCCACAGAACTCCACTTACCCAAAGGATCTATATCCTCACGTTCCTTCACTTCTACGGGTAGTTTACCATCCCAAGATACGTTTTCACCCAGAGCATCAGACGTAGACGACACCGTTTCCATGGCTGGGCATGTGCCAGTTGAAGAGCATAGCGCTGAAGACCAGACTAAGATTAAAGTATTTATTGAAAGCGAATTGCAAAAATTTCGGGAGTTACATGGTTTGTCCACCGCAGCTAAGCATCGGATAGTAGTTACTGACGATCGGCCATTTAAACTAAGGTATGCACCCCGAAACCCAGCAATGCAGGCCATCATCGACGCCAAGGTCAATGAGCTCCTAGCCAATGGTTGCATAGAACCTTCAAGAAGTCCGTACAGCTCTCCAATCACTCTCGCACAGAAGAAAAACGGGACCTGGAGGTTATGCATCGATTTTAGACACCTAAATTCCAAATCGGATCCCGATGCGTACCCGCTTCCACGAATTTCATCGATTTTAGATCGCCTTAGGGAGGCCAAGTATGTGAGCAGTCTTGACTTAAAAGATGGATACTGGCAAATACCCTTAGAAGACGATAGCAAGAAATACACCGCCTTTACAGTTGCCGGTCGTGGGTTATATCAATGGAGGGTAATGCCTTTTGGTTTGCACTCAGCCCCAGCCACTTTTCAGAGAGCACTTGACAGCGTGATTGGACCGGACCTAGAACCCCATGCCTTTGCATACTTAGACGATATAATCGTTACCGGAAAGACTTTGGATGAACACTTAGAAAATTTAGCTGAAGTTTTCCGGAGACTCAGAGCGGCCAATCTAAAAATTAATCCGGACAAATGCGAGTTTTTTAAAAAGGAAACAAAATATCTCGGCCATGTTGTTAGCGGGCATGGCATTCATACTGACCCAGACAAGGTAGCCGCAATTCGAGATATGGCAGCGCCCCGCAACGTGAAGGAGGTGCGAAGATTCCTTGGTGTCGCTTCCTGGTATCGTCGCTTTGTACCGGACTTCGCCACCATTGCACAACCGCTCACTTCTCTGCTAAAAAAGGGAAAACACTGGAAGTGGACAGACGATCAACAATCCTCGTTCGAGCTACTGAAGTCAAAACTTACTGAGGCACCTGTCCTAGCATGCCCCGATTTTTCCCAAACCTTTACGCTTCAAACTGACGCCAGTGATCACGGGTTAGGAGCAGTCCTGACACAGGATCTGGAGGAAGGCGAAAGGGTCATCGCTTACGCAAGCCGAGGTCTAAATGGGGCTGAAAGAAACTACAGTGCGACTGAGAAGGAGTGCCTGGCCATCGTTTGGGGCATCCGAAAGATGCGGCCCTATCTAGAAGGATATTCTTTCAAGGTAATTACCGACCACCTGTCTCTCAAGTGGTTGAATTCTATCGATAACCCGACTGGTCGTTTGGCTCGATGGGCCCTTGAGCTCCAGCAGTACAAATTTACGGTGCAATATCGAAAAGGCAAACAGAATGTGGTCGCGGATGCCCTTTCCCGCCAACCGACTGAAATGCTACAACGAGCCGTGGAAGAGAACGATCCAACCCCCTGTGCATGGACACAGCGCAAAATGGACGAAGTTAAGCGGAACCCACAAAAATATGCCGATTACATGACAGTAGGATCACAACTCTTCAGACATATCCCTAGGCACCCAAATGATGAGGATTGCACCCCGTGGAAATTGTGTGTCCCAGGTCCACAGCGACAACGGGTCTTAGAGGAAAACCATAGCCAACCAGCGGCCGGACATCTCGGCATTCGCAAAACCATCAACAGAGTCAGCAATCGTTATTACTGGCCAGGAATGTTTCGCGACGTCTCGAGATTTGTACGAAGCTGTGAGTCCTGTCAAATGTATAAACCTAGCCAACAAGCTCCAGCCGGTGAGATGTTGGTACAAATTCCAGAAGAACCATGGGCGACAGTCTGCGCAGACTTCGTCGGGCCACTTCCACGTTCAAAACACGGTAACAATACCCTTTTAGTTTTTGTTGACCGGTTTTCTAAGTGGGTTGAACTAATACCCCTCCGCAAAGCAACAGCGCAAGGTGTCGTAAAGGCCTTCAGGGAAAGAATTCTTGCACGTTTTGGAACGCCGAAGGTATTGATCACCGATAATGGAAGCCAATTTCAGAGTCGGGAGTTAAAAAAATATCTACAAGAGATTGGCGTCCGACATCAGTTCACAGCCCCTTACTGTCCTCAGGAGAATCCTACAGAGAGAGCTAATCGTACTATCAAGACCATGATTGCGCAGTTTTCCCGAAATCACCACAACAAATGGGATGAGTACCTACCAGAAATTTCGTTGGCCATTAACACCAGTAGTTCCGAATCAACAGGATACAGCCCCGCCTATCTCGTTCAAGGTCGGGAACCCAGATTGCCTAAAGCTCTTTACGACGAGGTAGTCACCGGAACAGGTTCACTAAAGCACAGCCCAGAAGAAAAGGCAACTGAACTAAAGGAAATCTTCCAAATCGTCCGACAACAACTCGGCAAGGCAGCACAGGACCAACGACGCCACTACAACTTACGCAGAAGACCATGGAAACCCAAGATAGGCGACGCAGTTCTACTCCGACAACATCCCTTATCAAAAGCAGTGGAAAATTTTGCTGCAAAACTGGCTCCAAAATACGCTGGACCTTACGAAGTCATAAACTTTCCGTCTCCAGTTATCGTAAAACTTCGGGACCGGGAAAACAACGAGATCAAGACAGCACATATAAGCGATATAAAATCATTCGTAGAAGAAGCCTCGTCATCGTCAGCTCAGTAGGTCAACCAGCTCATTTATGTTCCCGAGGAAGGGATCATGTGTGAGGACAAAAGTCACACGTTCGTTTTTGTCCACACCATCGTTTTAATATAATAAACATTGAGAACAACTTCGTAGTGGGATAACCTGGCTGGATATAAAACCCACCACACATATGTTATTCTCACCATACTGAGTATAGGTATCAGCTGTTCAACCAGTATATAAGTAACAGCAATCAACAAACTCGTTCAGTTGGCTGGTAGCTGTGAAGCAGTTCACTTGGGTAAGTCTCTTGTTTACTAAGTTTATCGCGATTGGGGAGTGCTGTCGCCAGGTGCCCCAAGTTCTTTTGGATTTTTCAGCTCGTGTCTAGGGAGTGCTGTCGCCAGGTGCCCTAGTTGGACTTACCCTCACTGCTCGCGTCTAGGGAGTGCTGTCGCCAGGTGCCCTAGCTTGGATTATTTTCTCTGCTCGCGTCTAGGGAGTGCTGTCGCCAGGTGCCCTAGCTTGGATTATTTTCTCTGCTCGCGTCTAGGGAGTGCTGTCGCCAGGTGCCCTAGCTTGGATTATTTCCGCCGCTCGCGTCTAGGGAGTGCTGTCGCCAGGTGCCCTAGCTTGGATTATTTCCGCCGCTCGCGTCTAGGGAGTGCTGTCGCCAGGTGCCCTAGCTTGGATCATTTTCGCTGCTCGCGTCTAGGGAGTGCTGTCGCCAGGTGCCCTAGCTTGGATTATTTTCGCCGCTCGCGTCTAGGGAGTGCTGTCGCCAGGTGCCCTAGCTTGGATTATTTTCTCTGCTCGCGTCTAGGGAGTGCTGTCGCCAGGTGCCCTAGCTTGGATTATTTTCTCTGCTCGCGTCTAGGGAGTGCTGTCGCCAGGTGCCCTAGCTTGGATTATTTTCGCCGCTCGCGTCTAGGGAGTGCTGTCGCCAGGTGCCCTAGCTTGGATTATTTCCGCCGCTCGCGTCTAGGGAGTGCTGTCGCCAGGTGCCCTAGCTTGGATCATTTTCGCTGCTCGCGTCTAGGGAGTGCTGTCGCCAGGTGCCCTAGCTTGGATTATTTTCTCTGCTCGCGTCTAGGGAGTGCTGTCGCCAGGTGCCCTAGCTTGGATTATTTTCTCTGCTCGCGTCTAGGGAGTGCTGTCGCCAGGTGCCCTAGCTTGGATTATTTCCGCCGCTCGCGTCTAGGGAGTGCTGTCGCCAGGTGCCCTAGCTTGGATTATTTCCGCTGCTCGCGTCTAGGGAGTGCGGTCGCCAGGTACCCTAGATTGGAATTTACATCGCCGCCTCCGTCCCGCCAGACCGATCACCGGTCGCCGTTCCCTAGTTTTAGTTTTACTCTTTTCTTTTGTAGTGTAAGTTTATTCAATAAATGAATTATTTATTATAACGTTTTAACAACCAGTCTTTTACTCTCGGTCTCAGCAAATACAAATTTCTGTGACGATCCCTACCCCCGCGAGCTATACCCCAGCTAACGGAGGAAACTCGTCGTTACAGTGTGATGGTAGGTGGGTGGTTCCATGGGTGTGTATGTGGTTTTTATATCATTTTAATGGCAATTTTTACGTATTATTAACAATTGAACAAACAATGAACAAAAAAAATGTGTGTCTACCTTACACATACATATGGATATCAGTAGTCGGTAGCACTTTGGCACGAATTGGAACGTGATTCAGTTACGGTCATATAAATATTTATATGTACTCGCATTCATAAATGTACACTTTTTATGTGTTTATTAAGGTGGCATTTACTTTAATGTATCTGTGACAACGAAAAAAACATCCTTAATGGTTGAATTACACTGTGGAACAAATTCAGGTTAGAAAAAGTTAGGTCGATTCTGAGAGTGAGGGGTGAAAAATTAGAAGACCCCTATCGCGGCGTTTGTTTATGTTAGTTCGAATTTTTTTTTAATCGACCTTCGAACTTTGCAGTCAAGTACCGATTTTCAGCATATTGTTTATGGTTTTTTGGCTATAACTCGTCGACTAATTGATATTTTTACAATCTGCAAAAGCCAAATTATTGCTAGAGACCTCTCCAACAATTAAAATTTTTTAAAAAATTTATTTAGAAAATTTGTGTGGTGCTGGAAAATGCATTGATGATTTTAACTCAAAGTGATGCATCCACAATTTATAGCAAAGCATACGAGTAAAGTATAAAATATAGCATAGCAGACCATAATATATAAGTAGGGATGTCGCGAATATTCGTCACTATTCGGAATTCGGCATATTCGGCATGTTTTTTGATTATTCTGTTAAATAAATATTCGTATTCGGTTCAAACCGAATACCGAATAGTAAATATTCGGTAAAATGCCGAAAACACTATTCGCGACGTCCCTATATATAAGGTGTTACGAGTAGTTAAAAAGTAATTTTGGATTAAATTTTCTCACGTGATTGTAAGTGAGTGTAAGTAGATAAAACATGATCTTAAGTGAGTGTGTGTCATTAGAAAATAGCTGTCGTGAGCCCATCTTTAGTTTAAACTTATGCATTTTTTTATAAAATATTTATTTTTTATGTTTTTGTAATGCATTATGCATCCAATTATAAATAATGCATTATTTCAAACTCTGAAATAATACATAATGTAACCAAATATAAGTCATCCACGATTTAATGTTTAGAAATAATAAATATGAAATACATTTTTTCCAATAATCATTAATTGCGTAAAAAATTATTAGTAAAGCATTATTTTTCACTTTAAAATAATACGTTGTGGAACAAATGTTTGGTTAGACACTCTAAATTAATGCTACAAATAAGGTATATACATTACTTGTAATGTGTTATATAATCACCACCCATTGCCAAAGTTTTGCTGGGATCAATAGAAATTTGAAAAATTTTACTTTAAATTCTTGAATTCTTTTGAATAGACAACGTTTGGTATTTAAATTTAGCTCGTTATGAATCTAAGTTTGGAAAATATATTTTTCCCTAAGAAACAAAAAATGCTTTCTTTAAAATACACTCATATACGTTAATATATAACTCCATGTCCGTATACATAGTAAATGAAGGTGTTAAACATGAAAACTGAGGAAATTTTAATTCTTCAGTTTTATTTTCTTCTTAAATGATAAATGAGTGTCTCTTTACTGGTTTTTTTTTTTTGCCCAGATTTTAATGGTTGCTTACTCTTTCTTGTAATTTCAGAAATACTTTAAGTCGTAAATATCGTCACATTAATGAAAATGCTCTTGGCATTATACGCAGTACATTGAATAGCGGTGGCTTTGGTCCGCAACCGCCTAATTTGAATAATGAATTAGGTTTGCCACCTAATGCTGGTCCAATGAATGCATTTGCCGCTAATTACGGTAGACCTTTGTCGCATCCAGGTGGTGGTAGCGGTGTAGCAGCTGCAGCAGCCGCTGTTACGGAAGCCCAACAGGAGAAGGGAATGTTTTCAGTGAGTCAGTTGAACATTGAACTGACTGAACAGCATGTGGGTTCAAATGGTCGCATGGAGCTAACATGCCTGGCTACTATACCATCAGCAGTTGGTCCAGGAGAGCAGTTTGCTGATTATAAAACTTATTCAATTAAAGGTAAGTGAAATAGAATGATTTCGATTATTCTAAACTAAATTTGGTAAACAGGAAAATAACGGGATTTATAAAATTGTTAGGGTCGAACCAGAATCAAATTGCGTCGCGCAAGACGTACACTCAAAAAAAAACCTTGTAAAATTACAAGAAAAACTTGCAACTTTTTTTTTTGCTACCTCCTATTTGACAAAAATTCCTAGTAATTTTAGAAGCTTTTTACCAATAATTTTGTAATTTTACAATGTTTTTACCATTGAAATTGTAAATTTACAAATTTTTTGACACGATAAAATTTACAAGGAGATTTCGTAACTTTACTAGATTTTTTGCTACCTTCAATTTTATGAGAATTCTTAGTAATTTTACAAGCTTTTTACCAATAAAATTGTACATTTACAGTTGTTTTGTCGCAATTCAAATTACAAGGAATTCTCGTGAATTTACTAGATTTTTTTTGTATAATTATCTTGGAACTTTGTAAAATTACAAAAAAAATAAGTAAGAAAGTTATAGTCGGTCAAGACCGGCCTTATGATACCCTACACCGGTGTTTTCCGGAAAATGTGTCCCTAGTCCAAACATGGACCGATTGGATCTGTCTTTTGTTCGATCTTTACTTAGTGTAGAAACCACACACAGATCAAATTTTAGTGGAATTTGTTTATTTGTTTGCCAATAGACCGATTTAACTGAATATCGGTCAAAATTTTTTTATGGGGGACTAAGTCCAAAAATGGTCCAATTATATTCCGATTTGATTAGGTTACTAAAGTAGACGTTTAACAACAAAAAATAAAATTGTTATCAAATATTTCCTTTTTTATGAATTTTGAAGGAATTATGTGAATATCGGGAGGGTTGTTTGTATGGTGACTATCAGAAGGACTGGCCCGATTCCTTTGAAATTTGAATTGATGATTCGTGCATACAAAATTGGATTATCTGTTAAATTTCAAAGCGATATCTATAATAATACGGTTATTAGAGTCATTTAAGCCTAATCCAAAGGTGGAGTTTGTATGGGGGCTTGGTCTTAACATGGACCGATCTCAAATTTCAATAGGCATCGTCTTTGGCCAAGAGATACTTAAGTTTCAAATTTCAAGTCAATTGATTGAAAATTGCGACCTGTATCGTGCTTAAACCGATAGATGGATAGACGGACGGACGGACAACAAATGGCGTTTAAAAAGGATTAAACAAAAACCATATGGTATTGTTTACGAAATTTTATCACAAACCGAAATTCGAGCGAGATGAATGATACCAGTTTTACAGTGAGAATGCA
This sequence comes from Pegoplata infirma, assembly GCA_963921195.1. Taxonomy (NCBI): domain Eukaryota; kingdom Metazoa; phylum Arthropoda; class Insecta; order Diptera; family Anthomyiidae; genus Pegoplata; species Pegoplata infirma. The sequence goes on along the minus strand of OY992536.1, from coordinate 162,374,126 downwards.
GATTTTTTTTTGTCTCTCTTTGCTTTGCGTTTGAACTTTAGTTTGGCATTGCCAGAATTTTCCAATTATCTTTGGTGATGCCAGATCTACAAAACGGTCGATGGATTACTATGTCACTATGGTTACAAACATCAGCACAAACTCATTATACCCTGTACTACAGAGTGGTAAAATGTAAATTTCGATCCAAATTTGTTTGTTAAAAAACAAGGAAAACTGTAGAATATTAGTAAAATGCGATTACGAGACTTTTCCTAGTAATTTGACAAAGTTTTTTTTTTTTTGTGAGTAAAAAACACAAAAACAAACACATAAGATTTTAAACTTTTACTTCCGTTTGATTTAGATGCCTCACATTTAAATATTATAAATGAAAAATTATTGGGCGTTACGCCTTACGCGAAGTAATTTGATTCAGGTTCGAGGCTTAAACAGAAATTTAATTAAATTTTTAATTGATTTGATTGCAAAAAATAATTGATATTAAGAATTTCAAAACTTATCCTAATAAAAGGAGAATTTAAAAAAAAAAAATTGAGTCCAAGAGCTGGATCCGCGCCTGAATAGTCAGAACAATAATGCGGCTGATTTAACACAGTTATGATTTTGACAACTGCAACACCGGCTGCGTCAACCTCAAAATTGAAGTTTTTACACGCAGGGAAGAGATATGATTGTGGCAACCATAACTTAAGAGCGTCATATTATGATTGAAAATTGTATCTTAATACACTGAAAGAATTTTGTTCATTACGGCTATGAAAACGTACATTGATTCTATTAAAAAAATCATTAGAAGTGAGCCAATGATGCCCTTCATAGAATCTATGAAAAAAATTCATAGAAACCAGATACCTATGAAAAAGTTCATAGGCTATGGAAAAAAAATTTTATTGTTCAATTCTATTTTTTTTATTTTATTATTTAATTTTTATTTACTTTATTATTTTATTTTTATTTATTTACAATATTCTATTTTTAAAAATTTATTTATTTTTAACTGATCCCCACCGAGATTCGAACACAATACCAGTTGTTCGTGAAGCTTAGTCTCTAACCACTGAGCTAAAGTAAATAAACAAGTTATAACACTTAAAATCTATTTTGTTAAATATCCTGCTTTAAAATATTATGCTCTGCCGCAATGCTCTGCCAAAATCTGTGTGTATGTTTGTAGGAAACAAAATGTTTGTGTATTTGCAAAAAAAAAAAAAAAATAACGAACATTACAAAACTAAGTGTTAGTCGGCGAGGTTTTCCTCCTTTGGTGGCGCTGCTAGCTAAGGCGTCGATTATAAATTTCCCAGCCGGTAGGTCTTGGGTTCGAACCCCGCCTGGGCAGCAATATTTTTTTTTTTTTTTACGTTTTTTATGTTTTTTATGTTTTTTTTTATATTTTTTATATTTTTTTAATATATTTATTCAAATTATTTAATTATTGTAACATTATTTTAATTTTTAAAAAATTATTAATGCCATTTTTTTTCTATGAATTTTTTCTATGAATCTTACAAAATCTATGAATAAAATTCTATGAAATATTTCAAAATACTAATGAATATTCATTCAGCCAATGAATTGTTTCATAGATTCTATGAATTTGGTTTTATGAAATATGTTCATAGATATTATGAACAATAATTCTTTCAGTGTATGTGTTAAACATGAAATAAATCATTAATATTTTGTGCAAACATATTATGGTCCTGAATGATAATTTTTGGATTATTAAGGATCATAACTGATTGCTGAAAAAATGTTTTGGTTATTACAAACAAATTGTGAAAATTTTTTAATCATGATTTATGAACATTTTTTAATCATAATTTTTTAATCATAACTTCAATTTTGAGGTTGTCGCAGCCTGTCTTGCGTTAGTCAAAATTATAACTCTGTTAAACTAACCGCATTGTTGTTCTGGTAATTGCATTTCGGTTGTGGCAAATTCAATATGATTGTTACAACCAAACGATCAGTTGCGACATCCTTTAAAAATGAGGATGAAAAATTTATGGTTAAAATTAAAATAAAGCGCTATAAATTTTCAAATTCTAAATATAATTAAATTATTATTTAATAACTTTCACTTAAATATTTTCCTTTTTTTGCTTAATTGTTCTCTTTCAGTTGATGTTGGTCGCACAGAAACTACAACCATGTCATCAACAACAACACCCAGCATAGGTATGGCCGCCTTAGGCAATGGAGAAGTACAATCATCAGCGCCGTCTTCAACCGCCTACACAAACATTACAAAAACACATAATTTATGGATGCATATATTTGTGTTTATCTTTGTATTTTGGCGAATGTTAAGACATTAAAATGTCTTAACATAATAAAATAAAAAAAAAAATAAAAATTACCATGATGAATAGATATGAATGAATTTAGCCAAATGGAAACAAAATAATGGTGGGTTATTATAAAATTAAAACCCGCAGAACAAAACAAAGAAAACCGCCGAATACAAACTTATTCATTAAAGAAAAAATATTAAATACACTGATATGTAGGTAAAACAAAAAAAATATTTTATTGGATTTTTTTTACAAAAGAAAATAATTTGAAATAATGGAAAAATAGAAGGGAATAAACTTGAAAAATAGTTTAAAAAAAACTTAACAACAAACTATGTTATTATGTACATTAAGGATAAGGATTGTTAGAAAATACTGTAAGAAACAAAAAAAAAATCATAAATTTACATTGGTCGAAGGAAGGGGTTTTTTTTTGTGGAAATTGATTGAAACAAATTTTCCATTTTGTCTGATTTTTTTCAATTAACCCTCTAAAGTAGTAATATTTGCATTTTTTCTTGTTTTAATTTTTACTTTTTCTATAAAAAGATCTTCACAAATGTAACACCATCTGACAGCCAATATTAAAAATAAACCGAATGAAATACGGCTGAATGTAGAGATTAAATGGAATAAGGCTGCATTTACAGTTTTTCATTTCGTGATTCTGTTACCTTTGAAAAGGGCTTTCAAATTTTAAAGGATAACACCATAGAGGAATAAAGTAAAGAGATTGTAATTGGTTCAACTCTCTTTTTTTTCTCTCACACGAAGTCTGTCTGGGATCAAGATTTTTTTTTTTTAGTCATGAAATTTGTACTTTTTTTGCACTTTAAATAAGTTTTTTTAATTATATTGAATCATTAACATTTAAAGAACGTAAATTTCATAAATTTGTTTCGTTTAAAACCATATTAAAGGGTTTTTTTAAGAAAACAAAATTCCTTTTTTCAATTCCTCTTTCAACCTTCAAATTAATAGAATATCCCATGCAGTTAATGTTTGAGTGTTTTAGTTGGATGCCGACCATCTGATTACACTTTGTAAAATATGTACTGAACTTCTCTTATAATGTCTATAAATTGATGGCATGAATGAAATAGGAAAATCTTTATTAATTTTTTCAATTTTTTAATTTTGCCATAACTAGCTGCTTCCTAGGAGAAGCACAAATATTTAAAAAATTTCAAAAGTTCTAAAATCCTCTAAAACTTTTAAGTCCAAGTTAATTTAAATGAAGCTGTATCACGAAATGAACAACTTTAAATGCAGTTTTGCTATATTTAGTCTATAAATATGTGCGCGTGACACGATTTTTCGATTTGTGCTTGAAGTTTATTTTTACTCATGTGATCGTGAGTGCTTGTGATTAGAGAAAATAATTTTTGAACGTGAGCAGGAAAAAAATTTCGTGCGCAATCGTGCATGAGCAATATTTTTATTGCGTGAGCGTGAACATGCATGAGCCATCTCTAGTTTAAAACGTATATTATCCCGTTGGAACTAAGAATATTGCGTTTTTGGTTTTAAATTTTCAAAAACTGGGCTAAGAAGGCGTGGTCAAATATTGGAAAAATGGTAAAATTTGTGGCGAGTTGTCTCGATTAAATATTTATCACATTAAAACGGAATGCACCACAATCTCCAAAAAAAAAAAATACATTCTTATATAGTTTTTTATGGGCTATCGATTAAAAATTTTTTTTTTTTGAAAATTTTCAGAACCCTTTCTAAAATTTCCATTTAGCCATGGCTAAACTAACCACATTTGAAAAACAGATTTGCATTTTGAACTCCGATTGAATAAAGAGACAACTCTTAGGTTGGGAAGTCTCAGCCATATCGGGCTTTAAGGGGTCAAAAAAATGGGGAACAATTTGTTTGGATTTTCAATTATTTCTTCTTAAGGAACTATAGGATGTTTTCATATGAGATGAAAGGGTATTTTAATACGTATCCAATGGTGCCATAACATTTTAAAAATTCTGCATCGTTGAATATTTTTTTTGTTTAATGTGTAGATTTTTAGGGGTATTTTTATGAAGCCCTAGCTAGACCTATGATATCCATATGAATGCGCAATAATCCATATTAAATTTAGGTCGTCACATACAATTTGCTCTAGACGATATTTCTATTAGTTCGGGAGTTATGCAAAAATATGTATTATTTTTTCACTTTCATCACTTTCATCCCGAACAAAAGTCATCAATCCAATGCATGGTGAAGTAACTTCCCAAATATTTACGTAAAAATAACCATAATTCGTACTTACACTCATAAAAATTTGTTAGTATTCCTTACAAAAAAGTCTGTTACCATTACTAATAAAGTTTTCAATTTGTGCCCGATAACTTTTTCAGTTACCATTACAAACTTTGGTTTTCAAAAATTAGTAAACTTAAATAAACTGGAAAAAATTAGTATTACAGAAATTTTCTGTACAATTTTTGTAAAATGAATTTTAAAACCCGGTTGTAAAATTTATTAACTTTTTTTGTAAAAAAAATGTAAATTGTGTATTTTAAATTTCTGGAATTTTTATACAATATGTAAACAGCGTATTGCGTTTGTTGTCACCAATTACTGTGCAAATGCAATTCGGTTGTTGTTAGAATTTTAGATCTGAAATATATAAGAAAAAACAATTAAACATTATTTTTCTTTTAACTTTTTTATACTTACCGAATAAAAATGCTTATTATAAAAAACTACTGTGGTGTTGACAAGTAGAAGATGAACATACATATTTTTGATCTGGAATAAAAAATGTTGAATAATTCTGAAGTGAAAAACTATAAATAAAATAAATTTGTGTACCTTTTTTGTATCTCTATGGTTTTGTTTGCTTACATGGGTTATTCTAAAAAAACATACTTTATTGAAAATACATAAAATTATATAGTTTCAATATTTTTACCTGTAAGTACAGTTTCCTTTGTGTTTAATTTAAATACGCGTCTTCGCAAAACGTGTGATCTTCACCGTTCATTTGTTTTTTCAAGTAAACAATATATGGCCATGATGTTCTAATTTTTTAATGGAACACAAAAATATACAATTGTTACCTGTTTTGTTTTTATGGGTTACATTTGTCATTCTAAAAAACATTTTATTTTTGATTAAAAAATATTTCACAATTTGACTAGGTACCTGGTAATTTTTGTTGTAATATTGTTTGTACAGTTTTTTTATTTCGTCCGTCGTGCGATCTGCGTCATTCAAATATTATTTTTTAACTAAATAACACAAAAAGAGGGATGAAGAAAATTACCCAAAATTCTCAACACTACTCTCTGTAATAAAAATCAATCATTTTTGAACGTGAAAGCAAAAAAAAAAATTTGCAAAGAGCGTAGACAAAAAAAATGCCGCGAATGGAGAATAGAAAATCAAGAATTGATTTTAATTTGAAAAGTACATCTAAGGCTTTGGCTTTGAATTAAGCTTGTTTCCACACATTTTGTGTGTAGAGCAAAAATTAAAGCCAACGCTGGCATTTTTTGCTCTACATACCAAACGTATGAGAATAGCAAAATTCAAAGCCAAAGCCTTGAATGTACTTTTACCACTGTTGCCAACTATTTTTTAACCAAAAACCTCTAAATTTCACGAAAAAAGCGCTAGAAACCGCCAAAAATTAATTTAGCGGAGAAATTTAAAAATTTCCCGCTAAATTACAAAAAAAAAGCGCTGAAAACCGAAAAACTTGGCATTTTTGATTGACAAAAAAGAAAAATTAAAAAAAAAACCTCCAAATTATTTTTTCTACGAAAATTTACTTTTCATTAAAAATGCGCAAGAAACGGTCGAAAAAATTTTAGCGGGAAAATACAAAATTCTCCCGCTAAATTTAAAAAAAAGCGCTAAAATTAGACAAACTTGGCGTTTTCGATTGAAAAATTGGAAAAAACCTCTAAATTTGTCCCACTAAATCCAAATAAAAAGCGCTAGATTTTCCAGCTAAAGCACCGTTCCCGCTAAACCCAATTTTTCCCCGCTAAATCCAAACAAAAAGCGCTAGATTTAGCGGGAAAACCTCCAACTTGGCAACAGTGACTTTTACCCTCAGTGTTTTGTTTTTAATTTTGCATATCTTCTCTTTACTCTGCTTTCTTTCCTTTTTAATGGAAAAAACCAAAAAAAAAAAAAACAAAAGTTGGTACGATAATTTTAAAAAAACCAACTGACAAAATTATTAAAAAACCAGTAAAAAATCAATAGTTTGTAATGCGAGTTTACAAAAAAGAATTACTAAAAATGATTTTTTTAGTAAAATTTAGTAAAAAAGTAGTAAAGTTGGGGTACAAACCATTTTACAAACTTTTTTACTAACGTATTTTTTTGAGTGTACAAAAAAAAAAAAATAGTTTGTATTTTTACGAAATATTTCGTAGTTATAGTAAATATTTCGTAACTTTAAGCTGTAGTCACAATGGCAGAGTACTCTGTGCCAGAGAGTGGATTTTGTTCCTTTCTCTTTCGCACTTACACATTGTTTGTATAATGTCTTCTCTATTTTTAGAGATGGTACTCTGTAGTACAGAGTATTCTGACATTGTGACGAAGCCTTAACGAAATATTTTTGAATTTATTTCATAAACATTACTAAAAAAATTCGTACTATTTACGAGGCGCCATAGGTAAATATAACGAAATATTACATTAAAAAACCACGAAATTTTTCATACAATGTACGTAGTATTTTGTTTATTTTACCTATGAAATTTTTTAAGTACAGTTTTAGATAAAAAATATTAAAGCGAAAATCGAAGGAGAGAAGTTGAAAACTTTTTCCACAAATATTACAGATAACTTTTGTTGAGTGTATGTTTTCATTACACTAGTTTACAAAATAAAAAAAATTTTCTGCGCAACCAAAGTGACAGTATTTATACCCTACACCACTCTGTGGTACAGGGTATATTGAGTTTGTGCTGATGTTTGTAACTACCCGAAATATTGGTCCTAGACCTACCTTCAAGCATACCTATCGACTCAGAATGACTTTTTGAGTCGATTTAGCGATGGCCGTCCATCCGTCTGTCCGTCCGTCCGTCTGTCCATCTATCGGTTTAAGCACGATACAGGTCGCAATTTTCAATCAATTGACTTGAAATTTGAAACTTAAGCATCTTTTGGCGAAGGACGAAGCCTATTGAAAATGGAGAAAATCGGTCCATGTTAAGACCTAGCCCCCATACAAACGCCCCCTGTGAATTCGGCTTAAATGACTCTAATAACCGTATTATAATAGATATCGCTTTGAAATTTAGCAGGTAATCAAATTTTGTATGCATGAATCTTCATTCAAAGGAATCGGGTAAGTCCTTCTGGTAGTCCCCATACAAACCACCCTCCCGATATTCACATAAATCCCTCAAAATTCATAAAAATGGAAATATTTGATAAAAATTGTATTGTTAGGTGTTAAACGTGTACTTTAGTAACCTAATCAAATCGGAGTATAATTGTACCATTTTTGGACTTAGTCCCCCATATAAAAATTTCGACCGATATTCAGTTAAATCGGTCTATTGACAAAAAAATAAACCAATTGCTCTAAAATTTTATCTGTGTGTGTTTTCTACACTAAATAAAGATCTCACAAAAGACAGATCCAATCGGTCCATGTTTGGTCTTGGGACCCATTTTCCGGAAAACACTGGTGTAGGGTATCATATGGTCGGTCTTGACCGACTATAACTTTCTTACTTGTTTTTTTTTTTGTTAGTGAGAAGCTCTGTTGTAAACAATCATAAAAAAATTCAAATTTAATTTGAAAACTAAAAAAAAAAAATAAAGACCTGCCACCCAGACGTAAGAATCAAAATTAATTTTAGATTTTTACGAAATTATTAATTTTAAATACATATAAATTTCGTGTATTTTACGAAATTCTGTATTTAATTTAAGAAATTTTTTCGTATCAAATATAAAAAATGTTTTCGTAAAATTAAAAATATTTTTCGTACAATGTACGAAACATTTGCGAATTTCTTTCGTTGCGCGAAATCACGAATGTTTTCATACATTGTATGTTTTCATACATCACGCGTTCGTGTATTTTACGCGTGAATTTTTTTCGATGTATGCTTTGACAATTTTTAAAATGTTTGTAGAAAACGTTGAAAGCTATTTTGTTTGTTAAATAACTGATTTGTAATAAAAATTAGCAGCATTTACGTTAAAACATTATTATATTTTTTGTATGTGCTTGTATTAATTTGTATGTGAAACTTTGGTTATAATTTTGTATTTTTTTTATTTATTTATTAATTTGTTAATATCTCTTCTATATTCCTTTTTTTTTGCTCATCCATATAGCAATTTTGTGCATTAGAGGGTTAAGAAAGTATCAAACCATTGAGTACCTTAAAAAAAATATTATGATTGAAAAAATATCTTATTTTTTCATCACGTTTTTGTGTGCATGTGATAAAATCACGAATGTAATGACTCAGCCATTATCCAGTCCATTACACAGTATAGTTATTACAAGATTACCCTTTTAATAGGATATTGGAAAATTATACAAAAAAATGTGGAAAACTTTAAAAAAAAATCATCCTGAAAAAAAACACAAATCCTAAAAAACAACCAACCAATTCATTTGGCTACAAAATGAATAAAAAAACAATAATTTTTTTTTTAATAACAAAAAAATTTAGTAGAAAAGAAAATATAAAAATAAAATTGTAAAATTTAGTTGTAAATAGAGAAAAGTTTATAAAAAAATAAATGAATGAAAAGAAGAGAAGAGCAAATAAGAATATAATTGTATGGTAGTAAATTATTTATTTTTTTGTTACGAAAAACAAATAAGTTTTTTTTAATCCCAAAATAAAATAAATTAGAAAAAAGATAAAAAGAAAATATTAACTAAAGCGTAGATTTCTTTCATCAAAAAAAAAAAATAAAAATCCTACCCTATTTAGTTTGATATATAAGTTCTCCTCCATTTATCTCTTTTTTAAAAAATATTAAAGAAAAAAACGTAAATTCCTAAAACCAAGAAGCTTATTAAAACAATCAGTGTTAAAAACATTTAAATAGAAAAATAACAAAAAAAAAAAAACATAAAAAAATTAACCCAGAAATAATATCAAGCAACTTGTTGAACTCCATTTTGTGGAAAGATTATATAATTTTTATTTTGTGTTTTCATATTAAAGGTGTGCAAGAAAATGTATCCATAGTCTAAATGTAAGTTCAAAATTGACTTGAGGGAACTTGAGTTTTTTTTCCTAATTTCTAATGAAAAACTTACTATCATTAAAACTAAATTCAATTTAAATTTTCACTTAATTGTTTAATTTTCACTAAAGCTCACTTAAGTCAATAATGGAAATACTTTCAGAGAATGTTTTAAGTATAATGATGTAAGAAGATTGGTATTGATGAAAATATTTTAAGGTAAATAGTTTGTAAATTGTGTAAAAAATTTGTAAAATTGTATTTTCTTAGATTTATTTACATTATTCATAAACATTATTTTTTTATACCAGTCAAATTGTTAAAATAAGTAAGATTAATTACAAAAAATATTGATAAAAATAATTCTATAAAATAATTGGAATCATTTTATAAACGGTGGTATGTTATTTCATTCATTGAACTCAATTTTGTTTAAATTTTTAGTTCAAGTTTATTTTATACATAATTTTTTTATATTTTTTACAGTTTTTTGCAGTTTTTTAGTTACTTTGCTAACACTATACTGTTATTCTAAAGACATTTCCTTATCGATGTTGTAGAGGATTTGTCCACACTCGTAAAATAAACATTCATTGATGTCAATGTTAGGACATGCAATCAAGAATTACCTATGATTTGTCACAACCTGAAGACATTTTCTCAAGGAATCAATATGTAAATTTCCTTATTGACACATTTTTCAACTGGTTTTTTCTGGCATGAGTTTCCGTGATTTTAACTAGTTTTATTATTTTTCTAGAAAATTATTTTAAGCGTGAGTAAAAACTACACTAAAAAAAAACTGGTAAAATGCCTTGTAATCCCGTTCTACTAATATTTAACAATTTTCCTTGTTTTTTAACAAAAAATCTTGTACTTTGCTCAAACGAGAACTACAGTTTTATTGGAAATTTTAAAAAAAATTTTTTCGTAATTGTATTCTACCATTTTTAAAGGTTATTTTACAAAAAAAAACTGTAATTTTACAACAAAGTTTTTATTACGAGAATTCTAGTTGATATACAAAAAAAAACTGTTATATTACAAAAATTATGTTATACGAGGATTTTTGTTGTTTAACAAAAAAAAAAAAAAACAATTTTTTTTTTAATTTTCTATTTATTTTAAAAAACTTTCCAAGTCCCGGACAATTTTTTATTGAAAAAAAAAAAAAAATTAAACAAAAAAAATTAAACTTTAAAAATTGATAACACTGCGGAACACTAAAAAATAAACAAGAGTTACGACCATCATTTCTATATATTTCGGACATGCTGATTCGAATGGCGTACTCCGTTTTTCGATGTATGGTACAGTTTTCTTGCAAAATGTCGTTAAAGATTTGCTGATTTTGAGCCAGTTTTTTAACAAAAAAATTTGCAAAGTTAATGATTTATAAAATTTATAGCATGGAAAACAAAGATATGACTTGTAGAAATATCTCTAATGCAAATCAGTTTTAAAGATTTTCATCTTAAGCCCTTAAATTCGCGAATTTCTTTATTTTTTAAGGTTTTCGTGAAATTAACCGCCAAATTGGTCTTTGATAAAAATTGGTCTTTAATATGTTATATGGACCATCATGATGAATATCGCGAAAAACCTTTTTTTTTTTTGTATATGGCAGCATCACTTTACGAGATGATTTAAGGCTCCATATTTTAGTATATAATGTGGTAACCTTAAACAACTAACTGACAAAAAATTTGGTCAAAAAAGTTCTCATTTGCGAAAGTTATCTTAACAAAAACTATTATTTCAGTGTTTGCCATACAATAATTATAGTTTTTGTTAAGATAACTTTTGCAAATGAAAACTTTTTTGGCCAAATTTTTGGTCAGTTATTTGTTTAAGGTTACCGCATTATATACTAAAAGATGAAGCCTTAAATCATCTCGTAAAGTGATGCTGCCATATACAAAAAACCGGCTTTTCGCGATTTTCATCATGTTGGTCCATATAACATAGCAGTTTTTTGTCCACTATTCGTATTGTAAGGTTTGCCTCTTTGATTCACTTAAAGCAAGTTTTTTTATCAAGGACCAATTTGGCAGTTAATTTCGCGAAAACCTCAAAAAATGAAGAAATTCGCGAATTTAAGGGCTTAAGATGAAAAGATTTAAACCAAATTAGCATAAGAAATATTGCTGCAAGTCATATCTGTGTTTTCCATGCATAAAATTTAAAAATCATTAACTTTGCAAATTTTTTTGTTAAAAAACTGGCTTGAAATCAGTAAATCTTTAATGACATTTTGCAAGAAAACTGTACCAAACATCGAAAAACAAAGTACGCCATTGAAATCAGCGTGTCTCAAATATATACACTCAAAAAAAAAAAAGTTTGTAAAATGACATAAAATCCCCGTGATTTTACGGGGCAGGTTTTGTAAAATATGTACTAGCAAGAATCCCCGTTTTGTAAAATATTAACTTCGATGTGAACATTTTTTTTTGTAAATTTACAAAAAATTTAGTAAATTTACAAAACAAAATTGTAAACTTAAAGAAAAAGGTTGTTATTTTACAAAGAAAAAATAGAAAATGAAAAAATAAATTGTTGATTAACAAATTATTTGGTTAAACTAATGTTTTTAACTTAAAAAAAAAAAAATAAAATTTACAAAAAAAAAAATGTAAACTTACAAAAAAAGTTGTAAACTTACAAAATAAAGTAGAAAATCAAAAACCAAAATTGTAAATTTACAAATTGTTTGGTTAAACTACTGTTTTTATGGCAAAAAACTTGTATATTTACAATAAAAAGTGGTAAATTTACAATTTTTATTGTATATACACCATTTTTTCTAATTTTTTTTGCCGTAAAAACAGTAGTTTAACCAAATAATTTGTAAATTTACAATATTGTTTTTGTATTTTCTACTACATTTTTGTAAAATTACAACTTTTTTCGTAAGTATACAATTTCGTTTTTTAAATTTTCATATTTGTTTTGTAAATTTACAAAAAAATTGGTTTATTTACATATTTGTTTTGTAAATTTAAAGGTTTTCTTTCATTGGTGCATCTTATTTTTCCTTCTTCGGCAGCTGGAGTAGCACTTCAACAACCTGAAATTATTATATTTTTTTTTCACTTGAACACTTAAGAAAAACTTAATTTTTCATAATTGGTATCTTTTTATTGACATTTTAGGTGCCAAATTAAAAAAAAAAAATACCCAAAAAATATGGTAAAATTACCAAAAAAAATGGTAAAAATATAAAAAAAAATCTAGAACAGTTATATAGTAGAAACATAAAAATTGTAATATTTTACTTAACGCAAATTACGAAAAAATGGTGTAAAAATTAAATTTTTTTGCTGAAAATTTTTTTGAAAAATTTTTGTGTCCGGAACTTACAAAATTTCCAAATTTTTTTTTCATGAAATTTTGTATTTATAAAAAATGATTTTTAACTAAATTTTTTACTCCAAAACGCAAAAAAAATCTGAACTTAGGAAATTTTTCGTGTCCTATTGTTGAATAATTAATTTTTTTTGTAAAACAACATTAATTCTACACTCAAAAAAAAAAGTTTGTAAAATGACATAAAATCCCCGTGATTTTACGGGGCAGGTTTTGTAAAATATGTACTAGCAAGAATCCCCGTAATGTTACGGGGATAATTTGTAAATTGATTTAACAAAAGAAAATGTAAATTTACAATTTTTTTTGTAAAATATTAACTTCGAAGTGAACATTTTTTTCGGAAATTTACAAAAAAATTGGTAAATTTGCAAAACAAAATTGTAAACTTACAGAAAAAGGTTGTTATTTTACAAAGAAAAAATAGAAATTAAAAAAAAAATGTAGATTAACAAATTATTTGGTTAAACTACTGTTTTTACCGCAAAAAAATATTGAAAAACACTTATATTTACAATAAAAATTGTAAATTTGCAAAAAAAAAAAAATAAAATTTACAGAACAAATTGTAAACTTACAAAAAAAAGTTGTAAATTTACAAAATAAAGTAGAAAATTAAAAACCACAATTGTAAATTTACAAATTGTTTGGTTAAACTACTGCTTTTATTGGCAAAAAAACTTGTATATTTACAATAAAAAGTGGTAAATTTACAATTTTTATTGTAAATATACTATTTTTTCTCTTTTTTTGCCGAACAAATAGTAGTTTAACCAAATAATTTGTAAATTTACAATATTTTTTTTGTATTTTCTACTTCATTTTTGTAAAATTACAACTTTTTTCTGTAAGTATACAATTTTGTTTTTAAAATTTTCATATTTGTTTTGTAAATTTACAAAAAAAATTGGTTTATTTACATATTTGTTTTGTAAATTTAAAGGTTTTTTTCCATTGGTGCATCTTATTTTTCCTTCTTCGGCAGCTGGAGTAGCACTTCAACAACCTGAAGTGATTTTTTTTTAACACACTTTTAACAAACTTTTTAAAGTATAACACTTTTTTATTTTTTTTCGAAATTTCGTTTTTCTTAAGTAGAACATATGAGAATTGCGAAGGAGGCTACACAAGCAATTTCTTATATTTTCAGGAAAAATTATTTAAAAAATAACAATTTTTTTTTTAATTTTTAATTATTTTCACAAGTATTTTTAAAAAATCGGAAAAAAAATTTGGATATTGTAGATTGGATGTTTAAGTACCTGTTTAAATAAGAAAAACTTAATTTTACATAATTGGCAGCTTTTTATTGACATTTTAGGTGCCAAATTAAAAAAAAAAATACCAAAAAATATGGTAAAATTACCAAAAAATGGTAATTTTGTACTTTTCAATACATACATTTCAAACTGAAAACCATGTAAACGATCTTAAAAAAATGTTTGTAGTAGAACATTTTTTTGGTAGAAAGACTAAATAACATCAAGTAAAATTTTGTTGTACAATTACAGTTTTCTTGTGTAAAAAAACTAAACACCTTGTAATATTTTTTTAATTTGTAAAATAATTCACTTTTTTGTAAATTTACCTAAAAAATTTGTAAAATAAATTTACCAACATATAATAGTAAAATTACAAAGCAAACTGTGGTTTTCGTTTTATTAAATATACAACAATTTTTGTAAAAAGACAAAAATATTAGTAAAATAGAATTACAAGACCTTTTACTTGTAATTTTACAAACTTTTTTTTTTGAGTGTAGTAATAAAATAAGTTTTTTAAAACTACATTGGAATTTTGTACTTTTTAATACATACATTTCAAACTGAAAACCTTGTAAACAATCTTAAAAACAAAAATGCTTGTAATAAAACATTTTTTTGGTAGAAAGACTACATAACATCAAGTAAAATTTTGTTGCATAATTACAATTTTCTTGTGTAAAATAACTAAACACCTTGTAATATTTTTTTAATTTGTAAAATAATTCACTTTTGTAAATTTACCTAAAAAATTTGTAAAATAAATTTACCAACATATAAAAGTAAAACTACAAAGCAAACTGTAGTTTTCGTTTTATTAAATATACAACAATTTTTGTAAAAAGACAAAAATATTGGTAATATAGAATTACAATACCTTTTACTTGTAATTTTACAAACTTTTTTTTTTAGTGTAGAAACGTTGGTCATACCTCTTGTTTTCTAAAATAGTGGTCAGTTTTGTCACGCAGTGTAAGTTTACATTTTTTTGGTTATATTTACTCAATAATTTGTAATTTTTTTCATTTATTTTTTATTTTTTTCGACATTTTACAAAATAAATGCAAATTATAATTATAAATAATTATGACAGAATTAAACAGACAGACAGACGGACGGACGGACATCGCTAAATCGACTCAAAAAGTGATTCTGAGTCGATCGGTATACTGAAAAGTGGCTATAGGACCATTTTTTCGGGTAGTTACAAACATCAGCACAAACTCATTATACCCTGTACCACAGTGTGGTGTATGGTATAAAAAGTCTCTGATAATCCGATTATCTGATAATTTGCCCAACAATTGAAATCAGAAAAAAAAATTTTTTCTCATATAAAAAATTACGGTATGTTAATAATGGTCTGGGGAAGTACGTATAACTTGGCAAATTTTTCTCCGATTTCAGTGTTTTTTTTTTCTCGTTAGAAAAATAATTTTATTTAAAAAACTTTTTTTTTTGACTTCTTTGAAAAAGTGTGTCTAAGATACTTTTTTTTTGGAAAACAAAAAAGAAAGTGTTTTTTTTTTCTTTAAAATCACTTTTTAAAATTTTCAACCGATTTTTGGCACGTGTTTCCCTTATCCGATTGCCTTAAAATTTTGAATTTATTATTTTTAGATGCTTATGATCAAATCTGGGCCAATCCAACAAACATTGATTTTAAGAACAGGTCTAGGGTACACTTTGTGAACTTTCCTGGTAAATTCTGATGGCGGAATCGAATTTAGAAGTCCAAAACACATAAAAATTAGTGAATCTGGTTTCTGGGTCAGCACCATTTTATATTTTTGTGGGGCTGTGTAATTGTTCTAAGTTTTTATTTGTTTTATTTTTCAAAAAAAAACCTTGTCAAATTACTAGAAAAAGTCTCGTAATCCCATTTTACCAATATTTGACAGCTTTCCTTGATTAAAAATCAAAAAATTTTCTATCGAAATTTACATTTTTTTTTTGTAATTTTACAATTTTTTTTTGTAATTTTATAACTTTTCAAGGTTTTTACAAAAAAGATCTAGCAAATTTACTAGAATTTCTTGTAAGTTTTATTTCGCAAAAAAAGTTGTAAACTTACAATTTTATTGGTAAAATTACAAAAAAAGCTCGTTATTTTTACTAGGAATTCTCGTAAAATAGGAGGTAGAAAAAAAATCTAGTAGAGTCGCAAAACCTCCTTGTAAGTTTTGTCGCGTCAAAAAATTGCAAATTAACAATTTTATTGGTAAAAAGCTTGTAAAATTATTGGTAAAAAGCTTGTAAAATAAAAAGGAATTCTTGTCAAATAGGAGGTAGCAAAAAAAAAGTGACAAATTTTTCGGTGACATGACATAATCCCCACGGACATAATCCTCACGGACATAATCCCCATTTCCGTTATGAGGGTTATGACCTAATTCATTTGATCATAATCCCTATAATGGTAGTGGGGACTATGACCGAAAATTATTTGGACATAATCCTAATAAAAAACGGACATAATTCCCGGATTTATTTGGATAATGACCACGTAACAAATGGACATAGTCCCAATTATGGGGATAATGTCTTCTATACTAGTTGGTCATAATCCCAAAAACTAAAAGAATTTTTTTTTTACTTAAAAATTTTTCTGCGTAGCCGGCCTTCGGCCAGGTTTATGGATTACAATCTCCGTGCATTAAACCCACCCTCTCTGCAGTGGACGGGGACTATGACCAAAATTGCTTTGGACTTACTCCCTATAATGTGAATGGGGGTTATGACCGAAAAATGTTCGGTTATAATCCCAACAAGGAACGGACATAATCCCCATTGGGATTATTATGGGTATTTTGACCGTAATGAATTCGGTCATAATCCCCATTTCCGTTATGGGGGTAATGTCCGTGGGGATAATGTCCTGTCACCAAATTTTTCTGGTAATTTTACATTTTTTTTTTGTTATTTTAAATAAATTTTTTGAAATAGGGCAGTACTATTTATTTTTATAAGTATCCAAATCCTAAAATGTGTACTCTCTACTTCCCATATTTTGGATAAGATCACTAAAAATGCGCGAAGGGAAATCAAATTAGAAGATTTTATTTAAATTATTTTTAAATAAAAAAAATGTTTTAAAAAAATAATTATTCGATTAATCGTTATAAATTATTCGGCTAATTTGTTATTCGAAAATCGTCTTTTTAAAATTATTCGAAAAAGATCGATAAATCGAAAAATTCTTATTCGGTTAACAACTCTAGTGTCCAGGTAAGTAACCCTTGCCTTAAGTCCCACAAGTTTTGCGAGTTCGATAAAAAACTGTAAACTTTTTAACAGATTTTTGAAAGCTTTTTAAAATTTATTAATTTTTTGAACTTTTTAGTTTGAATTAATTTAATTTTGTATTTATATTTTAAACTGATTTAATTCGTTTGCAACTATTTTTGATTGTTGTATATAATAAAAGTAGGACCCTAAGAGTAGTTAGAAAATTTTGTGTGAAAATAGAAATGTCAATGAATGAAATGTAATTGTAAAAAGATAAAAAAAAATTAATTAAAACAATTAATGAAGACAAAAGAAAAGGGATTACAAAAAAAAAATACTTACAAAGAAAAAATTTACTAAAATAAAAATCGTAAAATATATTTTCAAATGCTTTATATGTCTATAAAATAATTTATCTATGACAAAAAAAAAAAAAAAATATTAATTAAATTATTAGAAAAAAAAATGTACTAAAATAAAAAAAAAAAAAAACATATAATTATTCATATTGATTGATGTACGTGTACCAGAAAATGTAATTATAAAAATAAATGTTACGTAAAGTAAAAAAAATAAAAAAAAATCTAAACAAAATTTATAAAAAATAAAATAATTATAAATCTATAATTTTAAGAAGTAGTTTTTAAAATTTAAGCCTGCAGAAAAACAACAAGATAAAAAAACATATTTTCCTAAAATAAAAATAATTAAATAAAATTGACTTTTTTTAGAGAAAACAAAAAATAACAAATAATACTTATATTGAAAACGTAATATGGTTGTTTAAATTAAAAAAAAAATACAAAAAATAGAGAACACACATCATAAAAAAAGCAACCGTATTTTACAAATAAAACCAAAAATTTTAAAATGTTTATGTATTAACAAATGAAAATTAGTCTACATTATTTGAATTTTTGTATTATCTTTTTATTTGTAACATTTAAAATAAATAAAATTCATATTTTATACATACAAAAAACATCTCATGAGTTTTCATTTAATTTCTGATTTCTGTTTTTTTTTATAAAAAAAAAATTAACAAACATAAAAAGAATTAACACATAAAAAAATATGGCTAAAATGTCTTATGCAGGTATTGACGTCTTCCTATGCTACGCTGTCTATTATTAACTAAAAATAAAATATATTTAAATATAATTAAAATTAAAAATAATATAATACAAAATAAAATTAATATAATATGAAATAAAAAAAAATAATTTATACATTTACAATTTAGAAATTTACATTTATAAATATTTATACAGTAAATATAAAAAAGAAAAATTAAAACAAAATAATGTAATTTTTAAGAAAATTAATTTATAAAATATTTTTTACAAAAAAATAAAAAAAACAAAATCAACAAATTTTCAACAAAAAAAAAAATACAAAATTATTTCTAAACAAAATATATAAACACTTATTTACAAGTATACATAACACATAACATAAATATAACATTTATTTATGTTATTTATTTATAATTTATGTCTTCATCATTATATTTTTTTTTATTAAAAACACTTCATGTTTCGATGTTCTATAACGCAAAATGTATTTTCTTAACTTTCAAATTTTATATTAGGAGATTTATTTGGGTACACATTATTTTTCTATATTGATCATTTGCAATATAATGTCATAACAACTTTCAAAATAAAATATTAAAAATTCATATGAAAAATTAAGACCCCAGTAGCCTATGACTACAAAGGTCGTGGGTTTGATTCCCACACTCAAAGAAAATGCTTCGTCATATTGTTGAAACTGTTTCATCACTTGTTTTAATCAATTTCAATGACTAATTTCATCACATTGAAGAAAACTTATTTAATATTATGAATTTATTCATTAAAATTGATATAACAAGTGGCGACAATTTGGGTATAAATGAGTTTTTTGTATTGAAAAATATGACAGGCTCTGTATTTGTTATACATAAAACATGTTTGTCTACTACATATGAATAGGAAAACGTTAGCGAAACTGTTTTTTTTTGTTTTTAAATATCTCAAAATCGTAAAATTTTTGTTTGGAAAAATGTTTCAGAAAATTAAAGTGTTAAATGTCTGAATCTGAAATTTAAAAAGAAAAACTTGGAGAATTAAATAATTATAATGAGCAAATTCACACCAGTGAAAAAAAAGTTCCCCCTTTAAAAACTAAACCAACCTATAAAAAACACAATTGTTTACATGTTTTTTAATATTTTTGTTAAAACAATAAATAATTTTTATGCTAGAAGATATTTAAAGTCATGCACTTGGACCAAGGGGATTAGAAAGTGTCGTTTTTTTCGGGTCGTCTCTTTTGAGGGCCTGATTTTTAAAAATATTTTAAATAATATAATTGTATAACTTTTGTGCAAAAAGCACCAACAACTAATTTATACAACTTTTTTGTAAGTGGAAAAAGTATCCCTTACAGCCGTTCCCCCCTCCCCAACTTTATTTTTTTTTTTACATTTTAGAGGGTACACAAAAAGAGTTGAAAACGAATTTCAATCACGAAAAAGGCAGTTTCAATATTTTTTTTGCTTGAAAATCCTTTGATGAAAAAAAAAATTTATATGTGGGAAAAGTATCCCCCATAGCCCTCCGCCCCCTCCCAACCAATAAAAAAACACCACTATATTTTTTTTTATATTTTATACATTTTAGAGGGTAAACAAAAAGCGTTGAAAATAATTTTAATCACGAAAAAGGCGATTTCAATCATTTTTTAATTAAAACTCCTTTGATGAAAAAAATGGGGGATACCAATCACCAAATTAATAGATGATTGCGCATAATATATAAAGAGACAAAAAAGTTGATAGAGGTAGGATGTAAAATTGAAATTAATAAAAACAGAATTGTTTCGCCGTAAACGTAAACTTCTCTCTGTACACAGAAAAAAATACAAAAAAATTTTGAGTAAATTTTTAACACAGAATTTTGACAGAATTAAAACTTTAATTAAAATTTTTCGATTTTTTAAGTAACTTTTAAATTGTGTTAAGTTAAAATTTATTCAAAATTTATCCATCTATTTTTTATACCCTCCAACCACAGTATTGGGGTATACTCACTTTTTCATTCCGTGTGTAACACATCGAAATATCGGTCGGGGACCCCACAAAGTATATATAATATTGATCACTGATAGAATCTAAGACATTCTAGCGATGTCCGTTCGTCCGTCTGTAGAAATAACGATGCAGTCCAAAAAAAGGGGTAGACACCGGAAATTGGGCAAGAATATCTCTTATGTTACTGGTAAGGTCAAGTTCGAAGATGGGCAAAATCGGACCTGGGCGGAAAAAGTTCCCCCTTGAAGAACTAATAAGACCCCTGAAAAATACGATATTTTTACGAGATTTTTTTTAATTTTTGCTCAACAAATGTAACATTTGTATGCCATATTATATCCATAGACCTTGTCTTGGACCAAGGGGGTTAGAAAATTCGATTTCTTTCAGGCCGCGCTCATTTGGGGGCGTGGTTATAGAAATTAATTAAAAATAACGATATAAATTTATTATTTAAGCGTAAATATCATAAACAAATAATTTGTAAACATATATAGCGGGGGTATATGTGGCCCCCACCAACTTCGACGACCCCCCACCACACAAAAAAAAAGACGCCCCTTCGATTTTTTTTTTATTTTAAACGTGTTGGAGGGTATAAAAGATTCGGCACAGCCGAATTTAACACTCTTACTTGTTTTTTTTTTTAAGTTTAAAAATATTTCACTTTTTTTCCAAAAAAAAATGTTTTTCAAACTTTACTTTGAAAAAAAAAAATCCAAAAAAAAATCTTAAAAGTGCTCTAGTATGAGATTATTAAGTTTTAAAATTTAAATCTCAATTTTAAAATGTATGTACTATTCGATTTTTTTTTTTGAATTTTTTTTTATATAAAACTTCTATCGATTCTACAAATTTTTTGAAAAAATTTATTGTAATTTTCCAATCTTAAAATCATTTCTACTGCTCCAATGGTGCGTCATAGAGGGGTCATTTATAAGACCGACCCCCATTAATTTTTACGTCTAAACATTTCATCGGAACAAACTTATACCCTTTCTCCAATTTCTAAGGGGCTCCCACACAAAATGGGATTTTTGAAATTTGCTTCAACCGCTCGAACTGCCCAAAGAGTGCCCTTAGAGCAATACAATATATGACCGACCCACAATTTTTTTCTCTGAACACACCAACCCTCTATCTTTAACTATGTATTAAGGTAGTCCACAGTGGGGAAAAATTATATTTTTTTGTCCAATTTTGCCTACAGGTCGCAATTCTAAACCGATTTTGGTTTTAGTAATTTAGCTAATAAAATTCCGCATCGATCTGTCATAGTAGATTTTTGAAAAAAAAAAAATCGGATTACTTTTTATATTTTCCTTAAGTTCAGAAAATTTTAATTTCTTCAGTATTTTTGCAATAAAAAATGTATTAGGCATGGGACGAATATGCTTTATAGACTAAATTAAAGGTTTTGGAACCCCTTATTAGCGATGTGATTAGAATTTGAAAATATATTATTATTTTGGTTTTTATAACCAGACAAAAATTCAAAAATTTTCACTTTAAAAAGCCCATATCTTTAAAAATAATATACAAATTTCAATGAAATCTTTTTTAGATTAAAGCTTTTGTTTTACCTAGTCATAAATGGTACACAAAATTTAAAAAAAAAAAAAAAAAATATTTTTTGCTTAAATTTTACCTTATGATTTTTGGAATTTTAAAATTAATTTTTAGTCTGTTTAAAAAAAAACAAGTAGAAAAGCTAAATTCGACTTGGCCGAATCTATGAATACCCTCCACAATGCCCCTTTTAAGTGATAGTAACTTTTCTAACGTGAAAAAAATAAAATTTTTGGTTAGAAATATTTTCTTTTCTGTAAAAAAAACTTTTTTTTATTAATTTTTGAAAAAAAAAAAATTATTAATTTTTTTGAGTGTAAAATTTTTTTTGAGTGTAAAATTTTTTTTGAGTGTATTTTTTTTTGTTTTAGTGTAAAAAAACTTTTTTTTTATTAATTTTTGAAAAAAAAAAAAAAATTAGCAATTTTTTTTTGAGTGTAAACTTTTTTTTAGTGTTTTTTTTTTTTTGTTTTAGTGTAAAAATATTTTTGTGTGACAAAAATACCTTGTAAAATATTTTTCTGACTTACAAATGTTTTTAAAACATGTTTAACGGGTTTTCAACACGTGAATTTAAGGTGAAACTAATCTGAAATTTACGGTTTTGCTAATAACTTTTGAACCACTGGACCGATTTGGCTGAAATTTAAAATGAACTGGACCAGAGGAACGGCAAATATATATGCTACACTTCAGCACCCTCACAATTGCCGTTCGAAAGTTACCGTGTGTTTTATCTCGTAAATTCCAGAAAAACCCGTGCCGAAATTCACTCATTTGCTTATAACTTTTGAACCACTGGACCGATTTCGCTGGATTGCAAAACCAACCTGACCAGGTAAATGTCCAACATATATGCCAAACTTCAGGAGCCTCTGTAAAGTCTTTCAAAAGTTAGCGTGTTTTCAACAGACAGACAGACGGACAGACGGACGGATGGACGGACGGACGGACGGACAGACGGACGGACGGACGGACGGACATCGCTAGATCGTCTTAAAATCGATCGAGGATCATGAATATATATACTTTATGGGGTCCTAGACCAATATTTCGAGGTGTTACAAACGGAATGACAAACTTATATATACCCTCTATCACTAGAGTGGAGGGTATAAAAAGTTGTTACATTTTAAATTCGGAAAAAAGAGTTTAACAATTTTGCAAAAATACTTTATTTACCAATAATGGTAAAGAAAATGATAAGCTTTAATCTAAATTATTACATTTTTTAGAGCAAAAATTCTGAAAAAATTAACATTTTCTGAATTTTAAAAAAATATACAAATATAACAAAAACGATTTTTAGAAATCCACCATGACAGACCGATGAGGAATTTATTAGCTGAATTTCAAAAGAAGAAAAACTAAAATCGGTCCAGAATTGCGACCTGTAGGCAAAATCGGACAAAAAAAAGTCAATTTTTCCCCACTGTGCGTCGCAGATGAAAAATTGTTTGCTAAAATTTGTTAGTTAATTACTTTTGATTTTCTACTGAGCTGAGGTAGATTAATATGTTACGTGATAATCTAGAAGTAAGTGAATTGGTTTGATTCCCAGCAGAGCATTTGTCCAAACACCGCATTCGCTGTCTTGTTTCTAAAAAAAAAATAAATTAACTTTTTTTATGTTGTACCACTATTTAGGGTATTTTATTTCCTAGTGACTGGTTTATTGCAACTTAAAAATGAATCAAAAGACATCGCCCTACAGGTCCAATATTTTTTTGTGTTAATATTGACACAAAAAGACAACTATACCGAACAGGTCCAATATTTTTTTGTGTTAATATTGACACAAAAAGACAACTATACCGAACCCGACTATTTTAAAATTTGAAAAGAGGATATTTTTAAGGTCTGATGACTGAATCGCTGTATTTGTGTACTTTATTACAAAGGGTGACAGTTTTTTCCTGGTTGAAAGGGTACCGACCCTTCCAAACAGATTCACACATTTTTTTTTAAATAAACAATCGGCTTTGAAATTACTTTCCTATTAATAACTTTAAATTTGAGGCTAGTTTCTAATAGTTTAAAACTGTATTATTTTTTAAAAATATTTTGAAGACTTTTTTCTTTAAAGAAAAAATATATTTTTTTTTATTAAACTACTGGAATAATCAAAAAATTTTAAAACTAACAAGAAAACTACTGAGCGTATGATTAATATATATTAATATAACATTAAATTACTCATACGCTGTGTTGTACAATGCAATTGTAGCCAGACAAACAATAAGATGATTTACATATTTTCTATATACTGCGAATTCATATTCTGTTCATTCGTTTCGGAAGTCGTTATACATTTTTTTTTTTTTAAGAAACACAACCTTTTTTCATAAAATTTTTCTATTATCTATACACATTTCTTTGGTTTTTCTTTTTTCCTTAAAACATTTAAAAAACAAAACTCATACATAAATAATTGCATATAACTAAAAAATGTTTTATCCTCTAAAAAAAAATATGCATTCCAACAAAATAATATCAAACTTACAAAAACAAAAAAATTATTAAGTGTCATAGCAATACGCAAAACATATCATAAATGTTGTAATTTACTGTGTTATTTATGAGGTGTATGTGTAAAAATTTATGTCAAACAAAAAACCAAAACATATTTATACACAAAACCAAGAGAAGAAATTAAATAACATTGTGTGTGGAAAAAAGAATTAAAACATACATTAAAAACAAAACAAAAAACATTAAAAAAATACAATTCAATTAATTTTACATATTATGAAAAAAAAAAACACAAAGAAAAAATATGTTATGCATTTTTTCCGTCAAACAAATCACGTTAACATATAATGGGGTGACATTTATACAAACAAAAAATAATCGTGAAAAGGAATCATTTGTATAAAGTGTCCTCTAAAATACTTTTCAGCTTTCGATTGTTATTTTCTTGTTTGAAAGAGCCGTCAAACAATGTGTGAATATAAAAATTTTAAATATTTTTTTAAGAAGTAAAAGTTTTTTGCTTTAAATAATTGTCACCCTATAGTTTATATTAAAGAAAATTTATTTTATACATTAAATTGAAGGAAAAAAAATTAAATTTATTTAAATGTTGTGTTTTTAAAATCTACAAACAAAAATCATCATATCATTTAATGAAAACAAAAAATGTCTTATATTATATTTATACACATCATTAAAGTTAAAATCATTAAATCTTATACATATTTTAAAAATAATTTTAGTTGATATTAATTAAAAATTAAAAAAAAAATTACTGTTGATTTTGAAAGTGATAAAACTAATAATATGCTCCATTTCCAGAGAACATAGAAATAAGAAACCCAGAAAATATAGTTAAAGAAATAAATGTTTAAGCTCGATGTCTTAGTTTTTAAACGGTGAGCTTGAACTTTTTTTGCTTTTAATATATATTAAAAGAAAGTCGAATGAGAACAACATTTAAAACCTAAAATATTAAAATTTCTAACTCTGTAAAAAGTTGAGATTGATTAAGTTTGAACAAATGAATACACCATGGGTGATAGTGGGTATATCCGTGGGTATTCGAGTTTATCGTAATAATTAAGTAATTTCTACATCCTATTTATTCAAAATTTTTATTTAAATTGGTAATTTTACTCACACATCAAAAAAAAAAAAAATTTGCTTAAAATTTAGCCACATTTCTCCCATAAAAAATTTTTAAGATTCTGAGTTTTTTTCTATTGAAAAATTTTCTGAATCTATATTTTTTCTGAGATATTTTATCTACAGAAAAAGTCGAAGATTCCTAAACGTTCTTCCTACACTAAAACTATCTGATTCTAAAATATATGTATATTATATTTTGAGGATGTTTATTCTGGCTCGTGGTCATTATTTTCTTTACTAATTAAAACCATGATATTCTCATAGCATAATTTTCAAGAAAATTATTTTTTGTTTTAAATTTATTTATGTTGGTCATTTTTGCAAGACTTAATCGACACAGAAGTTGTCAGATCCCATTGTCAAGATTATTTAGCAAAAATAGAAACGATTTACTGCAAAGTAGCAAACGAGTCTAATGACAAATCGTTTGTGCACAAACAAAAATATTAGTACATATTCGACTCTATCCACAATGGGAATTAAAAAGACGAAGAAATTGTACTATACTAGTAAGGCAACGATTGTCAATAACCAACAAAAATATTTAAAACATTTTACATATGATAGTCCATTGGACTACAACAATATGTTATTTGTTGTTGTAAATGAAATAATACCATATTAGGGTTATTCATCACTATTGCGTGCCAACCATTATGTTCAAATTCTGATTAATTTTTATTAAAAAATAAAAAAAAAATAAAATATATATTTTTTATAGAAATAACCTGAATTTGGAAAACTTATCGACTTCACTGCTGTTTAACATTTTTTCATGCAATTTTCTAGATTCTGAGACATATTTTTATAGTATATTTAAGATTTTTTTAAACTATTTTTTATTAAAAAATCTCAGTCTATAAAAAGTTTTCTAAGACAGGTTCTGAGATATTTGCAAATAAAAAAAAAACAAATTCTAAAACATTATTCTATCGAAAATTTATTCACTTCTAAGATATTTTTGCTAATGAAAAGGGGTCAGCTTTTGTGACATTTCTTCTATATAGTTTTATCTTTTGAGACATTTTCCCAATAGAAACAATCTAGGCTTCTGATGAATTTTTTCTGTAGAAAAAGTTTCAGACATTGGGAGATATTTGGCTATAGAAAAGTTCTCAAATTCTGAGAATGGTTTTGAGACATTTTTCACAAAGAGAAAGTTTCAGATTCTGAGTATTAGATTCTGAGAAATTTTTTCTACAAAAAAGTCTTGAATTCAACGAATTTTCATAGATTCTGAGATATTTTTTTCTATAGAAAAATTCTCAGACTTAGTTTCTGAAACATTTTTCCTATAAAAAAAAAGGATTTAGATTTTTAGACATTTTTCTGTATTAAATGTTTCAGACTTTAAGAAAGTCTGAGACATTTTCTTACAAAAAAGGCTGAGATTCTGAAATATTTTTCTTTGCAAAATGTCTGTGGTTCTAACAGATTTTTGCTATTGAAAAAGTATCAGATTCTTTGGAAAAAGTCTCAGATTCTAGGACATTTTTTGGCTGTAGGCAAAATCGCCCAAAAAATTTTATGAAAAATCGCCCAAATGAAAAATCGGCCAAAAAAATTTTATGAAAAGTTACCCAAAAAAAAATAAGAAATTTCGCCCAAAATTAACGAAAACAAGCCCAAGAAAGAAATGAAAAATGACCCAAAAATAAAAAAAAAGCTTTTTTTGAAAACACGTTTTCCCCAAACACAAGTTACCCAAAAAAGTTTTATTTTGCGGAGAGCGTGGGTTTAAGGCATGGAGTCTGTTATCCCTAAGCCTGGCCGAAGGCCGCACAGTGGAGAAAAATGGACTTTTTTGTTCAATTTTGCCTACAGGTCGCAATTCTTAACCGATTTTGGTTTTTTTTTTTTTTTTGTATTTTAGGTAATAAAATTCTGCATCGATTTGTCATGGTGGATTTTTGAAAAAAAAAATTTCGTATTACTTTTTATATTTTCCTAAAGTTCAGAAAATTTTCATTTTTTTAGTATTTTTGCAATAAAAAATGTATTAGGCATGGGACGAATATGTTTTATAGACTAAATTAAAGGTATTGGAACCCCTTATTAACGACGTGATTAGTATTTGAAAATATATTATTATTTTGGTTTTTATAACCAGACAAAAACTCAAGAATTTTCGCCTTTAATAGCCTATATCTTTAAAAGTAATGTACCAATTTCAATGAAATATTTTTTAAATTAAAGATTTTGTTTTGCTTAGTCATAATTGGTACACAAAATTTAAAAAAAATATATTTTATTTTTTGCTTAAATTTTACCTTATGATTTTTGGAATTTTAAAATTATTTTTTAGTCTGTTAAAAAAAAAAATGTTACATTGATAAGCTTTAATCTAATGTTTCCAATTATTCGACCCTGCCGGTTAACCGGTTAGGGCATTACTCGAAAATTGGTTAATCGGTTATTGGGGTCGATTAATCGGAAAAAGTGGCTATTAATCGATTAATCGTCAAAAACAATGAAAAATTAATTTTAAAAGAGTTTTTTAAAGTAATGTAACAAAAAATAAAAGTATTTTAAGTAAAATTTCATTTTCAGTCTGTGTGTCATTTATACACACACAAAAAAATTAGAATGAGTTTCAATTACTATTTTATTTGATTTTGCACCCATCACGAAAGAAATTGTATTAATTACTAAAATTTGTAAAAGTTTACTATCGCAACGGAAATTTTCGAAATCTATTAAAAAATTTTATCATATCAATAAAAAAAATCTAACTTTTTAAAATTTTTAATTAAATGTTGTTTTTTTATTTTTAGTACCAAAAGGTACATAAAAATGTATATATTCGGCCTTTATATATGTATTTATATTCGATTAGAGTTTTATTCTAGTTCGAGGCCCAAAAATATTTCTATATATGATATTGTCATAATAGAGTATTTTTAATTTATTGCTTTAAAAAAGTTACTCATCTCATAGTATGTCTGTACTGATCAGTTTCATCCCCACTAAGGAATCTTCAGCAGACTTTAGAGAATCATCGTTGGTCAATCAAACATCAAACCAGACATAATATTTGATATATTTCACAAGTTATTTGAGAAATACTATTATGAAGTTCCGAAATCTGTTTTCCAACAAAAATAACTCTTTTAAAGCAAAAATTGTATATATTAAATCACCGTCGCACAGTGGTCAATTTCGCGAGATAGCGGTCAAAACTCTATAACTTTTGACCGGATTGGTATTTTTTTACGCAATTTGTTTTGTTCAATAGGAGGGACTTTAAGCTTCAATTTGCGTGTTCAAACGTAAAAATCGACTGATAGGAACGTAAGTAATGTGGAGTTAAAAATGCATTTTAATTTTTTGTTGAGTTTCCATGTAAAAGTTGAATATTTTGACATTTTAAATAGGTATTTTTTTTTATAATTTCTTATTTTCTTCAATCGTATTTTACAACCAATACTTATTTATTATTCCTAAACTTAATTTTGGTCAGAAAATGCCAACATTTGGCCACTGACATTTATTTAGTCTCAATATTCACAGGTCCTTTGTCCTTTTGATAGGTTCTAGGATAGGTGCTTTTGATAGGTCCAGGGATATGTCCTTTTGATAGGTACTAGGATAGGTCCTTTTGATAGGTCCTTTTGATAGGTCCTAGGATAGGTCCTTTTGATAGGTCCAAGGATAGGTAATTTTGATAGGTCCTAGGATAGGTCCTTTTGATTGGTCCAAGGATAGGTCCTTTTCATAAGTCCAAGGATAGGTCCTTTTGATAGGTCCTAGGATAGGTCCTTTTGATAGGTCCTTCTGATAGGTTCTTTTGATAGGACCAAGGATAGGTCCATTTGATAGGTTCAAGGATAGGTCCTTTTGATATGTAAAAGGATAGGTCCTTTTGATAGGTCCTAGGATAGGTCCTTTTGATATGTAAAAGGATAGGTCCTTTTAATAGGTCCAAGGATAAGTCTTTTTGATAGGTCCAAGGATAGGTCCTTTTGATAGGTTCAAGGATTGGTCCTTTTGACTGGTCCTAGGATAGGTCATTTTGATAGGTCCAAGGATAGGTCCTTTTGATGGGTCCTAGTATAGGTCCTTTTGATAGGTCCAAGGATAGGTCCTTTTGATAGGTCCAAGGATAGGTCCAAGGATAGGTCCTTTTAAAATGTAAAAGGATAGGCCCTTTTGATAGATCAAAGGATAGGTCCTTTTAATATGTAAAAGGATAGGTCCTTTTGATAGATCAAAGGATAGGTCCTTTTGATAGGTACAAGGATAGGTCCTTTTGACTGGTACTAGGATAGGTCCTTTTGATAGGTCCAAGGATAGGTCCTTTTGATAGGTCATAGGATAGGTCCTTTTGATAAGTCCAAGCATAGGTCCTTTTGATAGATCCAAGGATAGGTCCTTTTGATAGGTCCTAGGATAGGACCTTTTGATAGGTCCAAGGATATGTCCTTTTGATAGGTCCAAGGATAGGTCCTTTTGGTAGGTCCAAGGATAGGTCCTTTTAATAGATCAAAGGATAGGTCCTTTTGATAGATCAAAGGATAGGTCCTTTTGATAGGTCCAAGGATAGGTCCTTTTGATATGCAAAAGAATAGGTCCTTTTGATAGGTCCAAGGATAGGTCCTTTTTATAGGTCCAAGGATAGGTCCTTTTGATATGTAAAAGCATAGGTCCTTTTGGTAGGTCAAAGGATATGTCCTTTTGATAGGTCCTAGGATAGGTCCTTTTGATAGGTGAAAGGATAGGTCCATTTGATATGTAAAAGGATAGGTCCTTTTAATAGATCAAGGTCCTAGGATAGGTCCTTTTGATAGGTCCAAGGATAGGTCCTTTTGATAGATCAAAGGATAGGTCCTTTTGATAGGTTAGGTCCAAGGATAGGTCCTTCTGATAGGTGCTTTTGATAGGACCAAGGATAGATCCTTTTGATAGGTTCAAGGATAGGTCCTTTTGATATGTAAAAGGATAGGTCCTTTTGATAGGTCCAAGGATAGGTCTTTTTGATAGGTCCAAGGATCCACAGGTTATTTCCATTGGTTTTAAATTTATTTGCAATTATCAGGTATTTAAGTTATGTAATTATTAGATGGTAATAAAATCATTTTTTACCTTTTCCAAATGAATTGCCAGATACCACATAATTTGAGAGTTCTATTGTCATTTTTGTCAAAATTTTGATACACCCTTCTATGTGGACTAGGTCCAAATATGGGCCAACTTCTCCTAATTTCAACAGAAGTATTTTTTGGGTCAATAAGAACTCTTGTTCAAAATTTCATCAAAATATATGCATAATAGCCACTTTCACATAAAAATAACTTCTCAAAAAATATGACGTGCATTTGTACCGAATATCTTACCTTGGGTCAGAAAAATTGCTGTAGCTCAAAAAGTGCAGCCCCGATGCATGGACATTAGACCGACTCACCTTATATGGGCAAAAAAAAAGTTAAAGTTGTACCCCCCTCAAAATTAACTTTGACATGTTTTATGAAGATTCCCAAAATATTTGGGCTCTAGCAATAATCTCCCGTAAGCTAAACCGCGTCAAAAAAGGGTCCAAAAATGGTATTTTTCATGAATAAAAAAATCAGTAAATTTTTTTTTGTCCAATGAATGACCAAATATAATAGATATTTAGGAATTCTTTGATTCTGCATTAAAACATTTTAAAAATCTAACCACAGACTCGAGATAACGAGATGTTTATGTCAGTTTTTTGATGCTTTTCAATTCGATTTTACTGAAAACTTAAATAACTTTGGTATTTTTTGTCCGATTTTTACTTATAATACATCGTTAGAAAGGTGTTGACCACCGCTTGGGATTTTAGTCAAAAATTAACCCTTAACTGCACTATCTAATTTTTTTATAACATTTACTTCGACATCATTAAAAACCGTTTTATAACCACAAAAAGCATATCTTTGTGCAGGAAACACGTTTAATTAATATATTTGTCCACAATTAATTTAACCCATGCATGATCAAAATATTTTGGCAAACATTTTTAAAAAAGTTTTTGCGGAAATTATTGAAAGCTAGTTGTAATACTTTAAAAAAATAAAATTAAATTAGGTTTTGTTTATTTTAGTCAAAAATTAACCCTTAACTGCACTGTCTTACTTTATTATAACATTTACATCGACATCATTAAAAACCCATTTTATAACCACAAAAAGCATATCTTTGTGCAGGAAACACGTTTAATTATTATATTTGGCCACAATTAATTTAACCCATGCATGATCAAAATATTTTGGCAAACATTTTTAAAAAAGTTTTTGCGGAAATTATTGAAAGCTAGTTGTAATACTTTAAAAAATATAATTAAATAAGGTTTTTGTTTATCTAGACGTGCTTTTAAATATCAAATAATTATTACGTGTACCACATTCCCGGTCAAATTTTTTTTCGAAATTGGTATGTGCAAATTTATTTAAAAATAGAAATTCCGAAAAAAAAAATTTCACCGGGAAAGTGTTACACGTAATAATTATTTGATATTAATATGCACGTCTAGATAAACAAAAACCTTTTTTATTTTATTTTTTTTAAAGTATTTCAACCAGCTTTCAATAATTTCCGCAAAAACTTTTTTAAAAATGTTTGCCAAAATATTTTGATCATGCATGGGTTAAATTAATTGTGGCCAAAAATATTAATTAAAAGTGTTTCCTGCACAAAGATACGATTTTTGTGGTTATAAAATGGGTTTTTAATGATGTCGAAGTAAATGTTACAAAAAAGTAAGACAGTGCAGTTAAGGGTTAATTTTTGACTAAAATCCCAAGCGGTGGGATCTAACGATGTATTATAAGTGAAAATCGGACAAAAAATACCAAAGTTATTTAAGTTTTCAGTAAAATCAATTTGAAAAGCATTAAAAAACTGACATAAACATCTCGTTATCTCGAGTCTGTGGTTAGATTTTTAAAATGTTTTAATGCAGAATAAAAGAATTCCTAAATATCTATTATATTTGGTCATTCATTGGACAAAAAAAAAATTACTGAATTTTATATTCATGAAAAATACCATTTTTGGACCCTTTTTTGACGCGGTTTAGCTCACGGGTGATTATCGCTAGAGCCCAAATATTTTGGGAATCTTCATAAAACATGTCAAAGTTCATTTTGAGGGGGGTACATCATCAACTTTTTTTTTTGAGTCACTCTAATGGACATGTATATATAGGAATGTAGGGGAGAGTTAGGACTACAAAATAGTAAATTTGTGTTTTGACTCAGCTTGACTCACAGGAGTTGTGCTCTATGAAGTAGGAAATTTCCGAGAAATTTGACCTTTTTTAAAAAAAATATTTAAACTGTTCTGAAAACAGTAGAGCTTCAATTTTTTTACCAGTAATAGGAAATAAGTAAAGTTACAACACAAAATTTATTTCGTCCAAAAATCTTGAAAAACAAAAAAGTTATGATCATTTAAACTTTAAAAATTAACTAAAAATATCATAAATTTACTAAATTCTGAAAAATCCCATTTTGGACCACCCTGTTCTCAGTGAAATAATTGAAATAGAGTTCTAATTTTTTGGCTCCCGAGGTTTACTACTGTCTACTTTCATATGAGTCTAATAACTTTAAAATCGGAGAACAAAAACCAAAAGGAGTTTTGGCCGCTATCTCAAAATATTGACCACAGTGCGTCGGTAACTATTAATATATGTGTTGCTGTTATTTTACAATAACAACAGTACCTAACCAAACAATAGTGTTGGTAGGATAAGTCGTACTAAACTTTGTGTTAAATGTTGTTTTTTTATTTTTAGTACCAAAAGGTACATAAAAATGTATTTATTTACCTTTTGGTACTAAAAATGTACCTTTTGGTACTAAAAATAAAAAAACAACATTTAACACAAAGTTTAGTACGACTTATCCTACCAACACTATTGTTTGGTTAGGTACTGTTGTTATTGTAAAATAACAGCAACACATATATTAATAATTACCGATGGTGATTTAGTATATACAATTTTTGCTTTAAAAGAGTTATTTTTGTTGGAAAACAGATTTCGGACCTTCATAATAGTATTTCTCAAATAACTTGTGAAATATATCAAATATTATGTCTGGTTTGATGTTTGATTGACCAACGATGATTCTCTAAAGTCTGCTGAAGATTCCTTAGTGGGGATGAAACTGATCAGTACAGACATACAATGAGATGAGTAACTTTTTTAAAGCAATAAATTAAAAATACTCTATTATGACAATATCATATATAGAAATATTTTTGGGCCTCGAACTAGAATAAAACTCTAATCGAATATATATTTTTAATTAAATTTTTTTTCTTTAAAATTTTTTGTGTGCAGTTTTTAAAGGGGAAAACCAAAACGCAACTAATTGAAATTTGGATATAATAAAAATTCCTAAATTTTATTTGGAATTTTCTAAATTTCATTCGGGATTTCTGAGTTTCAATTGGCCATTTCCGTTTTTCAATAGGGTTTTCAAAATTTCAATTTACTTATAATTGTAATTTTTAAATTTAAATTTTGATTTTCTAAACTATGAATATCAATTCCGATTTGTGAATTTCAGTTGGCTTTTCTAAATTTCAATTGGTATTTCTTAATTTCAATTGGGATTTTTGAATTTTAATTGTGCTTTTCAGAATTTTAATTGGTGTCTTCTAAATATTAATAGCCAGGCAGCACTTCAAGCGCTGTCTTCTTGGGAATTTAAATCCAAAATGACACTGGAATGTTTTGATACCCTTCAGCAGCTGGCCGGGAGAAACAAAATTACTCTATTTTGGATCCCTGGTCATAGAGGTTTTGAGGGTAATGAGATAGCGGATGAGCTTTCTAGAAATGCCTCCGCTACTCCTATGACCGGACCCGAACCCTATTGTGGGGTAAACTGGTCCACCTTCTCGAACATGATTAAGGGTTTGGAAAGAACCGACTTCTTGAACTTGTGGGAAAATTCAGGAGGTCTACGAAAAGCACTAATCGCTCCATTATCATATGGAAGTATACTTAATCACACCAAAAGTGACATTAGGTTACTGACAGGTTTTCTCACCGGGCATTATAAGGTAAATTATATCTTGCATAATTTAAACCTTTGTGCATCGTCTTTGTGTCGACTTTGTCTTGAGGAAGTAGAAACAACGCAACACATATTGTGTGAATGCATCGCAATATGTAGGATCAGAAGACGGTTCTTAGACAAGGAATTGCTTAATTCTGAGGATATAAGGCTAGCTTCTCCATCCTCTGTTATAATGTTCATTAGGAACATTGAACAGAGTTTGAATTAGATTAATGGATCTTGGCACAAAAGACCCATAAGGGTCGCAGTGCCGGCCGTTAGGGCTAGATCACCCTTTGAATAATAAAATATTAATTTTGATTTATATAATTTGATTTCACTTTTCTAAATTTCAATTGGGATTTCAATTAAGATTTCTGACTTTTATTAGCTCTTCAGAAACTGTATTATCTTTTCTGAATTTCATTTAGAATTTTTAAATTTCAAATTTGCTTTTCTAAATTTCAATTGAGATTTCTTAATTTCACTAGGTTTCTGTAAATTTAAATTTTGTGAAATTGGGAGTTTCTGAATATCAATTAGGATTTCTAAATTTCTTTTCTAAGCTTTTCTGAATTTGGAATGAGCTTTCGTAAATTTTAATTGGGCGTTTCTGAATTTCGATTTGGATTTCTGAATTTCAATTGGGATTTCTGAATTTGAATTAGCTTTCTGAATTTCAATTGGGATTTTCTTAATTTTAATTGGAATTTTCAATATGGCGTTTGAAAACTTTAATTAGGATTTCTGAGTTTTAAATATTTAAATTTTTAATTTTGCTTTTCTAAACTGTTAATTGCTGGTTTCTGAATATTTTTTTTCTGTAGTATTGAATTTTTATGGAAGTGTTTGTAAAAAAGAGGAAGTGTTTCAAACAAATTATAGTAGAATATAGAGATAATAATACTATTAGTAATAATAGTAATCAAACCATTTTTTAATCGGGTCGAATAATTATTTGCGTTTTAAATTATTTGTTTCGACACTAACCGAAATAGAGGCGATTAATCGAGGAATCGGTTAATCGATTAACCGAATTGGAAACACTACTTTAATCTAAAAAAAAAATCATTGGAACTGGTACAATGGTACTTAAAAGTGAACATTTTAAAGTTTTCATGTGTAGTATATAAAAAAAAAAATAATAATAAATTAACAAATGCTATTAATGTCATTTATAAGGGGTTCAAATACCTTTAATTTTGTCCATACAGCTTATTCGTCCCCTGCCTATTACATTTTTAGAGCAAAAATTCTAAAAAAATTAATATTTTCTGAACTTTAAAAAAATACTCAAATAAAACAAAAATGATTTTTAGAAATCCACTATGACAGACCGATGAGGAATTTTATTAAAAAAAAAAATTTAAAAAAAAAGAAAAACTAAAATCGGTTAAGAATTGTGACCTGTAGGCAAAATCGGACAAAAAATGCCAATTTTTCCCCACTGTGATGCGTAACAAGATGGTTCTGATTACAAATTTATAATTTTTCGAATGCTTAAAATTACTACGCTCTAGCTTTACTGGTTATTAAGATTTAGGGGCGTATCGTAGACTCAATTCCGTTAGGAATTGAAATAAGTGGTTTACTTGTAAAATGCAAAACAAATATATTTTTCGGAATTACTTTCAAAAATCAAAGTTGAATTGAATTGCATGAAGTTGTTTAGAGTAAACCACTTATTTCATTTAAGGACTTAATCTCTCTCTTAAAGTTGAAAAACCAAACTGGTTTCCGGCGTCTGAGTTAAGATTTGGTCTACGAAAAGGAGAATAACTTTTCTATATCAAAAAATTCGCGAAAATTATAAACCACATATTTTTAATCTCTACTATATAGAAAAATTCTACAAAAAAGTTTTGTTTTGGAAATTTTTTCTTGGTAGCCTATCAAATTTTTCAAGTACTTGTTAAGATTTGACAAAAACATATATCAATATAATTTTTTTGGACCCTTTCTGAAATTCCGAGATTTGTCTTTTTTCATGTCACTAACAGGTCTATTTGTGAAAAAGCAATTTTATCACTTTCAAAACAAACAGCTCGAATTTGAAATTTTTTTAATTAAATAATATTAAAATATCTAAAACGATATTAAAAAAAATTATTTTACATTTTTTTCAGTTTTACATATTATAAATCACAGACTCATTATCCACTTATAAAAATTATAAATTATTTGAAAACATGTCACCAAAAAAAGCTTTAAAAAATCAAGTGTTTAATTTTTAATATTAAACGTTTTCTTTAAGTTTATATAATTTCTATAAATTTTATGTAAAAAAAATATCTACAAAATTAAAATAAATTACAAAATCCAAAAAAAAAAATAAAAAAAATATTTCTAAATTATGAGAACTTACACAAATGTTGTATTGCAATTATAAAAAAATGGAAACCAAATTACGATATAATGATAACAACGTGTCATTAATTATATAACAACAATTACAAATGAATATAAGAAAAAAAAAATATTTTTTTATTTATATTATTTCTTAATACAATTACAGACATACCAAAAAACCAAAATCTAGAAAAACTGAAAAAACAAAATTGTTGTGTAAAAAAAAAAATACAAAAAAAAATTTACATACAAATTTCCAAACAAAATTACTTGAAGAAAACTGTTAAATTAGTAACTAAAATTAAAAATATGTATTTATGTAAAATTAATAATTAAGTTTAATTTAATTTAAAAACTTTAATTTTATGAAACTTCAAAATATACATATAAAAAAATTAAAAAAAAAACAACAAAATAAACTATTTAGTATATTATCAAAATTTCCAAAAACCAAAAAATAAAAAAATATAAATTTAATAATAAAAAATATCTTTAACATGTAATATGATGGCAAAAAACAGCATACATATAAAACCAAAAAAAAAAAACAACCGAAATTTAAGTATAAAAATGATTGATTGATCTATCTATGTACATTTCATGACTAAAAATACACATATAACAATAAAATATACGAATATTTATGAATAAAAATGGAAAAATAAATGTTTAAAATTAAAAAAAAAAACAAGTGTTATTATTCAATGGAGGGATTAGCAAGTGTTGTGGTGGATTGCAAGTCGTTTTTGCAAACAATATGGGTTAAATTAAATTAACCTTAAATAAATTTCGTGACCTCAAAACAATTTTTTTTCTATTGAGAAAACTAAGGTTGAATATTGTTAATCGCTTAACTAACAAGGGAGGAAAGTGCACCCACCGATTGTTCTGAAACTTGCATATGTGAAAGAGGTGAGAAAATTAGAGTTAATTGTTTTTTCTTATCAGCCCAATCATACATTCAGAGCAAAGCTGTATTATTGAATACTTTTATTTGAATTTTTTGGAAAAAATAAAATACTTTGATATTTTAGTTGGTTATCAAAAAATAAAATGATCTGTTATTTTATTTATTTTGATTTGAATAAAATAAAATTTTATTTTATTCAATTTCATACAAATAAAATAATATTTGTTTCCAAAAAATTCAAATAATTTTTTCTGATTGATTATTCAAACAGGAAAAAAAGAAATTTTCTTGTTATTCAACAAAAATTTGTGAATAATTTTGGTTATTCACAAAAAATTGAATAAATAACGTATTATTCAAACAAAAAAAAACAAATATTTTTGAAAATTTTGTGTTTGAAAAAGAAATGTATTTTATTTATTTTTTCATTTATTATACAGTGAAACATAAAATTATTTTTACAAACTAATATTATTAAATAGTAAACTTTTTAACAAAGCGTTTTTTTTACTAAAACATTAATTAGAATATTCTTTGTAAATTTTCCCGAGCTGAACTCTTTAGATTTTTACTATTTTAAAATGTTGTTAAAACATTTTCCTATGGAAAATACTGTAGTTTTTAAAATACTTTCAGATTTTTTTCAAATACAACAGAAAGTCCTGTTAGGATGTATATTTACTCAGATTTTCAAGGTTTTTGGCTTTGGTGACATTTTTAAGAAAATATTCTTTAGTATTATCTCTGAAATCTTTCTACTACACACAATTTATTTAAATAAAAAAATGCATATGTATACAATTAAAAGTTTTTCCTATAGAAAAAAAAAATACTTTTGAATGCATTATTCTATTTTTTAATGCACCCGTAACCGTACCCTAACGTAGCGTAGAGAGGGTTTTGTTATATGGGAACAAGTGAGAGCAATTATTCTTCTTTGCAGAAGGTTACGGAATTTTGTATATGATTTTGACTGCTACGCTACGTTAGGGGACGGTAACGGGTAGCTAACCCAGTCTTTATTATTTTTTTTACTTCTATGTCAAGTAAAATCGTAAAGAAGTTTTGTTGGGAATAAAATTTCTCTAACTTAACATAAAAAACAGAACATAAATAAGAATGTTCTGTACTATTTTGCTTAATGAACATTGCATAGAGTTAACGTTAAGTTTACGTTTTTAGGCTAACTAAACCTTAATGGTGAAAATGTACGCTGAATATTTTAAATACTTTTAGGCATTTCTTATGAAAATGAAGTGTTGATTTCTTCTTCGAATCCTACATCCGTGTAAGCAACACGTTTAAGCTCTTAATTTTCTTTAGTTTTTCTCTTTCGTACTTTCTGCAGAAATAAGGTCAGACAGGCGGAGATATAGGCGGATATCACTAGGAAGTCCTAAAATCGATCAAGGATAAAAACAAAAACATATCGTTGACAGTAGAGATGGGCGCGTGAGTGGATTTTGACTCACACTCACTCACGCTAACGCAAAAAAAAAAACGAATCACTCACTAATCACTCACGCAATTTTTTTCCACTCACACTCACTCACAATCACGAGTTTGAAATTAAAATTTCTCACGCTCACGCGTGACTCACGCCAGATTCAATCTTGATTACGCGTGAGTCACGCAAGCTCTACTCACGCAAACAAATTTTCTTACAAAAAAAACAGCAAAAAAATTTTTTTTTGCAAGAAATTAAAAAATTCTAATTAAATAAGTAAAATCAAAAATTAAATCACGCAAACTCACGCAAAAAAAATCGACTCACTTACTAATCACTCACGCAAATTTTTTTCCAACTCACACTCACATTGAAATGAAAATCAGAAATCACGCGTGAATCACACTCACGCGTGATTCACGCGTGATTCACCTAAATCACGTGACCAGCGCCCATCTCTAGTTGACAGTATATTCATAATTTTTTTGTAGCTATTCCATTACGGTAAA
Organism: Pegoplata infirma; assembly: GCA_963921195.1. Classification (NCBI taxonomy): domain Eukaryota; kingdom Metazoa; phylum Arthropoda; class Insecta; order Diptera; family Anthomyiidae; genus Pegoplata; species Pegoplata infirma. The sequence goes on along the minus strand of OY992536.1, from coordinate 162,334,251 downwards.
AGGTAACTGAGCTTGTGAGAAATTATCGTCGGCGCAAATATCCAGCGCCGGTGCGCCGCTAATCGACATGAACTTTTCTATGTGAATGTTAAAAATATATTACACTTTATCGTATTTTATTTTCTTTAAAATTTAATCAAATTTGTCTGTATATATAAAAATATATTTATGTATAAAAAAATAATAAACATATTTTTATTAAATATTGGATAACAGACTTTAAATTAGAAAAAATTACATTTCAAGCCATATGACAAGATATGTCAAGACAGCAGAAAAATCTGTTGAATTTAGCAGAAAACTCTGTTGATTTTATATAAACAAGATTGTCAAGGTTAAATTACCATCTATAATGTATCTTATTTACGTAAAAAAGACTTAAAAAAGATTTTGAGCATCATTTTATTCTAAAACTTTTAAAACAGTGATTTTAATTGTTTCATAGAAAATTTTCTAAGTTTGTTTTTTTTTAAAGCGTTATTTTTTTTAGACATGTTGATCTTTTTTAAAAAATTTTGTTTGGGTTTTTTTAAAAAATTATATGTTGGAAAAAAAAATAAAATTCTTGAAAACAGGATAACTAAATATTTCTGTCTATCAGAGAACTTAGTAAACATATCCATTCCAGAAGAAAAATCTGCTAAAAGTTAGCTAATTCTACCCGATAGCTCTTTTACAAATTTTTCGACAGTTTTTCATCTGAGTGTGCTATTGGTAGTGGGATAACGGTATTGGTTTTGTTACAGGTATTGGTATCGCCCAAATAAAGGTATTAGTTTTTCATCGGTATTGGTTTTCAACTTAAATTGGTATTAAAGGGTATTGGTATTGAAAAGGTATTGGTATCCATCCTTGCTTTATTACAAAAATCATAATAAATGAATTGCTAACATTTATCACAAGTGGGAAGGTGTCCTCAATGTCCCCCGGCGACTCCCTCCCCTGGTGCTCCATTATAGACTTGGCGAAGGAGTATTAATAATGAATTGGCCTCAAATTAAAGCTACATTAATATCACCAGTGAAGCTAAAAATAGAGTGGGAGATAAGGATGACAGAAAAGAGGAATTTCAATTGGAATTTCCTGAATTTCAACATAACTTTTCTGTATTTCAATTGACTTTTTATAAATTACGCTTTTCTGAAATTCAATTGGGCTTTTTAGAGTTTTAATAGCATTCTCTATACAACAATTCTCCTAAAAATTCAAAAATAATACTTTTTAAAAGAAGCTAATTTTAAACAAAACTGTTTTGTATGAATAATTTTATGTTTCACTGTATAATAAATGACAAAACAAATAAAATACATTTTTTTCAAACACAAAATTTTCAAGAATATTTATTTTTTTTTGTTTGAATAATACGTTATTTATTTGATATTTTTGTGAATAACCAAAATTATTCAAAAATTTTTGTTGAATAATAAGAAAAATTTATTTTTTTTTGTTTGAATAATCAATCAGAAAAAATTATTTAAATTTTTCGTTATTTAAATAATAGCAAATAAATATTATTCATTTTCAAAATATTTGAATAATCGCTTATTTGAATATTTTTTTAAAAATATTGTTATTTATTTGTTTCGTTATTTCAATCATAGCATACAGCACTGATTCAGAGGGTCAAAGGAGAGGGGGAAATCTGAAATTGTTCGTTTTTTGAGTATTTGCAAATATTTTTGAGTATTTTTAAATTTTTTTTAACGGTTTTATCCAAAAAATGAGTTTATGAAACATAATTTTTTCTTATTTTTTTTCAGTGGAGCCTTTTTTTACAAAACTAGATACATTACTTCTAGATGTTGCTTGCCTCCTAAAAAAAATATTCGCGGTCAAAATCATAAGTTTAAGATGAACTTAAAAGTAAAAATTCTGAATTTCCCGTACTCCAACCTCAATAACTTGAAAAATATGCAATGTATGAACGTGCTTTTGAATCCATAAGATAGGTCTTCCAAATACCTTTAATTTGAAACCAAAATGACATATGAGGCATTCCACACCAAATGTCCAGCGAAAATAAACACGTGTACCGTTATCTTCTGAATAGGTTGTATGGATAGCCCTATATGGAACTTAGAAAATTGCTTTTTTGGTTTTTCAATTTTTCAAAAACTGGGCTTAGGAGGCGTGGTCAAATAGTGAAAAAACGGTAAAATTTGTGGCGAGTTGCCTTGACTAAATATTTATCACATTAAAACGGAATGCACCACAATCTTAAAAACTTACATTTTTATAAAGATTTGTATGGGCTATTGATTAAATTTTTTTTTTTGAAAATTTTCAGAACCCGTTCTGATATTTTCCATTTTTTAGAAAAAGTAAATTTATCAAAAATCCGGCCACTTTTTTTAATTTTTTTTTTTAAGTTTAGATGTTTGTCCATCCACACAAAAAAAAAACATACAGACACGCGTTTTTCGTTTTTTTCGAGAAAATCGCATTTGAATTTTAAATTTCATAACAATTTAGTAACTTGCTTGTATTTTCTTGTTTTAACAGAGCGTATGAGTAATATTTATGCAATTAATATTACTCATTCGCAACGTTAAAACAAGAAAATACAAGCAAATTACAAAATTGTTATGAAATTTAAAATTCAAATGCGATTTTCTAGAAAAAAAAAACGAAAAACGCGTGTCTGATTTTTTTTTGTGTGGATGGACAAACATCTAAACTTAAAAACAAAAAAAAAATAAAAAAAAAGTGGCCGGATTTTTGAATTGTTATGAAATTTAAAATTCAAATGCTATTTTTTGTGTGATAAACAAACATCTAAACTTCAAAAAAAAAAAATTAAAAAAAAGTGTCCATATTTCTGATAAATTGACATATTTAAAAAATAGAAAATTTCAGAACGGGTTATGAAAATTTTCCAAAAAAAATTTTTAATCGATAGCCCATACAAAACTATGGGCTATCGATTAAAACTATTGTGGTGCATTCCGTTTTAATGTGATAAATATTTAATAAAGGCAACTCACCACAAATTTGACCATTTTTCCAATATTTGACCACGCCTCCTAAGCCCAGTTTTTGAAAAATTGAAAAACCAAAAACGCAATTTTCCAAGTTCCATATAGGGCTATCCAAACAACCTATTCAGAAATTTACGGGACACATGTTTTCTGTAGCGTGACATTTGGTGTGGAATGCCTCATATTTTTTATTTTATTTTTAATATTGATCCATCTTTGGAGCCCCATCATGGATTTAATTACAATTTATTACAGACGAAATAAAGTTCCTCGTTTAGTTAAATACCTCTAGTTTCAACCCATATCGGTCTCGTCTGTATCCAGTAAGTTCCACAAAAAATGCAGTATAATTTAAAAAACCTTTTTTAAACATATTTTAAAAAATGACAACATTTGGCAGTAAAATAGCGATTAACGCGATTGCAATTATTTTAATTAGTTTCAGGATTTTACCTTATTCAGAAGTAGTTTTACTTAGGCTGGATTACTCAATGCTTCGTTATAAAATAACTCTCCGTTAAATTTAACTTTACAAATTTTGACATAAGGCTCCGTTAAATCGGCAGTTAGCAGCTAACTTTTCATTGAGTAATCCGCCCTTAATCATTTTAAAAAGGTTTCCAAAAAAAATTTACTTTTTAAGTCCTGAAAATGTTTCGACTTAGCAGAGACGCCCTGGTCAAAGTAAAAGACATATGAGGCATTCCACACCAAATGTCCCGCTACAGAAAAACATGTGTCCCGTAAATTTCTGAATAGGTTGTTTGGTTAGCCCTATATGTAACTAAGAAAATTGCGTTTTTGGTTTTTCAAGTTTTCGAAAACTGGGCTTAGGAGGCGTGGTCAAATATTGGAAAAATGGTCAAATTTGTGGCGAGTTGCCTTGATTAAATATTTATCTCATTAAAACGGAATGCACCACAATGTCAAAAATTTACGTTCTTATATAGTTTTGTATGGGCTATTGATTAAAATTTTTTTTTTTTGAAAATTTTCAGAACCCGTTCTGAAATTTTCCATTTTTTAAAAAAGTCAATTTATCAAAAATCCGGCCACTTTTTTTTTCTTTTTTATTTATTTTTTTAAAAGTTTAGATGTTTGTCCATCCACACAAAAAAAATCAGAAACACGTTCATCTTTTTTTTCGAGAAAATCGCATTTGAACTTTAAATTTCATAACAATATTGTTATTTGCTTGTATTTCTTTGTTTTGAAGTTGCGAATGAGTAATATTAATTGCATAAATATTCGTCATACGCTCTTTGACACAAGCAAATACAAGCAAATTACTAAATTGTCATGAAATTTAAAGTTCAAATGCGATTTTCTCGAAAAAAAAGATGAACGTGTTTCTGATTTTTTTTGTGTGGATGGACAAACATCTAAACTTTTAAAAAAATAAATAAAAAAGAAAAAAAAAGTGGCCGGATTTTTGATAAATTGACTTTTTTAAAAAATGGAAAATTTCAGAACGGGTTCTGAAAATTTTCCAAAAAAAAAAAAAATTTAATCGATAGCCCATACAAAACTATATAAGAACGTAAATTTTTGACATTGTGGTGCATTCCGTTTTAATGTGATAAATATTTAATCAAGGCAACTCTCCACAAATTTTACCATTTTTCCAATATTTGACCACGCCTCCTAAGCCCAGTTTTTGAAAAATTGAAAAACCAAAAACGCAATTTTCTAAGTTCCATATAGGGCTATCCATATCACCTATTCAGAAGTTTACGGTACACATGTTTTTTTTTCGCTGGACATTTGGTGTGGAATGCCTCATATAAACATTTTATGGATCGTTTTCTATTCCCTAGGATGTATTTAATCAAACCCATGTGTAACCAATAAAATCTTTGACAATTTTGATTTTGTTGCGATGCGCATCCATCATCCACTGTGCCCCGGCAAACTTTGGTAATAGGTGGTGATTATATAACACATTACCAGGTAATGTATATCCCTTATTTGTAGCATTTGTTGGGATGTCTTACCAAACATTTGTTCAACAACGTATTATTTGAAAGTGAAAAATAATGTATTACTAATAACTTGCTACGTAATGCATGATTATTGCAAAAAATGTCTTTCATATTTATTATTTCTAAAAAATAAATCATGGATGAATTATAATTGGTTACATAATATACACAATGTAACCAATTATAATTCATCCATGATTGAAATTTGAAACAATGCATTATTTATAATTGGATGCATATTGCATTACAATAACATGAATAAAAGTGAATTCGCGCAGTTATAACGTCTCGAATTTGGCGGAAAAGGTTTTCGTTTTTCAACATTAAGCTCTCAAAACCTGATGTGATATGCAAATTCTGCGATCAGATTAGAACTCAGCGCAACTGAAACCCTTATACTAAAAAAACTTTACTTAAACTTTGGAAAAATGTTCTTCAAAATCTATATATATAAAAATGGATGTGTGTATGTATGTATGTATGTATGTTCCGTATGGACTCGAAAACGGCTGGACCGATCTTGATGAAATTTTCAGGGAATATTCAGAATAGCCTGGCGAGTAACACTGTCAAGTCGGATTTTTGATTTTCCGTCTGTGGGCGGAGGGGCGTGGCAAAATCCAATTTTTGCATCCCACCACTAATGACATCTATATATAAAAAACGGATGGACCGATTTTGATGAAATTTATATCAAAGATAGTACTAACTGAGTACTCACTATGCGCCAAATTTGAGCGTTATCGCACAAAGTAGCGTTAAATGCCATGCAACTTTGTATTGAATTGAAAGTTATTTCAATAATGCAAAAAACGGCTATATGTTTGTTTCTTATGGACGCGAAAATGGCTGGACCGATCTTGATGAAATTTTCAGGGAATATTCAGAATAGCCTAGGGAGTAACACTCTGTAGTCGGATTTTTAATTTTTTGCGTGTGGGCGGATGGGCGTGGCAAAATCGAATTTTAGCATTGCACCACTAATGACATCTATATATAAAAAACGGATAAACCGATTTTGATGAAATTTAAACCAAAGATAGTACCAACCAAGTACTAACTATATGCCAAATTAGAGACAAATGGGCGTAAAATGCCATGCTTTATCGCCAGTGGGCGGAGGGGTGGGCAAAATCGAATTTTTACATTGCACCTTTAATGACATCTAAGTATATATAAAAAACGGCTGGACCGATTTTGATGAAATTTAGACCAACGATAGTACTAACCAAGTACTAACTGTGTGCCAAATTAGAAATGATCGGACAAATGGGCGTAAAATGCCCATTTTTGAATTGCATTTTATTTCTGCATGCTCCGCAATAACGCAAAAACTCTTGATTTGATTTTAATTAAATTTTCAGCACTGATAGTATTGACCGAGTGCGGAACTATAGGCCATGTTATCTACGATTGGAAAAAGGGGCGTAAAATGCCACGCCCCTTTGTACTATACTGGACATTGTCTGCCTGTTTCGCAATCACACAAAAACAGCTGAACCGATTCTCTTGACATTTTCACTACATACAGTGCTAACCAAGTGCATATGTAGGCCATATAAGATTGTTATTAGAAAAAGGGATCAAAAACGCAAAAACGGATAAGCCGAATTTGTCACTACTGATAGAACTAACCGAGCGGGAACTGTAGGTCATATGTATGCGATTCGGTAAAAGGGTTTACAATATCACTCCCGTTTTTTCATAAATAAAAAGTTATTTCCTCCTCTTTCGCAATCACACAAAAACGACAAAACTGATGTCAATGAAATTTGCAGCACAGATAGTACTAATCGAGGATGCAGCATGGAACTTTAGACTATCAAGATTCGATAAAAATGCGTTAAATTACATGCCCCTTTGTACTATACTTAACGTTATGTCTGTCTGTTTCGAAATCACGCAAAAACGGCTGAACCGATTTTGTTAAGTTTTCTCTATAGATAGTGCTAACTGAGGGCGGAACCAAAGGTTACTAGCTGGGCCCGGACCCGTGCTTTAATTTTGTCTGACACTATATTTAAATTAAGATGCAATATAAAATAGTTTTTTTCTTAGGGCCAGCAACGCGGACCGGGTATAGCTAGTAGCTTATAAATTTTCTACCATTTTATTTAAATTTAACTAAAAGTTGGGAAATTTTTTTAACTGTTAGGAAACAATTTTAGTTCATGTACTTTTAAATAGTCTATAATTTTCCTTAAATGGAATTCCCTAATACATGGAAGAAATTTTTACCGCAAAAGAAATTTTTCCTAAATATATGAATTTTTTATTTTATTTTTAAGGCTGGATTCCTCAATGCTTTTTCATTCAATTTTTGACATAATGCTCCGTTAAATCGGCAGTAAGCATCTAACTTTTCATTGAGTAATCCGCAATAAGACATATTTCTTAAAACGGAATTTATTTCGAAAAAATCAGTTTTAGGACTTACTACACACAGAAAACGATTTCGTTGTGTCAACCAAATTTAGAACCAACCAAATTTTCGTAGTCCAGCCAACTATCACTTTTATCAGTTGTGATTACTAAAAATTTTGTTCCGATCAACCGAATTTGGTTTTAATCAATTGGTATTTATTTCAAATTTCATTTAGAGCAACTGAATTTATCTGTTGAACCAACGAAAAATTATAAGACAAAAATGGTTGTTACTACACCGTATCAAAAAAAGATTTATTTTTTTATTTTTAATAAATTTTTTATTAAAATAAACAAAAATATGCAGGTAGATTAAAATTAACAAGAAAATAATATAAATACATATCTTAAATTAAAAATGGATCTGAAATTTTCTTTTTAAAAAAATGTTTTAAAATTTTTAATTATTTACATAGGAATATAGGTATTAGAATTTAAGAAATTTTTGAAAAAACTGATACACAAGAAAAATGTATCAAATCTTAATGTCTGAATTTTTTTCTATGGAAAAAATTCTCCAAAAATTAGTACCTTTTTCTGAAGAAAATTCAAAGACATTTTTTCTTAAATTTTGAAACATTTTTCTATAGAAAAAATTCAAATTATGAGACATTTTTTCTATAGAAAACGTGTCAGATTTTAAGACATTTTTTCCTGTAGAAAAACTCTCAGATTCTGAGACATTTTTCTACAGAAAACATTTTTGATTCAGAGAAGTTTTTTTGAGACTTTCTGCAAATTTTGCTAAGAAAAAATGTCTTAAAATCTAAGAAACATCTAAACATTTCTCAGATTCTAAAATTTTATAGAAAGAAAAAATTTCTAAAAATCTAATACATTTTATAGAAATAGTATCAGATTTTTAGACCTTATTTCTTAGGAAAAAATCTAAGATTCTAAGACCATTTTTCATCGGAAAAATTTCAGGTTCTGAGACATTTTTCTATAGAAAAGTGCTATTTCAGCAAATGAGACATTCTCAGATTTTAAGACACTTTTTCTATAGAAAAAATCTCAAATTCTGAGACAATTATTTTGTCGAAAATGTCTCAGATTCTAAAACAATTTTTCTATCGAAAATGTCTCAGATTCTAAAACAATTTTTCTATCGAAAATGTCTCAGATTCTAAGACAATTTTTCTGTAGAAAAAGTCTCAGATTCTGAAACAATTTTTCTATAGAAAAAGTCTCAGATTCTGAGACAATTTTTCTATAGAAAAAGTTTTAGATTCTGAGACAGTTTTTCTATAGAAAAAGTCTCAGATTCTGAGACAATTTTTCTAGAGAAAAAGTTTCAGATTCTGAGACAATTTTTCTATAGAAAAAGTCTCAGATTCTGAGACAATTTTTCTATAGAAAAAGTCTCAGATTCTGAGACAATTTTTCTATACAAAAAGTCTCAGATTCTGAGACAATTTTTCTATAGAAAAAGTCTCAGATTCTGAGAAAATTTTTCTATAGAAAAAGTCTCAGATTCTGAGAAAATTTTTCTATAGAAAAAGTCTCAGATTCTGAGAAAATTTTTCTACAGAAAAAGTCTCAGATTCTGAGACAATTTTTCTATAGAAAAAGTCTCAGATTCTGAGACAATTTTTCTATAGAAAAAGTCTCAGATTCTGAGACAATTTTTCTATAGAAAAAGTCTCAGATTCTGAGACAATTTTTCTATAGAAAAAGTCTCAGATTCTGAGACAATTTTTCTATAGAAAAAGTCTCAGATTCTGAGACAATTTTTCTATAGAAAAAGTCTCAGATTCTGAGACAATTTTTCTATAGAAAAAGTCTCAGATTCTGAGACAATTTTTCTATAGAAAAAGTCTCAGATTCTGAGACAATTTTTCTATAGAAAAAGTCTCAGATTCTGAGACAATTTTTCTATAGAAAAAGTCTCAGATTCTGAGACAATTTTTCTATAGAAAAAGTCTCAGATTCTGAGACAATTTTTCTATAGAAAAAGTCTCAGATTCTGAGACAATTTTTCTATAGAAAAAGTCTCAGATTCTGAGACAATTTTTCTATAGAAAAAGTCTCAGATTCTGAGACAATTTTTCTATAGAAAAAGTCTCAGATTCTGAGACAATTTTTCTATAGAAAAAGTCTCAGATTCTGAGACAATTTTTCTATAGAAAAAGTCTCAGATTCTGAGACAATTTTTCTATAGAAAAAGTCTCAGATTCTGAGACAATTTTTCTATAGAAAAAGTCTCAGATTCTGAGACAATTTTTCTATAGAAAAAGTCTCAGATTCTGAGACAATTTTTCTATAGAAAAAGTCTCAGATTCTGAGACAATTTTTCTATAGAAAAAGTCTCAGATTCTGAGACAATTTTTCTATAGAAAAAGTCTCAGATTCTGAGACAATTTTTCTATAGAAAAAGTCTCAGATTCTGAGACAATTTTTCTATAGAAAAAGTCTCAGATTCTGAGACAATTTTTCTATAGAAAAAGTCTCAGATTCTGAGACAATTTTTCTATAGAAAAAGTCTCAGATTCTGAGACAATTTTTCTATAGAAAAAGTCTCAGATTCTGAGACAATTTTTCTATAGAAAAAGTCTCAGATTCTGAGACAATTTTTCTATAGAAAAAGTCTCAGATTCTGAGACAATTTTTCTATAGAAAAAGTCTCAGATTCTGAGACAATTTTTCTATAGAAAAAGTCTCAGATTCTGAGACAATTTTTCTATAGAAAAAGTCTCAGATTCTGAGACAATTTTTCTATAGAAAAAGTCTCAGATTCTGAGACAATTTTTCTATAGAAAAAGTCTCAGATTCTGAGACAATTTTTCTATAGAAAAAGTCTCAGATTCTGAGACAATTTTTCTATAGAAAAAGTCTCAGATTCTGAGACAATTTTTCTATAGAAAAAGTCTCAGATTCTGAGACAATTTTTCTATAGAAAAAGTCTCAGATTCTGAGACAATTTTTCTATAGAAAAAGTCTCAGATTCTGAGACAATTTTTCTATAGAAAAAGTCTCAGATTCTGAGACAATTTTTCTATAGAAAAAGTCTCAGATTCTGAGACAATTTTTCTATAGAAAAAGTCTCAGATTCTGAGACAATTTTTCTATAGAAAAAGTCTCAGATTCTGAGACAATTTTTCTATAGAAAAAGTCTCAGATTCTGAGACAATTTTTCTATAGAAAAAGTCTCAGATTCTGAGACAATTTTTCTATAGAAAAAGTCTCAGATTCTGAGACAATTTTTCTATAGAAAAAGTCTCAGATTCTGAGACAATTTTTCTATAGAAAAAGTCTCAGATTCTGAGACAATTTTTCTATAGAAAAAGTCTCAGATTCTGAGACAATTTTTCTATAGAAAAAGTCTCAGATTCTGAGACAATTTTTCTATAGAAAAAGTCTCAGATTCTGAGACAATTTTTCTTTAGAAAAAGTCTCAGATTCTGAGACAATTTTTCTATAGAAAAAGTCTCAGATTCTGAGACAATTTTTCTATAGAAAAAGTCTCAGATTCTGAGACAATTTTTCTATAGAAAAAGTCTCAGATTCTGAAACAATTTTTCTATAGAAAAAGTCTCAGATTCTGAGACAATTTTTCTATAGAAAAAGTCTTAGATTCTGAGACAGTTTTTCTATAGAAAAAGTCTCAGATTCTGAGACAATTTTTCTATAGAAAAGTCTCAGATTCTTAGACAATTTTTTTATAGAAAAAGTCTCAGATTCTTAGACAATTTTTCTATAGAAAAAATCTCAGATTCTGAGACAATTTTTCTATAGAAAAAGTCTCAGATTCTGAGACAATTTTTCTATAGAAAAAGTCTCAGATTCTGAGAAAATTTTTCTATAGAAAATGTCTTAGATTCTGAGACAGTTTTTCTATAGAAAAAGTCTCAGATTCTGAGACAATTTTTCTATAGAAAAGTCTCAGATTCTTAGACAATTTTTTTATAGAAAAAGTCTCAGATTCTTAGACAATTTTTCTATAGAAAAAATCTCAGATTCTGAGACAATTTTTCTATAGAAAAAGTCTCAGATTCTGAGACAATTTTTCTATAGAAAAAGTCTCAGATTCTGAGACAATTTTTCTAAAGAAAAAGTCTCAGATTCTGAGACAATTTTTCTAAAGAAGAAGTCTCAGATTCTGAGACAATTTTTCTATAGAAAAAGTCTCAGATTCTGAGACAATCTTTCAATAGAAAAAGTCTCACATTATGAGACAATTTTTCTATAGAAAAAGTCTCAGATTATGACACAATTTTTCTATAGAAAAAGTCTCAGATTCTGAGACAATTTTCTATAGAAAAAGTCTCAGATTCTGAGAAAATGTTTCTATAGAAAAGGTCTCAGATTCTGAGACAATTTTGCTATTAAAAATTCTGAATTTTTGGGGCATTTTGCGTTAGAATAAATTGCATTTTTTCTTATCTCTTGGAAAAGTCTCAGATTCTACTTACGATATTTTTCTTAAAGTAAAGTTTTTGGTCCACAAATTTGGCAAAAACATGGACTTATCATTCCTAAATCCTTACCAATATACACCTTCAATTTTCTAACCCATTGATGTCACATATTTTTCTGTCTTTGTAATCATCCCCCTCTGAAAAATAAATAGGTCATTCACTTTTAGAGCGATATTTTTGTAATTTATAAACTTACCGATTTCGAACGAATTCTTCATTTGTCCATATTTGATCCTTTTAATAAAATTATTCAAGTATTTTGCAATTAAACCATTTTTTTTTTTTTGTAGTTATTATTAATAATTTAAAATAAAATAAAAGAAAACAATTTTCGTTGCAAGAGACAAATTAACGATTGTGATATCCAATTTTTCTTTTTTTAATGGTTACGTGTAGTAATGGTTGCTGGAACAGTATTGGTTTTTTAATGTTTTGTTTATCTAACCAATGTGTGGTCACTAAAGCTTTCTTACATTTATTAACATTGTTTTTCTTCCCCAGCTGTGAAAAAATAGTAACATGAAATAAATTATGTATTTAATAATAGAAATTTGATAATTCCAACTGAATCCCAACTACTCTTTTTTCTGTGTGTACCAGTTACTATCATATTCTTCTTTAATTTGAGAAAGTTTTTTTTTCCACTATTTTAGTAAATTTTTCTTAGCTTGGGAAAAATATTGTTTACTTTTTTTGTCATGCTTACTTGTGTAGTTCACATTTGGTTTATTATTTCAATTATATGAATAAAAAAGTTGGATCTTGTATAGCAAGTAATAAATTTAATGTTTACATTTTTGTTCTACACATGTATGTGTTAGAAAAAAAATAATATTTAATTACAATAATGGTCTTGGCTTTGGCGTGTTTACCCATTTTCAGGGAACAAACGTCAAATACAAAGTCGTTGTTGAGATTTAACTTTTAAAACTAAAGAAATTTATTAATTGACTATAAAAAGCAAAAGTTTCTTATATTTATAATAAAAAATGAACCTAATGAGAATTGTGTGTGTAGTTATATGCTATTCTATAAATAAACAATTAAAAAGATACAAAATTAACTAATTTTTAGGAAAATTATCATCATCAGAAATGTTTTTTTTTTAACTAAAAAATGGTAAGTTTTTTCCCATTCTCTAGTTCAAATTGGTCCTTATTAAAAAAAAAAAATATGGCCTAAAATGTAGGAATACATGACAATGGAGCTAAATCATTATCAATTTTCCCTGGATGTAGTTAATTTTTCCATTTTTAGTTAGATTTTTTTTTTTTTGAGTATAGAAAAGGTCTATGGGTTAAAAATTTGTTGGTCTGTGTTATTCAGTTAAAATTATAAAATTATTACTCGGTTAACCGAATACCGTTTAACCGATTGTATATTCCAGTAAGTACCTACATATTAAAATAAAAAGTTAAATATTTTCAAAAGACAATTTATGTCAGGAAATTAAACTTTAAGTTAAAACGTGTTCTCTACAAATGCATTGCAACTTTAACCAACATTAAAATTTTTCAATATGTATATAAAAAAAACTTTTTTTAAATAAATAGTAGTATTTTTTTTTTTTTGCAACAATTTACAAAGTTGCTTATCAACTTTCAATTTGAGTAAATTCATAGTTTGACATACACATGTGTGGTTTTCAATTGAAATGTTAAAATTTTTATTTATTCTTTTTCTTTTTAATGTGTTACAAAATGTTACTTTTTCTCAAAACAACCATTCAAATAACGATTATTGGAACCAAACTATGTTAAACAAATTATAGTAGCTGGTCTTTGTATTTCATTAAATAAACATTGTATAAGCAGTTTTGAGTGCTAACTATTAAAACCAAATGAAGCTTTTGATAAATCATCTTTCTTAGAAAAAAATTTTTCAAAATCTTGAAATTTTTCTGTAGGCAAAATTTGTAAGATTCTTATTTTTTTATTAAAAATCAGTTTTTACAGATTCTGGCTCAGATTCTGATAGCTTTTCTGTACCCATTCTAAAATCAAAATAGTCATAAAATCAATATGAAAAATATTTCAACAAATTTTTGGTTCGGTCTTGTATTTCACCTCTTTTGAAGACACCAGGTGGAGCTGATGTATTACTCTCAGAAAAAAATGTATCTAAAAAATGTGAAAACCCAGCAAATTTTTGCATTACTGGTAATGAGTATAGTAATTAGTAATAATTATTGGTATGTACTTACTCATTGCATGAAACACTACTTATTCTATAAAGGCCGTGCGACAAAAATAATTAGTGCCTACAAGCTTACGAATAGGGAGATAAATAACTACTTACTTATAACGAGTAAAATCAGTAGTTATTTATAAGGAATAAAATAAATAATTGCAAACAGAGTTTGAAGTAACTATTTACCATTAGATTATTCGTTTTCGCGAAATTTTAAGCTAAAAATATGAAACAAATATTGTTTTTTTCTGATTGGACTTAATTTCCCAAGTGAACTTGCAAATAAGTATTTATTTTTAACATTCTCAATAACTTATTATTTATATTATTGCACATAAGTACTTACATATTACAATATAAGCCACTAGTTGCTTTTTGGACTAAAGTAGTGCTGTGGGTAATGAGTAGTTGTTATAAGTAATGTAATTGGCAGTCATTACTTTTCACAACACATTACCTAGTTTTTGCTGGGAATTAATTAAATTCAAGAAAATTGATCATGATTTAGCTCTATTGATATGTTTTCCTTCTTTTTAGTCAATATTTTTCTAAAAAAATAAGGACAAGAAAAAAGTATTTAATAATATGCCAATTTCAACTAGAAAATTAAAAAAATGGAAAAAAAAGGTTAGTTTAAAAAAGCATTTCTAATGAGTACATTTTTCCATAAAATTAGTAAATTTTATATTTTTTAATGGTATATTTATGGAATAGCATGCAAATTCAATTGAATTTTTAAACTAACAAGGGAAGTCTCCCTAGTGTCACCCGCGGATCTTTATGGAATTGGTTTTATGTTGTAGAGCAGAAAAAAATAAAGGGACACGTATTTTTTTTTAGCGGCCCAAATTCATATTTAGGGGGTAAAAAGGAGAGGAGAAGACAAGGCCATTTTTCAATTTTTTTCGTTTATCTCCTATATTATGCAATGAAACCTAGTCATGTTACATACCAAATGAAAGGTCTTTGGAAAACCTATCTACGTGTGCTAAGAACGAGTCCAAACATGCACAACTTTTCGTCATATTGAGTAAAATACCAAAATTTTAGGAAATTTTTGTTAATAAGTCAAAAAATATTGGTTTCTTTGGCCCGTTGTTAGCACCACAAGGTAGGTATTTTTAATACCTTTAATCTGATACCACACATGCCTATATTAATTTTGTTTAAATAGGCGTAAATCGTAAAAAACTGAAAAAGGTCAATTTCCCCCCATTCAAATCGACCTCCCATAAAAATGAGTTTGGGCCGCTAAAAAAAAATACGTGTCGAATTAATTTTCGTTCTTAACAACATATCCAAATGTCATGAAGATCAGAGGGTGACACCAGGGAGACTTCCCTTGTAAGTTTCGTTTTAAGAAATATGTCTTAAAAATAAAGACTTTTTGTCATATATTTAAGGAAATTTCTTCCATTTAAGGAAAATTATGGACTATTTAATAGTACATAAATAAAATTTTTTCCCCAACAGTTAAGAAAATTTCCCAACTTTTAATTAAATTTAACTAAATTGTGCGAAAATTTATAAACAATTTTGAAGACAATTTTTCCAAAGTATAAGTTAAGTGTTTAATACCTTACACCACACTGTGGTACAGGGTATAATGAGTTTGTGCTGATGTATGTAACTACCGGAAATATTAGTCCTAGACCTTTTTTAAGTATACCGATGGGCTCAGAATCACTTTTTGAGTCGATCTAGCGATGTCCGTCCGTCAGTCAGTCTGTCTGTCCATGTAAACGGTTTAAACACAATATAGGCTTCGTCCTTGGGTCTAGACTGGCTTAAGTTTTAAATTTCAATAACACAGGCACACAAAAAAACAAAAGTGGCCAGACCCAGAGGGTAGACCCAGTTATTCCTTGGTTTTTGGGGTCGCTGAATCCGAATATGACCATAAAAAATCATTTCAATTGCCAGTTTTTCCCCTACCGCCCCCTATAACACCCCGGAGGATTGACTTTTAATTCTCATACAAACTTAAAATTAATCTGTACTTTTATGTTTATTTTGCAGCTGAAACCTAAAATGACAACAAAAAAATTATGTGACCCAATCCTCCGGGGGCTTATAGGGGGGCGGTAGGGGAAAAACTGGCAATTGAAATGATTTATAATGGTCATATTCGGATTCAGCGACCCCAAAAACCCAGAAATAACTGGGTCTACCCTCTGGGTCTGGCCACTTTTTTTATTTTGTGTGCCTGTGTTATTGAAATTTAAAACTTAAGCCAGTCTAGACCCAAGGACGAAGCCTATTGAAATTGGAAAAATTCGGTCTATGTTTAGACCTAGCCCCCATACAAAGGCCCTCATTAATTTTGCCTCAAATGACTCTAATACCCGTATTATAAAAGATATCCGTTCGTTATTTGACAAGTAAACGTATTTTATATTCACAAGTAACCATTCCGAATATTTTTTGTCTTTTTAAATTTAAACATCAAAGTATGTTTTTCAAAAAAAATATGAAAATGTAAAAGACAAAAAACAAAACGCAAATAAAAAATTTCAAATATTGTGGTATAAAAAGGCAAAAAACGTGTGTTTGGTTTATAAAATGTGAAAAACTAAAACAACATATAACAAAAAACAACAGATTTTTCCAAATATTAACGATTTTGACAATATTGTGACGAATGGTAAATATTTTTTTTAAGTAATACCCCACCAATGGTAATTATTTTTTTTTTTAATTTTCATTAGGTCGGTGTTACATTGCACCACCCTAAAAGTGACTCCGATGTGGGATTTTTGTGTTTTTTACCGACACCTTTGCTCCAATAAGAAGCCATTTGCCCCACAATTGCCTCGGAATCGCTCCTAGAGGGGTTCAGTGTAAGACCGACGCCCATTGTAGTGTAGTGTAAGACCGACGCCCATTGGTTTTTACACCCTAACATTTTTAATGAACAAACCTATTCCCTATCTCCACTCCTTAAGAGGTCTCCCAAACAAAATGACATTTTATGAAATTTACTCCTATCTCTCTAACTGTCCCAATAATTCAACTAGAGGAATTAAATGTATGACCGACCCCCAACATTTTTTCAAAATATAATATTACTCTATCTTTAATCCTCAAGGCGGTCCCCATACAATTTTTTTTTTTATAAAATTGTTTTATTAAATCAGCACCTACCGCTCCCATGGAGCCTTATGGAGGTAATATGTGATATGTAATACCGACCTCTATAATTTTTTGCCCCCCCAACATTTTTCTAGAACAATCCTACTCCTATCTCCACTCCCTAAGATAGCTTCCATACAAAAGTTACATTTTTTTCGTATTTAAATAGTTCTTACTAATAGAAATGAGCAAAAAAAGAGCAAAAAAAATAAGATCTGATGCAATAAATTTCCGAATTCCCAATTTCCTTTCTTAAAATTTCCAGAAATACGATTTTTTGCAATTTTTGCTGCCACGCCCACTATAATAGCGGTGTTAAAAATTTCCGCAAGGTGTACGCTACTTACATGATGAAGCATCCACACCTGCCTTTATAGGCTCACCGGGGGCGTGCGTTTTTTCCCCAGTGCACTTTTGGGAATTTTCTGGCCAAAACTCTAAAAGCTGGGATATTGACTCGAAAATTGGCAAGTTTATTTCGCAGTATGTTTTAAGGCTCTCTATAAAAAATTGGCATGATCGGTCCTACTAACACTAGTTTACAGAGATTTTGATATATGACACGTTGCATTTATTTTCCATATAAAATCTTACGCTGAATCCGAAAATCCACTCCAAAAAGTTTTTAGTAGAACATTTTCGAGATATTGCCAACTTTTCAAATTTTCATCTTTTAATAAAAGTGGTTTTACTTAAACTTTAATATCTCCGGAACAAATTGATGAATTTCTTTAGTTTTGATTTTAAATTAAAGGTAATTTAGTTATCTATCAACCCTACATATTACATTTTTTTATCTGATTATAGCCTTAGAAGCTATTAATAGACATATCGACAATTTTGCTTCAATTTGGCAAAAAATTTAAATTACATTGTAAATTTCACAAAGAAAAAAAAATTTAAAATTCCTTTTTATTCTTGTAGTTCAAGTCTGATCTATTATTAAGAAAATAAGATGGTTTTGAAGAAAATCCGCTGAAAATTGTATAAGTTACATGCATTTTAGTAAAAATGCGAAATTCAGTTTTAATACATTTTTAGTTTATTGAGTGTAACACCAGTGTACAAACTTTGAAATATTGTTCGAATCTGAAAACGAGGCCAAATAATTAAAAAGTAGAGAAGTTTTTAAGATATTGCTTAATTCCACATTTATAAAAGAGGTTTTACATAAATAAAAATATCTCCGGACAAAATCGGAGGATTTTTTACTTTTAAATTAAACCTTAATAAATACTTTATCAATTCTCTGTGCAATATTTTTCAATCTGATATCCGCCTTAGAATCTATTCATTGATATATTCACAATTTTATTTCAGTTGAAACAAAATTAAAAAAAATTAAATAAATTCTATTGTAAATTCAACTTACAATTAGTAACAAATTTTTTAAATTTTATTTTTGTATGTAAATTAAGAAATCTATGAATAAAATCTGTCAAAAATTGTAAAAGTTACATGCATTTGAACAAAAAAAGCATAAATTTAGTTTTATACAAAAACAGCTGTATTTGTTTATTTCTTGTGTGCCAAATATAAAAACATACAAATAACTGTATTTGTATTAGAGATGGGCGCGTGAGTGAATTTTGACTCACGCACGCTCACGCTCACGAAATAAAAATAATGCTCACGCACAATCACGCACGAAATTCTTTTCTCTGCTCACGTTCACGCACGCTCACGTGAGTAACTAAAATTTTTCTCACGCTCACGAAGACTCACGAAACTAAAATTAGCAAATTTGTATTTTACTTTTTTCGATTTCTTTCACTACAAGTATTTATTTCCTTAAAACAATAATAAAAATTTCTTCAAATCACAATTTTGTATTAATTACCCTCTAAGTTCAATAAAGTGACGATTTTTTTATTCGTTTTCTGTTTCAAACAGCACAAAATAATCACGCAAACTCACGAAACAAAAATTACTCACTCACGAAACTATTTCTCATAATCACGAGCATTCACGCTCACGTGAGTAAAAATAAATTTCACTCACGTTCACGGGTGATTCACGCGTGAATCACGAAAAATTCGTGTCACGCGCGCATCTTTAATTTGTATATAAACTGAATTTCTGCATTTTTACTCTAATGCATTTAACTTTTTCAGTTTTCATCCGATTTTTTTAAAAAAACATCTTAATTTGTTCGTATTAGATCAGACTTGAACGGCAAAGAGAAAAACGAATTTTAATTTTTATTTTTTTTCTTTGTGAAATTTATAATGCAATTTTCTTTTTTTTTTTTTTGCCAAATTTATGTAAAATTAAAGCAAAATTGTCAATACATCGATTAACAGCTTCTAATGTGATAATCTGATTGAAAAATGTTGTATGCAGGGTTGGCAGATTATTTAATGACCTTTAATTTAATACTAAAAACAATGAAATCGATCAATTTGTTCCGGAGATATTTTAGTTTAAGTAAAACCAATTTTTTTAAAAAGATAAAAATTAAAAAAAAATGTTGGAGTAAACTTTCGGATTCAGCGTCAGATTTTACAAAAAAATAAATGCAAAATGTCGTGGATCACAAAAATTTTTTATTTGTAAACTAGTGTAATTCGCGATATTAATGCAATTTTGTATTTTTTTTTACATCCACGCTCTCAAAAGGGAGCGGGCCAAAAAATAAAAAAATTAAAAAAAGTAGCAGTCCAAAAATATAAATTTAAATTTTTGGGAAGAAATGGGTTAAGTTAAAAAAAATTTATGAAAATTGGAAAAATCAATATTTTTGAAACTTTCCGATTTGGCATGAAATGCCTCATATGTACACTCAAAATAATTCTAGAGTAAAAGGTTTAGTAAGTGATATTGTACCAAAATCTACTAATTCGTTACTAATTTTAGTATCTTCAAAGTACTAACATTAGTAATTTTTACTGGATTTGACTAATATTAGTTAAAAATTTTAGTATTGGTTACCAATTTCTGCACTAGGTCCTTTTGGACTAAAATTTGTTAAATTTTTAGTATTGAATACCCACGTTTTTTTTTGGGTGTAAAGGTTGATTTCGGTTTTATTGTAGTTAAATTAGTAAAATGATCTGATAAAATCAGAACAAGAATAGGAAAAGGTAATTCTCAATTCAAAACCATATATAACAAATCAAAAAATTATAATACATAATTATAATTAGAGCCTGAGCTCGACTGTCTTTACAGAAACAATAATTTGAAAATAACGACTATAAGTCGCCCTAATCAGTATCGACTATAAGTCGCCCAATCAGTATCTTTGGAAAAATGGCAACACCTAACATTTGTGTCTAAAATATAGACCATATCTGGCAATGTTTGCAAAAATAAGTACTTAGATCAGAATTGATGAAGGAGAGGAATAAGAATAATGATTACTAAAAATAAAAGTTTGTTTACACATAATTACAATAACAAGTCTTCTGTTAGAAAAAACAACAGCAACAACCACACTCGAATTGAAAAAATCAGATTTAGTTGATACTTGCTTAACAGCCTACTTGGCGTATCGGTCTAGAGTGATTGTACTTTACAAGCAGTTAATAAACTCAAAAAAATAAAACTGTAAAGTTAGCAAAAAATTTAGTTAAATTTAACTAAAAAAACACCTGATTTTGAACCTACTAAATTTCTAGTTAATTTAACTAAAAATATTTAGTTAACTTTTCGTAGAATGAATGTAGCAAAAAAAAACGTAACTTTAACTAAAAATTCAGCTGAAAATTTCGTAATATTTTTATGTATGTATTAACAAAAAAAATAGTTAAATTTAGCTAAACTTTTTGTAAAAAAATTGTAAGTTTGTTAATTATTGATTTTATACACTAACACTTCACTTATTTTTTCTTTTTTTTCACAGCATTAAGTTCAGCTTAAGTAGAACTTATGAGATTTGCATAGGAGGCTACACAAGAAATTTCTAACATTTTTTCACTCGACAAATATGTTACGAGAAATTAGCAAATTAATTAATAAAAATTCGTAAACACAGTTTTAAAGTCAACAAAAAAATTTAATTCAAAATTTTTTCAAAACTAGTATTTTGGTAAATTGAACTTAACTAAAAAAAGTAGTTAAAACACTGATTTTAACTAAAAATTTGCTAAAAAGCCAGTAAACTCGAGTTAACAAAAAAAAAATTTGTTAACTTTACAGTTTTATTTTTTTGAGTGTAGCAAAGTATTACAGATGATGATGAGTTCAATCCTTGTCGGCTGCGATCTGTAAATAATTTTCACATATAGAATTTTATTGAATATTAACTAAATAAATTTGACATTAAAAGTTTTTCTGAAGATTATTATAACTGGATAATATGAAACTAGTAAGAAACAAACCAGGATGTCTTAAATTTTTAGAAAAATTAAAAAATTTTTCTTTCACACTTTTCTCAATTCAAAACCATTAAAAAATTCCAAATGAATCCTTATAAAAAGCAACAACAAAGGGGGGTTGGCAATGGATGTATGCCTGGGTTTGCAGTCTGGAACCAAAAAGAAATAAAACCACAAAAAAAACACAATTTATTGTTTTTTCAAATAATATGGTGAAGTAATAAATACTTTCCTTTTATTGACAAGTTGATCCAAAACAAAAAATAACAATTTAAATTTTTATAAAAAGGGGGAAAAAATGCGCGAACAAATTTACACAACTTGGTATATCGAAAAATTTACAACGATAAAAAAATTATTGTTCAATGGCATTCGTTAAAAAAAAGAGTTAATAAACAAAAGAAAACTATAATAATATTAGCGCCACCTAGGTGTCAACTACTCCCATCTAAACACGGCTTCAAAAAAGGGGTGACCATAAGTAGGGTGACCATTTGGCTTAAACATCCCGGCCGCCTTGCAGTACTGCAACAAAAAAAACCATTGTAGGGAGAACCTAGGAGACAAAAAAATAAAAGAAGAGAAAAAGAACCAGAAACTCCAAATTCTCAGTTCAAAAAACTCCATTTTATTTCTTAACAAAAAAAATATTAAATAAAAAAAAAAAAAAAAATAAATATATATCGGCCATTCCAGGAAAGACCGGCCAAAAATGGGCATTTTTTGACCTTGGGTCGTCTGAATATCACAAAACTTTTTTTGTAGGAACTCTAAGGAGCCATTAAGAGAATTCAGTTTTCAGTTTATAGAAATTTAAAAAACCCTCGATTTTATTCACGTTTTTAATTTTCTGAAATATCAAAAAATTGGAAAAAGTGGTTAACTTTGTAAATTAATATCTCAGCCAATTCTTTATGGATTTTTATCGTGTTAAACGAGTTTAATTGCTAATATCGTCTACTTTTACAATATTATAGTAGAAAAAAAAAATTTAACTGCATAATGCATTTTTTATGCAATTGCATTTTTAAAATGCATTTTTTAAGTCTAAGGGCCTCTTCGATTTTTTTTTTCTTTCATGTTAATTAAAATATAACATTTTCACCAAAGACCTGCATTTGTAGTATTTTGGGTCTCGCAGTTAAAATATTTAAATTATTTTTTTTAAAAATCACTTAATTTTTTTCCACACAAAACTTGAAATTTGTTCACAATTTTTCGATTTTTTTTTCATTTTTATTTAAATTGGATTAAATAAGTCGAAAATTATACCAGCAATGTAAACCAAATTCGAGTATGCTAAATTTAATAATTTGTTAGCCGTTTCGTGATATCCGCGACTTTTGCAATTTGTATGCTAATGTGCCATAAAAACGATATTTTTATACTTTTGGGATAATTTTTAAATTCAAATTTAAAAAACTCGAATAAATATATTTAACATTAAAAGATGCTGTATTTTTTTTTTTGAGAGAAAAAATATTTTTTTCGAAAGTTTTTTTGCTGTCATCTTCCGTATTTTAGACATTTTCAAACATAAATATTAAAATTAAAAAATAAAATAAAAAATTTCGCTAAAAATCAAATTTCCGCTTCAAAATCAAATAACACTGTAAATTAAAAATTACAGTGTTATACTGTTATTATACATTTAAAAAATGTAAAAAGGTTCTGACCCAGAAACCAGATCCACTAATTTTTATATATATTGACCTCCTGTATTCGCCATCAGAATTGAATTCTATCGTTGGGTTTTCCTGTAATTTACAAGGAAAGTCCGCAAAGTGTACCTGCATAATTTGTAAATTTGACCAAGTTAAAAGTTTTTTCGCGAATACGTGGTAATTTTGCTGGTAGATGTCGTAAATTCAAATCAAAAAAAAAAAACGTTCACATAAAAATATATTTTTCGCGAAAAAAAATAATTCTGCAAGTGAAAATAACAGTGTTTTATTACACCGTCCGACACACGTTTGTACACATGGACAAGACCGAAAAATTCTGACAGTAGAGCTGAAAAAAATATACACGTGTCTCCCAGTTTTTTTAGATCAATTCGCGTTTTCGCGAAAAACGCCAATAAAAATATTTGTGTTTTTCCAAAGTAGTGTGAAATAAGTTGAAAATTTTATTAAATCTACTTGTGAACTAAATAATGTTTAAACATGTCTTTAGTCAATTTTTTTACAACATATTTTTTTTTTGAAAGTGCACTAAGATTGCTATCTTTAACTGCTGGTAGCCAACTGTTTTTTTTTCCAAAATGGTTTTTGTTATTTTTCCCGTAAAAGGGTCCTAAATCCCCATCATTTAGGGGGGCAAGCATTTTCAAATTCGAAAAAAAGCCGAAGTCGGGACGCGCAAGTTGTCAGCTTGTTAAAAAAAAGTTTAAAATTCACAATCAGTGTTCATATAAAGCACTTTTATTTTTTTTTTCGTTCTATGGAGTACTAACACAATCAAACTAAAAAATAACGAAAAAACACAAAAATTTAAAAATAATTAAAATATTTGTGTGAAAAAAATCTAAGCGTTTTCTTTAAAAAAATTTTAAAAATATGAAAACTGCGAGACCCAAAAAAGTATAAATACAGGTCTTTAGTAAAAACTACATATTTTATTATATACAAAACAGAAAATAAATCGAAGAGGCCCTTTGACCTAAAAAATGCATTTAGAAAATGCAATTGCATACAAAATGCATTTTTGAATTTAAAATATTTTTTGTAAAACAATATTGTAAAATAAGACAATATTGCCTTTCAAACTCATTTTCAATATCAAAGATCCATTAAGAATTGCCCAAGATATGCATCTACAAAGTTGACCATTTTTTAAAATTTTTTGATTTTTCAAAATATGAAAATCGCGAATAAAATCGAATGTTTTCAGAATTTTTCTAAACCGCAAACTAAAATCTCTTAATGGCTCCTTAGAGTTCTTGAAAAAAAAGTTTTATAAAAATCGGATGACCCGAGGTCAAATTTTGGCCGTTCATTCATGGAATGGCCGATATATATTAATATAAAAAATATATTAGTAAAAATAAATTCATAACAAAGAAGTTAAACCGCCAGCAGCAAACTTCAAAATCCAAAAAACAGCTTCCAGCTGTTAAATAGGCAAAAAAAACCCAAATATGTTTGGGGGAGAAAAAAAAAACTAAAATAATAAACAAAAAAAATTATGTTTATGCATCGTGGTCGAAAAAAAGGTCAAAAAAAATATGCTCCTTACAGTTGTAATCATTATGGAGAACAGGACCCAGAAATGATGTAGCCAAAAATGGTAAATTGTGCTAAGGGTTTGCCAAAAGAACCACCAGAAACTCCATTTCGCATTATCCTTGCGTACACATCACCGCCAAGAACCACATTGACCGGGGAAGGCACATGAAATTGTGGATCAGCCAACTGCAGACCCGGAAACTCATCAACAATTCTTGCGTCTATCTTCTTGGATGGAGTCGTCACGCTATATCTTCGTCTCACTTCAGCATAGACCTCTATAGTTTCACTGAGGCCATGGTTCCCCTTGATCGTAAGCAAGCACCTCTCTCTCGACGCAACTACAATTTTTTTGGCACCAAGCCGGCGTATTACCTCCTCTGAGACGATCGAACAATCCGAGCCAGGATCGATTAACGCCCTCACCTAAATAAACCGATCTTTACACACGATCTTTATCATTGCCGTCGGTTTCAACAAAATAGTCTCGCTTATGTGGTAGGTAGCAAGGGCCGAAACGGTATTGTGGGATCGATGTTTATCGCTGGAACTCTTGCGCAGCGTGTTTGAGCTGTTCTTCGAATGACGAGGAACAAGAGCTTTCGACGAACTTGGTCTTTCGCTCTCTTGACCATCGGACGAACGAGGTCCCCTGGCTGAGTTTTGGGACGAACGAGGTCCTCTACTCTTTGGGCGGGTCGACGAACTAGGTCCCCGTTGGCAACGCTTCAATGGTTTTTCCTTTTTCGGGGCAGACGAACGTGGTCTTTTGCCCGGTTTATGTAGAAGCGTGTGATGCATGTCACCGCAGCGTTTGCATTTTCCCGTACTCTCACAAGTACGCCAGGTATGGTCGTGGCTCAAACAACCAGCACAATATTTGTAGACGGATACCAAATGCATCCTCTCCTTGTAGTCCACCTGCAGGAACTTCTTACAAAAGCGTAAGGGGTGGTCTTTCAAACAGACCCGGCAAATCATTTTAGCGGTGGTACGACGACCTTCAGCATATTTTTTCGACGAGACCATGATGCTATAAAGAAAATTTAAGTAGTAAAAAACAAAAAGACTAACAAGTTGGAAGAACTACAAGCTTCACAACTGGTCTTGTAACTAAGCCACGCGCTGTTTTTAACTCTACAACTCTGACGTGACCATCTTTACCCATGTGAATTTTAACTACCCGACCTAATCGCCATTCATTAGTCGGTAAGTTGTCTTCACGAATAACCACCATATCACCGATTTCAATATCTTTCTGCATAAACTTCCATTTATTTCGTTTTTGAAGATCTTTCAGATAATCATCTTTCCACCTGACACACAAACGTTGATTTAAAGCCTTTACCCGCTGCCATCGATTAGTAATGGAAATCGGGGCTTCCGAAATTTCAACTTCAGGTGGGGCTAAAAGTGGGCCGCCAATAAGAAAATGACCAGGAGTTAAAATGTCCAAACAATCAACATTTTCAGTCAAAGGGCACAAAGGTCTTGAATTTAGACAAGCTTCAATGCGAGCCAACAGGGTCGAAAACTCTTCAAAAGTGTATTTTAAGCTACCTGCTATTCTACGAAAATGGTGCTTGAAGCTTTTTACACCCGCTTCCCATAGGCCTCCCATATGAGGCGCACTGGCCGGGTTAAAATGCCAATTAAGGCCCTGTGGTCCATATTCAGAATTTATTGCAGAATTTGAGCAACGAAGAAAATCTCTAAATTCTGTCTTCAAAACTTTGGAGGCACCAACGAAATTTGTGCCATTATCCGAATACATGTCTGTCGGATACCCACGTCGAGCAACAAATCTTGAAAAAGCGGCCAAAAACGCTGGAGTAGATAAACTACTCACCGCTTCCAAGTGAATCGCTTTGGTTGCGAAACAAACAAATAAGCAAACATAGCCCTTTGTTACTAAACATGCTCGACCTGTGTAATTTCGAATATCGAAAGGACCAGCAAAATCTACCCCAGTGGTAGTAAACGGACGTGAAATTACCGTTCTAGATGTTGGGAGGGCTGCCATAATCTGACTTTGAGTTGCCTTTTTCTGTATTGTACAGATTTTGCAACGGCCTATTACCCTCTTTATCAGATTTTTGGCATGTGGAATATAAAATTCCGTCCTTAGGACCCTTAACATCAACTGATTTCCTCCATGCAACGTAATCTTGTGAAGATATGTAACAAAAAGTAGGGAAAATTCGCAACCAGAGTGTAAAACGATAGGAAACTTTTCGTTGTACGTTAAATCAGGCGCGTTTGCCAACCTGCCGCCAACACGAATAATGCCCTTATCGTCCAAAAAGGGATTTAAATTTAACAATTTACCTTCCGAAATAGGTTCATCGTTTGATAACTTATAGTATTCACTCGCAAAAAACGCTTTTTGTGATACTATAATCAGTTTCTCCTTTACTGACTGAATTTCAGCTGGAGTGACTTCAGGCGTCGAAAAACAACTCTCCTTTTTAAGAATTAATTTCCAACCTCTAACCACCAAAGCCAAAACACGCAAAGCTCTTGAGTAAGAAGAAAAGTCTTTTAGCAAATCATAAAATGACTTAAAATAGACAAAAAAGGCCTGATGTCTACGTTCTTCTTCTCTTGTTCCAAACTCTTTGGCAGACGAAGAATGCCAACGGTCCGTTGAACCACAGAGCCATGATGGACCATACCACCAGAGAGGATTATCGACTAAATCCTGCGGACGAACCCCTCGACTTATTAAATCAGCTGGGTTGTCCTTAGAGCAAACGTGTCTCCAGCAATCTTTGTCAGTTTTACCAACAATTTTTGAAACCCTATTCGCAACGAAAGTTGTCCATGTATTGGACGGTTTCTGGAGCCAAGCCAAAACGATCATTGAATCGCTCCATGTAAAAAACTTGGTTCGAGTTTCATCAAATTTGAAGTCTTTTCTGACCGTATCAATTAAATCTGCTAAAAGAGCAGCCCCACACAGTTCCAATCGAGGTAGAGAAACTGTTTTTAGGGGAGCTACCCTAGACTTAGCCAACAACAAATGCGACTGAATGGCGCCGGTTTCATCCTGTAGGCGAACATATACGCAAGCGCCATATGCCTTTTCAGAGGCGTCAGAAAAGCCGTGAATCTCTAAATAGGCTGACGGTTCAAATCCAACCCAGCGAGAAATGGTAATTTTATCAATGTCACCATAGTCACTGATAAATTGTATCCATTTCAAAGAACTTGCCTCAGATAGAGAATCGTCCCAATCAGTTTTATCGCTCCAAATCTGTTGCATCAACATTTTAGCAATAACAACTATTGGGCCTAGCCAACCAGCGGGATCAAAAAGTTTAGCGATGATGGACAAAACCTCTCGCTTAGTAAAATTTTCCTTAAAAGGAATTGGCGAAGTAGCAAAATAAAATCGATCCGATTTTGCGTTCCACCTAATACCCAATGTTTTTGTGGTGCTCTCATCATCGATTTCCAAAAAGTTTTCACTCAAAAGGTGATCAGCCGGTAAACCATGTAAAATTCTTTCATCATTTGAGGTCCATTTCCTCATTGAAAATCCAGCCGATCTTAGTGCTAACATCAGTTGGTCCCTTGCCGCAATCGCCAAAGAAACATCATGAGCCCCTGCCAAAGCATCGTCCACATACATCATGCGACGTAAAATCTTTGAAGCAAGAGGCCATTTTTCCTCCACATCGGAGGCCAACTGATGTAGCGTCCTTATAGCCAAATACGGAGCGCAATTCACACCGAAAGTGACTGTCTTCAACTCGAAATCCTTCAACTCATCATTCGGGTTTTCACGAAAAACAATTCGCTGAAATTTGGTTTCTTTTGAGTCCAAAAGAATTTGACGATACATTTTTTCAATGTCGCCATTAAAAACGTATCGGTAAAAACGCCATCGAATTATCAGCAACATTAAATCATTTTGTAGGACAGGCCCCGTGAACAAAATATCGTTTAGACTTAGGCCCGAAGATGTACGACTTGAGGCGTTAAAAACCACTCTAACCTTCGTGGATGAACTTTCAGGCTTGAACACAGCATGATGTGGCAAATAAAATGACCCCAAAAAGTCCGAATCATCATGCTGTACCCGAGCCATATGGTCCAAAACCTCATATTCCGAAAGAACATTGTCGTACACTGTCTTCAATGTCGGATTTTTGAGAAGAGATACCTCATTTCTCAAAAACTGCCGCCGAGCCTTCTCACGCGAACAACCTAAGCCACTATCAATCAAATATTGCGGTTTAATAGGCAATGAAACAATATACCGCCCATCAGAATCTCGCTTTGTCGTCCTTTGGAAGTGATCTTCACAATATTCATCTTCCGGCGAAGATTCTGAGGCCTTTGGGGGTTCTTCCAATGTCCAAAATTTTTCCAACTGCTTGTCCAGACCGATTTCCGTGTAAAACGACACACAAGTTGTGAAAGCCCCTTGTACTGTGTCAGGAATTGACCCCGTCAAAATCCATCCAAAAATGGTTTCCTGGGCCATTAAATTCCCAACAATATTTCGCCTGACCCCTTCTCGCATGATATTTGGATAAATATCCGCACCAATCAAGAGGTCAACCTGACCACTTTTCGAGAAATTGGGGTCAGCTAGTTTCAAACTAAACAATGATGACGAACGCGAAATATCTATTGATTCACACGGCAAATTTCCAGTCAATTTAGGTAGAATCAAACCATCCACCTTGATTTTAAATTGACTATTCACCGGAGAGCTCAAAACAAACGAACAGAGTTTTTGTACCGATCCTGCCAAAGCATTGTTCAATCCAGAAACTTGAGCATTTATACCCCTAACCGGCAAACGAAGTTTCCTTTGCAACTTTTCCGAAACAAAAGTTGCCTGAGAACCCGAATCAATAAGCGCCCTGGCCGAAAAAACTTCGCCGCGACACTCTATATTCACGACAGCAGTCCCCAAAAGAATCTGCCTTGAAGTCGCCGCAAAACAATTCTGAACCGATGTACCCTGTGCAGCCGCCTGACTCGTACTTGGTCCCGTATCAGCCGTGGTGTTGTCCTCAACCTTCTTATGCAACAACGTATGGTGCTTTAATTTGCACACCGAACAACTAAAATTGCTTTGGCAGGAACTTAATTTGTGGCCTTCACTCAAACAGTTCAGGCACAGATTGTTTCTTTTTACAATCACAAATCTCTCCTCCGGTGACATTTTCTGAAATTTGGGACAAAATCTCACTAAATGGTCCTTAGAACAAGTTGGGCATGATTTCCTTGTAACTTTTGCCTGATAAGTCCTCACTTTTTTCCTTGAAAAAGAATTATTTCCTGAAAAGGAAGCATTCCCCGAATGAGAATTATTACCCGAATGAAAATTATTCCCCGAATGAGAACTTTTATTCGTGGCAGACTTTTCAGAATGCCTGGTCGGGTTTGAGCGGATTCCGGATACGGTTTCCAAAGACTGAAAACGAGAAGTGAGAAAATCATCCATTTCGTTCCACTTTGGAATCTCTGTTTTATCTCTGATCGATTGTTCCCACAATGACAAAGTTAAGTCGGGCAATTTTATCGAACAAAGAAAAACAAAAATAGGATCCCAATTTTCGATATCAATTTCATGTGTATGAAGCGCCGAAATGCAATTATTGATATCTCTTTGCAACCGTTTTATCTCATTAGCTGACTCCGATTTGACTTCAATTAAATTAAACAAAATTTTTAATTGAATGTTGACTAATATGCGTTTATTTTCGTACCTTTCCCTTAAGTTTTTCCAAGCAGTCTCAAAACCCTCATTAGTAAGAGGAGATTTCTTTACAATCTCTAAGGCTTCGTCTCTGGTATTTTGTCGAAGATAAAACAGTCTTTCGACGTCCGACAAACCGTTCGCCTTAAGATAGACTGCAGAAAACATATCCCTAAAAGTGGGCCAAGATTGGTAATCACCATGAAAAACTTCCGTAGTACACGGTGGCAACTTCATTTGATGACTAGGTGGACGATTTTCAACGGGCAGTGTTACCCCAGTTGAATTTCCACCACAATGAGTTGAAGAAAGCATCGGCTTGCTTATAAAACTCTGAAGTTGTTCGCCCATTTGTGCAGCACAGGTAATGTACGCCAGTCTACATTCCTTAAACATCAGCTTTGCTGCCTGGCAATCCGCTTCAGAATCCTTACCCTCATTTGAGGTCACAAAAGTCTCGTAAGACACCCTAACTTTTTCCCACAACACTTTAAATTCCTCCTTTTCAACGTCAATAGCGAAAGACGTCTGGTTGGCAGGGCGGGCGTTAGTGTAGTCATCCTCAAACTCCATAAAAAGAGCAGCCAGCTTTTCAAACTTCTTCAAAAGACCAGATTTCACCATTTTTTTCCAAACAAAATGAACATTTCCCGAATAAAATTTAAAAATGTTAATAAATTTACAAAAAAATTCAATGGAAACTGCTGAAATCACGAAAATAGATCGAATTTTCAAGAAAAATATAGATTGGTATTTAACAAAAACCTTTTATTCAACAAAAAGTTGTTTTAAAATTCGAAAAACGTTAAAAAGTACCAAAAATTTACTTCAAAAATCAAACACAGCCAGTAAAAACGATTAAAATTCCAAAAAATATTGATTAAAAATCAATAAGAATCCTTTTCTCAACAAAAAACGTTGCTTGGTAATCCAAAAATACCTTAACAGCACCAAAAAGCCCTCAAAAACAAGAAAAATTCACAAAAATCTGAATTTAAAATCGCAAAAAGTATCGAAAACTATTTCACGTTCAGCAAGTATTGATTGAAAATCCACAAAAAATACCTTTTCCTAACAAAAAGTTTGTACAAAAGTCGAAAAACGATTTAAAAATCCAAAAAAGAATCTCCAAAAATTTTATTTTTTCCAACAAAAAATCTAAAAAACACTTTAAAATACCAAACACTCACCAGATATTATTAAAAGGCAAACAAAATAAAAAATATTTTTATTGAAAAAAATTAAAAAATAAAATATATGACAACTTTTGCCCTTCACTGTATCGAAATATACACAGAATCTCAGTGGTTTTTTACCAATTGTTCTACCACTTTTATTTGTTGTATTTGGTACTTTTCTCACTTTTAAATTATTTTCACCCACTCACAAATATTTTTCTTTGATTATTTTTATATTTTTTATCGAATTTATTTTAAAAAAATCACAATTAAATTTTAATAAATTCACACAAAAAAAAAGAATTAAAAAGTAAACAAACGAAAAATTAATGTGACAGCAACAGATGATCAAATGAACAGATGATCGTATGGTGTTGCCAGATCAACAAAAAACTCAGAGTTGTATTTTAAATTCGGAGTAAAAACAGGGTGGCTCTAAATTTAATTATTTTTGTGTCTTTTTGCACTACTTTTTATTTCTTTTATATATAGGAGTATTTTTACTCCTTTTTTACCTCCAAAAAATATTTCCTTAAAATTTTTTATCAAATAAAAAAATTTTAAAGGAAAAACTGAGGATTTTTTCGAAAGGAAATGTAAAGGTACTTCACCTTATTTAATGGTTTTCCAACAACAAATGGTTCCACTGCAATCCGGTTCGATTAGGACCAATAAAAAATTCCAAATGAATCCTTATAAAAAGCAACAACAAAGGGGGGTTGGCAATGGATGTATGCCTGGGTTTGCAGTCTGGAACCAAAAAGAAATAAAACCACAAAAAAAAACACAATTTATTGTTTTTTCAAATAATATGGTGAAGTAATAAATACTTTCCTTTTATTGACAAGTTGATCCAAAACAAAAAATAACAATTTAAATTTTTATAAAAAGGGGGAAAAAATGCGCGAACAAATTTACACAACTTGGTATATCGAAAAATTTACAACGATAAAAAAATTATTGTTCAATGGCATTCGTTAAAAAAAAGAATTAATAAACAAAAGAAAACTATAATAATATTAGCGCCACCTAGGTGTCAACTACTCCCATCTAAACACGGCTTCAAAAAAGGGGTGACCATAAGTAGGGTGACCATTTGGCTTAAACACCATATATGAGGAGTTCCATAACAAAACGCAACAATTCCACTTTAACAGTTTTTGAGATAAACCCACAAATGTAAACAAAGTCAATAGTGAGTTTGAGTGTAATTACTAAGCTTTGGGATGTTTCATAATTAAAGTCAACAGTGATTTTTAGTAATGGTTGCATGGATTTTAATGTGTAGAATAGTATTTAGTCAAAAAAACAAAAAAATCAAAAAGTGGAATTGTTGCGTTTTGTTATGGAACTCCTCATATGTAAAATTTAATAGTTTACTGAAAATGAGTGACAACAAATTTGGATAAAATTTTGAATTTTATTCAAAATAAAAATTCGCTCGAATTCTGTTAATACAATTTTTTCAAAAAAGTTTTTTTGTAAAAATTTTTCCAAATAATACAATAGCCAACTACTGTTCTGACAAAACTTATTTGTTGTACATTGTTAATTTCCAAAGTTTGTTTTGTACATTTTAGATATTTAGTAGATGTAGATGAAAGGTTTTGTATAAGAAAACTTTGTTCGCGTAATTTATAAGTGTTTCAATTTAACCGGATACTGTCATTTTGTTGTCAAAACTTTTTAAAGTGTAAATAGTTCCTAGAAAAGTAACCAAAAAATATACAAGGATATTAATAAGTAAAAATAAATAAAGAAAACGAAATAAATAAAGAAAACTAAACAAATATATAGTTAAAAAGTAAAATGAAAATTTATATAACCTTCAAATACTTTAAATCAGGTATTTTAGATAAATGAAAAAAAACAAGTGAGAGTGTTAAATTCGGCCGTGCCGAATCTGTTATACCCTCCAATATGCAAATAAATAAAAAAAAAAAAATTGCAGGGGCGTTTTATTTTTTTGGGGGGGGGGGGGGGGTGTAGGTAGTGGTAATTGGGGGGGCATTTCTTCTCGAATATGTGTTTAAGAATTCATTCTTATACTTTTTGCTCTAAAGAAATACAAGTTTATCATTATTTAAAAAAAAAAATTTCCACGCCCATAAAAGGGGGGCGGACCGAAAAAACAGACATTTTCTAATTCTGTGGGCCCAAATGCAGGACTTTGAACTTCTTGTAGCATAAAAATGTTGTATTTGTTAAATAAAAACAAAGAAAATCATGTAAAAATATGGTATTTTTCAGAGGTTGGTTTAGTTCTTCAAGGGGGAACTTTTTTCCCCCTCGTCCGATTTTGCTCCTTTACGAACTTAACCTGCCTAGGAACATAAGACATATTCGTGCCAAATTTAGGGAGTCTAGCTCTTTTAGTTTGGACTGCATCGTGTTAACTACAGACGGACAGACGGACAGACGGACAGACGGACAGACGGACAGACGGACAGACGGACGGACGGACGGACATCGCTAGAATGTCTTAGAATCGATCACTGATCATAAATATATATACTTTATGGGGTCCTAGACCGATATTTTGATGCGTTACACACGGAATGACAAAGTGAGTATACCCTCATACTGTAGTTGGAGGGTATTAAAACATTACCCTGCAAGCATTTGGAAGAAATATCGCCTGGGAGAAATTGCGGCAATATCTTCTTTTTATCGTATAAAAAATAATCAAAGTAGTATTTTTGGAAATCTTCCTTTTATCATTTCGAGGATATTTAAGCAATATTTAAAAAAAAAAAATATTTTTGGCATTTATAAAGTAGATAAAATCGCCAAATTATCAAAAATTTATCTTCCAGGTGATTTTTCACCTACGCGATAAATAGACGATATCTTCCTCATATCATACGGATGAAAAAAATACGAAATCAAAATATTTTATTTATTGTCAAAAATATATTTTCTCATCATAATTTAGTCTTTCGGGATTTTATGCAATGAATGTGAAATAAAACAAGCAAAAACTATTATAAAGGGTTTCTTGAGGTAAGTAGCGAATTTGAAAGCAATAACAGCATTAACTAAAAAAGAAACTCCAAAATAAACCGCATTTTTTCCTCCATTAGGTCCAGCAAATTACATTAATTCAACGAAAAAGGAAACTCAATAAGCTATAAAAATCTTAGAAGCACTTACGTCCCGAAAGAAGTATGAAAAATGCGCCAAAAGATGGTTCTGTAGCATTTGTACATTATGTTTTTTATCAAGATATATGTATGTAAGCTCCTTGTATCTAAGATTTTTTGTAAATTATTATCTAATCATTTTTATGTAAATACAATAAAAACCATGATTTTATCAACTGCTTTAAATTATATTTCTCGAACGTTTACGTGATTATCTGGCGATATTTTCTATATAAAATTTGATTGATATCTTCAATTTATCTTCCAAATGATTATCTGGCAATATTGCCGATTTATCTTCCGGAAGAATTGCTTTCGTATCTGCTGGGGGTATTGCTTTCGGGACACGATTTCTCCCAACGGGGGTTTCTTCCGCAATACGAAGAGGATATCCCCCGCAATACAATTTATCTTCCAGGCGATACGCTAGGGTATCTTCTTCGTATCGAAATGCTTGCAGGGTATGTTTTGATTACATTAATATTGAATGACCGATTTTTGAAACGCATTATCTTACAAGGAAGGTCTTTCACAGGGCACCCAACGATTGTCGAAAAACTTGAATATGGTAATAAGGGGGCAAAAATAAGAGTTGCCCATTTTTTTTTAGCTGCCCAATCTCAAATTTAAAAAAGGTTACCACCTTATGAAGACATAAGGGCTTTTCGGGAAAACCCGTACTAGCAGGAATTTTGCCAGCCAAAAAAATACGGGTGAGCTTAATTTTGATAGAGATTATTATATATGATTTAGGCGGTCGTACATATATACATCTCCAC